>CM069062.1:22033728-22661228 GCA_035220775.1 Malus fusca
TATATATATATATATAGAGAGAGAGAGAGAGAGAGAGAGGAGGGATCGTACTAGTAGAGATTGCATTTGAGGCGGCTATTCCATTTGGAAGAGGATCTGGGGACGGTGAACCTGGAGAAGAATTCGGAGAGAGGGCGCGGCGGAGACGACCAGTCGACTTCGCGGAGGGCGTCGATGACATCCTCGGCCGTGACGCTGCCCCAATCCATTTCTGTAGTGGCGGGTTCGAAACCCTAGCTAAGACCGAGTCGGACGGAGAAGAAGGTGTGCACTGAGGAAGAAGGAGAGCGAGAAATGGAGACGGCGGTCTGTGACAGAAAAGGAAAGAGGATCGCCGAGAAAGAACGAATTGGGAGGAGGACGGTGGTGGTGGGCGCGTGATCTGGAAATTGAAGAATTGGGGAAATGAAATGAATAGATGCTGGGGAAGGGGACTGGAACAAGTTAAGGGCAGGGGATGTTGGCGAGTAAAAGGCCACCGGCGAAAATTAAAAATAAAAAATAAAAAATAAAAAATAAAAAAATTGTCTGAGCCCGGGTTCGAACCGGGGACCTCTAGTGTGTGAGACTAGCGTGATAACCGACTACACCACCCAGACGCTTTTGTCGTTGTTCGTTATTACTCTTAATTTGAAGTGCCTTCAACACATAAAGAAGCACGTGGGAAGTTCGCGGTAAGTTTTTCATGTGTTTTTACAAAATGATTATGGAACTAAGGGTGCGTTTGGTACGATGAATGGAAGGGAACGTAGTGGGATGAAAGTTGTTCGTCTCACATTTAGTGCGATAAAATGATGTGGGATGAATTGTTCCTGGAATGAATTTTGATCTAATTTTTGTACCACACTCCTCCTATGAACAAACTTGTTCCATCTGTGGAACATAATATTATAATTTTCTTGGATAGTGCATAGTGAACAGTGCCCATTTAATAAAATTTTCAAATGATAAATATACTCCAATTTTTACAAAATTACAATATTTACTCATGCATTATTCTCTTTGATATTACTAGCGATGATATCGCACGATGCTGTGGGTTTTTAACTGTATAAAACATGTCAAAAATTCCACGTATATATACGATATGCAATATTTACATATATGTGATTCATGTCGTCTTAACCATTAACAGAACAAACTGAAAAAATGAAAAGCAAAAACTACACTTAAGTATAAATATACATGCGGTCTGCAAATTCATTTATAAGCTCTACAACTGCAACTTATTCCAAAACAACTACTTACTCGTCCTCTCCCTCCTCTTCCTCTCCCTTCATAATCCCTGTCATTGTCTTTTTGGATTTTGGCAGCTAAACATGCTCATTTTAATAATCTATGCATGCACATCATGAGGACCCTTCTGTACCTGAAGTTGCAGCACAATAATATCAGAAATCTTGCAATACAACAACACTACCAATTTTAATGATCATAATTGTAACATCCCACATCGTCCAGGGTGAGGATCATGTAAGTTTTATATGTATATTCTCATCTCTACTTAGCACGAGGCCTTTTGGGAGTTCATTGGCTTCGGATTTCGTAGGAACTCCGAAGTTAAGCTAGTTTGCGCGAGAGCAATCCCATGATGGGTAACCCACATGGAAGTTCTCGTGTGAGTTCCCAAAAACAAAACCATGAGGGCGTGGTCGGGGCCCAAAACGGATAATATCGTGCTACGGCGTAGTCGAACCCGGGATGTGGTGGGGGTCCGAGTCGGGATGTGACAATAATATGCAGAGACACTGACATGATAATCGTCCAAATCAAACAATGGGGTTTAAGGAATACATTTCAGAATACTACATACCAAAAATGTTGATTCCAAGTAGAGCATATAGATTGGAGAGAAGAAGCTATCCACAAAGTGAATAAACCACCACGTGATATAGAAAGTGATGGTTTTGACGTATTGGTTGATCCAATAACTAATGCAAGTTAGAATTTAAGGAAATGATAATGAGGGGCAGTCAACCCAGCTCAAAAGGAATAGGCCTTTACATTCCTTTTTAATTTCTTTACCAAAATAATTGCAAATGTTAAATATTCAGTGGTATTTAAATCACAGGTGTATACGAAATTCTAATGATCATAACAATACATCATTTCGTTTCAAAAAACAATACATTATTGATCATAATAAAGGTTCTAAATTCTAATGAAAACTCATATCAAAATTCGAATTAAGCAGTGTATTAAACAATAACGATAGCACAGCAGTTCAAAAATGCTCTCATAAATGAATTAAAGAATAATAGATGTTGTGATGCCTAGCTTAGGGTAAGGTATTGGCGTTAAGACTAATCAACAAAACAAATGATTTTAGAGGTGCTTACCGGGATCCCACATCAGGGCCGGTCCAGAGATTTTTGAGGCCCGGGGCGACGCCAAAAAAAGTGCCCTAACTTCATATAAGAAAATTATTTATTTTCACACGTAAGACATTGATAAAATTATACTTAGACAAGCACTTCAAACTCAATAATTTAGAAACACAAAAGAACTAATTTATTTTGTATTGAGAGAAGAAAACCAAACAACTATGGGCTTATAAGTAGATAGATGATGAGTTTTGTTTTCCATTTGAACTTTGAAAGTGTTTTTGTATAAATCATGAGGTGTTTTTTTCTTATTTACTAACCTTGTCAATATGGGACTAAAAAAATAATGATGTTTTCGAGTCTTTAATTGATATGTATTAGTAATGAATGAGCATTAAATTAAATATTTTGATAACACGTCATATAATTTACAAATTTGTGCTACAAATTTGGTCTACGTATTACTCATTGTTGAAGATTATACTTGAATTGAAACGAATATTTAAAAATAACAACCTACATAGCTACTAGCTAGTAACTAAAAATAAATTAACAACCAAACAAAAATTTGTTAAAATTGAAAAAAATAAACATGCCCATAGCGTTTCGAACTTAGGACCTCTTGCTAATTTTAAACAACAAAAACCATTGCTTCTAATTAAACTTCTTGATCATTTAACCAAATTTTATAAATTTATACTCTTATGAAAAGAAATTTGTAAAAATTAGAAAGTAAATAAGCACATGTGGTGTTTTGAACTCAAGACCTCTCATTATTTTCAAATGACCAAACCACCTCTTCTACTTAAATTTATGTGTCATTGAACCAAATTTTATAAATTTATACTCTTATGAAAACATATATAAATATACCACCCTAATAATTTTGGTGCCCCCAATATTTTTGGGCCCCGGACTGTTGCCCTGCTTGCACTGGGCCTGGGCCGGCCCTGTCCCACATCACAAAAATTAGAGCATGCACCAAAATACACAGCAAATATCACAAAAATTAGAGAATGCCCCAAAAATTGAGGCCCAATTCTCTATTTCACAGAGGACAAAAACAAAAAAGAATGGTAACAAAATCACAATTCTCTGGTAATAAAAAATTTCTCGTAATAAAAATTCGACAATCCAATAACAAAATTATTGTAACTGAATACACCTCAAAAAGCCAATGGCCCAATTGCTCCCTCCAACAATCCAAATTTTTTAAATTCACAAACAAAGCAAATCCATAGCAATTTGACATGCTTAGTACAATCAAAATTCACAAGAACAAACAAAGGATTGAACAAACTTTGCGAGCTAATTAAATATTCACACACTGCATACACACACACACATTGATTACACACACTGCACAACATTCACACATACAGTCACATACACAATCACACGCACACCTGCACATACTGTGTCATTCGTACACTGATTAGACACACTGCATAACATGGTTCTCTCTTTTTAAAGTACTTTGTGTTGATGCACAAAATCAGTGAGGACTTTGGTACAACAGAAAGTGTCACGTTTGTGACCTTCGCTAGATTGCTCCGGTCACTAGTGTGGATATGTATGTAAATGGATAGAGACAGGGAAGCAAACACAAGATGTACGTGGTTCACCCAGATTGGCTACGTCCACGGAGTAGAGGAGTTCTCATTAATTGTGAAGGGTTTACACAAGTACATAGGTTCAAGCTCTCATTTTAGTGAGTACCAGTGAATGATTTAGTACAAATGACATTATGATATATTGTGGGAGAATGATCTCCTTTTATAGAAGAGAGTTTCTAGCTTTGTTCTGACATTGACATGTGTTGTGTTGTGATTGGCTTCTAATGTTGACACGTGTCGCGCTATGATTGGCTTCTGATGTCGACACGTGCCACTCTCTGATTGGCCTCCTGGTTAGAGGGAAACTCTTCTGGATCCTTGACGGTATAACGTTGACCGGTGCTCAGTAGTTTCGGGATTGGTCAAGTATGGTACAAACAGTGCTCCCCTAAGTTCCCGAATGAGGGAAGCTCCTCGGTTGGGTTGCAAGATCCAAGCCGCTGAGTAATAACGAAACTTCTAAGTATCGAAGTGTGGTATCGTTTTCACTTGAAGCTTACTGTAGTTTCAGGCTTGGTCAAGTGCTATACAAACCATATAGTAGGAGTCCCCCAAGTCGCCGAGCTAGGAGATCTACTAAAGAGGTGACAGACAAGGTAAGCAATCAAAGTTCCAAGCAGTTAGCCTCAGAGCGGAAGTTTTGATCTTGGGTTCCGGTTGATTCTTCTCATTTTCCCTATCTTGCAGGCAGCAAAAAGGATAAAGAGAAGAAAAGGGAGAAGAGATGATATGAGATACTTTTGTTTTTGAAGAAGTAAATTTCCACAGGCTTATTCTTGAACTGGGCTGGAGGGTTTTCTGGTTTCCTCCATAGTATAAGGCCGACTCAAGAATTTGAGGGTCAAAACAAGTCCATCAAATCAAGAGTTTGTTCGACCTTGATGATATGGGATACTTTTGCTTTTGAAGAAGTAATAGATGAATCGGCACGTGCACGTGTTCTATTGCGCTTGTTTCCACATGCTTCCTTATATCATTTTCACTTGCCCTATATGTTCCTCGGGCAGATGTGGTATCTTCTTTGGAAGCACAAGATGTTGAAGATAAGTACTCGAGAGCAATGCTAGATAAGTAATCAAGCAAGGGGTTCCAGGCAGTTAGTTCCTGACTGGAAGCTTGATTCCAAGTGCTGACTGATTGCTCTCTTTCTCCTTGTCTTGCAGGTAACAAAAGGATAAAGAGAAGAAAAGGGAAAAGACAAGGAAAAAGCATGAAATGGCATACTCTTGCTTTCAACCCTGATGATATAAGATACTCTTGTTTTGGTGTGACTGGTTTGCAGAAGCATTATTAGGGGAGAAAAAAGTTGAGTATTTCGAGAGGCTTCGTGGGAAATGCCCTTTCGGATGTGAGGAAGGGTTGAGCATTTTTGTAGGTCTGCTTGTCTGTGGAGGATGAAGGTCGACATATATAGGAGTTTCCCCCACAACAAGTAGTAATGCTATTCTTTTACCCTTCTTGGTCATAGCAATGTAGTGGGAGCTGCAAGTTTCACGTGTTTTAACTTTGTCAGAGCACTTTGAAAAAGTGGTCCGTGGTATCCGGAGAGCTGATGTTGCGTGTGAAGATTGCAGACAAGCTTTATCCAAGGAAATCTGGCCCTCGAAGCTCTGAGAGTGGTGTCTCTTCGATTTTTGAGAAAGTAATCCTGTTGGGAGTCTGGCTTTCGAAATTCAGAGAGCGGTGCCTCTTCGATTTTTGATAAAACAATCCTGCTGGGGTTTGGCTCTCGAGATTCGAAGAGCGGTGCCTTTTCGATTTTTGAGCAAATAATCATGTTGGGGATCTGGCTCTCGAGATTCGGAGAGCGGTGCCTCTTCAATTTTTGAGAAAGCAATCATGTTGGGAGTGTTTTTTCGGATGTGAGTAAAGGTTGGGCATTTTTGCCAGTCTACCTTGCCACGAAGCACGGAAGTTGACACGCATAGGGACTTTCCAGTTATCAAGCAGTGATGTTGTTCATTTACCCTTGTGGGTAATAGTAGGGTAGCTGGACCTTCAAAATTTATGTGTCTAAACTTTGTCAGAGATCTTTGGCAAAGTTATATGTGGTACCCGAGGAGCTGATGTTGCGTGTGGAGATTGTCGACAGATTTTATCCAGGAAAATCTGCTTCTCGAAATCCGGAGAATGATGCCTCTTCGATTTTTAAACAAAATGCCATGTTGCCCTTTCTTTTATAGAGGCACCAATTGTGTGCAAGAAGTACATTCAAAGAGTTATTGCTTGTAGGAATTTTCCCCTTATTTTTGTACTTCAGAGATTTATTGGACCTCATTCCTCCTTCATCATTTCTGAAAATGTCTGGCCCATTCGATCGTCGTTTTGACTTGAAGTTTGGTGAAGAGGCAGCCATGCCTCCTCACGACAACATATGGCGCCCATCCTTCTTATCCCCTACCGGTCCTCTTACTGTTGGGGACTCTGTGATGAAGAATGATATGATCGCTGCGGTGGTGGCCATGAACCTTCTCACTCCCAAAGATAACAGATTACTTTCCAAACGGTCCGATGAGTTGGCTGTTCAGGATTCTCTAGTTTTCAGTGTTCAGTGTGCGGGTTATGTGTCCAATATGGGTCAGCGCCTACTTGCTCGAACCCGCCAAGTTGAATTATTGACGGCTGAGGTGGTAAGTCTCAAACAAGAGATCATGGGGCTCAAGCATGAAAATAGACAGTTGTACATGTTTGCACATAGCTACTCTACGAGCATGAAGAGAAAGCTTGACCGGCTGCAGGAATCCGAGAGCCAGATTCTAAGTGATCATCAAAAGTTTGTGGGTTTGTTCCAAAGGCATCTATTGCCTTCATCTTCTGAAGCTTTACCACATACTGAAGCTCCAAATGATCAACCTCTGGTGCCTCCTCTTTCTGGGGTTCTGCCCAGTACTAAGGCTTTTTATGAGCAACATTTGTGAAGGCTCCCTCTTGTTTGTTTATTTTGACTCATGTATATGTACATATTTGTAACTTATCAGAGATATCAATAAATAAGCTTTGCTTCATTTCAACGTATTGTGCTAAATACACCAAAGTCTTCTTCACTAAGTTCTTTGAATTTTTTATTTTGTTGAAACTTGTATGTTGAAGCTTTGTGAGTGAAGCATGTAGGTTGAGGTAGTGCTCCTTTAATTTTCCGAGTGAGGAAAACTTCTTGGTTGGAGACTTGAAAGATCCAAGTCACTGAGTAGTCGTGAAACTTCCAAGTACCGAGGTGTAGTAGCATATGGTAGGAGTCCCCCAAGTCTCCGGTCGAGGGAGTTGACGAATGAGGTGTCTTGCTAGTAGCCAAGTTTCCAAAGTAACAAAACTTCACCATTTTCCTTTCTAAGTGGTAGCCCAAAACTCCTCCTTCATATACATTTGTTATGAAAGTTGTTAGGCCCAAAGAATGGGAGGTCTAGGCTCTCCCTTTTTTTTTTCTTTTTTTTTTCGAATTTTGGAATTTTTAATTTTTTTTTTCGAATTTTGGAATTTTTATTTTATTTTTTCGAATTTTCGAATATATATATATTTTTTTAAGCTTTGTAGGTGAAGCTTTGGTGTTGAAACTTTGTAGGTGAAGCTTTGGGAGTTAAAGCTTTTGTAGGTGAAGCTTTGGAGTTGAAGCTTTGTAGGTGAAGCTTTGATGTTGAAGCTTTGTAGGTGAAGCTTTGGTGTTGAAGCTTTTGTAGGTGAAACTTTGGAGTTGAAGCTTTGTAGGTGAAACTTTAATGTTGAAGCTTTGGTGTTGAAGCTTTGTAGGTGAAGCTTTGGTGTTGAAGCTTTGTAGGTGAAGTTTTTGTAGGTGAAGCTTTGGAGTTGAAGTTTTGTAGGTGAAGCTTTGGTGTTGAAGTTTTTGTAGGTGAAGCTTTGGTGTTGAAGCTTTTGTAGGTGAAGCTTTTGTAGGTGAAGCTTTGGAGTTGAAGCTTTGTAGGTAAAGCTTTGGTGTTGAAGCTTTTGTAGGTGAAGCTTTTGTAGGTGAAGCTTTGGTGTTGAAGCTTTTGTAGGTGAAGCTTTGTAGGTGAAGCTTTGGAGTTGAAGCTTTGTAGGTAAAGCTTTGGTGTTGAAGTTTTTGTAGGTGAAGCTTTTGTAGGTGAAGCTTTGTTGGGTACCATGAATTGATTTTGCTTCACACTATCTTGATCAAGATAGTGTGAAGCATTTGAGAATTTGTAGTTGCCCTTCATTTGTTGAAGCTTTTGTTGGTGAAGATTTGTAGGTGAAGCTTTGTTAGGTACCATGAATTGATTTTGCTTCACACTATCTTGATCAAGATAGTGTGAAGTTTTTGAGAATTTGTAGTTGCCCTCCATTTGTTGAAGCTTTGTTGAATTTCACAATTTCCTTTTTTTTTTCTTTTTTTTTTTGGGAAAACTAGAAATTTGTTGAATTTCCCAATTTCCCTTTTTTTTTTTTGGAAAACTAGAAATTTGAAAATGTGGGAGAGACAACATATACAAATTTTGCTTCCACATTGTTGAGCAAGAGATTGTGATGCAAGCCACACCTTGTAATAATCGAAGGTTTGGAGGAACCATATAAATTGAATTTGCTTCGAACAGTCTTGATCAAGAGTGTGTGAAGCTTTCTACGAGTTGTAGTGTTTGCATTGTTACAGAGGAGAAATGTCTGAAGCAGATGCAAGAGGGTTGAAGAGCTTGATCTTCGTATATCATGCACTAAAGCCGTTGTTGGCTTGCAATAAGACTTTGTTGGTGACTATAACTCTTATTAGGCATAAGTGCTCCCCTAGTTAAGTTATAAAGCTTGAGGGTTTTTTATTATTTGTGAATGCTAGGAGTTCACATGTACAAGTTGTACCACTCGTCTTCTAGTTGGTGGAATGAAAGATGAGTTGCTTTCATCACTTGGTTGATGGTACGAATGTGAGTTCCTTCATCACCTTTCATCACATTTCATCACCTAGTTGGTGGCACGAAGATGAGTTCCTTCTTCACCTGGTTGGTAACATGAGTGGCAAGTTGCCAAATGATATTAGAGTACGGGTTGTACATTTCATCACCTGGTTGGTGGCATGAAGGAGAGTACGGGTTGTACATTTTATCACCTGGTTGGTGGTATGAAGATGAGTTCCTTCTTCATCTGGTTGGTGGCATGAGTGGCAAGTTGCCAAATGATATTAGAGTACGGGTTGTACATTTCATCACCTGGTTGGTGGCAGGTGGCATGAGTGGCAAGTTGCCAAATGATATTAGAGTACGGGTTGTACATTTCATCACCTGGTTGGTGGCATGAGTGGCAAGTTGCCAAATGATATTAGAGTACGGGTTGTACATTTCATCACCTGGTTGATGGCATGAAGATGAGTTCATTCTTCACCTGGTTTGTGGCATGAGTGGAAAATTGCCAAATGATATTAGAGTACGGGTTGTACATTTCATCACCTGGTTGGTGACATAAAGGAGAGTACGGGTTGTACATTTCATCACCTGGTTGGTGGCATGAAGATGAGTTCCTTCTTCACATTTCATCACCTGGTTGGTGAGAATAAGGGCAAGGTGTTGAGGCATATTTTAGCAAGTGTCGAATGACACAAAATATGTTGAACCCTTTCGAAACACAATTGGCTTATGTATGGATGTGTTGGAATGTATGATGTTTATGTATGAATGCGTTGGAATGTATGAATGTGTTGGAATGTATGATGTTTATGTTGATTGACATGAGTGATGCTTATAAATGTTTTGTTATACATGAAGGGATCTATGATTTCGATATGTGAACCATGTTGGTTGTAACACTTAGTATCACATACTTTGTGTCAAAGTATGCATGTTGAAGCTTTGAGTTGGAGTATAGGGGTAGGTCAGCGTAGACCAAGTGTTCCAATGCTAGGAATGCAAAAGTCTCAAGAGAAGTTGTCTGAATTCCCTATTCTTTAAATATTTGTCGAATGACTTGTGTGATAAAATATCTCAAGCGGTTGAAGGTCAAAACATTTGTAATGTGTATGCCTTCTTATAATAACATTTCCTTCAGTACCTAGTCCTCCACTTTGAAAGAGTGAGGCTTGGCCCCATAGTCATAATAGTCGACGGTACGTTCACCCTTGGTTGTACGAACTTTTATCCCTCTTGTTGTAATGGGCTTGCTGAGAGTAAAAATCCTTCCTCTTACCAAGAGACAAATACGTTTGGTGACTTAGCGAGTAGCTAAATGAGGCAGGAGATGATGCAATGGGTGTCTGAATGGTCAAGATCTCCTCACTTGGTAGAACTTGACTTCCACTTCCCACTTGTTGATAGGGATTAACCATATGGGGGTTCCCTTGGTATATCCTTGCTTCGGCGGATGCGTGGTTGTAAGCATGTGCCATCACCTTAGAGTAAGTCCTCCAAGTGTTGGTATTGATCATGTACTTGAAGAAACAATCACGTAAGCCTGCCGTGAAGGCCTTGATAGCGGTCTTGTCATCTGCCTCAACACAGCGAGAATACTCATGGTTGAAGTGACCGACATACTCTCGTAGTGAGTCATCCGACTTTTGGCTAATAGTGTACAAGTCATCAGTTTAGAGCTCTGCCAGAGAGGGTGGAAGGGAAGAGAAGACATCGCTCTTTGTCGGTGTGCATCTGATATGCCATGGTGGACTCAAAGAGGTTAAGGTGTTCAATTGAGTCCTCCATTCCAGTATAGAGTTGTAAACCGAGCTTTTGTTTTGTCTTCGCTTGAAGGGGGTGTCGAGGATCCTCCTTTTGAGAAAGCCAGGCCTGGTTGATTTCAGTCAGGTATCTCGGCCTGATGTTCGGCCTTCGGCTTGTTCACTTCCTCAAGGATATGTTGGACAAAAGGGTCCTGAGTGGAGTCATGTACCACTGGAATTTTCTTCCGTAAGTCTCCATTGCCTCTTGGAAGTAGGAAACTTTGAGCAAAAGCGTGTGGTTTTTCCTTGGACTTGTCGTACTGTCTTCTAGGATGAGTTTGTCGGAATACCTCCGAGTCCCCTGTACTTTCATGTTCCTCTGGGACATGTCGTTCCTTCCCTAGATTGGCAGTTGGCCTGGGTCGTGGGAGGGGACCGAGTCTTTTAGAAACCCTTGGGTCATTGATCTTCGAGCTTATGTGGAGGGGATTCTCTCGACGTTGCTTTAGGAAGTCTCGGCAGTCACGATAAACGGCTTTCGATCCTTCTAACCCTTTTGCAATGAGGTGTCTTCCTCCACTTCTCTTGCTTCGGGTCGAAACAGCTGGGTTAAGAGAAGTCTCATGTTGATCAATGTTTTGATGATTAGCTCACTCCTTATCAGAGATACCCATGTCGAAGGAAGGTGACCCTTCGTGTTGAGGGGCACCCAGATGATGGTTGATGTCCACAGGGGCAATAAGCTTGTGTGTTTGAGCACGCCTAGTTTTGTGGAGCGTCTCGAAGAACTTCTCATATTGTTCCTGAAGGATCTCATTCTTTATTGCTATCTTGTTGTTCTGAGCCTCCAGCTCATCGACTTTAGCTTGAAGAGCAACCCTATTTCCTTCCTTCTTTCGTTGCTTCGCCCTAGGTGCAAGAGGGGTGTCATTTTGTGTGTTGTGGCTTCTTTCACTCCCTATGTTGGGAAGGGATGCATGGTCAAAAAAGAGTGTAAGAATGGTGGAAACCAGCTAGACAAAGCTGAAGAGAGTGGGAATAAGTGTCGTTCCCACAGACGGCGCCAAATGTTGATGCACAAAATCAGTGAGGACTTTGGTACAACAGAAAGTGTCACGTTTGTGACCTTCGCTAGATTGCTCCGGTCACTAGTGTGGATAGGTATGTAAATGGATAGAGAGAGGGAAGCAAACACAAGATGTACGTGGTTCACCTAGATTGCCTACGTCCACGGAGTAGAGGAGTTCTCATTAATTTTGAAGGGTTTACACAAGTAAATAGGTTCAAGCTCTCATTTTAGTGAGTACTAGTGAATGATTTAGTACAAATGACATTAGGAAATATTGTGGGAGAATGATCTCCTTTTATAGAATAGAGTTTCTAGCTTTGTTTTGACATTGACATGTGTTGTGTTGTGATTGACTTCTGATGTTGACACGTGTCGAGCTATGATTGGCTTTTGATGTCGACACGTGTATCTGACACGCCCCGACCCTGATATTCCCCGAATACCAGGATAGACACGTGTTGGCCGACACCTGAGGGTGACGAAAGCCATTAATTGATACAAAAGCTAAGAATAAGAAATAAAGACGGGTTATGAATTTAAAAACAATGAGTTAATAATTTAGGAACGTGCTCAGAGCATACAACTAAACCTAATCACTAAAAAGAATTAAGATAAAATTGAATGAATAAAGAAGTGGGTCCTACATCAAGAGGATCCAAAGATGCTGCTGCGGAAGTTCCTTGACGCCGGGATTAGGTGCCTTAATTCTAAGTCCTGAATGGGGGCGCAAAACAAAGGTGAATGGACCCCTTCTAAAATTACATGATTTTATAGTTTAATTGCATAAATGATTAGCATTCCTACGAATTTATGATTTGATTTATGTGAAGTCTGTTGATTAAATATATTGATTATCGTCTCGTGTTTTTGTGAGAAATTAATTGTTAGCCTATATTGAGCTATATTTTAATATATCATATCTTCTATAAAAACCATGAACTGGTAGACTATCTGATGGATGACGATAGGATGCTAGAACATGTTTTCGAAACCCCTCTTTATAGTATAGACGATGGATGACTTTATACTATGAAGTGGTTATTTATGAGAGGCGTAAATATTTGTGCGTACCTAGTAGACACTATGCCGCCTGGGGTGAGGAACTGGTGTTGGCATTCAGGCCGGGAGAAATAATCCCTAGCTACGGGCTGAGGGACATGAAGAGGCATTGGGCCGGGAGTTGGTAATCTCTGGCTACGGGCGCAGAGACCACGGAGCAGGCATTGGGCCGGGAGTTATATTTATTCAGTGATCTTTCTAGCAGCACACCGCGTTTACGAGACGATTTATGATGCGTTTACTATTTTGATTTCCGCGATGCGTTTCCGCGATGTGACTTTTGAGATATTGTGGCATGCTAGGATTTTTATTAAATTCATCACTTATTATGCTAGTAGTTTTCATTATTAAACTGTGGGGTTAGTAATTGGCCTCTTGGTTTGAGGGAAACTCTTATGGGTCCTTGACGGTATAACGTTGACCGGTGCTTAGTAGTTTCGGGATTGGTCAAGTATGGTACAAACATGGACGAAGCCAATGAAGGCTCACTGGGGGCAAATGCCCCCATTCAAATAATTTGTTTGTTTAGTTGCAGACTACAATTATATAATATGTTATCTTTGAAGAAAATATATGTATCTAATATCCAACATACATTTATTCTACTTATACTCCATATCAAATATTATATGAGCAATAGTGCTCTTGTTCTGTCATTCAAACCGAAAAAAACCTTCTCCCGCCTATCATGTACTTATATTTTTCTCATCACTTTGCCACTTTCCACTATCATATTGAAATTTTTGTAACATTGGAATTGTGATACATCATCATTTGAAATGATCCTTAATATCGTATTGCATATAACCATACTATAATAAGGTTTTCTTAGTTGTTTTCGGTTGCCCCCACTAGAAGAAATTTCTAGCTCCGTCCCTGCAAACACTTTGTATTAATTCTTATGTGAACAATTACTCAATAGCATCTGTCAATACTTAAAATAAAGAAGAAGTCACTCGATTTACCCTTCTAGATTGCATTTCAAGTTATACACTATACCTGAATGAATTTTCTAAACTGCATTTTCTATATGAATTTTGTATTTAGGCAGTGAACTGTTGGATATAACCAAGGTCCTAATTCCTAATCACTTCAATTGATCAAAGTGGCCAAGCAAATCTTCTCGCAGTTTGTCTTTCAAAAAATCCTACTTGGAGTAAAAATTAATAGTAATAAGTTATAGTATAACCAATAAATTGAATTCGACAGACATAAAAACAATTTGACCACTGCACATAGAACTCCATAAATTACTTACCACATCAACCGTGAGAGGTCCAACATGTCTAAAAGTCTAAAAAACTTCTCCATGTTAAGCTCTAATCAACTAAAAACACTAAAAAGCAGAGGAAAACATATAAATTCATTAATATTCTCTACCCACGGATAAGTTAAAAATCGAAAGCACTGACCATTCCAAGGAAAAGTGCATCCATTATTAGGATCCAAAACTCATTCCTTAGTCTGGGTACTCGACTCCATAATCTTCGCTTTATTTCCATTATATTGACACACTTTGTCATCATATATATTTCTAAAAAAAACCTAAAAGTTAAACGATTCTAATCATTGAAATAGAATGAACGGTAAACTTTTTCTATAAATAAATATTTCAATATGTATAAAAAAGAAAATAAAAGAGAAATAATCAATTTTTTCCAATTCTTAGAACACCATCATTAGCCTAATTGGCAGAAATCAAAGTAATTACATGCCTGATCACTTAATCAGCTTAATCACAGATAATTAGAATAAAATTAAGATCCATTAATTCCTTCCACCATATTTTTGCACACACGCAGTTCTCCTATAAAAATTCCAGAAAATGAGAAATAGAAAAGGAAATTTAGAAATTGTTTATAAAGCAAAGGAATCCAATCCAAAATGTACATGTGCAACTCATTGGAATCAAATCAAATCCAATAACAATAATAAATGGCTTATTACCTATAAGTAAGAAGACTTGGTAAAACCATTTACCAACTTAGGAAACCTCTGCCCATTTGATTTGTAATTGGTATAATTTAAATGGAACTAATATGGAATGCACAGTAAACGACTTAAACTAACATACGAAGTCAAAGACCATGTACCTCTTTCCATGTTTCATACCAGATTTAGTAAATTTCTTTAATAAGCTGCGCACTCGCAATTGGATAAACTTAATTTGAACGCTAAAAGTTTTCTGAAAAGTAATTTCAAATGGTATTTGATAACTCAAACAGATAACAGAGAACATATTCAAGAAAAAGAAACATATGATATGAGAGTCGAAGTTGTTTGTACCATACTTGATCAATCCCGAAATTACTGAGCACCGGTCAACGTTATACCGTCAAGGACCCATAAGAGTTTCCCTCCAACCAGGAGGCCAATCACAGTGCGACACGTGTCGACATCAAAAGCCAATCATAGCGCAACACATGTCAACATCAGAAGTCAATCACAGCACGACACGTGTCAATGTCAGAACAAAGTTAGAAACTCTCTTCTATAAAAGGAGATCATTCTCCCACAATATTTCCTAATGTCATTTGTACTAAATCATTCACTAGTACTCATTAAAAGAGAGCTTGAACCTATATACTTGTGTAAACCCTTCACAATTAATGAGAATTCCTCTACTCCGTGGACGTAGCCAATTTGGGTGAACCACGTACATCTTATGTTTGCTTCCCTGTCTCTATCCATTTACATACTTATCCACACTAGTGACCAGAGCAATCTAGCGAAGATCACAAACTTAACACTTTCTGTTGTACCAAAGTCCTCACTAATTTTGTGCATCAACATTTAGTGCCGTCTGTGGGAACGACACTTATTCCCGCTCTCTTCAGCTTTGTCAAGCTGGTTTCCACCATTTGTACACTCTCTTTTGACCAAGCATCCCTCTCCAACATGGGGAGCGAAGGAAGCCACAACACACAGAACGACAACCCCTGGCACCTGGTACGAAGCAACGAAAGAATGAACAAAAGAAGTTTGCTTTTCAGGCTAAAGTCGATAAGCTGGAGGCTCAGAACAACAAGATAGCGATGAAGAATGAGATCCTCCAAGAGTAGTATGAGAAGGTCGTCGAGATGCTCCACGAGGCTAGATATACTAAAACACACGAGCTCACCCCTATGGAAGTCAACCATCAACTGGGTGCCCCCCAACACGGAGGGTCATTTGCCCTCGACATGGGTATTCCTATTGAGGAGCGAGCTACTCATCGAAATGGCGACCAACATGAGACTTTTCTTAACCCAGCTGATTCGACCCGAAGTAGGATGAGTGGAGGAAGGCACCTCTTTACAGAAGGAGTTGAAGGATCGAAAGCCGTCTTTCACGACTGTTGAGACTTCCTAAAGCAACGTCGAGACAATTTCATCCATGTAAGCTTGAAGATTAATGACCCAAGGGTCTCTGAAAAACTCGGTCCCATCCCATGTCCCAGGCCGGCTACCAATTTGGGGAAGGGGAAACAAGTCCTAAAGGAACACGAAGGTATAGGTGACTCAGAGATGTTCCGACAGACATACCTTGGAAGTTAGTACGACGAGTCCAGGGAAAAATCACATGCTCTTGATCAAACCTTCCTACTTCCAAGAGGAGATGAAGCTTTACGAAAGAAAGCTCCAGTGGTACATGACTACACTCAAGACCCTCTTGTCCTACAACTTCTTAAGGAAGTAAACAAGTTGAAGGCCTAACGACAAGCTTTGGAACCAACTTAGGCCTAGCCCTCTTACAAGGAGGATCCTCGACACCCCCTCAAAGCAAAGACAAAGCAGAAGCTTGGCTTGCAACTCTATACTGGAAATGAGGACCCGATTGAACACCTTAACATTTTTGAGTCCACCATGGCATACCAGATGCACACCGACGAAAAACGATGTCTTCTCTTCCCATTCACCCCCTCTGGTGGAGCTCTAAACTGGTATTGTCGTCTTCCACCTGAAATGGTAGACTCATTTGAGGAATTGAGGAAACTGTTTGTTTCTCAACACATTTTCCAGACCGATCGCTTGCACTCTGTGAATGACTTGTACACTATTCGCCAGAAGCTAGACGAGTCATTACGTATATATGTTGGCCGCTTCAGCTATGAGTATTCCCGTTGTGCTGAGGCAGACGACAAGACTGCCCTCAAAGCCTTCACGGCAGACCTACGTGATTGTTTCTTCAAGTACATGATCAATACCAACACTTGCAAGACTTACTCTGAGGTGATGACACAGGCTTACAACCATGCCTCCGCTGAGGCAATGACATATCAAGGGAAACCCCCCACAGCCACCCCTTATCAGCAAGTAGGGAGTGGAAGTCAGATCCAACCAAATGAGAAGACCTCGACCTTCCAAACGGCAGCGGTGCCTCCCTCTGCCTTACTTAATACTTCGCCATGTCAACAGACATATCAATCTCAGGGCAAAAGGAAAGATTTCCATCCTCACCAGTCTCATTTTAGTAAAAGGCGTAAGGGACATTATTGTAATAACCAAGGGTATCGCCACGATAATGCCCGCCCCCAGGCAGTCAACACAATGGACTAAGCACATGTTAGGACAAGCCCTACCCTGAGGTATGAGACATACACACATTTGAACGCCACATGCGTGGCCATTTACCCCAGCATAGCACACCTGATACCGAAGCCAATGCCGAGGCAGTCGGGTTACAAGCCCATGAAGAACACGGGCACGTTTTGCTATTACCACGAGCATAACGGCCATGACGACGAGAAGTGTATCACCCTTCGTGATCATATTGAAGCTTTGGCGCGTGAAGGAAAAATTGATCGATTCCTCCTTCACCCTTTAAGGGATAACCGTAACCAACGCCAAGTGAATGTGATATATTCCATAAGCGGCGGCACACCCATATCTGAATCTTCCAATAGGGCATGAAAAACAGCGAACGAGCTTTAAGACCTGGCCACCAAGTGTTTCACGTGGAAGACATCAGGGGAGGCAAGTATCAAAAGCCTAACTAAGATCCAATATGTTTCTACCCTGAGGAATAAAGAGGTATCATCTACCCTCACAACGACCCACTGATCGTGGAGGCTCACATAGCCAACTTTGAAGTACGACGAATCCTGGTAGACACAGGGGCTTCGGTCAATATCATGTTTGCTGAAGCTTTCAGGGCACTTAATGTAGCTGAACACTTGCTCTATCGCTCGATTTCTCCTTTGATAAGCTTCTCCGGTGATATCGTGCAACCTATAGGGAGCATACACTTACCTTTCACCATTGGTACATGCCCTTACACAGCTACCATTACCACTAACTTCCTGGTAGTTGATTGCTCAACGGCATACAATGCCAACTTTGGACGCACATGCATCAATGATCTCAAGGCCATAGTATCCACACATATATTGTTGATGAAATTTCCAACCCCCTATGGCAATGGTTACATCAAAGGAGATCAACTTACTGCACAGTCATGTTACAACACTTCAGTCAAGCAACAACACCTGCATGTGCCCAAGGAAACCTTTTCTATACATGACCAAGTCATAAAGATCAGCCCGGACGAAGCCAACTTGGATCTTCACAGTGGCAATAGTCAACCCGACGATCCTCGAGATAACTCTTTCACCCAGCAAGCACAACCCGCTGAAGAGCTGGAGAAGGTTTCTATATCAAAAGATTATCCAGATCGCATGGTGAAGATTGGCACCACCTTGTCACCACCCATTCGGTTGGCATTGATCTTTTTTTTGCAAGAGAACACTAAGGTCTTCACCTGGTCATACGAGGACATGCCAGACATCTCTCTCCGATATCATATGTCATCGCTTGAGTATTGACCCTAAGACTAAGCTGGTGAGACAGAAACAAAGATCTTATAACTCTGAACGATACGAAGCAATGAAGGCAGAAGTTGAAAAACTAAAAGGCATAGGCTTCGTCCGCGAAGTCAATTACCCAACATGGGTAACAAATGTGGTAATTGTTAAGAAAAATCCAACCAAAGAAAGTCTCCTGCTCCAAAAGGTCTTGTGGAGAATGTGTGTCGACTACACCGACCTAAACAAAGGATGCCCGAATGATAGCTTTCATCTTCATCTCATTGACAGACTTATAGACTCTACGGCAGGGTGTGAACTCCTGAGCTTCATGGATGCTTACTCAAGATACAACCAAATCCTTAAGAACTCTTCGGACCAAGAACACACATTCTTCACTACTGATAGGGGACTATATTGCTATAAAGTCATGCCCTTCGGCCTAAAGAATGAAGGGGCGACTTATCAGAGACTAGTCAATTCGATGTTCATCGAATAGATTGGGAAGAGCATGGAAGTTTACGTTGATGATATGCTAGTCAAGAGCAAACATGCTGACCAACATATCACCAACCTATCTGAAACTTTCACCATTCTGAAGAGGTATCGAATGAGGTTGAACCCTAACAAATGTGCCTTCGGCGTAGGCTCTGGAAAATTCTTAGGCTTCATGATAAGCCAATGAGTCATTGAGGCTAATCCCGAGAAGATCAAAACAATCCTCGACATAAAGGAACCGGTAACTTCAAAAGACATCCAGAGCCTTACTGGCAAGGTGGCAGCCTTAACTAGGTTCATTTCTAAGGCCACAGACAGATGTCCTCATTTCTTCAAAGCACTTAAGGGAAGTAAGAAGTACATTACATGGACTGATGAATGTGTCGAGGCATTCAAGAACCTCAAAGACTACATGAGTAAAGCCCCTCTACTCTCCAAACCTGAGGTTGGTGACACTCTCATTATCTATCTGTCGGTATCGGCTTCAGCAGTAAGTTTTGTTCTCATTCGAAATGATGGTAATGTCGAACGACATGTCTACTACGCTAGCAAGACCTTACAAGATACGGAGACACGATACTCTGACATTGAGAAATTGGCTCTAGCATTGGTCATGTATGCTCGAAAACTTCGCCTTTACTTCCAAGCACACTTTATCATCGTGCTTACCAATCATCTTCTTCGACAGATACTCCAAAGTCCTAACACTTCGGGGTGAATGACCAATGGGCGATAACATTGGGTGAGTTTGACATCTCTTACCAACCAAGGCCAGTTGAGAAGGGCCATGTAGTGGCAGACTTCATCGCCGACTTTACATATCCTGTTGACATTGTTTCTACGCCTAAAAAAGTGGTTTCATTACCATCGGAAGCTTAGAAAATAGAACCAACAGCCCCAGCATGGAGTCTATATGTTGATAGCTCGTCCAACCAACAGGGTTGTGGAGCATAACTAGTCATTACGACCCCTGACAAAGTGACGATGGAGTACGCTATTCGTTTCAAATTCAAGGCGTCGAACAATGAGGTCGAATATGAAGCCCTCCTAGTAGGCTTACGTTTGGCCAAACACCTTAGGGTTAAACGAATTAATATCTTCAGTGACTCCCAATTGGTGGTTAACCAGGTCACCAACAACTTTGACGCTAAGGATAGCTCCATGGCAGCATATCTGGCACAAACACAATTATTGCTCAAGCACTTTCACTACCAGATCACTCAAATACCTCGAGCGGCAAACAGTATGTAGACGCTTTGGCTCGCCTCGCCTTAGCAGTGGAAGACAAAATTGGGAGAAAAATTCAGGTCGAATTATTGGCAGCACCAAGCACCATGGCCGCGAAAGTGTACAACTTACAACAGGGGGATAGTTGGATTACCCCGATTTATAAATTCCTTACGCATGACACCCTTCAAAATGATAAAGTCCAAGCTAAGCAGATTCGATACAAGGCTACCCGTTACTTGATCATTAATGACCAACTCTATAAGCAGGGTTTTAACCTACCATACCTAAAATGCCTTACGCCCGCAGAGGCAGAAATTGTCCTTCGGGAAATACATGAAGGAGTCTGCGGAGATCATGCTGGATCTCGATCCCTAGCACACAAGGCTTTTCGCCAAGGATATTACTGGCCAACACTCCACCAAGATGGCATCAGAATATCCCGATCATGTGATTAGTGTCAACGCTACGCAACTATTCCTTACTCCTCTCCCGAGCCGCTCACTCTTATGATCAGCCCTTGGCCCTTGGCCCAATGAGGACTTTATTTGATAGGCCCAATACCTGTAGGGAAGGGCAAAGTCCGCTATGCAATCGTTGCAGTTGACTACTTCACAAAGTGCGCCGAAGTATAACCCTTAGCAACCATTACTGAGGTAAAAATAGAAGACTTCGTATGGAAGAACATCCTTTGCAGATTCGGCATTCCTAATGCGATAGTCACAGATAACGGGCGACAGTTCGACAACAATAAGTTCAGGATGTTCTGCTCTAAGTTCAACATCAACTTATGTTTTGCCTCCCCAGCTCATCCCAAGTCTAATGGACAAGTTGAAGCCATCAACAAAATAATCAAGCGAACTTTGAAAATCAGCTTGGACAAGGCTAAAGGTTGTTGGCCAGAATTTGTACCCCAAGTTCTTTAGTCATACCGCACTTCGTATCGGACATCAACAGGAGAAACCTCATTCTCACTTGCCTTTGGTACAGAGGCAGTTGTCCCAGTTGAGCTTGAGCAAGCAACGTTCCGAGTCCAGAACTACGTGCAAAGCGAAAATGACAAACAACTTACCCTCAACTTAGATCTCGTCGAGGAACACATAAACCAGGCTCACTTGAGGAATGTTGCCTACAAGCAGCACATCTCCAACTACTATGACTTAAGGGTCAAACCTCGTTCTTTCAAAGTGGGGGACTGGGTATTGAAGAAAAAGATTACTCTGCGATAGAGTCTCGAGTGAATGAACACTTAGTCCAAACTAGGATAGACCGTTTGAAGTTGTTGGCATTAGTCGCCCTGGCTCCTACAAGCTTAGAAGCTCTGATGGCAAAACCCTTGGCCATCCATGGAACGCTAATCATTTGAAGTACTATTACAAGTAAACTCACATTGTACAAGTGTTAAGCTTCAGCCGTTCAGCATCCTATGTAACGAAGACCATTTGGCATGAATTCAATAAAGAGGTGATTTAGACAACTCAGTCCTAATCCTCTTACATTCTTAGTAATGAAATACTCGGGTTCAAAGCTTCAACATGAATGCTCCCAACAGGAAATAAAGTATAAGTATATGTCAACAAGACTATACAAATAAACGAACAGCTCCACAGTATATTCGTTCAATCTTACCCAAGTTATGGCTTATATCCAAACAAAGGATTTGCTCAAACATAGCCAGACATTCATCAATGATAGTGCAAATACTTGGTAATTAACATCAAACTATACGACCCAAAGTCGTAAACATCCATAAATAAAAAGCTCTCAGGCTCACAATATGGCACATGCCATACAAACAACAAACTAGTACATCCAGAATACATGACATGTGCCACGCAAACAACAAACAAGTACATCCAGAGTACATGACACTTGCCACACAAACAACAAACTAGTACATCCAGAGTACATGGCACATGCCACATAAACAACAAACTAGTACATCCAGAGTACATGGCATATGCCACACAAACAACAAACTCGTACATCCAGAGTACATGCAGAAAAAGAGGGCACTACGAGTCATCTTCATCTGATGCTGAACCCCTAACAATATCACTTTGCGTTTCAACCCCATCACCATCATCACCTTCCTCAGCATCTCCAAGACCATCATCACTCTCCTGAGATTGCTTCACCTTTTTGCCAGTACTCATCCATCTTATTACGATACTTTCGGATAATGTTTCTATTGTCGTAACTCTCAAGGACGACCATCTATTTCCTTTTCTCAAAATTAGCCGCTCGGATGCAATGAGGTCTAAAGGTATCGTGAAAGGCCTAGGAACCTAAGAACTCCTGCACAGCCTGCACAGCAGCGTCCCTTTCAGTTGGGATACTCATCTTCAGCCCAGAAACCTCAACCAAGGCACTATCCAACTCCCTTTTAACCTTAGAAACCTTAAGGATGGTTGTCTCCAACTGTTCCTTACTCGCTTCTAATTGTTTCTTGAGCCTCACGTTCTTACCATTCCACCTCTTCAAACTCTCAAAGTTTTGATCCTTAAGGCGGATGGCATCAGCCAAAGTTTTACTTGTTTTTCTGGCGTCATTCACAAGCTGCTTATTCTCTTTAAACTTTGCCTTGTACCGCTCGACCTCTCGTAATCTGTCATCGTACTCGGTCATGACCTACATGACAACATAATCGTCACTACCAGGAAAAAGAGGGGAGAAAGTAAAGAAATGACAGAGTAACACTTACATAAGAAGATAGCCTCATCATCCGATCATGATCTGATTCATTATCATCTAACGACTCGCCAAGCTCATCAATAGTGGATCGACGTCCTGCCAGGCAATTATTGACATACCTAAAACTACTTGGCTGCATGGCAACTTTCAAGTCATTCCAATGAATGTTGCCAACCTCTTCCTTGTAATTCCTCTTACGGCTGTAGCTAGGGTCACCTTCTTGGTCAGTAGACTCCATGGTTGGAGGAAATATGGGATTGATGGTAGGAAGAGAAGGCAACAATCATCTCTCATCCCATGCAACTATGGCAGCAGCACACCCGATAGCTTCAGCTTCAGCCTTCTTTGAAGCAGCAATCTTGAAGACTTCCTCTTGCGACTTAGGTTTAGGGGCTGGCCTCACCCGGTGCTTACGAGCTCACTTGTGAAACAAAATGTCGTCTACGGGAACTAACATGGGTGTTTTCCCTTTCTTGGCGCTAGTCTCCCCTTTCTTGCCCACTTTCTCCACTGAACAAGAAAAATCAAAGCAATGAATGCAACTTACTTGCTCGTCTCTGGCACTTCGACACTAGGGGCTGGAAACCGTACTTACGAAATAAGGGTCTTAGCTTGCCCAAATGTCTATCCTCTTTGGGCACCCTCAACACCTTCTCTACGTCAGCTAGCTCCCGTCCGGACAACTTGATGGTCCCTCGTGTCACTGCAAGAAGAAAAATGTTAGAAGCAAGAGAAAACCACAACAAATAGCAAATAATGCAAAAAATGGATACATTACAACCTACAGTCTGGAAGTGAGTAGGAACACGTCGCTCAGGCGTGACACCCTTAGCATACTCCCAATCATTATAAAGAAAGCACCAACGGTTTTTCCCAATGCAGTACGCCTTTTTCTTACCAAAGACAATACGCTCTCTCTCACTCCGACATGCACACTTGGCATACCCAGTGCATGCTTTCACCGGACGCATCTTATAACAGTAGCGCCACTAATGAAAGGAAGGCTCACATAACCCACATTCCATCCAAATAATATAAAACCTAATCAAGGTATCCCAAAAACCAAGGTAGAGTTGCCTAGGCACATATCCAATAAAAGACAGCATCTGTTGCAACCACAGGTGCAAAGGCAACTTCACCCCTAAAGTCAATAATATCTGGGTATAGAACATAACATGACCCTTGGGCGGTTCAGAGGACAATTCTTCATGATGCACACGCATTCCTACACTACGGGGGATACTACATGACTGCCTTAGGGCCTCAAACGTCTTTTCGCTATCTAACAAGTTTTGCACTAAATGGTCTGCTGTGAACTCAGAGCGAAATATGGGTATGGCGTCATAAACAACCCCTTCACCCACTGACAAGAATGAGGAAGAACCAATATTGGCTAAGGCTTGACAATTGCGAAAATCACCCAATCTCGATTTTTTTGTACAAGACTCCAACGAAAGCTCTGAAGACTCTAACATTGCAAGCTCAAACCTAGAGTTAGAGTTAGGAGAGCCTTCATCATTAGGACTTCCAGACTCTGACATCTGCAACAAACAGAAACAAACTCTATCACCACATGAAAGATCGAAACATAAGGAAGTTCCTAGGGCATGGAGAAAAGCTCAATCAGTTCATTATATTCTCAACCAAATACATGAACACTCAAACAATTCAAGAAGAATTAAAGCATGCGATCTATTGGAGAAGACTACCAACCTGAAGATGGTGTAAAACAATGCCGTAATCCCTCTCAACTATAAGAGCAATCTGTCTCCAAAAATCACTACAAAATGAGCAAATGAAGACAATGAAAGAAGTGGAAACTTATCATTCTTATAGGGTTCAACATGGCCAAAGAAATTCAAAATTCAAAATTCAAACCATGAGAAAACCCCACATGGAAAGTCTTCAAACTTCCACACAAGCTAGGGAGTTTTCAAATTTCAAACTTATAGCACCCTTTCTCCCCCTTAAAAAAAACAAAAAAAAAATCCAAAAAACAAAAAAAGAGGGGGGGAGGAGGTAAACACATTAGCTTCATCAAAGGAGTTCAACCACAATTCTCAAAAGCTTCACACATTCTTGATCAAGACATTGTGAAGCAAAACCAATTTATGGTGCCAACAAAAGCTTCATCAATGGAGGGCAACCACAATTCTCAAAAGCTTCACATACTATTGATCAAGACAGTGTGAAGCAAAACCAATTCATGGTGCCAACAAGAGCTTCATCAATGGAAGGCAACCACAATTCTCAAGAGCTTCACACACTATTGATCAAGACAGTGTGAAGCAAAACCAATTCTTGGTGCCAACAAGAGCTTCATCAATGGAAGGCAACTACAATTCTCAAAAGCTTCACACACTTTTGATCAATACAATGTGAATCAAAACCAATTTATGGTGCCAACAAAAGCTTCAACACCAAAGCTCCACCTACAATGCTTCAACACCAAAACTTCACCTACAAAGCCTCAACACAAAAGCTTCACCTACAAAAGCTTCAACTCCAAAGCTTCACTTACAAAGCTTCAACACCAAAGCTTCACCTACAAAGCTTCAACACAAAAGCTTCACCTACAAAGCTTCAACCCAAAAGCTTCACCCACAAAAGCTTCACCTACAAAAGCTTCACCTACAAAGCTTCAACACAAAAGCTTCACCTACAAAAGCATCACACACTCTTGATCAAAATAGTGTGAAGCAAAATCAATTCATGGTACCCAACAAAGCTTCAACCTCAAAGTTTCACCTACAAAGCTTCCCCTATAAAGCTTAAAATATATATATATATATATTTTTTCTTTTCAGAAATTCGAAAATTCGAAAATTTGAAAATTTGAAAATTCAAAAAAAAAAAAAAAAAAATTGCCTAGGCCTCCTCTTCTTTGGGCCTAACAACTTTCATAACAAATATATATGAAGGAGGAGTTTTGGGCTACCACTAGAAAGGAAAATGATGAAGTTTTGTTACTTTGGAAACTTGGCTACTAGCAAGACACTTTCTTCGTCAACTCCCTCGACCGGAGACTTGGGGGACTCCTACCATATGCTACTGCACCTTGATACTCGGAAGTCTCACGACTACTCAGTGACTTGGATTTTTTCAAGTCTCCAACCGAGAAGTTTTCCTCACTCGGGAAATTAAGGGAGCACTACCTCAACCTACATGCTTCACTCACAAAGCTTCAACATACAAGCTTCAACAAAAGGAAAAATTCAAAGAACTTAGTGAAGAAGGCTTTGGTGTATTTAACACAATACGTTGAAATGAAGCAAAACTTATTTATTGATATCTCCGATAAGTTACAAATATGTACATATACATGAATCAAAATAAACAAACAAGAAAGAGCCTTCACAAAGGTTGCTCAGGAGAAGTCTCAGCAGTTGGCAGAGCTCCAAAAAGAGAAGGAACTGAAGGGTGATCATTCAGAGCCTCAATACTGGGCAGAACCCGAGAAGGAAGAGGCACCTGAGGTTGATCATTTGGAGCATCTTTACGCGGTACAACCCTAGAAGACGAAGGCAATAAATGCCTTTGGAACAAACCCACAAACCTTTGATGATCAAGTAAAATCTGACCATCAGATTCCTGCAGCTGGTCGAGCTTCCTCTTCATGTTTGTAGCATAGTCATGTGCGAGCCTGTGCAACTGTTTATTCTTATGCTTGAGCCCTCTGATCTCCTGTTTGAGACTTGTCACTTCAGCCGCCAATGATTCAACTTGGCGGGTTCGAGCAAATAGGCGTTTGACCATATTTGACCTATAACTTGCACACTGAACACTGAGAGCCAAAGAATCCTTAACAGCCAACTCATCAGACCATTTGGAAAGTAGTTTGTTATCTTTGGGAGTGAGAAGGTTCTTGGCCACCACCGCAGCGGTCATATCATTCTTCATCACAGAGTCCCCAACGGTAAGATGACTAATAGAGGATAAGAAGGATGGGCGCCATATGTTGTCTTGAGAAGGCATGGCTGCCTCTTCACCAAAGGTCAAGTCAAAACGACGGTCGGATGGGCCAGACATTCTCATAAATGATGAAGGAGAAAATAGGTGCAATAAATCTCTGAAGTACAAAAATAAGGGGAAAATTCCTACAAGCAATAACTCTCTGAACGTACTTCTTGCACACAATTGTTGCCCCTATAAAAGAAAGGGCAACATGGCCGTTGGTTAAAAAATCGAAGAGGTACCACTCTCCGGATTTTGAGAAGCAGATTTTCCTGAGTAAATATGTCGACAATCCCCACATGCAACATCAGCTCCTCGGGTACCACATATAACTTTGCCAAAGATCTTTGACAAAGTTTAGACATATAAATTTTGAAGGTCCAGCTACTCTACCATTACCCACATGGGTAAAGGAACAACACCACTGCTTGATAACTTAAAAGTCCTTATGTGTGTCAACCTCCGTGCTCCGTGGCAAGGCAGACTGGCAAAAATGCCCAACCTTTACTCACATTAGATAAAACACTCCCAACAGGATTGCTTGCTCAAAAATCGAAGAGGCACCGCTTTCCGAATCTTGAAAGCCAAACTCCCAATAGGATTGCTTTCTAAAAAATCGAAGAGGCACCGTTCTCCGAATCTCGAGAGCCAGATCTTAGACAGGATTGCATGTTTGAAAACCGAAAAGGCACCGCTCTCCGAACTTTGAGAGCCAAATTTCCTTGGATAAAGCTTGTCTGCAATCTTCACACGCAATATCAGCTTTCCAGATACCACAGACCACTTTTTCAAAGTGCTCTGACAAAGTTAAAACACGTGAATCTTGCAGCTCCCACTACATTGCTATGACCGAGAAGGGTAAAGGAACAGTGTTACTACTCACTGTTGGGACAATTCCTATATATGTCGACCTTCATCCTCCACAGCCAGGCTGACCTGCAAATAAATAAAAAAATGCTCAACTTTTCTTCACATCCGAGAGGGCACTCTCAGCAGAGTCTCTCGAAATACTCAACTTATTTTCCCTCCGATAATAATTCTGCAAACAAGCTACACCAGAGCAAAAGTATCTCATATCATCAGGGTTATAAGCAAGAGTATCCCATATCATGATTTTTCCCTGTCTTTTCCTTTGCCCTTGTTCTTACCTGTAAGACAAGGAGAAAGAGAGCAATCAGTCAGCACTTGGAATCAAGCTTCCAGTCATGAACTGACTGCTTGGAACTCCTTGCCTGATTACTTACCTGGCATTGTTCTCGAGTACTCATCTTCAACATCTGATGCTTCCAGAAAAGATACCACATTTACCTGGGGAACAGATAGGGCAAGTGAGAAGAATACAAAGAAGCATGTGGAGACAAGCACAACAAAACACGTACCGATTCATCTATTACTTTGTCAACAGCAAAAGTATCTCATATCATCAAGGTCGAACGCACTCTTGATTTGATGGACTTGTTTTGACCCTCAAATTCTTGACTCGACCTTATACTATGGAGGAAACCAGAAAACCCTCCAACCTAGTTCAAGAATAAGCATGTGGAAAGTTACTTCTTCAAAAGCAAAAGTATCTCATATCATCTCTTCTCATTTTTCTTCTCTTTATTCTTCATGCTGTCTGCAAGATAGGGAGAATGAGAACAATCAGCCGGAACTCGAAATCAAACTTCTGATCTGGGACTGATTGCTGGGAGCTATGATTGCTTACCTTGTCTGTCACCTCTTTCGGCAGATCTTCTAGCTCGGTGACTTGGGGGACTCCTACTACATGGTTTGTATCGCGCTTGACCAAGCCTGAAACTACAAGTAAGCTTCAATTGAAATTGATGCATTATCTTGTGCATCTCCACCGGTTAAAGATACCACCCTTTGATGGAGGAAAAGTACTTCCAGAGAAGATGCCACATTTACCTATGAGACAGATAAGGCAAATGAAAACGATACCACACTTTGGTACTTAGAAGTTTCGTGATTACTCTGTTGGAAATATGCCCTGAAAGTCAATCTTTGGAAAAAACCTTTCAGGACAAATGAATGGATGTATAGATGAATCTTATACATCAAATGGCAAAGATACTAATTAGGACTATCTCAATAAACGATATATGTCATAAATAGTGAATCCATGGACAATGGATCGATTGAAGAAGTAATCTAATGATGTTAGACTACAGAGACCTTCTTCACATAACCATCATGTCCAAAAGGTTCCTGGTCATAGGATTGTCGGAGGGATACTGACGATGCATAGACCGGTACATACTATGTCCGCTTCAATTGGAAGGATGGAAAGTCTCATCCCATTCGTGTAGTGACACTAAGACAAGTATGTAGGTGCTCATTAAGGGAATGAGTTCACTGAACACAATCGAACGAGAATACTTGCATGGAGGTCTACTCACATGTCAAGCAAGTAACTCTAATGGTTGGAATAATGTAAGTAGTTTTTTGACCTGAGGCATCGTCGTTATCTTGTGATTAAGTACTTAATCTTTGATTATGTCAAAGTCACCCCATTCGCAGGTGTCCACGACATAGTTGGGGTTAAGCCACTTAGTCATGAAGGCAAGTGAATGCGCAACAACGAATCTCTAATCCTCATTAAGAGGGGAAGAATACTCTAAGATATGATTCGGGAATCTTCGGCCGAAGTATCGAGCGTAATAAAGGAAAGCGTTCCTATACGACTCAATAGAATCATATAAAAAGGAATAATCACATTAGGGGTTTGACATAATAAATCCATACCCTAGTAATGTGATTGAGAGTATTGTTTTAGAGAATGATCGAATTACATTGTAATTCCAATTGAATAGGTTCTCCGAACAAATTCTACATTAGCTTGGGTAGCCATGATATATGGTTAGATGTCACTCATAGCTTGTGAGTTCTTCTAGATGATTGAATGTAGTTGTCAAAGAAGAAGGTGAATTAAAAGGAAGTTTTAATTCACTAAGTGATTGGATTAAATATAATCAATTGGATTGATGTCAATCACCTCACTGCCTTGCTAGTTAGAACCTAAAATGATTGTACACCGATACACTCTTGTAGTGAGTATTTAATGGATGATGGAAATAATTAATTGGATTAATTAAGTGTTGTGATTAATTAGAAAGTCTAAAGAAATCATAAAAGCGATATAAGATCGTTTTGGGCTTAAAAGAAACGTTCGGGTTTAATTGGGCCTAAACCCATTGGGCTTTTATTCAAGCATTGGATGACTTGAAATAAATAAAAGCCCAAAGCCCAAACAACACAAAGGGGGCCGGCCACATAAAGGGAAAGGGAGAGAGAGGAAGTCAAGTGGTTGACTAGGTTTCTTTGTTCTATAAAAGGAACTTTATAGAGATATTGTTCGTAAGGGTTTTTGTGTGTTCAAAACAACAAAAGAGAAAAAGGAAATATCTCTCTCTTAACACCCAAAAGGCCGGCCACCATAAGGGATTTTGAACTAATCATCTTCTCTCCCTTTTGGTTATTCTTCCATCCATCTCACTACACTAGTGGGTGTGGATCTTTAGAGGTATTCTATTTTGGAGACTAAAGGAGAACCAATGAGCACTCATACTAACAAAGTGGAGGAGGCAAGGAGGGAGGCTAGGCTCAAGGAGTTCAAGGAACAAAGGGCTTGGAGGTGGTCCATCCTTGGTCTAATCTAGATCAAGAGGTATAGATCTATTCCTACACTTTGTTCTTAACTTAAATGTTTTGATGCATCTTATATAAACCTATAAACCTTGAAGGGGATTTGTATGACTATAGCTTTGATATTATGTGTTAACATGCTTCCGTTGCTTTCGTATATAAATTTTGAATTGTATATGCATGCTAGTCATTTGAAATCCCATATGAAATCTCATATAAATTTCCCTTCATACTCAGGGCTTGGATCTTGCAAGTCCCCAATCGAGGAGCTTCCCTCACTCGGGAACTTAGGGGAGCACTGTTTGTACCATACTTGACCAATCCCAAAACTATTGAGCACCGATCAACTTTATACCGTCAAGGACCTAGAAGAGTTTCCCTCCAACCAGGAGGCCAATCGTGTCGACATCAGAAGTCAATCATAGCACGACACGTGCCAACATCAGAAGCCAATCACAACACGACACGTGTCAATGTCAAAACAAAGCTAGAAACTCTCTTCTATAAAAGGAGATCATTCTCCCATAATATTTCCTAATGTCATTTGTACTAAATCATTCACTAGTACTCACTAAAGGAGAGCTTGAACCTATATACTTGTGTAAACCCTTCACAATTAATGAGAACTCCTCTACTCCGTGGACGTAGCCAATCTGGGTGAACCATGTACATCTTGTGTTTGCTTCCCTGTCTTTATCTATTTACAAACTTATCCACACTAGTGACCGGAGCAATCTAGCGAAGGTCACAAACTTAACACTTTATGTTGTACCAAAGTCCTCACTGATTTTGTGCATCAACAGAAGTTACCACGTATGTGCAGATGGCAAGTGATCTAAGCCTTGTGCATTAGAAATATTTGTGAGCCCGAGATCCCTTAAAGTGCACTAAAACCTTCTAAAAGCACCTGGACAATATGAGCAGCACTGCTCAGACCACATTTTATACAACAAATACAATAAATATCATAATATATGCGAAATTATGTCGAAAAATTTAACGAAAAATTCATACAAATATAATTACAAAAAAAATTAAATAATAGTAACAATCTGGTTATTTGACCTCTATCATTATTTAAAGTCGCCGCAGCAGATCCTTGCACCAAAGCCCTCTTCATGTCTGCCATCCTTTCTTTTTGTCTCCATTTTAGGGTTTTCACACAAAAAATGCAATTCACATATTAGCTTTCATAGTTTCACGGATCCATCCTATTTGGACTTCAATATAGACAGAGGTGCAAATCTGTACCTTTCTCTTTTCTCGGATCTGAAATTTTCGAGAGCTCCATCTGCCTTTTCTTTAGTCCAGACAACATATTGAGAAGCCCATTTATAGAATACACCATACACACATGCATGAATCAGAGTCGCTTCATTTGACATTCGATCATGAAAATGAGTGAAAAAGAGAGGTGGGCGTGCTTTACCTTTATTGGTTTTGGGATTTACAGAGTTTTTCATAAAGGCGGAGTCGTCGATGATGAGTGCAGAGCCGATCTGAGCAAGGCACCGAATGTAGATTGGAAACAAAATCTCTAAACCAGATTCGCTCATGACTATTCTGTGAAAAAAGAACACATGATTTGAGAAGAAGAGAGCAAAATGAAGACGGACATAAGCAGAGATTTGTGAGGGACAAAACCAAACTGAAAGGTAAAGTGAAGTAGACGGAATCGATTGACATAAAAAATTGTAAAGATTCGAAAAGCAGAAAATTCCCTCAATCCCATAATCAACTCTTTCTCCCCCACTATTCCCTTTCCTTCTCTCTCTTAAACGCAACATGGCTCCCATCCCCCAAACCCTCATCGAATGACACAACCAACCCACCCAACCTGTCTCAAACCCATAGGACAAAATTGCCATTACTAACTTACCATCTTGACCGTCAGATTTTAACCCTTGATGGGGCATCCTCATCATTTTCACTCCCTAAGGATTGGGATTATATCAATAAATGAACGAAGCCAACCACACAAAATGTGACCCGCCCAAACCCAACCCACCCTTAATTTAATGGTATGTGTAAATAAAGCAAAAGCAAAGGTCAAACTTGTGAGTGTAGCTAAAGCTACCATCAATTCATTTCTCAACTTTAGAATAGATAATTGCATCACATTCAATATTATATTATTTTTAGTCATTCAATTATAATATCATTTTTAATCATTCAAATATAATATCATTTTTAATCATTCAAATATAATATCATTTTTTAGGCGTATTACGTGAGAGAATGAAATGCACAAATGCTCAATCCACAAAATCTTAATAATGCCACATGCAGAGAATGATAAACTGTTTATGAAAATCATCAACAAATAACACATAATTTACCACATAAATTATGATTTTTGTTGGGAAAAATATTATTTTTTATGATTAGTTTATCAGTGGACACACCATTTACGACTGGAACGAATTTTTTCCCGCTACAACAGTAAAGAGGTTTTATTCAGATAATTTAGCCAGCCACGTGAACAAAAGTCCCTGGTCCAATCCCATCCTCACCAACCTCAACAAGGAAATAGTTCCCGCCAACCAAGCCGCGCCACCTGTCAACACAGCGACACAACTCGAAGAGAAGAAGCTCGTGTGCACGCCCTCACGATTAGCAGGTAGACCCAACCGCAGGGAACCCTCGTCGTCGCTCCACGCTCTCTCTATTTACCTCTTCCCCGACCGAAAATCCTATCACCCCACCAAAAAGAAAAACCCCACTAATCTCAATTATTTATCACTAATCACGAATTTGCAATCATCACGAGGTTTATTAAATATTTTAATCGGACTAATCACTTCCAACTTTTTCAACCTTACACTCCGTATTATTAAACAAAAAACCTCCATTACTCTCTCCCCCCCCCCCCTCTCTCAAATTTTTTGCTCTCTTTCTCCCTCATCGCGTTACCAGAATCCGACCGGAACAGCGGTCGAAATCGAAAGAATCCCGAGTAGATCTATATACGAGGTCCGGCGAGTTCGGGAGTACTAGAGGTTCAATTTCGGGTCTCGGGTTCGGAGCCGCTAGCGGAGGGGTTTGAAATGGCTCAGGCGTCCGAGAGGGGGAGGGTCGTCGGGGATTATCTGGTGGGTCGGCAAATTGGGTCGGGTTCGTTCTCGGTGGTTTGGCACGCGCGCCACCGCGTCCACGGGACGGAGGTGGCGATTAAGGAGATCGCGACGGGGCGGCTGAACAAGAAGTTGCAGGAGAGTTTAATGTCGGAGATTTTCATACTGAAGAAGATTAACCACCCGAATATTATTCGGTTGCACGATATTATAGAGGTTGGTGGATTTTAGGGTTTATGTAATTGTTTATATTTTGGGCTTAAGTTCTGTTTGGTTGCTCAGAAAAATGGGGAAAACGGAAGGAAAATGGATTGAGCTCTGTTGTTTCGATTCGTTTGAGTTTTTTAGGGTTTTCTGGATGCTGAAAGCTTTGGATATACTTGAGACTTTGATTACTTTGTGTAGCTGTGTTGTTAGGAAAATTCATAGAAAAGTCTGTCTCTTTCTCTCTCTGAAAACAAAGGCATTAAATTTGCAGGGAATTTGTATGCTGCATTGAAACAACTGCATTTTGTTGTCGCATTTAGTAAGAAGGTAAATTGTGGCGGGCGGAAAACCGCTCTAGGCTTTGTGTGGTTGATGACACATGTAGATATTTTCGCTGAAAATGGCTTCACTCGATTGAAACTAAAACGATTCTCTGCATTAGTTGTGGAATATGAATAGATTATAGAGTAGTGCCTCCATCGTTTTCTTGTCGCATTAAGAAAGTAAACCGTAGTGGGAAAAAAAGTCCATGCTTTGTTTTGTTTATAACACGTGTAGAAATGTGTATGCTTTCACTGAAAATGGCTTCACTCATCGAAAGCTAAAACTGCTTTCTGCATTAGTTGGGAGAAGTGAGTAGGTTATGGGGTAATGCTCCCAGCATTTTCTTGTCGCATATCTAAGGAAAACGCCGACCCAGGTTTGTCAGCAACGAAACCGAATGTGGCAAAAAACTTTCCGAATTGGAGAACCAGGATATTTGGCATGTGAAGTAATCATTTTAGGCATTTAATAATTGTTTTTGCACATAAATGGAAGACGCCTTTGTAATTGCCTAATTGGTAGAGAGATATAACTAGTGCTCTGCTTTGCTTTGTTATCTTTTATGTGTGGGGAAAAGACTAATCTCACTTTTGCTCAAATTACCCCTGATTTCTTTGTTTCTCGTATAATCTTTGTTTGCCATTCAATTAAAACAGGTTCCTGGGAAGATAAATCTTGTTTTAGAGTATTGCAGAGGTGGTGATCTTTCTATGTATATACAACGCCATGGAAAAGTGCCCGAAGCTCTTGCAGAGCACTTCATGCAGCAGCTAGGTTTGTCTCAGAGTTTTTCAGTGCTTCAAGTCATTTTTCTTTTTCCTTTTTGCATGCTAATGTTAGTGATTGTGTTACTTGCAGTCGCTGGTCTGCAAATGCTTCGTGACAACAATCTTATACATCGGGATCTCAAGCCACAGGTCTGGTTGATTCAAATGCTAAATATAATTAAATTTGATTGTTCAATTAGTGCAATCATAATTTAGGTTAGTTATGTTGTTTCAACAAGTTCATCACCATTTATACACTGATGATCTCTCGTAAAATAACCTTTGTCTGATTATCAAATCAGGGCAGCATATAATCATACATGATTCCATCTGATCAATGTTCTTGCTTGATACTAGGCAATATAACATGTTTTGATAAGACGACTAGATAACATGATGCTAGACTGGCCGGTAAGAGACCATCATCATACATACACATACGTACACAAGCATTCCTTTGTAAGGAGGGAGAATAAGTAGCTAATAGAATCAATTCTAGGATTATAGCACTCCAAATGTTAGTGTTACGATTAAAATAGTTCCCCCAGTTCAATCTCAGCTCAAGAAAGATATATCGCCTAAAGATTAGCTACTTACTAGAGCATCCTGCACATATGATATGTATAGCTAGTGATGATCAGAGATGTCTTAAGATATTGTTTGATACGTAGTAATCTTTTCTTTGCAGAAAGGTTTGGTTGCTATGTCATTCCATTTGTAATGTTTATCATTCTTGGAACAGAATCTCTTGCTGTCCACCAATGACAACAATTCTGTCTTGAAGATTGCAGATTTTGGATTTGCAAGGTAAATCTATCATCGTTATTTTGCCTTTGTTTTTTGGGCAAATTGTTACCCCGTCTATTCAAGCATGTCAATTATCTCTTAGTAACTGATTACATGTGGTGTTTGCTGACTCTCCTTCACATTCATTCTCATCCAAATTTCCTTATTTTTTCTCGGGCAGATATCTGCAACCTCAAGGCCTTGCTGAAACCTTGTGTGGTTCACCACTTTACATGGCTCCAGAGATAATGCAACTTCAAAAGTATGATGCAAAGGTGAAATTTGCTCCTCTCTACTGATAGGCAATCACAATTATTTCACGAGCCCTTTTCCCACTAACCTTGAACTGAATATGCAGGCAGATCTCTGGAGTGTTGGTGCAATTTTATTTCAACTCGTAACTGGGAGAACCCCATTTACAGGAAACAGTCAAATACAGGTTCAGTTACAAAATCTTTCCCGTTTTCCGTTTTCTTTTCTGAACAGACCTCAAGCTAATATTCCTATATTAGGCATGGATCAAATCAGTAATTTTCAATTGTAATTCTGCCTCACTTTTCATTTAATTTATCTTGTGTGTTGTGCAGTTGCTTCAGAACATAATGAAAGCAACTGAGTTGCAGTTCCCTTCAGATAGCAACAATTTGAGTTCAGAGTGCAAGGACTTGTGTCAGAAATTGTTACGCCGCAATCGATGTAATTTTGTTTTGGTTCAATAGTCCAAGTATTCATGTCATATATTTAGGTGAAGTTTGATATGCATATCTGTAATACCACATTAGGCTAAAAATGGACAATAATTGGATGCTAAAACGGGTTTATAATCATTTTTATGTTGTCAAGTTTCTCATGCATGAGAGATTGAAGCAAGTCACATGTTTAGATTTTGTGCTGCATGAGCTCTTGTATTGTTTAACTAATTTTACCCCATAGTTCTGATTTTTTTTTTTCTGTTATTGTGCGTACAGTGGAACGCCTAACATTTGAAGAGTTTTTTAACCACCCATTTCTATCTCAGCAGTCATCATATTCGAGGTAAATGAGGCAAATAGTTCAGTCTTCATGGGCTTGACTAAAAATATATTCCTCATATTAAGATGATTCTCTGTGTCATGCAGTAGTAGGAGGGAATCACAAATGGCGGAGGGATTTCCTACATCTGAATGCAATGCAATGAGGAACATGGAGGAAAGTTCTCAAGAAGATTGTCTACCTTTCCTTTTAGATGATGATTCCAGTGGCCCTGAGGGGAGCCCATCCTGTTCAAGGAGGAGGTCCTCGATGAAGTCCACTTACGGATTTTCTCTCAATACAAAAGGTGATAGACAGGAAGCATCACCTACCACTTTGTACAGATATGGCAGTGCAACACGTAAAGAAAATTCTAGTCTTAGGTTGGACGGCCATAGATCGTCAGATAGAAATCCAACTGACCCTCTAAGATCCGTGCACAAAAAACCAGTGAATGCTCGATCAAAAGGTAGTATCCTATCATACTCCTCTAATTTCATATTTTTTTTATTACATCCTGATATGTCTTAATACAACATGCATTTAATATCTTATTTGCATTTGCAGTTGTGGATTCGCTGGAGTTGATCGATCAAGATTATGTTCTTGTGTCTGGACCTCCAGTTGATGTGTCTTCTTCCTCGGCTAGTGCTTCCAAACCAAGCCCTTTTTTCTACAAATCTCAGAGTCTCCCTCGATCCTTAACCACCTCATCAAGTGCCCCAATGCCAATCATGGGTGCAGCAGCTAATAGTAACATGCATTGCATAGGAAGCTTAGATAGTCAGAGTTCTGCTCCAGGGACATCACTAGGATCAGCGGACATGGGAGATGCTTTGGAGCAGCCATCAACACACTGCATGACAAGGCTTAGTTCATTGCAGCAATGTGTGTCTGCTATTACTGAATTAGTTCATGAAAAGGTAATTCATGAGATTCCCACTTGTATGAAGTAGTTTATGGTTCCCTCTGTAAATCAGTATAGTATAGAATATTTTGGTGCTAAGATTTGATACTGCTGTACTAGACTCTTGATTTTCTATAAGAATGATGGGTTTTTCTGCTATACATGCATTATTTTTGTTATTTCTATTTTCCATCTCTTTGAACTGATTAAGGTATCTGTGTGTGTTTCTTTTTTGTTGTGAAAAGACTGAGGCAAGGAAGCATCCAGAAGCATTCTCAATTCAGCTTGTAATTCTTGCAATCTGGAAGCAAGCTCTTCATATATGCCATACACAGGCTGCCTCAGCTATGGAAGGAAGTCCGAGTCAAGAGACTGCAAGATTTAGGACCACCAGCAAGAAGCAAAGTAGTCCTGATATGGACGAAAGCCTTGATGTTAACACTCAAGGACCTGAAGATATTTCTTCTGAGATTGAGCGGGAATTTCTCCGAGAGGTTGAGCATGCAGAAGAACTTGCAAAGGCTATTGAGCCTGGTATGTGTTCTTTTCAGATGTTATCTTGAGCGCTTTTGGTTTTGCCATGTATCCATTAGTTAAGTACTTATGACCAGTAAGACCAAATGTTTCTCTGCTCCTATAATGTGGGAAGTATTTCATCAATGTCTTTTGGAAACCAGTTATGCATCATTCTTGTCTTATTTATGCATGCATGTTTCGTGAAATAAGAACGCTATCTTCAGTCGACATGAAAACATATTTATTTTTTTGTTAATCTTCTCTAACAATATTAAGAAGGGCACTTGTTCATTATACAGCCACTAATAATCTTCTGGTTTACTTTCTAATGGATACAGGACATGCAGAGATGCCAGATGCAATGGAGACAATATTTCAATCTGCTCTTGTTTTTGGGAGACATGGGGGTGTAAGTATCTTCTTTCCTCTATTCTCATATTTGGCGACATGCCATTCATTTCTTTATTAAATTTAGTTTTCCACAGATTAAACTAGCTGAAAAGCCTCCGAAAACCATTTTCTTGTTTGAACCAATGTTTGTTTGACACAAATCTTTCCTGTCGTTTCTGCATGCTCCTATAAATGTGCGAAATAGAACTCATTAGCCAAGATGGGTTTGCTGAATTCTGTTTCTTTCCTGTCATATCAATTAGAAGCATTCGACCAAAAATGAATATTTTAACAACTACCTTCAAGCCAATCTTTAAGTACTAGCAGAATCATAATCTGATAGAAGTAAATTTGTTCTCCCCGTATGTGTCTGGCAGGTCGATGAACTCATGGGTGACATGGAAAGTGCCGCAGTGTTTTATACAAAAGCTGTGCGTCTCTTGGTCTTTCTTCTAGTGGAAGCACCATCCCTCATTCTCAACCCGCCCTTTTCCCTGACAAACTCTGACCGGTATAGGCTTCGAACTTACATTGGTATACTTAATAATAGGCAAGGTTACTCGAGGTCACAGCGGATGGCGATTTTGAAATGTGAGGAGCAACAGTGCCCTCCTTGAGAAATTAAAAGTTAAGCGTGGAGTTTCTTATGTGCCTCGATTGACTGTACGCTGTGTAATAATTTGTTTGTACAGCTATTCTTTGATTGAAGGATGTGGGAAGTTAGTGGAACTCGTTCAGTTCATTAGGTAACATGTATTTATTTCATTTCTGTCATTTAAAGAATGATGAAAATGTGCATATTCGTTTTACCTCTTCGTGTATGATGAAAGTTTGCATATTCGTTTACCTCTTCGTGTTCTTCCGCATTGAAATATGATGGCTTATGTTTCGTTCGATCCATGCATTACTTGTTAGAACATGGAGTGTATTGTTAGCTCTCATCTTATCAAGGTTTTAAAAGACGTTGGTCGGGCGGCGGGTTGAGGCTTAGTGCTTAAGCAGCTAGGTGGGGGTCTTAAATTTATTATTCAACATATAAATAAATGCCTGTTTACTCCTTAAAAACTAAACTCTATTGAGAATTTAGGAAAGTTAAAACTTAAGCCATATTGCCATCATCATAGACAAATGCATAAAAAAAAAAAAATTTGGAGGCGTCTAGCCCCTATTCGATTTTTCTCCACGGTTTGGCCCCATTTCCCGATAAAATGATCTTGTCAATATCGGTAGAAATAACCTTTCTCTCATGTTCGGCTACAGCAGTAACTCCGAAATCTAAAACCACTTGGTGTTCCAATCTAGTTCCAAACACTCAAAATGATACTGTGGCAGAATAGCGTTTTGTTATGTAATGAAGTTAAATGCCTGATATTGTGTAAAATATGGTTGGAATATTGCTAGAATAACGTACGAGGTGAGGAAAGTCTCACCATTGTGTTTTTTGTTGACTTTTATGAGTTGGAGTAGTTGGAACAGCATCGTCGGGGGTGCTGACCGTTCAGCATAAACCAACATTTTGTTGAAAACTCAAGTATCCTCTTCGCCAGAAGTCATGGTCACAATAATTACCCTTCAAAATGTCTTATTTAATATAGTGAGTAGTCTTCAATAAAAAATAGTGAGTAGTCATATTTACGGGAGTAGGATCCCTTTCTCATCTGTTATTCTACGGTTATAAATTATTTAAAATTATTTTATTTAAAATTAAATATAAATATTATTTGAAGAAAATTGACCGTATAGCAGTGGCGGATGCATTAAAAGGTAAGGGGGGGTCAGTTGATCTCCCGAACTTCGATGAACGTCCATGAATACCTTTGGTGTTGATCATTCGAATTTCGGTAAATGTCCATGGATACCCTGGGTGTTGCCCTTTTGAAGATTAGAGTTGGCTTCATACATGCCCTCCAACTGACTTCAGGCCTATCAAGACTCAGTGAATGTCCATAGATACCTTGGGTGCTGCCCCTTGCATACATTAACATGTATGCAATATACCATTCCAAATGACTTTAGGTTTACCAAGACTCGATGAAATGACGATATGCATACTATTTCTGGTAAAAAAAAATTTACAGACTACACGCACTATTCTTACTGACCCTCGTAATATTATTTACTGAATCTGGGACTGCCGTATAGGATACGGCAAGATGAGTCATTGTGCCCAAAAGGTGCTTTTAGCTTGTCACAATATCTGATGTGAATTGATGACTCCGACTAGGCGCATCTAAAGTTGCACACGGATCCATTAATTTCTTCATGGAAACAACAGAATTAATTTTCTTGTTACAATATCAGATGTGAATTGATGACTCTTATATTATGTAATTAGTTTTTGTCAAGTATGTTTGTGTTTAATTTTAAATAAAAATATTTAAAACGATTTCTGACTATACGATGTACGATAAACGGACACGATTTACAAATTGTCGGATCCTCACAAAGAGGATTCGGATTCTTTTTTCATATCGATGAATAGTGCAAGTTTTGTATTATATTTTGCATCAGGTCACGCTTTCACACGAGATCGTAGGTGAACTCGAACACAACCGATTCCCATTGGTATTGGTAATATGTATATTCTGATGCCCATCTCTCTTTTCTTATTCACCAAACTTGAAAGAAATGAAGCGCCAACATGTTCGCTGTTTTCTTACCTTGGCGATGGCGTTCATCACTCTATTGTCCCACTCTTCTTCTGCAATTCCGAAAACCCGAAACCGTCTTTCGAGAGGCTCTTCGATCTCCGTCCAAGACGATTCCGACTTCCTAACTTCCCCGGATGAATCCTTCACTTGTGGTTTCTATGGTGTAGGAACAAATGCTTTCTGGCTTTCTATATGGTTTACGAAATCCGTAGACAGAACTGTTGTTTGGACGGCCAACAGAGACAGACCAGTCAACGGCCTAGGCTCCAGACTCTCCCTCCGCCGAGACGGCGCCATGGTCTTGACGGACGTCGATGGCACAGCCGTCTGGGGGACCACCGTGAACTCCAGCAGCTCCAGAGCTGACACGGCGGTGCTTTTGGATTCCGGCAACCTTGTCTTGAAAGACAAGCGAGGTAAAGTTCTGTGGCAGAGTTTTGATTTTCCAACTCACACTCTTCTTCCAAACCAACCCTTTACAAAGAGCAAGAAGCTGATATCTACTTTGGGAAAAGGCACTTTTGGGACCGGCTATTTCAGCTTCTCTTTCGACAATGACAATGTTTTGAAGCTCATGTTCGACGGCCCTGACACTTCGAGCTTGTACTGGCCTGATCCGGATTACACCGTTTTCGCCGGCGGTCGAACAAACTACAACAGCAGCAGGGTTGCTGTTTTGGCTGAATTGGGGAATTTTTTGTCCAGTGATGAACTGCAATTCACAGCTTCCGACGCGGGTTCAAGTGTGAAAAGGCGGTTGACGATGGATTATGATGGAAACCTCAGGCTTTATAGCCTAGAAAGCACGACAGGGTTGTGGGTGGTCACCTGGGAAGCCATGACGGAGCTGTGTAAGGTGCATGGGATCTGTGGGAGAATCTTTTGTAAAAATAAGTACTGCTATTACATTTCTAAATTTTTTTTTGTACAAGTGCTATTTTTAATTACTCGAAACTACTCTAATCTACGGAAAAGAAGAATCGAACTCGGGTGCAAGAGGCAGACATACTGCCATGGCTACTGGCTTAACTCAAAAGAAAAATCAACGTCTCGGATTTGTGCATTTTTTAATATACATATTGTACAAAACATCATTTTCGAAACAATTAGGATTCCAATCTGCTACATGGATAAATTGAGTTTAGAAAGAAAGAAAAACGTCAATTATTCCTTTCCTCCCATTTTCAAATAGGCAGCCGGCATCGTGACGAATGAGTCATTGAATCTCATAGACTTCTAATATTTTATGGAAACGAACTAATGAACTTTAAATAATTGCAGTTAGCTCTAGAAGCAAGGTATTTGATGTAATAATTGACTTTTATTGCATCATTGAAGTACATTCTGCATACCAATTGAAAACCATTTTGTGAATGACAATGAATTATGTCAAGAATGATTGAGAGAATAGTTGACTTGGCAATTAAGTTAATGAAATCTCTAGGACTCTCGGTGCCTTCAGGAAATAAACATATTGGAGTCTTAATTATATGCAATCAATTATGGACCTTTATTAAGTAAATACAAGGAATAAGAGTCATGATGGGACTCTAATTGATTAGATATGATTTGGGTTGATATCCTTTCCGATAATAGGGAGGAATTGGTTGAAACCCTAGCTATATAACCTAAGAGCATTGCTTTCATACGAGAAATTTTTCATTGTGACTGGAACACGGAGGGTACACCACGTGTTTTTTTTATAAGTGGTGGGAAATTTTATTTTTTAAGTTATTAACTTTTTAACACACATATCCCACCATTTATATAATGACACGTGGTATACCATCCCGTGTACTGGTCATATTGAAAAATTTCTCTTTCCATACCAACTGAAACTCACGAAAACTACAAACCTATTTCGATAGTAGAGTTCATTGAGAGGTACTGGAAGTAGAAGACTACTTCTACTTTGTTCGCAAGGATCAATGGCTTCATCTTCATAACCATGTTTTCTGTCACATCCCGGCCTGAGCCCCCACCACATCCCAGGCTCGACTCCATCGTAGCACGATATTGTCCGCTTTGGACCCCAATCATGCCTTCATGGTTTTGTTTCTGGGAACTCACACGAGAACTTCCCAGTGAGTCACCCATCATGGGATTGCTCTCGCGCGCAGGGCCGGCCCTGAGAATTTGGGGGCCCTAGGCGAGCATTCAAAATGGGGCCCTAGAGTTCTCTGACTCCCGACCCTTTGTACATTGCCGCTACTAGTTCTTGTGTAATAAGTTTACTTTCACTACGCGTTGTAATATAGTAAACCTTAAGGCAAGAAGAATTTTTTGGAACCTACCATGGACGTCCACAAACTCCTCATTCTTTCCGAATCACGAGAACACTATGACAATGTTAAACAACTATACTATGATCCTTAAGGAATTAACATTGCATCGCAAAAGTAGTTTGTTGTTATTTTTTGGTTGAACCGGTGAAAATGTGGAGGACAAAGTCCCTCCAAGTGCTGTGAATGATGCTACCTGATAAGCTAGAGCGAATATGCTCCTAAGAGATCCAAGTTTGAAACTTTTCTTCCCGTTTATATTAGTGCAAAGTAGAATATCAACTGTATCATTTGGTACGTTACCTATAGCAACCACACAACCAAATTTATAATACATAATAGGAGATTTGTGAGAGGAGATCACATGTGCAAGTTAGACATGTTTGCTTGCTTGGAGTTTGAGAAATCATGAGTCATTATTAGAATGAATGAAATACATGATAAACAATGTTCTTCTCTTAGGAGAAAGACTTACATGGAACGAGTTCACACTATCGTGGCGTCTCATCCAAAAAATTAATAACATTGTCTTATTGGATCGGGATAGCATGCAGAGGTAAACATGTTCCATGTAAGTTGCTATTCTCCCTTAGTGCCCATTCGATAATCATTTTGTTTTTTGTTTTTACTTTTCTACTTGAGATGAGATAAGAGTATATGAGGTAAAGGGGAAGGATGAAGAAATGTGAAGGGAGGGATGGGACAAAATAAGGAAGAATGAATGTGAACAAAATCTTGAAGGTGAAAAAAACTTAAAATAATTTTTACTTTTTGTTGCAGTCATATTTAGAATAGGAATGTGATTGTGTAAATCCTAATGGATCTAGGAATATCTCTTATATTCCTATTAGAAGTTGATTACCTATTAAGAGTTGTAATCCTAAAAGGGTAAGGTTTTTGCCTATCCTACTACTATAAATAAAGGCACAATGGGGTGATACAACACACACCTCACAATTAAATCTCTCTATTCTCCCTCTTGCTACCGCCGGCCCCCCTCTATCTATTCCTTAGATAGCTCAGTTAAATAGGTCTACAACACGTTATCAGCACACTCTTGCTAGAAGCTGAGGAATTGACGGATCGTAGGAGGAGGCTATCTTCCACAAAATTCAAAGGCTCTTCTTTGTTTTTTGCCAGTCATGTACGCTTAAAATAAAGGAAGATATTTGAAACATCCACGAAGCATGAAAACATTCCCCATGATGCATGAACTCCTCTATACGATTATATATATATATACTGTATATGTTTCATATTTTTGTCAATATATATGTTTCATGCATTACGTAATTATATTGCTATGTGGAATTGTGAGTCAAAGCATATACATAAATTACAAGCAACATTAGGGTTTATTCAAACCCTAACCATGTTGGAAAAAAAAAAACAATTTTTGCATTGGGCACTATGCGGCACCATCGCCGCACCCCCACTGTGGCATCATCGGACCACCACTGGCTTGAAGCCTAGTCGAGTGGACCACACGGCAACAGCCTTTGGGCTTGCTGCACTGACCCATACATCCCAAAGCCTTAGGGCCTGATCTAACTAATGGCCCTGAAGTCTCTTAGTCCAAACCAAAAGCCTGCAGCCTTTTGGCCCGATGTCCCACGAGTCCCTAGCACACTAGACTATGCCATGTCACCCCGAACCGGACCCAGCCTCTGCTGGGCTTCCCACGTGAACCCAAGGCCAGCGTTCCACTAGGCCTAACCTGTGCCCCCCATTCAACCCAAATGCCAGTAGCTGTTGCTGTTGGGCTTACCTATCTCGGCCCGTGGCCTGTAGCCACTTATGGGTTTCTATTGCAGCCACACCTGAGCCCAAACCTTTTTTTTTTTTGGGCTATGTTTTCTCGACCCAATGCTATTATTTTGCTTCCACGATCGACCCCGTTTGGTCCCGATCTATTGAATTAATTAATAGTGACTTGTAGTCCATTAATCTGATAATTAATCCAAAATTATTGACCTGAAAATCACTTTTGGACATTATCGATTCAATGATTTATTTGTATACTTTGAACCGTTGACATACTTTCATAGTAATGAAGCTCTCACACTTGAATTCCCGAAGAAACTCAAATTCACAAAACTTAAATTAGCATATTGCATTTTGTGTTTCTTGTAGGAATCTCTCCTTTATGAACTAATTGTTCATAAAAACTAAATTGAACTTGTAGTTGCATATTTAGTGCCTTTGAAACTTGAAGTTTTCATTCAAAACTTACCACATGAAACCTGTAGCTTTCATGCATAAATTAAACCAATACATGTTTATAGAACCCGAATGTTCTACGATATATGTCTATGGCTTACCATATGACTAATCACGTTTTTTGTGCCCTTCGTTTTAGGGACATGTCAAACTTGAACAAGCTCGATTTCACCGCTCTGGAAGTATCTGGAAGAAACTACCTAAAGTGGGTTCAAGACGTGAAGCTCTATCTTACTGGAAAGGGTATTGGAGCCACCATTGAGGCACCCATCGCCGACAAACCTGTCGACAAAGCTCAGAAAGCTACTGCAATAATCTTCATTCGAAGACACATCCATGATGCTCTGCAGACCGTGTACCTCGCTGACGAGGACCCATGCACCATCTGGCTTGCTTTGGCCGACCGTTTCAATCACCAGAAAGACATATACTTGTCTGAAGTAAGACACGACTGGCAGCATCTTCGCTTCCAAGACTTTAAGTCCATGAATGAATACAGCTCTGAAGTTTGTAGAATCCGATCACTGCTAAAGTTTTGTAAAGTGGAACTCCACGAATCAGATTTCTTGGAGAATACCTATTCGACCTTCCATGCCACCATATTGTCTTACAATAACAATATAGGGCACATAAATTCACCAAATTTTCGGATTTGATCTCTGTACTACTTCTCGCTGAAAAGCAGAGCCAGCTTTTGATGAAGAATCATCAAGCTCGACTGACTGGCTTGAACGCCGCGCCTGAAACGCATGTGACCAATTTTAGCAGCCACAAACGACGAAAAAATTGGCCATGGCAATGGGTGGCAAGCCCCACCACGGGCCCACGGTCCACAAAATCAAGGCATACCCAAGGGAGGAAATGTGACCCAACAGTGTCTACCCCTTGCCCCTAAGGCCCCGAACTTTAAGAACAAGGGAAAAGTTACCGCTCAACCGATTTCCATTGAAATGGACATGTGCTACTGATGTGGATCAAAAGATCATTGGTCATGCGTATGCCGAGTTAACCTTGAGGCTATTGCCAAGTATCATTCTCGTCGTGAGTCTAACTTTGCACATGTGGATCATCCGAAAGATGCTACTACATTAATGAAGATATTAGATTTTCAGGAGGCGTCAGCGCCTATGGAGGAATAAATTAGACATGTTTTTAGAGTGTTTACCCCTAGTGGCCAAACCCACTAAGAGTGGCCGGCCTTTCCCCTTATTTTTCTAGGTTGATGGTTTAATTTAGAACAATTTTTTAAGTTTTTGGAATAATTTGTTTGGTTTTAGTTTGTTTTGAATTATGGATTGTTATTTGATGGATATTATTTCTCGAATTGCTTAATTGAATGAATGGAATTATATTTATGCATGTGACCAATTCAATCAATTTATTTCTAGGCATGTCTAGTGGGGAAATTAATTGTCTGGCTGATAATGCTACCATGCACACCATCTTGCGGGAGCGACACTATTTTACTAACTTTATACCTAAGGAAGCACCTTTGACAACTCTTTCAGGCTTATCCAATCTGATTGAAGGATACAGAAATACACGTATTATGTTGTCCAATGGTACAGTCTTAACCATTAAAACGGCACTATATTCTCCATGTTCCGAAAGAACGTTGTTAAGTTTTAGAGATATTCGAGATAATCAATATCATGTTGAAACCACTGAAGATAATGGTTCTGAATTTCTTTGTATCACTTCGTATGAATATGGCCAGAAGTGTATTCACGAGAAGTTGGAATGCTCCCTAATGGGTTGTACATAACAACCATTCGTGGCATAGAAGCCCACCATGCAGCCGGCCCTATGCCTGAGTTCTAGAGCAGTTTGCTGCTTTGGCATGACCGTTTGGGACATCTTAGATGTGACATGATGCGCCGTATCCTCAAAACATCTTGTGGGCATCAGTTACCTCCCTATGTTGGATTCCCGCCATGCAAAGTGTGTTATATAGGGAAGTTGAATACTTAACCCTCAATTACAAAGATTATTCACAACCCCCCCTAAGTTTCTTCAGAGGATTCAAAGGGATATTTGTGGACCTATCCAACCAACTTGAGAACTATTTAGATATTTTATGGTGTTGGTTGCTGTATTGACACAATGGTCACATGTTTGTTTGAGTTGAATCGCTTGTAGTTCTCTTATTTAAAAGTTATGTCTAACTCAGTGTGAGTATCTTGAAACATACTTACTTGATCTCAATGTACTCTTTTTCCTATGATTAGGAGCATTTTTCCCACTGGGTTTTTGCTACCTAACGAGGTTTTGATGAGGCACCCATCTTGGGATGATCATACTCTGTTAAGTTCACTACTTTCGTCCTGTTTAACGTTTGTTTTAGTCATTATGCATACTTCTGACTTTTCTCCTTAGTCTATGGGTTTTTCCCTATACCTTGGGTTTTACCATAGCGAGGTTTTATGAGTTTTACTACCAATGCATACTTTCTTTATATTTGGGACTGGCGTTCACTTGTTGTGTTGATGACTTCATCAACTATTCTACCTTATTTGCTGAAGATCTGATGTGATGATTTGTTGAGTATCTACATACTTAAGGAGGAGTGTTGCAGTCATATTTAGAATAAAAATATGATTATGTAAATCCTAGTGAATCTAGGAATATCTCTTATATTCATATTAGGAGTTGATTAAGAGTTGTAATCCTAAAAGGGTAAGGTTTTTGCCTATCCTACTACTATAAATAAAGGCATAATGGGGTGATACAACACACACATCACAATTAAATCTCTCTCTTCTCCCTCTTGCTACTACCGGCCCCCTCTCTCTATTCATTAGATAGCTCATTTAAATAGGCTTACAACACTTTTGAGTATTTAGTTTTCATTTTGTGTACATTTCTTCTACATCTCCCCACCATCATTCATCAACTCTTCTTCGACATTCATTTCCCTTATATACTTTTCTTTTAAGCACAAAAACAAAAACAATAACTAAAAATGAAATAGTTCAAACAGAACATTAGAGCCTGTTTGGTACTCTACTTGAATCCAACTTTTTAAACTCAAAAACAATTTTCAAGTTTTAGGCCTTAAAAACTTATTTGGTATGACTATTTTAAAAAACTGAACTCAAGACTAACTCAAAAATATAGTCTATTATCTAAAAACACAAAAAGTGATTTTTTAGAGTTTTTAAACTTAAACTCACTCATTTCTTTTCTTTCCCTCCTCCCCTCTCACTCCAAATCTATCTCTCTTTTCTTCTTTATCTCTCCCCCTTCTCTTTTTTTTTTTTTTTTACTTTTTTCGTCTCTCCTCCAATCCGCTCTCTTCATTCTCTCGGTTCTTTCTCTCACTCCTCTTCCTCTCTATCTCCTCCGATCTTCTCACTTCTTTATCTTTCCTCCAATCATCTCTTACTTACTTTCCTCCCCCCTCTCATCTTTCTCTCTCGACCCCCTTTTTATGGATCTTTTTGTCCAGTTTAAGTTGTAAGATTTAAAAATTTTAAATCACATACCAAACAAGTTTTTTGAGTCTTCAAGAAAATTGTTTTCAAGAAAAATTCTTAAGAAATGTTTTGAAAAATTATAAAAATTTTCAAATAGGATACCAAACAAGCCCTTAGTTATTCCACACTTAACCTTTGCTTATTTATTTCTTAGTTGCCAATAAATACATTATATGACATAAATATAAATAATACTCAATTCTTACAAATTTATTTCTTATAAACTAGTATATGCCCGCACACAAAGTACGTGTGAACTTTTTTATTTTTGTTTTTAAAATTGAAGGAGAGATGAATAGGGAGAGAGTGAGAGAGGTTTAATTTTTAATTTTTAAAATAAGAGGTGTTAAAATCAACTGTATGTGAGGCTTAGATCATCTCCAACCCATGGGTTAAAACCTAAATTTTTTAACCCAGAAACAATTTTTTTCCTCCAACCCTTCTCGGTTAATTTTTTAGCCCGAGATTATTAAAGAATGAATTTAGGATAATTTTTTCTTAAAGTAACTTTAGAAAAAACAATTATGTAGACTATGCTAATTTAATTTTATGGACATTTTAATCCAAAAATATTTAGATTCCAATAAATATTGAAAAATCATTAAACTGGCACCATGAAACTCATAAAACACTACAAAAGAATATGAAACACATAAAATATATATTTTTTAATTACTTTAGTCGTTGGATTTAAATTTAGACCGTTAAATATTTTCTTTTACTATTGGATTTGATCAAATTAGATTTTAGCCGTTGGATTCAATGAATTTATAAATATAAAACTAAAAAATACACATATATGATGGGTCAGCCCCACTAACCTAAGGGGGAATTCTGGGCTAAATTTGGCCCATAAATGAGTTTTAGGTTTTAACTCATATTTGCCCCCAGGATTGGAGCAAATTGGGGTATATTTAGAACCTAAAATTTGAGTTTTACTCCAAGAGTTGGAGTAGGTCTTAAGCAAAAAAGAGTAAAATTTTGTTTTATAAAATTACGTTACTGCTCTTAACTTTTTTGTTATGATAGAAGACTAAATAATATTTTCATCATCTTTTCATTGACAAAAAATATTCTTTTGTAATTAGATAATGAACATGTCCTTTCTCAAGGAAGAGAAGTGAGAAATCATTTTTGATGAATTCATTTCCCGGTATCAAACGCAACCCAAGTGGTGTGTTCATTTCAAACCCTAGATTCTCGTATATTTCCCACGTGCAGACAAAAAAAAAAAAAGGAAACCCCAACAAGGAAGACCAACGAATATACCACAACGCAGAACGCCTCCGGAAAGGATAAAAGGAAGCCCAAAAACCACGTCGTCTCTCTTTCGAGTTTCCGCTTCCCTCACCCACTCATTCACTCACTCACTCACTCACTCACTCAACCACCTACCAAATCCCAGCTATCGCTTTCGGGATCGAATCCTCAAACCCTCAACTTTCTCGGCAGCCAAACACCAATTTTACCTTCCACCCACTTTCCCTCTCACTTTCCTCCGTTTTCTCCGCGCAATCACCTCTTGCCTCAGACTTTAAAGGTACAAACTTCTCACTTATTGATGCTTTCATTTTCTTTAGATTTGTGGTTTTAATCACCTTCGATTATATATATATATATATATATATATATGTGTGTGTGTATCTGTGTGAGTATAAATTTTTTAATTTGTTTGATTTGATTCCATAGATTTTGTGTTTGTGGCAATTGCGTAATAATTCGTCGACTTCTCTGGGCGTGCATTATCGACTTAGACATTTTTTAGATCTCGAAAGGCATATATGGCGGCTTGTTCTTCGAGCTTTAGGATATCGAATGTTGCAACTTTGCGGAACGAGGTCGTTCGGAGGAAGATGTGGAGCCAGAATTTGATTTCTTATGGAATAAGGTTTAGGAATGATGCAAAGGAGGTTGCTTTTCCAGTGCTCTATAGGAATAGTAGCTTTAGAGATAGACTGAATTCGTTTTCGGTGAAGAAAGACCGGAAATTTACGGTCATGTCCATGTCCGAGGCTCGGGCTGAATCACAATCCGAGTTAGGCACAATAGCTGTTTCGAATGAGGGAGGAGATGTTATTGTAGAAAAGGAAATGCGGATTTCGGAGAATGAGTGTGGATCAAAAACCGAGAGTGGTGGTAGTGATAAGGATATGATTGATGGTAGTGGTGGTAATGGTAAATATACGAACGGTAGAGGTGGAGGAGGAGGTGGTGGTAGTGGTGACGGTGATGGGGGTGATAAAGAAGAAGAAGAGTTTGGGCCAATTATGAAATTTGAAGAGATTATGAAAGAGACTGAGGCTCGAGGGGCTAGTCTTCCCTCCGATATGATTGAGGCTGCCAAGAGCGTGGGAATTCGCAAAGTGCTTCTCCTTAGATATCTGGATTTGCAGGTATAGCTGTGCTAAATTCCTATTCAGTAATTGTGTATTAATGTCTTGAGTACTAGTATTTCTTTCTCCTAATATAGTTGAACATTTAAATTTTCAGGGGTCAGCCTGGCCTCTAGGTTTCTTAATGAGGTCATGCTCTATGCTTCGCGATCGAATGCTTGCTGATCCATCATTTCTCTTCAAAATTGGAACAGAGGTTTGTGCTTGTCATCATATAGTTTTACACAAATTATTCATCTTGTTACCTGATAGATGTTAGATAGTGCAATAGTTGTTCATAAAAAAGAATACATGGATGTTATCAACTCTAATGTGTGATTACTCGAATCTGGCTTCCCATGGATACAGTTTGTCTCATGTACCAACTCTAATGTGTGATACATCTTCTATTCTGGTGGATATAATTTGTCTCATTTATAAACATGGTTCACATTCTGTGATAAGCTATCCTTGTGTTCATCACAGATTGTAAAGGCTTGGTATAAGCTTGAGGCTGATATTATCTATGACATGGTTTTCCCATTGCTGCAATTTTTTTATTCTATATGCAATATAGTAATTCATTCAACGCAATGCAGATAGTCATTGATTCTTGTTGTGCTACATTTGCGGAAGTTCAAAAGAGGGGCAAAGATTTCTGGGCAGAATTTGAGCTGTATGTTGCAGATCTTTTGGTTGGGGTGGTGGTTAATGTTGCTTTGGTTGGGATGTTGGCCCCCTATGCTCGTATTGGGAAACCATCATTATCTAAAGGGTTGCTTGGACGCTTGCAACATTCTTATGGAGCTCTTCCTAGCAGGTGAATAATTCATGCCAAAAATAGTACTTAAAGCTATAATTCACTCGTAATTTTTTTTACCTTTCACAGTAATATGATACTCATACTTGTCAAATCTCCTCATTTGCAGCTTTAGAAAATAATGGGTATCTATTATGTTTCTTAATTAATCTTATGCAGTGTATTTGAAGCGGAAAGGCCAGGATGTAGATATTCTGTAAAGCAGAGAATGGCCACTTACTTTTTTAAGGTAAGATGTACACATACATAATCAAATGATTTTCTACGTCTGGGTCCATTAAATTTTTTTTTTATCAACCTCTCTGTTTTCAGGGCATTTTGTATGGAGCAGTAGGCTTTGGATGTGGTATTATAGGCCAAGGAATTGCAAACTTGATCATGACTGCCAAGCGGTACGCTTCTATCTAGACATACTCTGATTGTGTGCATGTGTGCCTATGTGCGGTCATGCAACACTAGAAGTCTTTTTCAATATGCATAAGTGCTGACCAAATTATTTTTCTAATGTCAGGAGCATAAAGAAGTCAGAAGAGGACATACCTGTTCCACCTCTAATTAAGAGTGCAGCTCTTTGGGGTATGCGTCTCTTCATCGTTTACATTCGTTTTAGATTGTCGAGTTTACTGCTCTGTTTTGATTTTAAGTTTTGCTTCCATGAGCTATTATCAACATTTTTGGTTTTGTTATGTTTTAATTTCATATGGTTCTGGTTGGCATTTCCTCTACTTTCGTTGTGACTTGAGTAGTACATTTCCATAATCTGGTCTTCTTTTTGTCTCTCCCCCCCCCCCCCCCCCCCCAACTACCAGGTGTTTTCCTTGCTGTCTCTTCCAACACCCGCTATCAAATCATCAATGGACTTGAACGCTTGGTAGAGGCATCTCCTTTGGCGAAACAGAACCCACTTGTTGCAATGGCTTTCACTGTTGGAGTACGATTTTCAAACAATGTTTATGGGGGGATGCAGTTCGTAGACTGGGCTAGATGGAGTGGGGTGCAGTAACTAATATGCTTTAGAGGGATAGGTTAGCTGGGGCAGATTTCAACTCTTGTGGTGAATGGCTTTTGCTTATCAGTTATACAAGCGCAAAATCTTCACCCCAAAAAAGTTTAGATCCCGTAGTAGTTTCGTCCTTGATGCTTTTGTGTAATTTGGAAAAAGCTGGGTAGAATGTCTTGTACTTTTCTATCGATAAACAAGATGCTGGATTTACAGGTAATTCGGACGTGAATGGCTCGAATTGGCAGCATGCAAGTACTTGCATTGCGAGCGGATTTGTTCTTCCTCAATGTCTCTTTTTCTTTCTCTGCAAGTATTCCCTCAATTAGCTCGTAAGTCTGCGCAGAAAAGGAGTTCATGGGTTCCAAGTCACAAACATGAACGGAATAATGGATGACAAACTTGAAAGTCTTGAGGATGGAGTTGGCTATTTATAAAAGTTTGATTGACAATGAATTATACATTCAACGAGCGAACAACCAAAATTTCTTTAAAAGTAGATCAATATTTTGAAGATAAAAAAATAAAGACGATCGTTATTTTTATAAGACATACTGGGGGAGGAAGAATCGAACACAGAGCCGTATAAAACTGTTGTTAACGACTTGAGCTTAGAGCCTTAGGGTTAAAAGAGAAAAACAAGAGGGAAATATTGACATGGTACGGTTTCATTTGTTATGCGTGAGTGATGCAGTTCCGGGTTTACTCCCCCATTATTGGAGAAATTTGTTAAGATAAGTCATCAATTACATGGTCTCTGCATTTTCCCTTATTTCATGAACAAATCAGTTATAAATAGAAAATTTATTACCCGCAGGATTCGCAGGCAGCAACATATAAGTGTTGGTGTGAGTTGTCAATCGAACAAACCATAACTTACAGAGACCACCACAATATATGCAACAAAGATTCAGAACGAGACAGATCAAGACAAGGGAGGAGGAGAACAAGTCACCGGAAAGCGATGGAGCATGCAGCGCATTCTTCATCTGAAGGGCTAGAGAGTCAATCCCTTCCTCAGAAAAGACCGGTTGGAGGATGGAGAGCCGTCAGATACATTCTCGGTATGTTCATGGTCTTAGTTTTCTTATCAATGGGGTGGATTAGGCCAGTACTGATGTGTTTTGATTCGTGTTCCTTTTTTGTCCGAAGGGAATGAGACTTTCGAGAAGTTGGCTTCCATGAGTTTGATTGCGAATCTGGTGGTGTATCTGCACACAAAGTACAACTTGGACAATGTGGTTTCAGCTAATGTGTTCAATATATGGTCCGGTTCATGCAACATTGCACCACTGTTTGGTGCTTTTCTTGCTGATAGGTATTTGGGAAAGTTTAATACTCTTCTTTTCAGCTCGATAGCATCACTTCTGGTAAGAGTCTGTAAATTAGTTCACAAGAATTTTCGTTGCGTAATTTTTTATAACGATTCTACAAACACTTATTGTTTCAATTTGACAGGGAATGGGGACCCTGACCTTAACCGCAGGCATACATAAATTAACCCCGTCTGCCTGCATCGCACAAACTGCAGAATGCCAACAGCCGAGTACTTGGCAGATAGCGATCCTGTATTTGGGTCTCGCGTTGCTTGTTGTTGGATCCGGAGGCCTTAGACCATGCAACATTGCCTTTGGAGCTGATCAGTTTGACACCACAACGGAGAAGGGAAGAGCGCAGCTCGATAGCTTTTGCAATTTGTGGTACCTCTTGTTCACTCTAGCCCTCCTCATCGCTCTCACCATCGTGGTTTACATTCAGACGAATGTCAGCTGGATTTTGGGTTTTGCTGTCCCAACTGGCTGCTTTGCTCTCTCCATTATAATTTTCTTGCTGGGAACAAGGTTGTACGTGCGCGTAAAGCCCCAAGGAAGCATCTTTGCCGACATTATCAAGGTTCTAGTTGCCACCTGCAGAAAATGTGGTTCGAAATCTAATGCTGGAGAAACTTCAGGGCAGTCATACTATGATCCTCTGGTTGGATCAGAGTCGGAGAGAGAAAGAGTAGCGCGTACCAACAAACTCAAGTTCTTCGATAAGGCTGCTATGATCGTAGACCCGAGCGAATTGGACAGCCAAGGGAAGCCCAAGAACAGTTGGAAATTATGCAGTGTGCAACAAGTGGAGCAACTAAAATCTGTGGTGAGGATTTTGCCTGTTTGGATAACTGGAATTGTTTGTTTCGTAGGCATGCAGCAAATGAATTCATTCGGGATCTTTCAAGCGATTCAAATGAACAAATCGATTGGCCCCAAATTCCAGATTCCACCAGCCTGGATGGGCCTAACACCGATGATTGCACTTTCGATATGGATCATCATCTACGAGAGCATCTACGTTCCTCAAATGCAGAAACGGGGCAAGAACGAAACTGGAAGATTGACAATGGAGCAGAGGTTTAAGATTGGTATTGTGATCTCAGTTCTGTGCATGGTAGTGGCTGGACTTACAGAAATGAAGCGCCGCGACTCAGCTTTGGCACACGGGACCCTCGAGTCACCAATAACCGTTGCCTTGCTCGTGCCGCAGTTCGCCTTATCGGGTCTCATTGAAGCCTTTGCTGCAATTGCCTTGATGGAGCTGCTCACCACTCAATGGCCTCAGAGCATGAGGACTTTCGCCGGGGCGGTTTTCTTCCTCAGCTTGTCCATTGCAAGCTACCTAACCACCATTCTCATCAACGTCGTCAAAAAATTGAGCGGACTGAACGGAAATTCATCATGGTTGGGAGGTAATGACCTCAACAAAAACAGACTTGATTACTACTATTACACGATAGCCGCCTTCGGGGTCTTAAATTTCGTGTATTTCCATTTCTTCGCTCGCCATTATCTGTCCGACGACGTTGCTCAACACTCCGAAAAGCCGTCCGACTGTGACTCCTCAGGCAATGGAAAAGGGTTGTAGTCTTGTAGACAACAGACATTGTACCATACAACGAAAAGGGCTGTTGGTTTTCTTACCAAAATGCCAGCACGAAACGAAAGCTTAGCCTTTAGGATGCTTTTTATGCTCCAATGTCGGATAATGTGTAGCTGTAACATGTTTGACGTGAGACAGAATGAATGTGAAACACGTAACACAATTGGAGTACCAAAAAATCATAAATTGAACTAAATGGCTAAAGTGAAACACGAGAACAAGTTCAGAACTGCTATCGTTATTAATCTGTGTGTATGAAATCCATAGGGGGGTCCTAGAAATCAGGGTGGCTTTAGCCACCATGGGAACAGCTCATCTCCGTGAGGATGGAGCCTGCACTTCATTGAGATAGGGCCCCATGTTCCCCCCCCGGTCCAACCAGTGTTAGGCTACTAGTGCTAGCTATAGCCCCGGGCTTTTGCATTCCTTTGGAGTGAGGCCTACAAGACTCCATGAGTTTATTTTTACATTATTAATTTTATTTAATGGTTTATAGGCTTGTAGCTCGGTTGATCAAAACATATAATTTGTTTATTTAATGTTTTCCTCTTTTATTGTCGTTTGAATTAAAGAAAAAATTACAACTTATTGTTACTCTTGGACCTGATTGAATTAATGAAATTACTGTCAACAAAAAAAAAAAATGAAATTATAGAGAACAAATTAAAATTCAAGGGAAACTACGAGACCTGATTAAACCAATGAAAATGAATGTTCCTACAAATAAAATTGTCTCCCAGTAAACGTGGGTTTTGCACTTAAAATTCAAGGGAAACGACATTGAGTGCCATGTAGTTCCACACCATTCTGGCCAACTGGATTTGATCTCACATATTTCTTATTTTCTTTATTTACACGAGGCAAAAGGCTGACTAGGCTACGTGTTATGTTTCTGAGGCTTCGCTTGCAACGGCTATTTTCACTGCCATACTTTTCCCGCGCAGGCTCTGTATATATTTATATATATCCATATATATATATATATATATATCTCTCTCTCTGCACCAACCGTACACCACCAGAGGCCCCTTCCTCTCAAATTTCTAAAACCCAGAAGATTCAACCTTTCAACATTTGGAATTTGAAACCATAAAACCCCAAATCCCAAGAATCCGACCCGAATTACCCAAAAACCATGACCAAGATCGACACCCTCCGTCGATTTCTCCTCCCCTGCTTGTCCCCCTCCTCCGCGAAATCCACCCACTCCGCCGCCGCCGCCCCCAAGAAGCGCCTCAGCACCTCCTTGCGCGACGACCCGGACGACATCAACGCCGCCGCCGCCGCCAAAAGCTTAGACCCCAAGGACCAAGATTCACAATCTTCCACCTCGCCCACCCAAAACGACGGCGTGGCGATTCCGCCCCAGCAGACCCGCCCCTCGAAATCCATGGTCATCGGCACAATCTTCGGCCACCGTCGCGGCCACGTGTGGTTGTGCATCCAGCACGACCGCCTCTCCACCAAACCCACCCTCCTCCTCGAGCTCTCGGTCTCGACCTACCAGCTAGTCAACGAGATGCGATTCGGGCTCGTCCGCGTGACCCTCGAGTGCGACGAGTCGGACCGGCCCCAGCTCGCTGATTGCCCGCTCCGATCCGTCCCCATTTGGACCGTTCACTGCAACGGCCGCAAACTCGGGTCCGCGGCAAGAAGAAAAGCGAGCGAGAAGGTGAAATTGATGCTGAAGATGATGCAGTCGACGACGGTCGGAGCCGGGGTAATGCCGGCAGGGTTCGCGCTCGGGTCGGAGGCGGAGTCGGGTCAGGAAGTGATGTACATGAGGGCGAATTATGAGCACGTGGTGGGAAGCGCTGACTCGGAGTCGTTTCATCTGATTAACCCGGATCAGTGCCCGGGTCAAGAACTCAGTGTCTTCCTTCTCCGGTCCAGGCACTCTTGAATCTGTGAGCAAAGATTCAAAGACCACAGTTTTATTTAATTCCGTGAGCAAAGATTCAAAGGCCACAGTTTTCTTTCTTTTGAAATGAGTGGGAATTTGAAAACTAGGTGTTTTCTGGAGCTTTAGGATATGGGAATTTTGGGATTTTCTTGGAAGAGAAATTCTATTTTTCGTAGAAGTTGGTAGTTATGTTTTTGTGCAGATTGATTAGGTTTTTTTAGGGCTAGCTTAGCTGAATCCCACAATATCAACTGTACATTGTGTATCATCTCAGAGGTGATCAACAGATTAATCGAAATCGTGACGAAATTTCATATCATTTCTCAGTTTTGCACCTTCTATGTGAATTTGAGTGAGTACGGATTTTATTTTTGTTCCGGTTTCGGATACTATTACAAAGGGAACGAGTGAGGAGAGAACCTTACATGAAACGGGGATGCATGATTGATTTGAATAGTTCCACATGGCGTTCCCGTTTCATGTAAATCCTTCAGAGGGAAGAACAAACTCCGATTGTAGGTCATGTTTTTTACTAGTATGTACCTTTTGGGATTTCAATTTTTCAAAGAATTTGGTCATTTCTATGGACCATTTGCAACCTAGCTAAAAAAATGAACCAAGCAAGAAGCCGCCTGCCACTTGTGGAAGTAACTAGTTGAGCTACCCACACAGATATTTTCTCTACAAACTTCCAAATTGTACCATTTGTCCCGGCTACTGTTCGTTATTATGGGTAGTTCCTACAAAGGATAGGACTAATGATGTATACAATACTTGAATTCTCGATATAGGATGCTACATAGTTGGTTCTCATCCTTCGGATACTACGGGACAAAAAGTGAATTTGTTGAGCAAATCAAACTTATTCAATTTCATCGAACTTTAAACCTCCACCACTTAATCCAATCCTTATTTCTTTACTGTTTGCACTATATATCGATATTTAGAAGCTTCTGCAGAGAAGCCATATCTTCATCGCCATTGCTGACAAAGATGCTGGAAGGAAAAGCTGAGGTGCGGGAAACAGATATGCCAGATGACATGCAGAGCCATGCCATGGAGTTGGCTTACAAGGCTCTTGATCTCCATGAAGTTTCTGATTTCCGATCCGTTGCTCACTATATCAAACAGGTTCGATTATATTTATCCACAAAGCTTTTTGGTTCGAGTTATATTCTAATTTGATATAAACCAAACTACGGAGAGGACAACTGCGTGCAGAAGAGATGAGTACACTCTTAAGCCCGGGTCCGGGTCTACACCGGAAAATTAAATAATCTTCACTTGTTGATTACGTAAGATATTCTTCTTAAACAGCAGAAAAGAAGGATTGCAAAGTGGTTTTTTGATTGTCATCATATCTAATTATGTGATTAAGTTTTAAATTGTCACTAGGCAACCGAGATTAATTATGTGATTAAAAGGATTCAAACGCTAACTTTTGCAGCAAGGCATAGTGGCAGTGATTATTCCGAAAGGGGTATAACTTCCCTTCTGTTAGGAGAAAAAGCTTAATCTTTTTAGTTAAGCTAATTAATTAAAAAGGTTCTGGATGCTATAGGTTTGATTTGGTGTGCTACTTTTTTCCTATTTGTGTTCTGGTTTGAATAGGATATTAGGTTTTGCTTTAGAGCTGAATCTCACCTGTGAAAGCTAAAAGCATATATTCCCCCTTCTACTTTATTACACTTCCCCAATTATGCGGGTAATATGTATGAAGGAACTCCGACCACGTTATTTGTAGGGCATCTTTGACGAAAACATGTGGTTTTAGACATTTAATCCCTCCTGACCACACACGATGATCACACCTGGTGAGAGAGTTGTCATAGTCAGACAGCCTACCGAAGGGAGTTATGGCAAACCAGAAGTTTTCTGCTAATGGAACTGAGTTTTTATCTTATGTGCTACATTGTTTGTGAATTCTAGCTTATAACACTTGGTTCTGCTAAACAGAAATTTGATGAAGCATATGGCACTGCCTGGCACTGTGTAGTGGGCAAAAACTTTGGGTCCTGCATCACACATTTGAGTGGAAGTTTCATTTTCTTCCATGTGGAGACGACGGAGTTCCTCGTGTTCAAGGATTGCAAAAACTCCACTGAAAGCAGGGAAGAAGGTATTGGAGTGTTGCAGATTGAAAGCCCAGAAAGTGATGCATAAGATCAACTAGTACCAAGGCAAGCTGGAACTCGGCAAACGCTAGTTGTTTTTCGATTCTCGAACGAAATCAAATCTTATCGAACTAGTAAGTCCAAATAACAATGGTCACTTTCATGCCACAGCTATTTTAGTGTTCAGCTACAGCCGGCGGCACGAATCATATGCCTTGCCAGTTGCCATTCTATTTGTTTTTTGTGTTTTTTTTCTCAGTTTATGGATTCAGATACAGGAAAATTCTGGTACCTTAACAAAAATTTGATTTAAAAATTGTTATGTACCGCGATTCCTTTTCGTGTAGATACAGTAGATATGACCAATATTTCAAGCATGTTTCATGTCATAAACGTCAAGCATGATTTTTTTTATCGTAAATGGTTTTTAAAATTGACATAACTCATCTTTTTTGTCCTTAAATTGAAAATTAATCAATTTTGTGTTTTTATATTTTTTGAAGTGAGGTCAGATATTCATTGAATGGAGAAATACGTACAAAACTGAGGATAGGCGCTAACAGTGGACCTCAACAAAAACCTTGCCGGGGTTTCAACCTGATCGAAGGAAAAAACAGTATCTCACACCAACAACTTAACTACTAATACTATCCTCCAATGAAAGATAAAAAAAATTATATCAGGAGGTTCCTCGAACCAAGAAACCGGATGATCGACAGTTAAACTAAATCTTGCTAGGCGGTGAGCCATCTTATTCTCTTCTCGTCGGCCAAAGGAAACTTTCCATTGCGTGAAACTCTGTAAAATCTGGCGTGTATCAGCAAAGAGATGTCCAAAAGGTCCATTATGCCTTGTTCCTCTGTTTTGGATTGCAGAAATCACCATGAAGGCATCACCTTCCACCTTCACCTGCTCTGTCCAATTCCTATTTTGATTTCTTTGTCCAATTTTGTTAAATTTTCTGTTAGTTGGTTGATGTGGCATGATATGAGGGCCACATAACCAATGGTGTCTGCTATAGTGGTTGTTATTCTTTAATTTTCATTTAGTAATTTAGGTATTTAAATATTAGAATCGTTTAAAACTATTTTTTTTTTTTTTCAGTCCATGTGGTGAAACATGAGTGGTATTGTGGATCCCACATTATGCCACATTAACCAAGTGGGGTGAAAAACCGATCCTAAGCCGAAAACTGAATCGAACAGAATTCTTTGGGTTCGGTTTCGATTCTAAATGTTTTGGAAACTGAACTGAGCCGAACCAAAACCCTTAAATGACGCCGTTTTATGTTTAACATTTGCCAAGGAGCATGCTCTGAAGAACGGACCAATTGTGAGATATTTCTCCACTGGTTGGTTTGACATGTTTTTTTGGAAGTTCTTTGTGCAAACTATGGCAACATGATTTGCTTTACTGTCAGGACAATCAAAACATCTGCTCCATTGTTTTAGTTTATAGTCCCACATACAGAAAAAATACCTGATTGGTGGTATAAGTTTGGGTTACAGTTGCATGGACTCCAGTACTTTGTTGGGTAAGCAATGCAATTTGTACTTGAAGAGTTGCCTTTTCAGCATTCTTACACCCTTTGTGGAAGAAAGATACAGTGCTTTGGAAATGATTCTAATGAGTTTATTTTTTACTTGAAGTTTGACATTTTTTAATTTTGTAATGTTTATTTTGGACTTTAAAATTTGAATTTTTATTAGTTGAACACAACACTGACTTTGGCCAGGTTCTTCCATCAATCCCCTTCTGCTTGCTCTGCCCCTGTTTCTTAAATGATTTGTGAGTGTTGAAGTTGAAGATTTAAGTTCCCCAAATCTCTATATTTTTTTCCTTCTTTTTCTTTTCAAATGACTAATTTCAGATTTTTAAAAAAAATAATCCGAACCGTACCAAAATTAAACGAAATAGAAACCGGAAAGAAAAAAAACTGAACCAAACAATACTTTCAATTTGTTTTTTGATTTCGACAAATGACCAACCAATTGAAACCAAACCCACCCCTACAACTAACAAAAAATTCAATAGAATTTGACAACAGTGAGTAAATTAAATGTTAGATCAATTTCAGGGATGAAATTAATCGATTTTCAATTTTAGATACCAAAATGATGAGGTAGATCAATTTCAAAGACCAATTGTGATAAAAACCATATTCTTATTAGAGAAATTATTAATGTTGATCAAATTACGTGATTCCACGCAATTGGCCCTCTACCATGGGTGGAGAGAAGTGTTGCCTTTGCACCACGGTGTAGGTTGGAATTCCGTCAGTTCCCTAATTTAGAATCTAATCTAACAAATCTATTGTTTGAAAAAAAAAAAAAACCCCGATTCCACAAAATCGCATCATCATTTGATAATTGCCGCAAACAGAAAAGTTGATGAGCAGCAATCCCTCCTCTGCAGTAAGCTAGAAGCACCTCGGCGGGCAAATGATAGAGCTCCTGCTCAGTCGAATTGCAAAGAACATAAAAGAATCATCTGAACAATATTGTAAGGAATATGATATGAAAATACATAAAAAGACCAAGCATATGAAAGAATCAAAACATGCATCAAGTAGCAGCCTCATGAGCTTAACAAGTCTTGTTGCATTGGCGGTGAGGACAAGGTAATCTGCATCCCAAGGACTAGATACAACAGTTACGTGTGTGCTGATCTAAACCTCAGGATGCAGATTACCCAATCCTAACCCAATATCTAGTCATCGATTCTATGGAGAAGACGGAGATGACGGAGAAGAAAGTAAATGTAGTTCAAAGGAGAAGCTGGTTGGTAGCAAGGAGGTGTGAGGACAATCTGCATGATGGACTTCTGTATTTATAGTGCTTCTTAAAGTGAGCAGATATATATTCTGTATATTTATAGGTTAAAATTTATATATACTAAGTACTGGTTTGGTAGTGAGGTACTTTTATAAAAAGTGGATATAAAAAAAAAACTGAGCTAAAAAATGTGTTTGATAAACACTTAAAAACAGCTTATTTTCACAGTTTTGGGTTAAAAAAAGCTGAAAACGCAAAGCAGCAAAAATGAGCTTATTCTCACAGCACAGCAGAAACAGTTTTTTTTCAAAGCACAACAATACAAAACAAGCCCTAAAGCCCTACGGCAAAAAACAGTTTTCTAAGCACAGTGTAAAGACGGAAATGCCCCCCCAGGCCTTTATGTTCTTTCCCGTTATCATTTTCAGACTTAAGAGTGGAATTACTAATTTGCCCTTTTATTATTCATCTGTTCCCTCATTTTGACAGCAAGTACCACCCACCGTTGTTGCGTTTACCTTCTCTGTTCCTCCCTCTTGCTTAACCAAAGAACCACAACCCTGTTTCTCGAACTCTCTCCCGCAGCGGAACCACCGCCATCACCGGTGGCGCATCTGCTCTTTGCCTCTGAATATATTTGTATTGTACCATAGGAGGATTTGCCAATCTCTGCTCCAAGTGCAGGTAATTTGTTAGCCCTCTTAGATTTTGCTTACCAAGTTTTAATTTTTCAACCATTTTTAAGTTGTGATTTTTTCAATTATGTGTTTTATGGTGTTTGAGTTTGAAGACTTTGGACCCGGGTACTTCTAGACATATTGAAAAAGCGTAAGGAAAATATTTCAATCAAGGTAAGCGTCTCCAAGTCTTTAGTTAAACCAAGGACTGTCCACCCACTATGTAATTACTGATCAACTCTATGCTGATAACGTTTAAAGTGTTTTGCACATCGCATGGAGATTGTTATTAATGATTAGACCAACAATTATCCACATTCTCTAAATAGGATTTCACACAATATGAAGGAAACCCAATACTTAGAATTGTATACCTCTCAGACAAATTAAGCACCATTTAGTGTGGGTTTGTATGTGGGATTTCTCTTTTATGTGTTTGATGATTGTAAATTGCCATGTATGCTTGAGATACAGTGTTGAAGAAGAGGCTAGATTTTGGATTTAATGGCTTCCAAAATCAATCAATTATTTCACTACATAATTATCTTAACTTTATTCTAAAGTATTTCTCTTTATTTCTACAACAATGGTTTAAGGGCTTTAGTCCGTACTCATTTAGTTATTTATTAATATGTTTTATAAATAAATCATGATTTGTTCATTGTTTGTATTGCTTCTCAGTGTTTCAATATATAATTGATTAAATTTGTGTCTTTACAGTTTTAAAAGGAAGTTCCAAAGTGTTTCTGAATGCAGGACAAGAGAAGAATGTGATGAGCCCTAAGAACATTGAAGTAAGAAATTAAATCCTGAGAAGTAAAGCATGTGAATCATTTTTGTTGTACATAGGTTGTTAATATAAAGTTAGTATAATCAGGTGCAAATTGATGATGGGAACAATTTATTTACTCGTGATTTGTACTTAGAAAGCTGCCATTTTAGTTGTACATAATCTCTTAATGTATAGAACATACATGCAAAGTGTAGACTTATTTCTACTATTTGGGTTCAACTGCTTTGATTGGTTTCTAAATTATTTGGAGATGAGTGTTTTAAATTGTGGGTATGATTTCAAAACCTGCAGCAAAACGTGGGCATCTTTGCTTGTATACACTGGAGCTCCATGATAGGGCCTCACAAAAAGATGTTCGTCTATAACCAATGATAGGTTAGGGACAGAATTAACCTTTCAAAGGAATTGATGTTTCTTCCTTGACTGCTTTTTCAGGACAATTAGAGAGAGATTTATAAACGATTCTCAACATTTTTTTTTTTAGAGATTTTTATCAACTTTGGGTATAGGAACCCAAAAGTGGTGAAGTATTACAGTACTTGAGTGATGTTCTAGTATAATCTAAAGTACGGGGAGGGAGATTCGAATTTAGGTGTAGATGGTGAAGCATATTGTTCTACCTAACTTGATACGCCAAGGTATGCGTCTTATGGTTCTAATTTCTAAAAACTTTTCGCTCACACTTTGCACCAGCTTATCATGAGTATTACCTGGCTAGCTCTCTCTTTCAAAGCTGATGAACTGAAAAGGAAAGCAGTGTCACATTTACATGTTGCAGCAGATTTTCAAGGTCTCAATCAGCTTTTGGCAGCAGCAAATTTTATTCCTTTAGCTACTGAAATGTGCCTTATCATCCCCCAACTCAGATCTTGTTTAGATGCAGAAATTTGGCAACAACTTCTTTTATCTTTTAAATCTTGGCTAGACTACTAAATATGGCCTACTTTCATTGTGCAGGACGTTTGTTTTTTTATGTATCGATACTGTTTAAAAGTGCATTGATAATATGTATGTACGTGTTGTATAAATAAGGGTTAAACTATATTTACTACCCTGAAGTTTCGTGGTTTTCAACATTTAGTACATGAAGTTTTTTTCGTCCTAGAGTCATACCTAAAGTGTTAATTTTGGAACAGTCTCATACATCTGTTAGTTTGGCTGTTAAGTCTTCCGTTAACTGATGACGTGGTATCCATGTGGACAATGATTGGGCGCCACGTGTCATTAAGGGGTCCACGTGGAAATTAAAATTAAAAAAAAAACATTTTTTTATCAAAAAAAAAAAAAACCAAAACCCTTTTGTTACTCGTCTTCTTCCCAGAGGAAGTTCGATCCGCCCATCCGTCCCCAATCCCCTCCTCCCTTCTCTCCTCCACATCCCACCCAACCTTCCTCTCCTACCTCACCCTCCAGCCACCTCTTCTTCTAGATTAGCCGGACCCACCTCATCAAATCACCACCTTGAGCATCCAATTAGCCTTCCCCCTCGTCAAATCGTTGCGAGAGTCCAGTTTTGAGTTTATGATTTCTGTCCTCCCACCGTGTGCTGGGCTTGCAACGAGAAGGTTCACAAAGTGAACAAGCTCACGAGTTCTGTCCTCCCACATGCCCAATTTTGAGTTTATGATTTGCAGAAGTTGTTGGGTAATTGAATTTTTTTAGTTTGAAGCAAATCATACCCATTGCAAAGAATGAACCAAACTTTTTTTTTTTGGGGAGAAAAAGGCAAAAAGAATCCAACCATTTTTGTAAAATAAATCCAAAACCCAAAACCTAACTCTTATAATCTTTGTCGGAGGTGCTAACGTGAAGGGGGGCGAGAGGAGTGCCTATGACTCCAAGCAACAGTCTTAGATTAGACCTCTCGATGTACTCTGACAGCGTCATGAAGAAAGGCAACGTCGTTTCGTCCGCCGTCTTTGTCACCATGACCAGATCCGAGCCGTATGATTTCAGAGTGCGATGTCGTTTCGTCTTTCATCTTCATCACCATGACCTGAACCAGAGCAATCGTTCGACGCCGCGGACCGCGAGGGTCTGGAACTTCCTTAGCTCGCAGTGCAGCCGTCGCCATGGATTCAGGGAAGAGAAGGGATGTAGGGTGCTCAGAAACTTTTTTTTTATTTTTTTAAATTGAGTGGGTCGGGGGTTGAGGGAGGGAAAGGGTTGGATTTGCAGTGGAGACCGAGAAGGGAGGGAGAAGGCAAAGGCGTCGGAGATCCAGGAGTAGGCTAAGGTGTTAGGCCGGAAAGCCAACGCCATCATGCTTGCCATGTTTTCCGACAACGCCATTAAAGCAGCTCAAGCAACTCAAAAAATTTAATTTTTTATTTATTTTTCTGATTTAATTTGAAATTTTGGGAAATTGGGTGGTTGTAAAATCAATTGGATTTGGGGAAATGGAATTTGCGTACGGGGATAAAAATGGGGGAGAGAAAAGGGGGAGCCGAAGAGGGTGTTGCAGAGGGAAGAAGGAAGGGAGGTGGAAGACAGGTGAGTGGGCACGGGTGGGGATTTGATTTTTTTTATTTATTTAATTAATTATTTTAATATTTTTAATGACATGTGGATGACACGTGGTGCCACGTCATTGTCCACATGGGCGCCACGTCATAGTTAACGGGAGACTTAACAGTTTGACTAACGGATGTACGAGACTATCCCAAAATTTACACTTTAGGTATGACTCTGGGACGAAAAAAACATGATGTACTAAATGTTGAAAACCACGAAACATGAAGGTAGTAAACAGTCTTTTGCCCTATAAATAATTATCAGTTTCATATTTACTGTCTATGTTCTATCTAATAAACAATGTCCGTTTTGTTTCATAGCTGGACTAAATACAAATGTTAGTAATATTAGTGTTTATCTGGCTCAATTGCATGCAAACTGCTGGACTGGAAATGGATGGATCATGCCTTAGGCCAAAACAAAGGGTAAATTTGTTAGCCTGTCATAGTCAAGGTCCCTCCTGAAAATTGACAGAAGAATAGGTGCTAAATTGGTCACCTTATTCCACAAGAACCGGCAACTGCAAGTGTGTGTTATATATATATATATATATATATATATATATATATATATATATATATGCAAATATAAAAACTTACCTTAGGAGCTTCCTTTAAACTCTTTGGTGATGATCTGTAGGGAGCTTTATATTGCATATATTCAGTATGTTGGTAGGACCATGAAAATGATACCGAACATCCAACTTTATTAACCGAAGTGAACTTAGATAAGCATGATCAGCAGCAAGACCCCAAACCGGATTGGGCGACTCACATGAAACAGGAACATTGAGATGGCGGTATTCAAAATTTATCGTGTGATGCCTAGTAGCAAGGGCGGAGCCAAAATTGTTTTATGGGTGGGCTAGCTAAAAATGTTAGATTCCACATCACCCAAGGAAGTGGATCCTCTATGCCTTATATGTACATGCCCACCTCCATTAGCACGAGGCTTTTTGGGAGCTCACTGGCTTCGGGTTCCATCGGAACTTCGAAGTTAAGCGAGTTCCCGCGAGAGCAATCCCAGAATGGGTGACCCACTGAGAAGTTTTCGTGTGAGTTCCCAGAAACAAAATTGTGAGGGGGTGGTCGGGGCCCAAAGCAGACAATATCGTGCTATGGCGGAGTCGAGCCCAGGATGTGACAAAAAAATACCATAAAATCAAGGGAACTTTAACGAAAAGCTCTCAGTACTGTTCATTTTAACGAAACACCATATTTTTACACTAAAAAGTCAATCCTGGTACTATTCACTTTACCCTTTATTTTGTCCTTATCGTTAAAACTCAAAGTTTTCAAGCCATTTTTATTAGTTTTTCTTAAAATCAAATGATAATTTTTTTTTTTTTGCTACATACGTATTGTATGCAAAAATTTAAGTTTAACTTTTGTATTACATACTTTAAAATTTGTTTGGCATGAACTCAATAAGCTTCGCAATTACAAACTGCAAAAAACTACAATAAATCATCCAATTTCACATATATTTAGATGCAAACACAAGAATAAGATAGAAGACTTGATACATGGACTATCTCAATTACAACAAAACAACTAAAATCAGTCACCGTGTTTGTTTCTGAAATCAGTCGTGCACTGTTATGTGAATAAAAATTAAAACACTTAAATGAATAATGAGACATGGTAGAATTTAATTGACTTGAAATACTGTATTCGTGGCATCTTAGGTGCCGGAGAGTCTCTCCCATTCTTTACACTTAGCGTTCCATGTGGAGTTAGTCTTGTATATAGGATCATGCAAAGCATAGGAATCAATCGTAAAGCTCCTTTGCCTATAGCATCTCTCTGTTCAAAATTTATCATCTCCGTCTCTCAGCTCTTGGTTACCATTTATCATTTATGTACATTTTACTGAAATTCTCGGGTTTATCTTTAATAGTCAAATCTACCAAGTAGTCTGGCTTTTTAAAACGATCTTTATTGTTAGATTTCTTAGAGTTAACCGTTCAACTTCTTAGAGTTAGTCTTTATCGTTTATTTCCCTGACTAATAAAGAAAAATTGCAAATTTTCTGTCATAGCGTATCTTTTATTGATATATGAATAAAAGTTTAGAACCACTACCAGCACTAAGAAGCCATATATCCTATGATCCCAAATAAACTTTTATAGTCGTCGTATGATCTTCATAATTGTAGTACATCTTTAATACAAAACAATAAGATAGATCCAACAATCCAATAGGTATGTGATAGGATTTTATCACACGCGCAAAAGGGTTAAAAACACTTATAATACTTGCAAGTATGATAAGGATATTGTAATATAAATGATTCCTGTAAGCAGGGCCGGTCCAGAGATTTTTGAGGTCCGGGGCGACGTAAAAAAATGTGCCCTCATTTCATATAAAAAAATATTAGTTTTCACATGTAAGACATCGATAAAATTATATTTTAAAAAACACTTCAAACTCAATAATTTAGAAACACGGAATAATTAATTTATTTTGTATCAAGAAAAGGAAACTAAAAAACTTCGGGCTTACAAGTAGATATATTATGAGTTTTGTTTTCCATATGAACTTTTAAAGTGTTTTTGTATAAATCGTGAGTTATTTTTGCTTATTTACTAACCTCGTCAATATAAGACTAAAAAAATATTAATGTTTTTGAGTCTTTAAGGATATGTATAAGTAATGAATGAAAACTAAATTAAACCTTTTGATGACACGTAATATTATTTGCAAATTTGGTCTAAAAATTTAGTCTACGCGTTACTCTTTACTGAAGATTATACTTGAATTAGAACGGATATTTAAAAATAGCAACCCACATAACTACTAGCTAGTAAATAAATTAACAACCAAACAAAAATTTGTAAAAATTGAAAAAAATAAACATGCAAATAGCATTTCGAACTTAGGACCTCTCGTGAATTTTAAACAACAAAAACCGTTGCTTCTAATTAAACTTCTTGATCATTTAGCCAAATTTTATAAATTTATACTGTTATGAAAAGAAATTTGTAAAAATTGGAATGTAAATAAGCAATGGTGTTTTGAACCTAAGACCTCCTCATTCATTTTAAACAGCAAAACCACCATTTCTAGTTAAATTTCTTTGTCACTAAACCAAATTTTATAAATTTATTGACACACCCCGACCCGGAATGTCCATTAGGACTCCGAATCGAGCTGTGTTGGCCGACACCTGCAAGGTGACGAAGCCATAAAGTGTGATGATGAAGAAAATTGTGAATAAATTTAAACCTAAGAGTGCCTAAATACCAGAGTGCACTAGTGAGCGGGAATGAACCCACTTCACACGTGACGTTAGAGCATAAGCAATTACAGAAAAATGATATAAGAATCGTACCCTCGAAATAGTCTCCGATACTAAGAATCGCCTCGAGTCTTTGGTGATAATAAAACTCAGCTAATAATACCTGGAGGGTAAAGACAAGACAAGGGTGAGTGGCCATGTAAGTAAAATACTAATAGAAAACATATAACACATGTAATCCCTCGTTACAACACCTGTATAATTTCCAGAGAAATCATAATGTACCACAACACAGCATCTCATCAATAATATCAAATAATCATGCGATTAATAACTCATAATAGTACGCAAGTCGGAGTCACCTCTGGTGACCTATACGACATATTCATATCTCATCACATATCTCATCAATCATGGCTAGCATATAAGTCGGAGTCACTTCTAGTGACCTATACGACATATTCACATCTCATCACATATCTCATCCATCATGGCTAGCATAGAAGTCGGAGTCACTTCTAGTGACCTATACGACATATTCGCATATCATCACATATCTCATCCATCATGGCTAATACCGTGTACTTACTTGAGTTTACTTAAACTTACATGAACTTACCTGAATTATAAACTTATATGCATGGCATTCAAGGCATAATCTCATTTAAACATATATCTGGGAAATTATCAAGTATATAAATATATACTGAAAACCAAAAGCCCACAAACATTGCTTAATTCCTTAAACAAGGCTATGATCTCGATTATTTAATCTCATTTCTTATATGGCTGCATCTAACGTCTCGCTAGACTGCCTATGTACCCTAAGCAGGGATCAAGCCATTCGTAGTTCACACTAATCATTTATGGTAATACGCATATGGATATATCATGAAGAAGTCTAAACTCAACTATCTCATAGTATTTTATAACATATAAGTATATATATACCATAGCATAAATTTCTCAGTTTTATTTAAAAGCATTCATAGAATTATGAATCACGAAAAATATGATAAGCAAGGAAAGCTCCACTCACCTAGAGTCCACGTTACAACTTCCTAGTACGAACATCAAGACGTCACAAACGATCGGCGCCTGTGACCAAGGCTCCAATTTCATCAAAACCCATCGGAAACCCTAGTTTTGAGTGTGTTCGATCCGACTCCAAAACAACTTCGTCGTCCCAACCATTGATTGGGCTTTGTTCTAGGCCTCAAGAGGATGCCATGGGTGGTGGCAATTGAAAGAAATTGCTTCGGGATTGGGTGATTCGAAGCCAAAGCCGCCGCACCCCTCCTTGCGTGTTCCTCCATTTTCAAGACCAAATATCTCCAAATTTGAGATGGAATGGATAAAGGGAAGGTCGTGGAGGGTTTTACAAAGGTTGGTTTGATGCAATTCGTCGGAAAAATGGGCCAAAACTCGTCGGAAATGGCAAGAACACCGACCGGGTCGGGTTACCAATTTGCGGGTCGTGATTCCCCGTTTCTCCCTTCCCTCCTTTCTCCTTCTTTCTTCTCTTCCTGATTGGTCAGATTCTCTTTCTCTCTTCTCCTGATTCGTCCCCTCCTTCTTCTTTCAGATTGGGTAGTTTTTGCCCAATCCCATTTCTCATTTCTTCTTCCTTCCCGACTGCCCTCTTTCTTTCCCATATTCTAATCATCCTAATATAAAATATATATATATATATATATATATATATATAAGTATAATATTAACTAAAACCAAAATACTTCTCGGGTTTACAGTTCCGTAAAACTTTAACCGTAACTCCAAATCCTCTTCTGAGCCCGTATTGTCGAGTACTTTAGGAATGCGCTAAAAGAATTCCATACGTCTCACTACACGTTGGTAAATGAAAGTCAAAAACCCTTCACCTCTAGGGCATCATCATAAAATCACGCTTTTAAAATTTATAAAATAATAAAATTTGGGACGGGTTGTCACATTTATACTCTTATAAAAACATACATAAATATATCACCCTAATAATTTTGGTGCCCCCAATTTTTTTGGGCCTCGAACGGTTGCCCTGCCTGTAAGGTTGTTCTCTGCAAGGATTGTTAAATATTTCGAAGCAAACCAAATTCTAATTAAATATTGTAAAGCAACGATTTGGGATGAGTGATTTTATGACCTAATTTAATAAAAACGAATTTAATTAATGAAAGTAGACAAATCTGCAATATTAAAGATGAGGAAAAGGAAACAGTTTTGTGAAAATCAAATTAAGAAAGCTCAAGGGAGCCACCGTCACCTTAACAATTTTATATAGTTCTCCCAATTACTTATGATCTATACATGCATATTTCGAAAGTTAGGTTTTCCTAATACATGCCTACTTGGACCCCCAATATAGAGGTATATCAAACATGCAATCCGTTTGTGGTAATCAGATCAAATCTAAACATGCACGACTAATTAAGTTTTGTGAAACTTTTTGAAAAATCATGTAACCCTTAAGATATGGTATTCATCTTAAGTGAACTTGCACATATTATTAATCAAAAGAAGCCTTCGTCAATTTCAAGAACCGACCTCCTACCAAAATTGCATCAAATTACATTTCTAAATATCCTAATGGTCACGAATCATCAAGACACTTAGTATAAACCGGTGATTAATAATTTGAAAACCTAAATGCATATAATCATAAGCAAATTGAAAAGAAACTACATATTCTTGCTAAGACTCGTGGCCTCACCCTAGCAAAAAGGGAATTAGTTAAGCATATTCATAATAAAAATCACAAAATTCTTCATAAAATAATAAAAGATTGAAAACACCTTGAATGTAAAAGTCTGAAAATCTCTACACTTTTCCTCTGTCATAATCGCACGGAGAAGAAGAAGAAATAGTTAGGGCCACCCAAGCTTATTTAATCTACTAAATAAAATCCTCCTAATAAAAGGTCTTCCAATCAAACTAGAAAACCAACTAAACTAGAATAAAATAGGAAACATAACCTGAAACTAAATAGTTAAATTCGCCTAAAATCTGCACAGCCATGTTTTGGACCCATATCTACTCCAAAATCGGCCCAGAATAATTTAAAGCTTGGAATATTCTGAACACTTCTTCAGAATGCCACAAACCCATCAGAGATCATCTTGGGCTTCAAAACTCGCAATTAAGCCCAGAAACTTCACTTTCCAGCACCGCGCACTGCTTCTTTATTCCATTGCCAGAAAATAACCATTTGGTAGAAAATCCCAAATTTTGACACAAACACGTAGAGACACACGAACGTCCTCTAATTTGAATCACTCAAAAATTCATCCGTTTGACCACGCTTTGCTCCAGAGAAAGTCGAATATCTTATCCTGAAAATATAAAGCAAAATATCAAATTTCTACCAATATAATTACCAAAACGTACTAAGAATAAGGTAAAATATATAATATGAAATTGACTCATCAGTATGTTAAACAAATTCTCATAAGATGAGTAAACGAATTTATACACATAAAACAACTGTAATCGAAGGATGTATCTCGCAAAATCGTCTCTTATCGGTCATTTTGCTCGTTTTACTAAAAAAATATTAGGAATACGAAGAGCAAGACCAAACTTTACGTAAGAGCAATCTCCAATGGGCTCCCTAAACGAGCTCCTCGGTTAAATTAAAACAGAAAAGTTATCAGACCAAACATAAGGTTGAAGCATTCAAGAGGGTGGGGCAAAATATGTATACATATATTGCTACCAATTCCATCCATTCTCAAACAACACTACATAATAACATCAAAATGTGATTCCTCATTAACCTTTCATTTGACTGTAAAACTTCAACAACGTAAAACCCAAAAAAGCTAGAAGACGAGCTTCAACAAGATTTTTACAGTGATCACCGACGAACACGTAATTGCTACCTTCTTATGTCAAAAATGGGAGCATGTTGTCACCAATGTAGCTAAACTGACCTATACATGAATAAATATATGGTCGCATGGCAGCAACAGCAAAATTTACCACCAGAATATTTCTCAACTACCACAACTATTGTTTCTACCTAAGCTGTGTCTTTGACCGACTTTATCATCTGCCCGACCTTCATATGTCGGAAACCCCACTGAGTTCGAGAAATTCCGTTGTCTCAACAGATGGCGGAAAACGGAAATTTAGAGGCAACTAGTCACTTGATTGGATGCGGGCGAAAAGCATTTTCAATGTCTCGTAAGTCATGAAGACAATGCCTACACTGGGAACGACCTTGTAATATTCTGGCATTATCCCTCTATACAAGCCCCGCAGGCCTTCAGTCCGCGTTATATGGCTTAAAGTCCCAAGTAAGCCCGTATTATAGATGCGGGCTAAACCACCAGCACCCTCCAACTGCAGCCTTCGCCTTACAAGATCCAGAGGGAATGTTGCTGGAACAAGAGCAAAAGATAAATCATTCAGAAGAATAAATCTGAAATCTTATTGCTAGATTCTAGAAAACCAATTGGAGAGTCCTAACATAATTTTCCAGCTATCCGCTTCAGAAATTTATATAGGTATTGAAGACATCGTACATGGAGTTTTGTTCATAAACCACAATGGTATATAAAAATTCGGTACTGAATCTACTGATGCAAATAAATTCTCCAGGTCCATCATGCCATAATACTTCTAATATAGTGTTTCATCTATTTGTGCTCCAAAATGGCTGTCATAGATCACTAACCTGTTGATGAGGCAATGCCTGAAAGACTGCCGCAAGCAAGACTGACCACGACAGTCGAATCATTCGGCCTGATGTCAAAAGAATTAAAAATTAAAATATTACAACTCAATAAATAGAGGGACAATAAACCTGACTCAAGAAATTCAGCCTCAAATCAACCAAATATGCAGTCTTTACCTTTGGGACTGCCAAAAAGATCTCAAAGCCTCATAAACAGAGAAGCTTATTGCTATACTGGGTCCCACAACCTGTACCCCAACAAAAAGACAAATAGAATTTATGGTCAACGGAATGAAGAAGTGAGCCATAAAAGATGAATAAATGAGAAAATATGCATAATAAAGCATACCAACAGTGTCGCTCCAAGTCCTTTATACAATCCCCAAAAACCTTCTTCTCTGCAAATTGTATGAAATGCATGTCCAATACCTCTGTAGTATGGTGCATTTCTCTACGAAATTAGAATACATTAATAAACTCAAACTGAAAAAAAAAAAGAAAAGGGAATGAAAGTTATAAACTCAAACTCAAAATAATATCTTAGCATTACCTGGGCTGCAAGACGTGTCCTCACAAGATCCAGTGGATATGTGGCTGAGGCAGCAGTTAACCCTGCCATCCCACCACCGAGAAAGTGCACACACATGTCAGTACTTGCATTACCCCTAAAATTTTCACCACCAAGTGAATGCAGCAACTGCAATATAAAAAGAGGTAAGATGAAACCAGAGAAAACTGCAAGTATAAAATTGATTTGTACTTAACAAGCTTAGAATTTAGTCAAGGTATGTATTAACTCACGGTCTTGTAGCGTTCATAAGCATAGAAGCTGACAGCAGAATATGGAAGACGATGAGCAATGGTAACGAGATTGCCTCTCCAAAATGCTTTAAACCCTTCTTCATTGATAATACGTGAAGCCTCATGCCATATGCTAGCCTTACTCAATGCTGCAATGTCAGAGTGCATTCCTTGCACCTAATCAAAGAAAATGATGGAATAGTCAACTAACAACCTTCAAACAGGAACATCGCTAGCACCGCTCAAGAGAAAAGTTCAATGAAAAGAAATCCCACACTCACACATAATGATATGTAGCAGTCCATCCTTGTCCTATGTTTGGATGAGGGCTTTAAATTTCCAAGGAACTTTATGCTCAATTGTCAAAAATTGCACTACAAACTACTGAAATACTAAAAATGCAATACAAAGTTAGCCTTTCAAGGTGTCATTTGAAATTTCTCTCAAATGTATTGCATCTAGTGACTTTCAAGTCCCTCTCTAGTATGTAGTGCGTCCCTAACAAATTTAGCCTTAGTCCCATGAACAAAGTCCCTCGTCCAAGTGTGCCATTAGGTAATTCATCTTTCTAAACCAAGGATGATTGCCAGCCTTAACTATAAATAGCTACAGAGTAATGAAATGAAATCAGCTTCCCACCACGAACATCATTGCAAAACATAAACCCACGAGCAATTGAATTATATGGAAACTTCTCTGCTCTTAATCATTTTCTGAAACCCCAGATTCCAACACAATTTCCACGGTTCTACTCCACACAAAATCACCAAAACAAAACTTTCGTTTTCTAGCAATGTTTATCTTAAGTTAAGCATGTCATTTCCACAAAGAAATACTCTCAAAACTTTGTCAATTTCCAAGTGTAAAGGAACATTTTTGAACTTACACCAATCTAACAAAGGCAATTAAACATCTTCAGGCTTCAACACACGGTGCCCCGTATTTTCTTTCACCATAATCTCAACCCTCCACATTTCTTACAGGAAACTAAAACCAACAATTCCAAAAAATAAACCCTTTATTTCATAACCCCCATTAGAAAAACAGAGGCCCAACTTTTAACACTTAAAAATCCCATTTATCAAACATCAATAATCCTTGAAAACACAAACCCAAAAAACCCAATATCACAAAACTATAATACTAGCACCAAAAAATTCATTGAAATTAATAAGAACAGAACCTGAAAGAGGATGGTGAGGCGAGCCAGAGGTGCAGTGCAGGTTTTTCCAAAAGCACCGGCGATACCGCCGGCTAAGAGCTGGTTCACCGTCCCTATCTGGGACTGCTGATTCAGAGACTGCTTCGCCTGGCTCTGCTGCTGCAAGAATTTCCTGGCGCCCCCATCCACCACGCCTCCCTGCGCTGAATTCGAAGCTCTCTGCCTTCCTTCCACCACCCCAACTCGAGCTTCCATATCCAAAACTCTCTCTCTATCTCTCTCCTTCTGCCCCTCGAAAGCTTCAATCTTTTCCCTGTCTGCGAAACTGGGTCGGGCCGAACTTGGCTGATCTCACATGGGTTTTGGCGGTTTGAAGAGAATCTTATAGAATCCGTGGAATTGGGTGAAACCATGCAGTCACGGAGTTGGAAAAATCAGGGAAGGAGTCCAGAGAGAGAACCTTTTGAGAAAAGTGGAAACCCTAACTAGGGGTTTGCGGACTTTTGGGTTGTGTACGGATCCTTTGACAAGAGGGTGTCCAGTGGTACGACCACCTCATCCCTATAGCTTAAGGTGGAACTTACAAGCTTCTCATTGACCTCAATTGTAAGCTTAATTCGAAAGACAGCAAAGAAATTACTACTAGTGTAAAGTGTCAAAGAGAGGATTCGGTATTCTCAATGGCATTCTCTTGACCGGTAGATCTGACTTTAATGTAATTATGTAATTAAGATTGTTTGACATGTAATTTAATCTCAACTACATAATTTCATTAAAATCAATTCAACAATCAAGATGGTATCCCCATTTTTTTTTTTTGAAAAATGAGAACCCATTTTGTTGAAGGATCTGGGTTACGTAACCATTCAAAATGCAAGAAGAGTATGTGAAATTCAACGTGTGGGAATAGAAATTGCAATGTGACCAACATTCAAGTTACTTCTAGAAAACTGAAATTCTCCCTCATTATTCATATGACCGAAGGAAAAAAAATGGACAAGGATTGTCTGCCCTCCACTTCCGGTGTCTTTCCCGTGCCTTCCTGTTTTGTGTGGTCATTGGTTTATTACTTAAACGTTAATAGACGTTCTCGTTTCTATTGGTGACACATCATTTAATTTGCAATTTTAGTCTTCAAATTTAGTCTTTCTAGCATTACTATAATCTTATAAGCAAAACTCGTCCAATTATTCTATTTTTATCGACCTTTAACATGACAAATACATATAAACATAAACATACAAAAAAAAGTTAATACACTGTAAAAGTTTTTTAAATTAATAAAATTTATGCATAAAATAATTTAAAAATTGAAACATGCAATGAGCTTCTTATGAAAAGAATTAAAAGTACAATTAAAGTAAGTAATTATTGTTGCGGTTAACCATAAATGGATAGATATGAAGTGTAGAATAGATTTGGTTGTTTAGGAAAGGCTAAATAGCCAAAATGGTCCTTCAGATTTGCATAACTCATCAATTTGGTCTCTAACATTTCAAATCAATCAAAGTGGTCCCTGAGATTGTCCACCATCCATCATTTTGGTCATTCCGTTAAAAACTCTGTTAAGTGTCCCGGAGCTCTTGGCCGGAAGTTTTGGCAATTTTCAAAGCTTCGTAACTCAATCGTTTCTTAACTAAATTCGACCCATAATATATCAAAATGAAGATAGAAAAGTGTAGAATAAGATTATACCATTTGTAAGCCCAATGGTTGCCGGATATAGCCGGAAAATAGCCTCAAAGTTGACTGGTCAGAGAGAAAACTGGAGAACTTGCCAGAAACTAGGTAAACTTTAAACGTTCATAACTTCTTTGATACTAAACGAAATCAAGTGATTCAAAAACTAAAATCATACTTCTCGACGAGAAGAATAGAATGATACATTTTTCGACGGCTAACTCGCCGTGGTTTGGCCGGAAAACAGCCCGAAAGTGGCAGTTGACAGCCACTTTCGAGCCGTTTTTCGACCAAACCACGGCGAGTTAGCCATCTAAAAAGGTACCATTCTCTTCGGCTCGTCGAGAAGTATGATTTTTGTTTTTGAATCACTTCATTTTGTTGCGTATTGAAGAAGTTATGAACGTTTAAAGTTTACCCAGTTTCTGGCGAGTTTTCCAGTTTTTTCTCGGACCAGTCAACTTTGAGGCTATTTTCCGGCCATCTCCGGAAAAAATTGGGCTTCCAAATAAGTATAATATTATTCTACACTTTCCTATCTTCATTTTGATATATTATGGGTCGAATTTGGTTAAGAAACAATTGAGTTACGAAGCTTTGAAAATTGCCCAAACTTCCAACCAAGAGTTCCGGAACACTTAACGGAGTTTTTAACGGAATAACCAAAATGATGGATGGTGGATAACCTTAGGTACCACTTTGATCGATTTGAAATGTTAGGGACCAAAGTGATGAGTTATGCAAATCTCATGGACCATTTTGGCTATTTACCCTTTAGGAAATAGATAGTAATGGTTAATGAAGTAAATAAATGAAAAAGATACATGGGTGGAAAGAAATTGAACTCTTGCATGATGGCGTAAGCTCAAATCTCGTTGGTGGCTAATCAAACATCTAATCTAACATGATTTATCATTTGACAAAAAAAAAATAGTGAAATGCATATAAAAATAAATAAAATATCGGTGTAATTGGTTTGTATTCACATCACAAGAGCTATCTAGACTATATTGGCTCCGCCCTTTCCAAGAATGTCCCTCGAGTCTTTTTCTCATATCATTTCCCCACAATTTGCTCTAAAATTTCCATTAACTTGACAAGTTTTCAATGTAAATCGAGCTCTTTCCTTTGATTGAATCAAAGTCAAAGGTTTTCCTTCACATAAATTTTCAGGTTTTCAATGTGCTCTTTCCTTCAATGTGAATTTACCACTGTTGTCGGGCAACAGTACTAAATATGTCGGGCAAACTTTCAAATTACCCCCACATTTTTATCAAAAAATTAAATTTCCTCTGGATTAAGGGGTTTGCCGATGAAATATTGTAAAATTGGTCGGGTAAAAACACTTTCCCACCATTTTTTTTGCTAAAAGTTAAACTACGTGGACATTTCTATGCATCTTTGCCCAACGAACGGGTTCGTTTGCTTGATGAGTATATTTTGTCAAAATACACGTGTCACAATTTTAAAACCTTTTCCCGACGAATGGGTTCGTTAGGCATCTATCTGAAATTTAAAATTAGGCCTAGAACCTTCTTCTTCTTCCTCGCAATGTTGTTATTCCACTACAAAACAAAGTGTCATTAGCGAGGGTCGAATACCGTTGGAAAAGGCATTTTGCCGTCGCAAATACTTATTTCCGATGGGAAAAAGCCCTCGCTGAGCGTCGGAAATTGTCCCATTGGAAATACTTTTGTTCCGACCAGCCGTTGGAATTAATGCATTTTCGACACACATGACTCGTTGTTAATAGTTATATTTATGTTGGAAATGAATGTTCAAAATGGCAAACTTATTTTATTTTCGATATGGAATTTTGGTCGCAAATACTTATAGAGTTGTCGAAATTACTTTCAAGTGACGACAAATGTTTTTTTGCAATCACGTTTTTCCGACCAAACAATTGTGTCAGAAAATCGTTTTCCAACAAAATCATCTTTTTTTACGAGAATGCACAATCATCGGAATTACAATTACCGACCATACAAGGTTGTCGAAAATACATAACGGCTTGACAGAAATAGGCACAAAAACATATTTGCTATGATCAAGCATCGTCGAAAATATGTACTTCCAATGGTGAAGTTTTGTCGGTAATACATATTTGCAATGACAAGTTTCGTCAGGAATATATATATTTTCGACAATGAAGACTCGTCGAATATATATATTTGCAACGGTGAAGTTTTTTCGGTAATATATATTTTTGACGGTGAAGCTTCATTGGAAATAAATATTATTGACCATATTTAGTCGTCGCAAATTTTTTCATAACCAATATTTGGTTGAAAATGGGTTTTTCCTATATGAGCGTCTTTGTTAGAAATGTGCACATTAACGAGAGGAATTTACAATCGAAAAAGCTATTATTCTATTTATAATTAAATTATATATTGAAATTAAAATATGATAAAAATAGGTATGTAATCGTTACTAATAAATTAACCAAACCATTGTATTAAATTTCTCAATATCCAAGCAAGAATATTCATAAAATTATTTAAAAAAGAAAATGGACAATAGTTAAAATGGAAAAAATAAAAAAAGAACAATATCCCACGAATAAAACCTAACAAGTTCAGATATTTGATAATATCAAAATGAAAGTATGATGCACTACTAATCTTCATGTTGAGCATTTGACCAACTTTCAACATTCTCCTGTCAAACAAACAATAAAGAGAGTAAGTAAAGAAATAATATATTATTCAACAGTAAGACAAACAATAAAAATGAAATAAAACAATTTACCATAGAAGCAGATGGTCCTGAGCGCGCATAATTATTTGAGTTGTTTGGCATCAATCTTTCAACTAATTCTTGCAAAGAATTCAACTTATCTGTTAAAGAGTGGACTTGGTCCTTCAATTGCTCATGGCTTTCTTCACGTTGCAAGCACATACGTTTATTACAACTTTGGCTATTTGAGGGATATGCATCTTTAGTACTAAAGCCAACACCTACACCAAGAAGACGACCATGAAAATTAGATGCCAATAGTACCGAAAGATGCCATATCTATCAATCATACAAATACAAGAAAATTAGATGCCAATAGTACCGAAAGATAGAAAAATGAAAAAACGAAACCATGAAAGCTAAAATAAAATCGACTAGAATTAGGGTTTCAATGGCAGACGGCAAAATATATACATAAACCCCAATTGTTAGAAAATCCCAACAGAAAATGAATAAAATTGAAATTTAATATATACATAAACCCTAAACTTAAAATTGGCACAAGGAGAACTCATTGTCACAAAACCTAAACTGAACGAACTAGACAAACAAGATGACTTTAGGGTTACCTGTATGCTCACGGTTGTGCACTTTGAATATTGATTATGGAGAGTTTTTGTTGCCTCCTTTGAAGGTTGGAGGCATTAATATAAATAATGGCATAGATGCAACCCTAATCTAATCAAGAGTGTAGTTTCCCTCTTTTTTTTTTGGCTTTGGGCGGAACAAATTTTAGGAAACATTTTTGGAAATTGGGGGAGAAAAGGGAGGGATATGCCAAAACCCTAATTAATTTGGAAAAAACAAGCCAAACCGGTTAAATTCCATAAAAACAAGAGTTTGGGAATTGTGGGAAAAAGAAGAGGGAAGCCAAACTTTTCTTCTTCTCCATCCGTTCCTTTCTAATTAAAACATTCCCTACTTAATTAAACAAACCCTAATTAATTAACAACTTGGCCATCATGATGATGTTTCAAACATCATCATGACTTATCATTATGTTTTCCAATTAATGGAGCCCAAAACATGCTGGAGTGGAATTATGGAAAGCGTTCATATTTGGTTTTGAAACAAAGAAACCAATACTTAATCGAGACCGAAAGATAAAAAAAAAAAATAGTATTCCAATACAGACGATATTATCTTCACTAAAAAAAAAATAAAGTATTTGTCAATGTTTCAAAAAAAATAAATGTGAGGATGTGTACAACCTAACTCACCTAAACATATAGAAAAAGTTGAAACCAAATGCTAACTCTTAATCTCCCCCCCCCAACCCAAACATATAGAAAAAGTTGAAAGTAATTCAGATATGTACAACCTAACTCACCTATTCCTGCTTCTTAGTCAAAATCAAAACTATAAATCTGAAAAAATAAAGGTTGAAGTCACAATTAATTGGAAAACATAATGATAAGTCATGATGATGTTTGAAACATCATCATGATGGCCAAGTTGTTAATTAATTAGGGTTTGTTTAATTAAGTAGGGAATGTTTTAATTAGAAAGGAACGGATGGAGAAGAAGAAAAGAAAGGAAAGGAAAAGAAAAGAAAAGAAAGAAAAAGAAAGGAAAAGAAAAGAAAGAAAAAGAATAAAAGAAATCCATAGCATTTTATTTGTTGTTTGTTTAATTGTTTTTGGTGTGGGTTTATTTTTTATTTTTTTTGAAACATTGACAAACACATCCTCACATTGACAATATCAGGCTCAATCCTCACATTTCCAATACTTAATTGAAACAAATCAGGCTCAATCCCATAGGTTTCCCCGAATTAAATAGTATTCCAATACAGCACATGGGGAGTTTGCACCATAACTTCTCAACTGGTTAAGGATGTTGGGAAGGACAATGTTAGGAAAATTAAGTACGTTAATCAATTTAAATTCGTAAAATATGTGATGTTTTATTAATAAAAAATAAATATGTTAATTAAAATTTAAATAGTAATTTAATTATTAATAACACATCATAGAATTTACAAATTTAGTTTAATAAATAACATCCTTGGCATTACTCGAGAAAAGCAAGTGACATCATACAAATTTAATACTTATTTATATATAATTAAATAAACAATAAAAGCATAAATATTTTACAATAATGTGAACTAATAGTTTTCATTGGTCGTTGGTAGGTGGTGCCTCAGAGGTCGACGGAGCCCCAGAAAGACGAAGCGCCAGAGTTGGATCATTCGGAGCCTCAATACTTGGTGCAGCTCCCGAGGACGAAGGCAACATAAACCTCGGGAGTAACGCCATAAACCGTTGATGATCACTCTGAATCCGCACTTCGGACTCCTGCAGCTGATCAAGCTTCCTCTTCATGCTTGTTGAGTAATTAGTTGCGAGCATGTGCAACTCCTTATTCTCATGCCTAAGCACTCTGACCTCTTGCCGAAGACTAGCCATTTCAGCCATCAACGACTCAACCTGACGAGATCGAGCAAGAAGGCGCTGGCCCATGTTTGATACTGAGCCTGCGCATCGGACGCTGTAGGCCAGAGAGTCCTGAACAGCCAGTTCGTCTGACCGCCTGGAAAGTATCCTAGTGTCTCTAGGAGTGAGCAGATTTCTGGCCACCACCGATGCGGTTGTTTCATTCATCATCATGGAATCCCCAACTGTAAGAGGATCATTTGGGGATATGAAGGACGGCTGCCAAATGTTGGTTGGAGAAGACATATCAATATCTTCCCCAACATTCAAGTTAAGGCGACGGTCAGAAGGGCAAGACATATTTGAAGTTGTGAAGAAAATGAAGAGGTCGAACTGATCAAGATTAAAAAAGTGCAAGAAGGGAGTGTTTACAGGAGGGAGCTCAAGTGTGTTATGGAACAAAATTAGCGCCTCTATAAAAAGAAGAAATCAAAGAGGCGCTCCTCAGAAGTCGAAGAGGCAAATCTCACAAATCAAAGAGCCGGGTTCTTTTCTCAAAAGCCGGACTCCGTCTCAAAAGTCGGACGCTGTTCTCAAAAGTCGGGCGCCTCTCTCAAAAGACAGAGCGGTCAGGAATCACGAGGCGAGCAGCTTTTCCAGTTTTGTCGTCATTCGTCACGCGCACTGTCAGCTTTGCGGAAATTACGGGCAGCTTTGTCAGAAAGCGCGTAACTTGTACTGTTCATCCATCCACCGGCTGCCGACAGGGGTAAAGGAACAGTTTCGGTTGTGAAGAATCATTCCTATAAACGTCTACCTTCGCCATCCATTGCAAAGGCAAACCCCCTCAGCACTTCTTCATCTCCGAAAATGCATTCCCAACGAAGCCTCTCGAGTTACTCTGTGTTTCTCATTCCCTGGGATACCTTTGCAAACAAGTCATCAAGAGCTAGAGTATTTCATATCATGAAGGTTGAAAGCAAGAGTATCTCATATCATGCTTTCTTCCTGTCTTTTTCCTTGTCTTTGTGACAAGGAGAAAGCGAGCAATCAGCCAGCACTCGGTGTCAATCTTCCGATCTAAGAACCGACTGCCTGGAAATCCTTCCTGATTGCTTACCTAGCATTGCTCTCGAGTGCTCATCTTCAACTGCTGATGTACTTCCAAAGAAGATGCCACATCTGCCTGGAGAATAGATAAGGCAAGTGAAAATGATAACTTGAAGCATGTGGAGACAACGTGCTGATTCATCATCAAGATCAAGTCTCATTTTCCTTGCTAAGAAGTTCCCCAGCCCAGTTCAAGAATAAACCTGTGGAACGATACTTCTTCAAAAGCAAAAGTATCTCATATCATCAGAGTCAAAGGCAAAGATATCTCATGGCATGTTTTTCCTTTACCCTTGCTCTTGCCTGCGAGACAAGGTGAAAGAAAGCAATCGGTCGGCACTTGGACAGATTGAACAAAGAAACAGACCACCACCTCTACCTCGTGCCTACCTGCCGTGCAGAAGAAACTAGCAGAGAAGAATGCAGCCTGCAGACTCAATCAACCCGGCAGAAGGAGTCCGAGTTGAAACCAAGAGCTCGAGAAGCTTCAACAACATATGGACGCATCAGTCACCACCACCAATCAAGTCTCATTTTCCTTGCTAAGAAGTTCCTGAGGCCAGTTCAAGTTCAAAGCTGTGGAAAGTCAACAAGCACGACCAATGATCACTTATTAGTTCTATTCATTGTTTTTTTTTTTATCGTCATTTTCAATTTTTCGTTTGCATTTTCTACATTTTTCGCGAGAGCAGGGCTGAGGGAGGACAGGTGGCAAGTCCGTCGTCCATCCATTCACCTTAATTTCATGTTTTTGTCAACTCTGTAATTTATTTAAGTTTAATTTACTTCTCGTCAAAATCAACCCTCCATTTATTTTAAAGTGTTAGATTTGTTAGAAATCAATTTAGTTTGTGTTTTCTTGAGTCTTGAATTATTTTGAGTCTTTTGATTGACTTTAGTTTATTTGTTAGTTTTATTTTGAGTGATTCTAGTTAAGTGTTTTGAGTCTAGTTTAGTTTTATTTTGAATAATTAGTATTAATACAACTCGCAAGTTGAATACTAAAGAGCCATTTGTGCTAGCAAACCAAGCAACCCAAGCTTTTTATGTGAGAGAGATTAAAACTAAGGCTTGGAGTTACGTGGTGGAAACGAAGCCTAGAAATGTTTATGAGATGCCTAATGTGGATGATGATGATGAGCCATACCAAGAAGAAGAGGCACATGGGGGTATTCAAGCCAACCAAAATGATGACGAAGATGATGAAATTGTGGGATAAGCTCTCATTGTGATTGTGTTTTTTTTTTATCTGAAAATATGGTTGCGGAAGTGATGTGGTTATACTTTGTTCAATGTCAATGACAAATGTTATGATTTAACAAAGACATGCAAATTATTTCTTTATCATAGAACTATATATTAAGTTATACACTTTTTTGCTCAATGGTTTTATTTTTAATTTAATGGTCCAATTTTCTCCATATGTATTCTAAGTTATATGATCTATTTATTGTAGAATTTAAATTAAGCATCAAACTTATTTCAAGAATATTTGATAAGCTCATATTTATACATATTTTACATCAAATTCTCTCGTCTTTTCTTAGTTAGTTTCTTATATTTTTGAGTTATTTACTTTGTTTTTGTGTTTTATCGAATTTATCTAGCTAAGAAAATAAAAATAGTATAAGTGTGATTTTATGTAATAAATTCGTCAAAACTGTCGATGTAGATTAGCTTTTAAATTAAATAAAATATATACATATATATATATATATATATTTATAATAATAATAATTCATGATGATGTTTGAAACATCATCATGGTTTGTTTTGTATAAAGAAAAGAAAAAGTGGAGGATAAGAAATAAATGACAACTAGGGCAACAGCAGGTGGCGCAAACAGGACAGCAGGACAAGCAGCGTGAAACGAGCAGAGAAGACGCGGAGAAGCAAGGAAGACGTGGAGCGGGTTGGAGCAGGAGTGCTGCCCTCGTGCAGCAGCGGGAATAAAGAAGCGAGAGAGAGAGGTCAGTACGTGAAGGACCTCGGGGGGTGGGCTGGTGCGGAGAGACAGCTGCTTAGGCAGCGTGGAATTTGGACAGCTAAAAGGGAGGAAGGGCGCTGCCTTTGCAGCTCGAAGGAAAGCCAGCTGGCGGAGGGAGACACGCGGGAAAGGAAAGCAGCGTGCTGCCTTGGGCAGTGAAGGATTGGCAGCTAGCGAGGTACTGACGCGAGGGGCTTGCGGGAAATAAAAGAAATAAGGAAGGAAGGCAGGTGGCCTGACGCGAGGAAGGAGATGAGGAAGAAAGCTGCCTTTAGGCAGCTGGCAAGAATAAGGGGGAAGCTGGACAACAGGACAGCAGTGCAGCAAAGTCAGCTCGAACAGATTCACTGCAATCTCTCTCTCGGTTAATTCGTTCCTAAACTCACGTTTTATTTTATGTTTTTGTTTATAAATAATGTGTAACTAATTTTCTGTTTGGCTAGAGGTTAATTCAAAACCATGGATATATTTGTAATTTGAATTGATTACCTTCAGTTGTGATTTCTGAGTTGTGATTTAATTTGCTTAACTGCTTGATTGATAACTTATTTTTGTATGTCGATTAAGGATGCATACTTAATTTACATGCATGAATTTGATGCTAGAATATAAGTGAATTTCACCTAATCGTTATGAACTTATATTCACAAGTAGTGAAGGTCGCTTATAAACGATCGCGTTAGGTAAATTCTTGGCATAAGTTTCATGCAATTCATAGTAACAAGTGCCTCGTCAATGCTTATGGTTTTCATAAAACTTAATGATTCTTGCTTGTATCTCTATTATGCAATTCATGTAGGGAACTTGTAGGGAATGTTTTGGGTTGTCGTATGCAATCATCCAACCTAATAAAAGTAGGAAAATCTGAAGGTTAATTTAAGCGGACCTAATTAACTTGGGGCGTTGAGAATTTACAATTTATTGAAAGAACAACTGAAAATCAATTTAGGTTGCATATGTGGCATGTGTGGAGAATAATCCTCTAGCCAGTCCGTCGTCCATCCATTCACCTTAATTTCATGTTTTTGTCAATTCCGTAATTTATTTAAGTTTAATTTACTTCTCTTTAAAAATCAATCACCCATTTATTTTAAAGTGTTATGTTTGTTAGAAATTAATTTAGTTTGTGTTTTCTTGAGTCTTTTGATTTGTTTTAGATTATTTGTTAGTTTTATTTTGAGTTATTCTAGTTAAGTGTTTTGAGTCTAGTTTAGTGTTTTAAATTTTGTTTTTACGTTTTTAATTTAATTTTACTTTGGTTAGCATCCCTAGTTAATCCCCGGCCTAGAACGATCCCTACTTATCCATATACTACAATTGTCACAAATAGGGTTTAAATTTGTGCGTTAACTTATTTTCGCATCAAATTTTTGGCGCCGTTGCCGGGGATTAGCAAATTTGCTAATCCTTTTATTTTTGTTTTTGCTTATGTTTATTTGTGTTTGTGTATGTTACTTTTGATATTTGATTTATTTTTCTTTCTTTGAATTGAGGTACAAATGGAGCAAGACCTGGATTCTACTAGCATTCAAGATCTATTGGCACAGCTCACTGCTCAATTAACTCATAATGCCGAACGGACCACAATGCCAAGTGGCCCTACATTTGATATGCCCTATGAGCAAGGATTTCAAACTCATCAATATCCCCAATTTTCTGCAAATGAAGATGTTTGGGGATATCAAGGCTATAACCAATCAAGGGGCAACATGTTTTCCAATGCTTACAATTCAGATTGGAGAGATTATTCAGATTACATGTGGGGAGAACCTCAACAATTCCAACAAGGTGGATATTGGCAGCAAGAGGACGTGTTCTATTCAAGATCTATGCAGCCACCACAGCATCCCCCACAACAATTCCAATCGAATCAAAGTATGCCCGTGGATTATAATCAAATGCTTGAAGAATTAATTTCTTCGGTACAGGGTTCACAAAAAGAAGAACAATTGCCGCCATCGGAAGAGTTCTATCAATGGCCATATGAACCACCACAACAATCTCCCCAATCAAATTCAGGTACGTCTTCGGATAATGACATGTTGAATAAGTTACTAACCTCTTTGACCCAGGACGTAGAAAATCGAAACAAGGAGATGCAAAATAAAGCCAACAAGGTGGATGCATTGGAGGAGCAAATTGGGCAGATTATGGAATTCATGGCACAGATTCGAGATCAAAGTGAACTCTCCAACTCAAACATTGCAAATTCAAAGGCAGAAAGTGAAATCGATGAAGTCAATACTTTGGAAGGTGACATGGAGTATGAAGTTGTCCCAGAACCTTCCAAACATGGCCCGGACATGGATGAATTGCCGCTTCAAGAAGAAGATGAGGATGACGACTTGGGCAGTTTAGAAGAATTCTTGTCGCAAACCCCTCAAGTCCTTATGCCATCCAACTCAGGTGAGGAAGTTCTAAGTTCAATTCATTCTGACATCGTTCCACCAAATGTCCTTTTTCCTTGCAGGTTTTTAAATCCCAAGGAAGAAGTGAATGAAAAATACGTTGTGGAAGATCTTCCCAAGGTGCAATGTGATATCCAAATTCTTGGTGTACCAAATCAAGTTCCCGATGGTATTGAAACGTTCAAAGAGACTTGTACACCAAGAATAATTATTCCAGAAAATGAGGTGGCCGGAGAATCTGTTGATCATATCAAAGAGGCTGTGCATGAGACAATCAAGCCCAAAGGAGTTAAGACTGAGGACACGGGACAAGCCACAACCATCATAGTAAACCTGGCTAAGTTCAAAGTCCCGGAAATGTTCAAAAATGTGGTGTTTGTCATTGAGTTTGAACGTGATAGTAAGCCATCTTCTCCATTTTTAATTTTTTGTTATACTAACAATCTAATTTTGATGATTCAGGCACCGTCATTAGAACTTAGACCGTTGTCGGATCATTTCAAGTACCACCGTCCGTTTAATGATAAGCCCATGCATTTGAATAATGAAGGGAGGCCTAGGAATCACCCACAATCAGATTTGCATTCCTAATCCCTTCTCTTTACTGAATTTATTTTACTTTGTTTAGTTCTTTCATTGTTTGTTTGCTCTTGTGTGAATTTATTTTACGTTGATTTTTTTTACGTTGATTTCATTATGTTTTGTTATTTAGTTGTGATTTTTGTTTTGTTTATTTAGTTGTGATTTTTGTTTAGGAGATTAAACTTAGTTTTTTTTTACTTTGATTTACTTATTTTACATTTATATAAAATAAAAAATGAAAAAAAAAAAAAAATGAAAAAAAAAAACAACAAAATTGCATAAATATTTTACAATAACTTGTAAATTAATTTCGTTCATTGGTCGTTGGTTGGTGGTGCCTCGGAGGTCGACGGAGCCCCTGAAAGACGAAGTGCCAGAGCTGGATCATTTGGAGCCTCAATATTTGGTGCTGCTCCCGAGGACGAAGGCAACATAAACCTCGGGAGTAACGTCATAAAGCGTTGATGATCACTCTGAATCTGCACTTCGGACTCCTGCAGCTGATCCAGCTTCCTCTTCATGCTTGTGGAGTAATTGGTTGCGAGCATGTGCAAATCCCTGTTCTCATGCCTAAGCACTCTGACCTCCTGCCGAAGACTAGCCACTTCAGCCATCAACGACTCCACCTGACGGGTTCGGGCAAGAAGGCGCTGGCCCATGTTTGATACGGAACCTGCGCATCGGACGCTGTAGGCCATAGAGTCCTGAACAGCCAGTTCGTCGGACCGCCTTGAAAGTATCCTAGTGTCTCTAGGAGTGAGCAGATTTCTGGCCACCACCGATGCGGTTGTTTCGTTCATCATCATGGAATCCCCAACTGTAAGAGGACCATTTGGGGATATGAAGGACGGCTGCCAAATGTTGGTTGGAGAAGATATATCACTATCTTCCCCAACATTCAAGTTAAGGCGACGGTCAGAAGGGCAAGACATTTTCTGAAGGTGTTGAGAATGAAGAGTTGGACTGATCAAGATTAAAAGAAAATGCAAGAGGGAGTGTTTACAAGGGGAGCTTAAGTGTGTTGTGGAACAAAAATGAGCGTTCTTATAAAAAGAAGAAATCAAGAGGCGCTACTCAGCAGTCGAAGAGGCGTCCTCTCGCAAATCGAAGAGCCGGGCTCCTTTCTGAAAAGCCGGATTCTTTTCTCAAAAGCGGCGTCTCCGTCTCAAAAGTCGGACGCCGTTCTCAAAAGTTGGGCGCCTCTCTCTCAAAAGTCGGAGCGGTCAGGAATCACGAGGCGAACAGTTTTTCCAATTTTGTCGTCACTCGTCACGCGCGCTGTCAGCTTTGCGCAAATTACGGGTTGCTTTTTCAGAAAGCGCGTAACCTGTACTGTTCATCCATCCACCGGCTGCCGACAGGGGTAAAAGAATAGTTTCGGTTGTGAAGAAAAGTCCTATAAACGTATACCTTCGCCATCCATTGCAAAGGCAAACTCTCTCAGCACTTCTTCATCTCCGAAATTTTTCATCTCCCAAAATGCCTTTCCAACAAACCCTCTCGAGTTTCTCTGTGTTTCTCATTCCCTGGGATACCTTTACAAACAAGTCATCTAGAGCTAGAGTATTTCATATCATGAAGGTTGAAAGCAAGAGTATCTCATATCACGCTTTCTCCCTGTCCTTGTCCTTGTCTTTGTGATAAGGAGAAAGCGGGCAATCAGCCAGCATTCGGTGTCATTCTTCCAATCTAAGAACCGACTGCCTGGAAATCCTTCCTGATTGCTTACCTAGCATTGCTTACCTAGCATTGCTCTCGAGTGCTCATCTTCAACCGCTTATGTACTTCCGAAGAAGACGCCACATCTGCCTGGAGAACAGATAAGGCAAGTGAAAATGTTACTTGAAGCATGTGGAGACAAGGTGCTGCTTCATCTTCAAGATCAAGTCTCATTTTCCTTGCTAAGAAGTTCCCCAGCCCAGTTCAAGCATACACATGTGGAACGATACTTCTTCAAAAGCAAAAGTATCCCATATCATCAGAGTCAGAGGCAAAGATTTCTCATGGCATGCTTTTCCTTTACCCTTGCTATTGGCTACGGGGCAAGGTGAAAGAAAGGCAATCGGTCGGCACTTGGACAGATTGAACAAAGAAGCAGACCACCACCTATTCCTCGTGCCTACCTGCCATGTAGAAGAACAAAAAGAGAATAATGTAGCCTGCAGACTCAATCAACCCGGCAGAAGGAGTCCGAGTTGAAACCAAGAGCTCGAGAAGCTTCAACACCACCACCAATCAAGTCTCATTTTCCTTGCTAAGAAGTTCCGAGGCCAGTTCGAGTTCAAAGCTGTGGAAAGTCACCAAACAGGACCAATGATCACTTTTTAGTTTTATTCATTGTCATTTATTTTAATTTTTAATTTTTCGTTTGTTTGTTTTTTTTTTTTATATTTTCTTGCGTGTTTAACTGATTTATTTCTTTTCTTTGCAGGAACTTTTGGTTATTTCCACCCTTGAAGTTGATTGCAGAATTTTAGCTTCGGGGTCATCGCTTGATTTTACTGCAAATTAGGGAAGTTTTCAGTCCTATTGCTTTATTTTGTTCTTTATTTTATTTATTTTGTCTTTATTTGCATTTTATTACATTTTCTGACATTGGAGACAATGTCTAGTTTAAGTGTGGGGGTAAAGAGTATAATAATGACCAAATTGAAAATTTTTATACCTTCGACTTTGAACTGGTTTCATTTGTTTCCATGTTATTGCTTTGTGTTTTCTTAATTAAGTTGTTGTTTTTAATAAAAAAAAAAAAAATCGTAAAATTTAAAAAAAAAATCCAAAAATATTTCCTTGTTTTTCTTTATTGTTTTGAATTAGATTTTTTTTGTTAGTTTCCCGACCCAATGATATAATTGGATAAAATTTGAACCATGATGATCAAGAACTTAGTTAACATGTGTTGTGTGAAAGTCCTTATTCTCGTGTTAGTTTGTACATATTTGTTCATCTTTGAAAAAAACCAAATGCACATAGCCTTGTTGATTCGAAACTAAAGCATGACTTAAAGCTCCATATGTGAATTTAGTGACCATATACATCCTATGTGAGTTTTTGAGCCTATTGAAAGTGTGTGCATTTTTCATACACTCCTATTCTTTCATGTGTGATGAACTTATGTGAGATATTTCTCTAGAACTTGCATAACGATCTTTCGAAATATTTGTCATTGATTGCATGAACTTGAAAATGATAGAGGCATTAGGTTTACCACCATGGCCCAAATAACCTTGTTTCCCAAAAGAAAAATGATATCATTAGATTTCCAATTTGAGCCGTATTGTGAGCCTTTTCTTTCTTATCACCAGATATGTCTACCCTTATGCCTGAAATATATTTTTTTTTCCTTACCCTTTCCAAGCGAGCTAGTGAGCAATGTGAGATTGTCTTATGAGAAATGTTTGTAAGTACTTTGAAGGTGTTTGGCAAAAGAATAAGTGTGGGGGTTTTTCATATTTGTTTCTGCTTGAAAAAAAAAAAAAAAAAGAAAAAAAAAAAGAAAGAAAGTTTGTTTACGAAGAAAATAAAAAGTGTTTAAAGTTTCAGTTTAAGGTTGTGGTTGGAGGTGACTAGAAGAATAGCTGGAAAGCTTGAGTTCTTATAAATCTAAACAAAAGAATTGCTTGCAATGTAGCTTGGAACTTGTGTTTACCTATTCTTTCATTTCAATAACCCTATCCCTAAGCCTCATTACATCCAATAAAAGTCCTCTTGATTTAAGTTTTGCAATTATGACTGTGGAGAAGTGATCTTTATGCAAGCTTATGGTAGAACTTTCACATTTGTTTCTTTGAGCGAAACACATTAAAACTAAACACATGTGTGATTGAGTGCATATTCCGTGAGAAGGTCGCTAGTTTGCATATGGTGATTTTTAAAAAAATAAAAATTTGAAATTGCATGAGCATGGCTATCTCACACACTACACTTCAAGGATGTTTCAAAGATTACTGCTAATATTTGAGTAAGGAAAATGAACTTGAATTGCTTATTGGTGTTAGCTATGGTTCTTGATGATTGTGTTCTCGAATGAAGTTCTATGAGGGTCACATAGGGGGAAGCTAATAATTTTCATGTTATTACTTTTTCTGTTTTCTCTGTTTTGCTCGAGGACTAGCAAAAGCTAAGTGTGGGGGTATTTGATAAGCTCATATTTATACATATTTTACATCAAATTCTCTCGTCTTTTCTTAGTTAGTTTCTTATATTTTTGAGTTATTTACTTTGTTTTTGTGTTTTATCGAATTTATCTAGCTAAGAAAATAAAAATAGTATAAGTGTGATTTTATGTAATAAATTCGTCAAAACTGTCGATGTAGATTAGCTTTTAAATTAAATAAAATATATACATATATATATATATATATTTATAATAATAATAATTCATGATGATGTTTGAAACATCATCATGGTTTGTTTTGTATAAAGAAAAGAAAAAGTGGAGGATAAGAAATAAATGACAACTAGGGCAATAGCAGGTGGCGCAAACAGGACAGCAGGACAAGCAGCGTGAAACGAGCAGAGAAGACGCGGAGAAGCAAGGAAGACGTGGAGCGGGTTGGAGCAGGAGTGCTGCCCTCGTGCAGCAGCGGGAATAAAGAAGCGAGAGAGAGAGGTCAGTACGTGAAGGACCTCGGGGGGTGGGCTGGTGCGGAGAGACAGCTGCTTAGGCAGCGTGGAATTTGGACAGCTAAAAGGGAGGAAGGGCGCTGCCTTTGCAGCTCGAAGGAAAGCCAGCTGGCGGAGGGAGACACGCGGGAAAGGAAAGCAGCGTGCTGCCTTGGGCAGTGAAGGATTGGCAGCTAGCGAGGTACTGACGCGAGGGGCTTGCGGGAAATAAAAGAAATAAGGAAGGAAGGCAGGTGGCCTGACGCGAGGAAGGAGATGAGGAAGAAAGCTGCCTTTAGGCAGCTGGCAAGAATAAGGGGGAAGCTGGACAACAGGACAGCAGTGCAGCAAAGTCAGCTCGAACAGATTCACTGCAATCTCTCTCTCGGTTAATTCGTTCCTAAACTCACGTTTTATTTTATGTTTTTGTTTATAAATAATGTGTAACTAATTTTCTGTTTGGCTAGAGGTTAATTCAAAACCATGGATATATTTGTAATTTGAATTGATTACCTTCAGTTGTGATTTCTGAGTTGTGATTTAATTTGCTTAACTGCTTGATTGATAACTTATTTTTGTATGTCGATTAAGGATGCATACTTAATTTACATGCATGAATTTGATGCTAGAATATAAGTGAATTTCACCTAATCGTTATGAACTTATATTCACAAGTAGTGAAGGTCGCTTATAAACGATCGCGTTAGGTAAATTCTTGGCATAAGTTTCATGCAATTCATAGTAACAAGTGCCTCGTCAATGCTTATGGTTTTCATAAAACTTAATGATTCTTGCTTGTATCTCTATTATGCAATTCATGTAGGGAACTTGTAGGGAATGTTTTGGGTTGTCGTATGCAATCATCCAACCTAATAAAAGTAGGAAAATCTGAAGGTTAATTTAAGCGGACCTAATTAACTTGGGGCGTTGAGAATTTACAATTTATTGAAAGAACAACTGAAAATCAATTTAGGTTGCATATGTGGCATGTGTGGAGAATAATCCTCTAGCCAGTCCGTCGTCCATCCATTCACCTTAATTTCATGTTTTTGTCAATTCCGTAATTTATTTAAGTTTAATTTACTTCTCTTTAAAAATCAATCACCCATTTATTTTAAAGTGTTATGTTTGTTAGAAATTAATTTAGTTTGTGTTTTCTTGAGTCTTTTGATTTGTTTTAGATTATTTGTTAGTTTTATTTTGAGTTATTCTAGTTAAGTGTTTTGAGTCTAGTTTAGTGTTTTAAATTTTGTTTTTACGTTTTTAATTTAATTTTACTTTGGTTAGCATCCCTAGTTAATCCCCGGCCTAGAACGATCCCTACTTATCCATATACTACAATTGTCACAAATAGGGTTTAAATTTGTGCGTTAACTTATTTTCGCATCAAATTTTTGGCGCCGTTGCCGGGGATTAGCAAATTTGCTAATCCTTTTATTTTTGTTTTTGCTTATGTTTATTTGTGTTTGTGTATGTTACTTTTGATATTTGATTTATTTTTCTTTCTTTGAATTGAGGTACAAATGGAGCAAGACCTGGATTCTACTAGCATTCAAGATCTATTGGCACAGCTCACTGCTCAATTAACTCATAATGCCGAACGGACCACAATGCCAAGTGGCCCTACATTTGATATGCCCTATGAGCAAGGATTTCAAACTCATCAATATCCCCAATTTTCTGCAAATGAAGATGTTTGGGGATATCAAGGCTATAACCAATCAAGGGGCAACATGTTTTCCAATGCTTACAATTCAGATTGGAGAGATTATTCAGATTACATGTGGGGAGAACCTCAACAATTCCAACAAGGTGGATATTGGCAGCAAGAGGACGTGTTCTATTCAAGATCTATGCAGCCACCACAGCATCCCCCACAACAATTCCAATCGAATCAAAGTATGCCCGTGGATTATAATCAAATGCTTGAAGAATTAATTTCTTCGGTACAGGGTTCACAAAAAGAAGAACAATTGCCGCCATCGGAAGAGTTCTATCAATGGCCATATGAACCACCACAACAATCTCCCCAATCAAATTCAGGTACGTCTTCGGATAATGACATGTTGAATAAGTTACTAACCTCTTTGACCCAGGACGTAGAAAATCGAAACAAGGAGATGCAAAATAAAGCCAACAAGGTGGATGCATTGGAGGAGCAAATTGGGCAGATTATGGAATTCATGGCACAGATTCGAGATCAAAGTGAACTCTCCAACTCAAACATTGCAAATTCAAAGGCAGAAAGTGAAATCGATGAAGTCAATACTTTGGAAGGTGACATGGAGTATGAAGTTGTCCCAGAACCTTCCAAACATGGCCCGGACATGGATGAATTGCCGCTTCAAGAAGAAGATGAGGATGACGACTTGGGCAGTTTAGAAGAATTCTTGTCGCAAACCCCTCAAGTCCTTATGCCATCCAACTCAGGTGAGGAAGTTCTAAGTTCAATTCATTCTGACATCGTTCCACCAAATGTCCTTTTTCCTTGCAGGTTTTTAAATCCCAAGGAAGAAGTGAATGAAAAATACGTTGTGGAAGATCTTCCCAAGGTGCAATGTGATATCCAAATTCTTGGTGTACCAAATCAAGTTCCCGATGGTATTGAAACGTTCAAAGAGACTTGTACACCAAGAATAATTATTCCAGAAAATGAGGTGGCCGGAGAATCTGTTGATCATATCAAAGAGGCTGTGCATGAGACAATCAAGCCCAAAGGAGTTAAGACTGAGGACACGGGACAAGCCACAACCATCATAGTAAACCTGGCTAAGTTCAAAGTCCCGGAAATGTTCAAAAATGTGGTGTTTGTCATTGAGTTTGAACGTGATAGTAAGCCATCTTCTCCATTTTTAATTTTTTGTTATACTAACAATCTAATTTTGATGATTCAGGCACCGTCATTAGAACTTAGACCGTTGTCGGATCATTTCAAGTACCACCGTCCGTTTAATGATAAGCCCATGCATTTGAATAATGAAGGGAGGCCTAGGAATCACCCACAATCAGATTTGCATTCCTAATCCCTTCTCTTTACTGAATTTATTTTACTTTGTTTAGTTCTTTCATTGTTTGTTTGCTCTTGTGTGAATTTATTTTACGTTGATTTTTTTTTACGTTGATTTCATTATGTTTTGTTATTTAGTTGTGATTTTTGTTTTGTTTATTTAGTTGTGATTTTTGTTTAGGAGATTAAACTTAGTTTTTTTTTACTTTGATTTACTTATTTTACATTTATATAAAATAAAAAATGAAAAAAAAAAAAATGAAAAAAAAAAACAACAAAATTGCATAAATATTTTACAATAACTTGTAAATTAATTTCGTTCATTGGTCGTTGGTTGGTGGTGCCTCGGAGGTCGACGGAGCCCCTGAAAGACGAAGTGCCAGAGCTGGATCATTTGGAGCCTCAATATTTGGTGCTGCTCCCGAGGACGAAGGCAACATAAACCTCGGGAGTAACGTCATAAAGCGTTGATGATCACTCTGAATCCGCACTTCGGACTCCTGCAGCTGATCCAGCTTCCTCTTCATGCTTGTGGAGTAATTGGTTGCGAGCATGTGCAAATCCCTGTTCTCATGCCTAAGCACTCTGACCTCCTGCCGAAGACTAGCCACTTCAGCCATCAACGACTCCACCTGACGGGTTCGGGCAAGAAGGCGCTGGCCCATGTTTGATACGGAACCTGCGCATCGGACGCTGTCTAAAGGCAGCTGCCTAAAGGCAGCTTTCTTCCTGTTGTCCAGCTTCCCCCTTATTCTTGCCAGCTGCCTAAAGGCAGCTTTCTTCCTCATCTCCTTCCTCGCGTCAGGCCACCTGCCTTCCTTCCTTATTTCTTTTATTTCCCGCAAGCCCCTCGCGTCAGTACCTCGCTAGCTGCCAATCCTTCACTGCCCAAGGCAGCACGCTGCTTTCCTTTCCCGCGTGTCTCCCTCCGCCAGCTGGCTTTCCTTCGAGCTGCAAAGGCAGCGCCCTTCCTCCCTTTTAGCTGTCCAAATTCCACGCTGCCTAAGCAGCTGTCTCTCCGCACCAGCCCACCCCCCGAGGTCCTTCACGTACTGACCTCTCTCTCTCGCTTCTTTATTCCCGCTGCTGCACGAGGGCAGCACTCCTGCTCCAACCCGCTCCACGTCTTCCTTGCTTCTCCGCGTCTTCTCTGCTCGTTTCACGCTGCTTGTCCTGCTGTCCTGTTTGCGCCACCTGATGTTGCCCTAGTTGTCATTTATTTCTTATCCTCCACTTTTTCTTTTCTTTATACAAAACAAACCATGATGATGTTTCAAACATCATCATGAATTATTATTATTATAAATATATATATATATATATATGTATATATTTTATTTAATTTAAAAGCTAATCTACATCGACAGTTTTGACGAATTTATTACATAAAATCACACTTATACTATTTTTATTTTCTTAGCTAGATAAATTCGATAAAACACAAAAACAAAGTAAATAACTCAAAAATATAAGAAACTAACTAAGAAAAGACGAGAGAATTTGATGTAAAATATGTATAAATATGAGCTTATCAATATTCAAACGACACATGTGACCTTTAGTAAATAATTGATTCCAACAAAACCATATGCCTTAAAATTTATTCTGACAAAGAAAAAATCTTGTCGGAAAAATATGATTACTTCCGACAACAACTAATCACCCTCGAAAATATAAAAGCATTACCGAGAGGACTTTTTTTTCCCTCAAAATTATAAAAACATTACCGAGAGGACTTTTTTTCCCTCGAAAATACTAAATCAATTTCGTCAACATGAGTAAACCTTCGGAAATAACCATTTTATTTCCGATAAGAACTTTACTTGTCGTTAATACAACTGGCGCCAATTCTTCCCGCCAAACAAAAGTGCAATTCCGACGAAACTTAAGACTTTTTCCGAGGATATCATGTGCGTTGGTAATACAAATTTGTTTCATGCCATGTTACCGACGACTCATATTTTATGGTCGCAAAATGTGCTTTTTACAACGGGTTTTTTGGGCCCTCGAAAAATCTTCGTCGGTAATGACTACTTTTTTTGTAGTGTTCTTTGCTCTCTCTTTCTATGTGCTCTCTCTCTGCCCTCTCTGCCCTCTCGCTCACTCGCCTTCTCGCAGACTCCCCTCTCTCTGTCATGTTCAACTTCCGAAATTACCAAAGGAAGGTTTGCTCATCTCCCTGATTTATATGAGTAACATGTGGAAAATCTTGGGTTTTGATCAAGGAAATTTGTGAAATTTGTAGGAAATTTATGAAATTTGTAGGAGATTTATGAAATTGGCAGGAAACATTTGTGAAATATTAGAAATTTATAGGAAATTTTTTAAATTTGTTAAATTTGAGAAAGTTGTAGGAAATATTCGAAATTTGTAGAGAATATTAAATATTTGTAATTTTACAGGAAATTTGTGAAAATTGTAGGAAATTTCTTAAGTTTGTGAAATTTGTAAGAAACATTAGGAATTTGTAATTTTGTAAGAAATATTACAATTTTGTAATTTTTATATGAAATTTAAGAAATAATGTCATTTAACAATGTGATTTTGTATGAATTTTGAAATAATGTAATTTTGTAAATTAGTGTTAGCTTTATTGTGATTTTATTCAACGGATGTCATCGCGATTGATCATAGTGGTCGGCGCTTTGCCTCCAGTTGGGGTCATAATGACTTGGAGGCAGAGATGGCTGATATTCCACCGGCGGGAACCAGCAATACCCAGGTGGCCACGACCGAGTCAGCGGTCAAGTTCACTCCATTAGCTTTATCGGTCTGGGAACCCCGATCTGGCAGGCGTATTCACCAGTCGGAAACAGCCCGGAGCTGTGCCAACCCAGCACCCGTTGGTGATGTGGTGGAGGCTGATGCAAAATAGGGAAGCCATCATCCGCACCAGGTGTCTCATGCTTGCCCCTATATGGAGGAAGCTCGCCCCTGAGGTGCAGGATGTTGGTATTGAAAAGTTTACTAACTCAATACCAAAATATGTGGGTGATAAGTTTACAAACTCTATCACACCTCTCACTTTGCACTCTGTTTGCACTCAAAATATACCCATTTTTACTTATTTGGGCAATTTGGGTACAAATATGGCATTTGGAGGATTAATATGCAAGAAAGCTAACTTGTAAAGATATTTAGATGCAAGTTGAGGGGTTTGACATTATAATATTGTTCTTCCAATTTGTTTTGGTGATGGAGATTTGCCAAGAGAGTTGTTTAATCAAAGATAAAGTGCATGTTTTTTCATGCAAGTGGATGGAAGGTCACCATGCATACTTTCGGGCAAGAATATGTGAAAGAAGCCAACTTGCTTCTTTTAATTGTTAGTTTATTACAAGTTTGGGAGACATGTGCTAAAAGCATGTGGTGGAAATGCAAGTTCCCCTTTTAATATTATTTCTCCATGCAAGTAGACAAGTGAAATGCAAGTTACCCAAGCAATGGAATACAAGCTGCCCAAGCTTCTTTCGGGCAGGTGCAATGTCTTCAGCATGGGGGTTTCCTCCAGACCTCTATATAAAGAAGCAGATGGAGAAGGATTACACACACTCAAAACAACCAATCAAAACTCTACTCAAATTAGCTCATCAGCTTCCTTGTAGACATTTATTTTTTAGCCAAGCATCCTTTGCTTTTCTTGTGTATTAGCTCTGCTACTCACTTGTAGTATCGATCTTATTTGTGGCTTTTATGTACAACCCTCTTTCAGTCATTTAATCCACAAGCAATCTGCAATATTAGTCACTTTCCTCTGTCATTTATATTTCCAAGCAACCTTGTCATTTACATATTGTTCTATCTCTCCATATAAGTAAAGTCCTTATTTTTAAGGCAAACAAAGAACCTTAATTTGAGTAACTCCCACTCAATGACACAATCTCTTGGTTCGAAGTCAAACTCAGGCGCAACCCCAATCATTCAAATCCCGTCTACTAGCGGCATCTAGCACGCCCGCACCCACCAATCTCGTATGTGAAGTAAATCCCCGGCTTGCCCGCAAGGCCCCATGGCGGATTTAGGGAGCAAACACACTCTCAATAAAATTGGACAAACGAAAGGAAAGAAGTAGCAAGCTTGGTGATAACAAACACTTTGAAATATAGGAAGAGTTTACAACTCTTAAACTCACAAACTGAAAATGAGAATGGGAATTGGATTGATTGTTCTAAAGCCTAGCAAGAAGGCCTATTTATACAAAACAGAAATTGATTAACAATACAACAACATGCAATGAATGATGGTGTTCACCATCTTTACACCATTTCACACACATGCAGCAACTTTGGATAGTTGGCACACACATGCATTGCATTATTCCAGGTTGGAATCACAAACTTTCAGCTAGCACATGGAAGAAACTTTAGTCTTTGTAGTTGCAGCAAGTGTGAATACAACCTGTAAAGAAACTAACAGCTAGCAGCTGCCATTTACAACCTGTTTTGATTTGAATTTCCAACACAGGAGGCGATGAAGAAAGAGATCTTGATAACTTTTTTTTTATATTTGTTTAGTTTATTATTTTTATTACTTTAGCTTATTTAATATATTTTTAACTAATACACTTGTTTTTTTGTTTTTTTTTTTGTCTATTTCAGGTCAACTTAGAGTTTGACGAGGAAGTGCCGGATATGTCTTAGTGCATAAACTGAGTGTGGTCTGAGCAGTACAAGGAGTGGAAGTATGAGCTGCACATGTACTACCAGACTTGCGCATCTCTAGTGGAAGCTCGACCGATCCACCCCCAGAGTTTGCGAAAAGGATAGACGAGTGGCACTGGCCTTACATCCATTTTTAGAGCCCGAAATTTCTAGTAAGATTTTTTTTTTTTTAAATTTCATTTCAATTTTCTGTTTTTTTTATCTATTTTTTTTAATTTAGATTAATTTATTTTATTCACAACGAAAAGAGAGGGCAAATAAGGATAACCAGGAAGTGAAGCAGTATCTCCATTGTTCTCTGCCCCTCACTTTCCACATCGAGGAACGGTGTGAGAAGGGTTTGCTTTTCCAGGAAGCCAAGACCTGAGGGGATACACGTGCCAATTATGGCACTTAGGTGGCTGAAGACATTTATGTAAGTATTCCGTTCAAAATTTTAATTTCAAATTTCATTACATTTAAAAAGTTTAAAATTATGATTGATAATATTAATTAGTTTACTTTTTTTTTTTGTAAGCTTCTATGTCGCAGAAGAAGGATGAGTATCTCGCCAACCTTTCTTATTGAACATGCGAGTGGAGCAGTTGACACCTGATCCATATGTGTATCTACAGTTGCTGGTAGACGGGCTTGGGCAACGAAAAGGCCGAGAGTTTCGCATCTTAGAAGCAGGTCGAGTTCGGGAGCTTGGGAAATATTTTTCATCTACCTCTCAACCTCCAAGCGGGACGTCTTGTAGACTCCAGCGAGTAGAGATGAAGTTAGAGGCCATGCACCAGCTAGAAGAAGAAGTGCACCAGCGAGAAGAAGCTCGGGAAGAAGTGCGCCAGCTAGAGGAGGAGTTTCAACAGTACATTGCTGCGATGGCGCATGCAGTGGGAGCCTTTGGCATTTGCCTTCCTGATCCTCCAAGCTACCTTCAGCCACCCCCAAGAGTAGTGCCCAATTGTCCACGGTCCCATTTCACTAATTACATACAGAAAATTCCTCCTGGAAATATTTGTTCACGGAAATAATAATCAATATGCTGCATTGTTTTGTGATTGTTGTCGATCCACAAATACTACGAACACAAATAAATGTAATAGCTTGGCCAGCCTGCCAACCCAAACTACGTACCAGTCGGTTTTCAATATTTGTACCACAAATTATACCCTACTCATTATTATCTGCCATATTTGGCAAACAAGAAAGTTAACAAGTGATGGATTGCACCCTGATTTGTTGAAGTTTCTCTCTTCAACTCACTAAGCTCCAAGTTCAAATTCTCTCCCTTCTTTCTAGAGTAAAAGAAACGCTTGCATTAAAAAAGAATAAGTTGTAAATACTCGGGAGACTTTCCTATCTTGGACACATAACAACTCATGACAAGCCATCACATGATAACAAACCCTAGCTATAAACTTAGGGCAACATTTCATCATTTTTTCCCCTCAATCAACACAAAATTTACCTTCGCCACATAACAACACATAACACCAAATAACAATTACGTTACAGTAACATTTTGAGAAGATATACAATATTACATGAGGGAGTGACATACCTACCTCTGCCAAACACCACAATAGGCTAACCATTCAACAATTCTTCAATTTCAACTTGAGATTCTGGCTTGGTAAATGAACACATCTTATTGCATATTTGTTCGTATATAAAATCCAATTCAATGGTGTTCTGATTATCACTTTTACACGTTCATCCAACAAAATCGTGCAAAAATTGCCCTCCCATGACATCCCTTTCAAAATGCCGATTTTGAGCTTCGAAACCACCCATTGCATAGTTCTCACCATTGCCGTCAAGACCGAGGCCAAAACGTTGAGCTGCATTGATAGGAAAGGGATCTGAAAAACCATTGCCATTATTTTGGTGAAGTCCCAGGGTTAGAGACACACCACTACTACTCGCCCCTGCCATGTTCATACCAACATGACCTACATGCATATGGCTTGGAAAATTATTGTAAGATACGTTTTGTTCAGTAGCCTCCATAGTGATATGATCATGAAGTTCTCTTCTGGTGCGCTTAGATGCGGTGTCTTGAACCCTATGGGTGGATGTGGATGGATTCTCGGATCCAAGTGAGTTTGGCGAAGGTAAATGATCATCACTTGACCTATTGGAACTTAAATCCACCCTTTGCGAAGTTTTTTGGGCTTGCCGTGTTTCTAGCATGTGTATTTCTTCCACCATTGGTTTCCATAGCCTTACTCTTGCATTAATAAACCAATTTGAAACCTGTTTCAATTTAAAATAGGTTATCACGATTGCTTGAACACCAAACTCAATTGTTTTGGAAATAGACAACTTTAAAAACTAATATAGTGATCGGGTTATATAGAGGATAGATGTCACATACCTGGCTTCGTGATAGACCAGTTTGTTTAGCCAACATTAATTTATCCGAGTCGGTAGGATAACTGAAACATAAAGTATTAAGATTGAAGTAATGAAAGGCTCATACCCATTGAAGAAAAGACTAACAAACTGTCAAGTAACTCAATAATTACTTACGGATGCAGGAAGTGCTCAAACAACCAGGCCCTAAGAACAGTAACGGCGCGCTCAGGAAGACCCCTTTGTGGTCTCCATACAGGCTGGTGCTCCAGAAACTCAGAGTTATGAAGGGACCTCTGGCCATTAGCACTTCTGCTATGAAGCATTGGATTTCCATCTTTTTCATGTCTTAAATGAGTAGCATTCCGACTTCTAAAGTGAAGCTGCTCGGTGATAGCATTCTTCAAACACTTAAAATGTCTAGCCATGGCTTTTATCGTTAAGTTTGCATAAGGAGCTGCATTTCCAAGCCCAGCAACATACTCAAATGACCTTGCCACTGCCTGCATCTGTTGATAGTATTGCTTGTACCTCCTATAAACCTAGAGGACACGGACAAAAGTCGCCCTTAAAAATACCCTTAGTATATAAGATAAATATTGTACACAAACTGAGACAATATAGATGTTTGGACGTCAAAGTGTGCAATTTCTTAAGCTTTTGATCTTTATGAGATGTCAAGAAGTAGAATATCATTAACCAAAAAATTTAGCAGTGCTACTACCACCCCAAGATGTAACCAAAATTATTCCTTGAGAAGTTGCCAAGTAAAAAAATTAATCTCGCAGTACAAAGCCAGAAATTTGGAATTGCCAACCTACCCAATAATATAGTGTAATGAGCTCCTAGATGCATACAATAGGAATCTTCATTGAATAACATTTAGGTTTGGATATAATTCTACATATCTTCTACTGCACTTTCCGTATTCTCTTTGCAACATAAACTAATAATGTATGCTATGTGATACAGTGTGATATGTTTCCATCAAATTGTGCCTATATTTTCACCCCCACGCCTTTGATTGATTAATTGGTTTGGAAATTATTGTAAGATTGGCCCTAGTATATAACCTTGTTTAGTAATAAGTTCAATAGACCCTTTATTGATAAAACAGTACCAGTACTGAGTTTGACAATGATTTTGTTATGCCATCACGTTCACGCATAACAGCATATGCCTTGATAATGTCATAGGACGTTCAAAACATAAAGACCAAACAACCTTACCAATATTGTGTAAACTTTGATGATTATAGTGTAACCTTACATTTATTGTAATTCTGATGTGGAATGTTAACGCTATACATGTTGTAATCGTTGAACGTGAAGTTAGGAAACCCAAAAGTGAATAACGTTACGGATAATTTTCCCTCGTATAAAATGAATCAAGAATCAAGATCCATATATGAATCTTACTTGCCACATAATTGTAATGAATTCACTTTGATTTGTTCACTTAGCTCTCCAAAAGGCAATTGATCCACAACTAAACAAGGGGATGTGAGGTTAACTTCCTTAGGTTTCATACAGATTCTATTAACGACCAAAACTTTCAACCATGCATCACATATGTACACATTCAAGTTTTGGTTAAATACACCATATCATACTGTCTCACTGCTTCCCAGCCTTGACAAACACCACAAATAATCACAGCAGACCGAAAACCTACCAGGTCAGTTAGATATTAAATAGGCATTCACTCTACATATGCATGAAACCATTGAATCCATGTAGCATGAGACTGAACCTTCATCATTGCCCTCCACGGCTAAGCCAGTAAATGCAACCCCGACAGCAGGTTTAATTCCGGCTCAGATATTATCATGACGACAAAGCTACATGCACTAAATAAATATCACATATGCACGTGAATGAATTATCACATTTTGAAAACAAAAATAAGTCACGTTTGAGTCTTTTTGTTATATTAATTAGAAGATTTCAAATCTCGTCGCAGCCTACTCTTACCCATCATTCTGCATAAGAACTGAAATGATCATATTTCATTATTCAATTTGGTGGAAGAAATACACATGCCAGAATCTCAGTGCATATATCCCTCCCTACTCCAATCACCTTTTCTGTAAAGACCATTTTTTGTTTTTACACTCACCAATCTCTCCTTTAATGCAAGAATCTCATAATCCACTATTAATTCTATAAACACACAAATTAGTTGTAAATTAACCCTAATTAGTTCATGTTAATTAACAGTACCAAGTTAAGAACCGCATGTTTGTACTTTGACCAAAAACCAATGAACAATCAAATCATATAATGCACAACATACAGTAACAAACGTCTGTCCAAAATTATATCATAAAACAAATCTTGGGCAAAACAAAAACCGAAACGTGAAATAATTAAAATGTGAGTGGCAGTATGCTCTTCTCTGAGGTCGAATCTCTTTACGTAGTTTAAATAAATTCAATTAAAATCGGTTATACAAATTAAATTAAAAATGTAGTTAAAACTAATTGCATACCTCGTCGAGCATGGAAATTAGTCTGGAATTTTGCCTTCTACTCTCACCGCCGTCTCCCCCAGCCATCTGTGAGTCGACGTCACCAAAGCTCTCAATAGGAGGGTCAAAAAAGGAGGAATCCTCCAGCGGCAAGACTTTCGCGCTGTAAATTTCACGACTGCCCACATCGCAAAACTCCTCCAGCAAATGCTGCGCCGGCTTTAAAAACCTAGATCCCTTCAGAATCGAAGCGTACCCCGTGAACGGTCCAAAAGGGACAAAAGCAACACTAACGCCAGAATTTAGTGAATCATAATTAATCCCAGGCGAAGAAAATTTCTGGAGATTGTTGTTGTTTGTGTTGTTCTGGGTTTGCTGGGTGTGCTGGTTGGTGGGTTGGGAAGAAGAGAGGGACAAAGAGAGAGGCTCTGGTTTGAAGACGACTACTTGATTGTCGTAGGGAGGTTGCTGGTGGTCGAAATCTCTGAGGGGGTGGAGGTTTTGAGGGGGGTACAGAAATGGGTTGGCGTTGATTTCTTGAACGGCGGCGGTGGGAGTGAGAGGGAATTGTGGATCCATGTAGGGATGGTGGTGGTTGTTGTGGCGAAAAGTAGAAGAGGAGGTGGAATTGGAAGCAAAACCCATCAAGTGGTCGATCACGTGATGATGACTACCCTCTTCTTTCACGGCGGGGTCGGCGCACGTGAGCAAACCTGAGGAAGAGGAGATGAAGGTGGTGGTGGGATCGTATGAAAGAGGGAGCAAAGCATGGTGGAGATGTGGAGGAGGAGGAGATGGTGATCCGGGTTGGAGGCAACCCGGTTGGGTTTGACCCGCCAGGACCCTGAGCTTGTCCCTTCTGCTCTGTTGAGGCACATGGTAGGGTTCGAAACCCTCAGCCATGAGTGGAAAAAGCTCTTTAGAGAGAGAGAGTTGGTGTGGTTAATTTTTTTTTTTTTTTTTTTTATCTATGTGGCTATTAATCTTGTGGGTGGAGAGAAAATAGTGGAAAAGGAGAGGCTAGGCTATCTTATCATGATGATGGAAGATGATGATCTTCATCTACTGAGCAACAACAACATCAAAGCATGGCTTGCAGAGGAGGGAGAGAGAGAGAAAGAGAGAGAGAGAGAGTGAGACGTGGATTTGTGTTTTTGCTTCACTTCACGCATCCTCATATAAACGCAGAGATAGTTGAGTAAGTACAGCAGTCACTCACTCACACACAGATTTTGCACAATAACAAAATCTTGTTACAGTCGGTTTCTATTTCTCTCTAAAACTCTGCATCTCTGAGCACATAGAACGAGAGAGGGGGGAGGGGGGGGAGATGGAGGGGGAGGGCTTGCAGGAGCTGGAAGCATAGGGTTTCGAGAAACCGGACGACCACCGGCTATTCCGGTAATAATTGAACTAACTGTTGTGGCAGATATTTCTGACAGGTTTTTGGCTCTTGTCCTTTTCACTGTCTTATAATTTCCTCTTTCTTTTTGAAATTATTTGTGTTTAGAATCGAATATATATTTCTTAAATATTTTGTATTCCGTAATTGGGTGGTGATGACGCACGTAAGAACGCGGGAACAGAGGACTATGTCACTGTGTGTGTGATGAAGGAAAGGTTTTCTGAATTTATTTTGTTTTTGTTTTTGGCATTCTCCGGTCCAGCCTCATCTTTTTCCTTCTTCACTTCTCGCTTTACGAGGTTTTCTTCCTTTATTCATTTTTCTATAATTATTATAACAGCCAATTGAAAGTATGAGTATATAAACGATAAAGAATCTTGTACTGTTATTCTTCTCTCTTTGTTTTTTTTTCTTTTTTTCTTTGTTCTGCTGAGTAACACGGTATTGTAGATCAAATTTAATAATTAAATAATATATCATTAATAAGAAATAAGAATGTTATTCAACATTTAAGTAATAATTTAATTATCAATTTTCTTGTCATTAACAAAACTTAGTGTCCCGACCCTTCTTCTGTTACCAAAAAGTAAAACATGTTCAATGTAAAAATGTTACCAATGTGTGATTTTAATCCACAAATAACAGATCCTTTAAAATAAGGAAAACTAATGAAAAAAGCTTGAAAACTTTGAGTTTTAACGATAAGGACAAAATAAAAGGTAAAGTGAATAGTACCATGTTTGACTTTTTAATGTAAAAATGTGGTTTTTCTTAAAAGTTAACAGTACCGCGAGCTTTTCGTTAAAACTCTCTTAAAATAATGGATTCCCATTTTTAAAAAATGGGGATTAATTGTGAAACACACTCTATATCTAACTTTAATGATTTGAACCGTCTATTTTCTATGTCTCCATTCATAGATCATCCTTGCAAAAATTGAATTCAATATGAAACTATTTGTCTATTTGATTATCAAATTTCATTGTCTCTTATAGAGCAAAGTGTTTGTCAATTTCTTTAAATTTAATAGATGTCTCAAATATTTTCGATTTGAATAATATTTTATAAGGATGATCTAAGAGGTGTAACTTGAAAAATAAAAATTTGAATCGTTGAAGTTCGATGAGATGTAGGCCCAATTAATTCCTTTTTTTTTATTAATAAAAAAGGCCTCCCCACGAATAATATGTAGCATATATGTAAAGTTCGTAACCCTAAACGCTATATCATTATATTTGATTGTACAATTATGATTTTACAAAAGTTTGTACTGCTTTGTTAGAATCCAAATTGTACAACTACATATATTATTCACTTTATTCTACTTTCAATTTCTTCGATCGCTTAGAATTGGAAGTTGACTTATTTTATATGTTTATCAAACACATTGTCGTAAGAAAAATGAAAAAAATAAAAAGTTCAAAATAATGTTATGATAAAATTTGTTCCAATTAATTGTCAGATGAGGTAGGAAAAGAGGCAGATATGAATATAAATGAGAGGGTTTTGAGTGTAGATAAAATATCATCATGTAGTGTTATAATTTTATTTAAACTATAATATGTTATTGTGTATTTTGTCAATTGTGTGACTATTTATGAATATGTGATATCTTATAATTTAGTTCTTTAATAATGTAAACAAGGAAACCTGCGTTTTGTTTTCAAGTAAACCCTAAGTTTAATGAGAATAATAGACATCTAATTTCTCCTCTAATTGTCTCATCTTTTTATTTGTATAATTTTATTTCCAACAAATGTATTTGTTTTTTACTACTGTACTCTAAAAATTAGACACTTCAACTATGTCGTTTGCCAATTTAATAAGGCGTTAAGAAGTACAAATTCAGACAAAAATTGAAGATACACATTCAAATTTCTCGATTTTAAAGAGCATAAAATGGTCCGACAAAAAAAAAATCGCATAAAATGGTTGGTGGTTAGCATATCACAAGTGTCAATGTCATTAGCTACCTTTCGTTTGCATGCTTGGTATACAGTATTCCCACTGAGCAATGATGATATAAGGTGAATACATTCTCACTAGCGAGCTTTAAACCAGATCAATTGGTTCTGGAATTATATCATTACCAACTGAATGATCTCCTTAGTTACCTAACATAATATTCTTTTTATTATACAAGGTGATTTACTACCCGCTCATTAAAGGCGAAACATACCTTATTAACATGAGAGTTTAGGATGTTTAATTTGACCTCAATATAGAGTAACAATGATCACTTACTCACTTTGACTCATCTAACTATCTTTTTCTTTATTATGGGGTACGTTTTTCACCAATTGCTGATGTGGAGGGTAATTTTCAAACAAAAGCAAGCTCCTTTAACTCTACTTTCGGATGATTAATCAAAGGCAAGAATTATATAATCCTTACGTGCTTGATTTAAAGGGAAAAAGGTGTAACTAGGGATTCCAAAAGCATAATTAATCCAAAAAGAGGGTAGGCAATTATTTAAAGTTGTTCTGCTGTGCATGTCGATTAGGTTAAGATTACTGCTACGTAACCAAACCAAACCATATGAGCAGCAAATGCCAATTTGGGCAAGGTGACATTTACGACAACCACGAGGCAGGAGCCAACTTCCCTATATATTCGACATTGAAGTATTCTTTTTAGTTTTCAATAACAATCCCATTGAACCCATTTTTCTGTTTAATAAGGAATTTTATTAGGTATTAGAGGTCCCATGATCTCCAAGTTAATGATCCATTCATAAAGCATTTTATACTGCATATATAATCCTTATTTACAACAGGGAATTACATTCCTATTAGAAGTACAATAATTAATTAACTATAATTTGATGTGTAGTTTTGACTTCCAAGTTAAATGGTATGCCAAAACAGAGTTCACAACCTAAAATAATATATTCATTAAAGTTTGAACTTGAATTGAGAATTTCAAACATTTTCTCACTTTCTACTTGGGGCATTTACATCGTTACTTTTAAAAGACAAAGCACCATTTTGAATTTTTTGGGTTTATTAACAAAAGTGTAAATTCGATTTTTCTTTCCTAAAAGTGTTTATTCTGATTGACATCTCTTATTGAGCTTGGTTTAAGAAAAAACACTGTTGAAAAATAAGCATATATATCTCTCTGTCATTTCACTACACAGGCCCCTGACAGTATCCATGTATTAAGTCTTAATTTTGACAGGGCATATGGCATGCAAGCTTGAGTTGAGACTACCCAAATTCTCCAATAATCTGTCGGACCACCAACGATTTCTCTAAATTGATAGGGATTTTCCAAAATAATATTTACTCCATATGAATAATTCAGGTGGAGAACAAATATGGTAGTAAAAACTAAAAAGTAAGAGGCCCAGCTGCACACAGATGTGACCAAACCTCCCTCGAGCTTCGGCAGCAGTATGCACCACCATATATAGCTACAATCCAACAGGCTCACATTTCTTCCTATTGACTAAAATACTGGAGGAATATAATATATACCAATAACAATAATGTAGAGTTCATAAATAACAGCCAATACTAGTCTAATTAATTTAATTTACAAATTACTAGTAAATTTAGAGTTTCGTCTTAAAATTATACATGAAATTTGACTAATAATAACAAATCCAACTACAGAGGTTGAGAGGTAATCCAACAAAGCAAGCCCCTAATTATTTGTCAATATTCTTCATAGAAGTAGGGTTATTTGATCATCATGATCATCTCGAAACTGGAATTTGTAGATGTACGGGGCCTTGGGTCAGATTTCTGCAAAGGAGACGTTTTCACCACTAATAATAAAAAATTATGTGTATGGGACTCTACTTGATAGTGTGATATTTGGTAAGTAGATATGATATTTTCTTACATGACCTGCACTTATTATGACACAAAAATAAGAAATTTTGATTCAACTCGTTAATGAGTCGAGTCGTTATTAAGTCACTTGTTACTAAGTCAGGTTGTTATCACGTCACATGTCAAAAACCTGTTAAAATAATGGGTATGACACTAATACGATCTGTTTTCTAGGTCTGTAATATTTGACATGATAATTTTTTGCATAACCCGTTAATTCGAACAAAACGACATGAAAATAATAGATTCTGAATCAATTCATTAACGACTTGGGTCATTATCAGATCACATGTTAAAAAGCCGTTAAAATAACCAGTTTGACACAATACAATCTATTAAGATAATAAATACGATAAAAAAATAACACGAATACGACAAACACAATTCGTTTACCAAAGTCTATATATATGACAGAAGCGGTTTCATAGAAGTGCCTCTAGGGAGGTACGTAAGATTATAATTTGTCATCAAACTGCTCCCTAGCTAGCTAAGTTACTGCTCCCTAGCTCATATAGGAATCAAACATGGGTATATAAATTCATGGAAAGCGATCCTCTCCTGATTCATTTCACCAAATTCATCAAATTCATCAATTCGAAATTTTGAAATTTAATTAAACAGATAAAATTATTATAACTTTTAAAATGATTTCTGTATTTAACTGTTAGACTAAATTTTAAAAGTCTGAATCAATATATTTTGTGAAATTGATGGAAGAGATCCTGAAATAATCCGTTTCCTAAATTCATAAGTCGACATCGTCATCCCAACGTTTTCTGTCCTTCAACAGCTCTCAATGCCAAATCTTTTGCTTGGTCGAGAGATTAAAGACACAGGTAATACACAGACACGTAATACAGGCCTAGCGAAGGATTCTGCTGTACTCGATCTTCCTCGACGGAACGGAGTTTCAAAGTAAAAAACCATGGCCTTTTGCTTCACACAGTGACAGAGTCTCCTCAGTCCGTACGTTACACTGTACAATGCTTTATTCAACAATCCTTTTATACTGACCTACTCTCGCGTAATGCACAATGCCTAGTTAATAATGTCATAATGTCAACCCTACTAGTACATTAGCATTTATTAATTTATTTTCCTAGTCTCACTCACCGAGTTTACATTTTATTTTTCCGAAAATAATAATGATATTCTTATTATTTAAATATATCGTAATTTTATATTATTTTACGTGGCATGTGTGGTGGATAAAAATGTTAATTACAAAGAATCTTGTGGCAGTTGACTAGACAATCACATAAAAATATCAGTTTATTTTCAAAGAAATCAACCAAACCCTAGTTTTAGGTGTCTCTCAAGAAGAAAATTAAAGTTCTACCATAAAATTAATTGACAATATGAGAAGTAGCTCAACCTCTTATAAGTCATTGCAATATTTCTCATTTCACCAATGTGACTCTTTTACCTTCACGTCCTCACATGTCCCCTCACGTGTGACTAATTTTCAAACTAAACATATGGATAACACAAATTGGGTGATGGGGAGCACATGGCCTAAGTTTTACACGTGGGCCAACCTGCTATGATACTATGAACAAAATTGAGGTTCTACTATAAAACCAATTGACAATATGAAGAGTAGTCAAACCTCTTATATGCCTTTTCAAGATTTCCCATTTCACCAATGTGAAACTCTTTTACTTTCACATCTTCACACCTCATTCTATCTTTCCTTCCACTCCTCACTCTGTCGTCATTTTGCTTCTCAATATCTGTTTTTTCCATCCACATTATCTTGGGTAAAATTGTATGTTCCCCTTTGTTAATTCCTTTGGTTTGTTTGGAGCAAGGTCTAAAATATCGATGATATCAGAAATATCGGTAGTCCAAAAACACGGAAATTTCGGGATATTATCGATATCGATAAAAATTGAATAAAAACCACGGAAATTGTAAGAAAAACTTGGAAATTTTTATTGAAACTTTGCAGGATATTTATTTAGTCAATTATCTATTAGTTTATCACAAAACATTGGAAGGAAATGCATTGCATGATGAATTTAACTGATTTAAGTTTATTATATAGCGAGCTGGCAAACACTGTGAGTGTAGAAAATATGTAGTAATTAATGAAATAAGTTTAAACACACTATAATCATTTATATATAATGAATTAGTACAATATTTTACCCTCATTTAAGCAAGGGATTAAGCAATGTGAGTTGTTGCGCCGAACCAATAACAATTGGCCAGCCTGTTTCTAACGGGCAGCTGCCCGACCTGCCCGCCACTCCCCACAAAAAACCCCAGCTATAAATACCAAGGTTTTAAAAAACGCTATGCGCTAGTCGGACGGTGGGTTGGCGCCTAGCGCCTAGGCGGCTAGGCGGGATCTAGGCGGGTGCCTAGGCAAATTTAAGTAAATTTCTTATATATTATATGAATTAATTAAATTTACTATATCAGATGTAAATAATTATTGAATAATATGTTATTTCTTATAAAAGAACATACATATGTGAATGTTTTATGTACATATCTAATATGTTTGCCTAGGAAAAAAATATCTAATAATTTATAATTTATATACATATAATAATATAATATACCTCCCAAACTTTTAAAATATAAAAAGCCCACGCCCATGCAAGTGGGTGGTTTTCATAATAAACCATCTGATGAAAGTAGTTGTCCACCTTACCTCTTTCACATCACCAGCCATCACCAGCTTTTGACCTTTCAAAAACCCAAGAAGAAAATTTTGTTTCTTCTTCTTTCCTTGCCCTTTTAGAAACTCAAAATTGAATCTTTTAGTCTCTCTCTCTCTCTCTCGGCACTCTCTCTTCCCTCATCTTCGTTCTTCTTCGCCCTTTCACTTTCAGAACCTCAAAATTGGATCTCAAATCCAACTTGCGCCACTTTGTGCTTTCAGTCTCTCTGAGTCTTCAAAAACCCTAGATTCCCGAACGAATAGAGAGGTCCAAACCCTATCAACAATGGTAGTCTCAAAGGCATCCTCCATCGTCGCTCTCATGGCGGTCCTCTTCGCCGTCCTCTCCGCCATCGGCGCCTCCCAGGAGTCTCCGGCTCCCAGCCCAACCTCCCCCGCCGCCGTCGCCGCTCTGGCCTTCGGATCTGCGCTCAGGGTTTGAGGTCGCGGTTGCTGCTTGTCTGGATGTGGCTGTGTAAAACGGTTTGGGATTCATCTCGCGATATTATCGATAATATCGCGATATATTTCCCAACTAATGCATTAAAATGCTGAAAATATCGTCTCTGATATTATCGCGATAATATCGATATATTGACGATAAATAAATGGATAAGTGTGAAAATATCGTTCTCTAAAAAAACGATATTATCGGCGAAATATCGATATTTTAAACCTTGGTTTGGAGAAATAAAAAAGGAAAACTAATGAAAATGGTTTGAAAACTATGAATTTTAATCAAAATGACAAAATAAATGTATAAGTGAATAGTATCAGAAGTGACTTTTTAGGCTAAAATATTTTTAACGTTAAAAATGAATAGTATTAAAAGTGTTTCATTAAGACTTCCAGATAAAAAAATGAAGAACTGAGGATGGTGCCAGCAATTGCCTGGAAGGCGAAATCATCACCATGCATTGTACTGTCATCGTAGAAAAAAAGGAAAGCTCATCCATAATATATATACAACAACAACAACAACAAAGCCTTTTTCCCACTAAGTGGACTAAGTGGGATCGGCTATATGAATCCTAGAATGTCATTACGCTCAGTTCTGTGTCATGTCATCCGATAGATCCAAGTACTCTAAGTCTTTTCTTAGAGTCTCTTCCAAAGTTTTCCTAGGTCTTCCTCTACCCCTTCGGCCTTGGACCTCTGTCCCGTAGTCGCATCTTCTAACCAGAGCGTCAGTAGGCTTTCTTTGCACATGTCCAAACCACCGTAACCGATTTTCTCTCATATTTCCTTCAATTTCGGCTACTCCTACTTTACCTCAGATATCCTCATTTCAAATCTTATCCTTTTTTGTGTGCCCACATATCCAACGAAGCATCCTCATCTCCGCTACACCTATTTTATGTACGTGTTGATGCTTCACCGCCCAACATTCCGTGCCATACAGCATCGCCGGCCTTATTGCCGTCCTATAAAATTTTCCCTTGAGCTTCAGTGGCATATGGCGGTCACACAACACGCCGGATGCACTATTCCACTTCATCCATCCAGCTTGTATTCTATGGTTGAGGTCTCCATCTAATTCTCCGTTCTTTTGCAAGATAGATCCTAGGTGGCGAAAGCGGTCGCTCTTTGGTACTTCCTGATCTCCGATCCTCACCCCTAACTCATTTTGGCCTCCATTTGCACTGAACTTGCACTCCATATATTCTGTCTTTGATCGGCTTAGGCGAAGACCTTTAGATTCCAACACTTCTCTCCAAAGGTTAAGCTTCGTATTTACCCCTTCCTAAGTTTCATCTATCAACACTATATCGTTTGTGAAAAGTATACACCAAAGAATATCATCTTGAATATGTCCCGTTAACTCATCTATTACCAATGCAAAAAGGTAAGGACTTAAGGATGAGCCTTGATGTAACCCAACAGTTATGGGGAAGCTTTCGGTTTGTCCTTCATGAGTTCTTACGGCAGTCTTTGCTCCATCATACATATCCTTTATAACTTGGATATATGCTACTCGTACTCCTTTCTTCTCTAAAATCCTCCAAAGAATGTCTCTTGGGACCCTATCATACGCTTTTTCCAAATCTATAAAGACCATGTGTAAATCCTTTTTCCTATCTCTATAACTTTCCATCAATCTTCGTAAGAGATAGATTGCCTCCATGGTTGAGCGCCCTGACATGAACTCGAATTGGTTATCCGAATTGGTCAATAAAAAAATTTTGTTTGCTCTAATTGTATATGAGAGAAGGAAATGATACACACTATTTTTTTTCACTTGTCAAAGTCGTTCTAGTTATATATGAAATTCTTGATTAATACCAAGATCAGCAAATTTTGGGGGGAATTTCTAAGAAATTCCACTCCTCAATAGTAGTTACAGCCTTACGGTTTTGAATCAATGGAGCTTTGTGACAACAAAAAAGCAGAAGAAGGAAAGGAAGCCAGAGAGAAAGCTTAGCTCTAAATAAAGAAATGAATCGATAGTTTTCGTCATTACACAACTGAATACGAGTTAAATTTATAGCACCACCACTCTTACACTAATAAGTGTTTCTAACAAATATTGTTGATGTGGCATTTTCTTCAGTATACACATGACACCTGAATATATAGGTTAAAAAAGTCCACAAGAACGGATACACTTATATTTAATTATATTCGTTATTTTTGTTAATATTATAATCAGAAATTTAAAAAAAAATGCATAGAAGGCTAAAATGAGAATGTGAAAATGAAGTCATGTGAAAAACTCAAGTAAAAACTAATGAGTGTTTGAAAATCGACTTATATGAGAAGACTGAAAAAAATTAGAAAAAAAAATCCAGTGCGTTATTCATAAAGCACATTTCACAAAAACATAAAATTCCTCCCCTGTAATTTAACTCCTTGGGAATGGACTTCTTACAGGCACAAGTAAAGATCAAGGATTTTTAGCAAAAAGGATAATGCTGCTATGAGATGTCAGGCTTCTAGGGAAGGCCTCTACAAAATTATTTTGATGGGTCTGTGGTGGGTGGTTCGGCTGCAGCTGGTTTCATCATTAGAGATCATCTCTCGTTTAACTTATTGCTGCTGAAACTCGTAAGCTTGGCGTAAACACTTTTACATTGGCGGAGGCTTGCCTTTGCGTGATGCCTTTCTCTTTGCAGGTAGAAAAATCTTCAAAAATATCGTGGTACATGGAGACTCGAAGATTGTCATTGACTCTATTAAAGGAAGATGTGCATCACCATGGAGATTCAGAACGATTATACAAGATATCAAATGGCTGACTGCTTTTTTTGGCTTCGTTGTTTAGCAGCTTGTATTTCGTGAAGCAATCTTTATAGCTGATGCTATCACTTATATAGGTCATAATGTTAGTAGTATGTGCACTTAGGATAGTATGCTTCCTAGTGAAGCAAAACATGCATTGTTTTTCACTGCCTACGCCTTGGGTGTACCTCGAGAATTTTTTTTTTAATTAAGAGATGCTAAAGAGACTCTCTCAAAGTAGGATTCTCTATGAACTCTCTGTTGAGAATGAGTCCCACATTGACGGGAGGAGGGATCTTGCATGGGCTTATAAGAGGCTGGGCTACTCCCCATATTGCCAATTGGTTTTATGGTGAAACCTCAACTTTCTTCATGGTATCATAGCGGGTTGTCCCATGTGTGAAGCCAAACGGCCACACGCGCTCCACGTCATCCCGTTGTGTTGTCTACGTGTTAGGCTTGAAAAGTCGCCACACGTGAGGGGGCGTGTTGAGAATGAGTCCCACATTGATGGGAGGAGGAACCTTGCATGGGCTTATAAGAAGTTGGGCTACTCCCCATATTGCCAATTGGTTTTATGGTGGAACCTCAACTTTCTTCACTTTTTATCACCTCACAGCTTAGCGTTAATTCTCGTGCTAACATTATAAAATATTGCGCTAAAAACATGAGGTAACAGAGAGTCCATGGAGAGTCTCACTTTTGATAGTCTCCTTAGCAGTTCTTTAGAATTAATGTACTTCTTTCTCAAAAAAAAAAAAAAAAAAAAAAGAGAAATTTTTAACCCATACACCAGCCCTAGCTTCGACTGGGGTCGGTTGATGTGTCATATTTTTCCTCTTTTCCTCATTTTCTCCTTCCATCTGTTGTTGGTTCTCCCAATTTTTCAATCCGGCCTGTCCAATTCCTCAACCCATGTGGGTATTCCTCTTTATGGCTCTTCCTTGCTTCGATCTTCAGCCATGTTCTGTGTTGAGTTCATGTGTAGAGTTCCGACACTTGCACCGGCTCAGGTGTTTCCAACACTACCACGTTCTCCTTGGTGTCTTCCGTTTCCGACGGTGTTGCTCGGGGATTTCCATGAGCTTCACACATGTGGTTGGCTTATTTCTCTTGGGTGCCGACTATCTCTTGCTTATGGATGTGCCCAGGAGGCGTTTGAAAATGAGACGATTGACGGTGGTCAGAGAATAGGATGGCTAGATGCTCCTCGGATCGGCAGCGGAGAAAGTAGTGGATGCTTCTCGAAAGTTTTGTTGTTTTTAGGCTCACTTTCTGTTTCTGTTTTTTTTTCTTTGTTTTTAGGCCTTTTTGTTTGTTTGTTTATATGTGTAAGGTGAGCCTTTGTTTGTTTGTAAGTGTGTGTTTGGTGTTTAATAAATCTCTCCCTTGACCAAAAAAGAGCTAACCTAATAAACCAGTCTTAGTGAAGTTTTTCTAATCGTATATATGTTCAGTTAGGGTAATGCTAGGGAGACCAAATTTTAAAATTAAATTTCTAAATCAAATGATGTGTCACCAATAGGAAATAAACACGTTAATCAATACTTAAGTAATAATTCAATCATCAACAACCATATCATTTAAAATTATAGTGTAGTCGACTAAAAGATTTTAAAGGATTTTAAAATCCATATAAATCTAGGTGTAGTCCAGTGAGATTTTATTAGAGATTTTAAAGTCCATCCAAATCTAAGTGTATTAAAAAAATTAAGATTTTGGAGGATTTCAATAAGTTGTGGATTTTGTGGGATTTGAGAGCAAGAAGTATATATAACCAAGACTAAAAAGAATCCAACCTCACCCCTTAGGATTTCAAATATTTTTCCATCTGGGCAGTCCTCAAATCCGCAATCCGCATAAACCCAGATTATGCAATATGATCAATTGCATTTCAAACCCTTTCAAATGCTATCCAATCCTTCTGAATCATCATTGCATAATCTGGAATTGTAATTTCATACCCAAAATTTTCATTCAACTATTTCTCCTTTCAATTTTAAGATAACGGTTGTAGGTTCAGCAATGTTTGACGATATCAATTAGATTGATGATGTCGTGTTTCCAGGCCGTGTGATGAGATGTTGAGGAAGGGGTACAAAGACGAAGATGTTTTTAAGTGGTATGGAGAAGGCAGTCGTGAGCGATATAGGTTAGAAGGCAAAAGAGTTTCTATTGTATTTTTTAATTATGTTTTAATAAGAATTAATAGTGTTAATGGTCTGTTAAGTCTAATGACACGTATCGAAAAATTAGATAAAAAGACACAACCGAGACATGTATTTTGGGACAGCAGAACCGCTGCCATCGAGTACAGTAGGTCAAGGGAAAAAAGATATTTTCTTCTTTTTTTTCAATAAAAAAATTATATGAAAATCCATCACAATCCACCAAAATCTACAAACCAAATCCATTCAAATTCTTTAAAATCCATATGAATTTTGTAGGAGTCTTAAATCCTCCTAAATCCTATCAAATCTATCACTTTTAAAATCTTTTAAAATCTTAGTTTGACTACACCCTCCTTAGTTTATAAAATTTGATTTTCCCAACATTACTTTTTAAAATTTAAACTCTCTAACATTTACCTTTGGGAGTTTTAACAAAACACTCTGGTACTGTTTACTTTTAACGAAAAACCACATTTATACATTTCCCTGATACTATTCACTATACCTTCAAAAATGACTTTTCATTAAAAAGGAAGTTGTTTTGGACTTTACATTAGTTTTCCTTTTACCTTTTAGCTAACTAGCACTTTGATTTTCAAACGTAGGGACCGTCCGATGTTCCTTGATTAGCTCTCTAATTGCTGGGCGGCCCCGCGGTATATGCAGGATCTAGGCAAGCACCTGTATCTCACTAGGCACATGTCAGCAAGGGAAGAAAGGTTGGTGTTGGGTTACAATTACAATAATATTGAAGCCATCGAAATTAATTCTCTCCCAATTATTTTGATTATTAAATGATGCATAGCTAAATGTGTACTAACCACTCAATTCCATGCATGAAGTATTCTACAATATAGTTACAAAAATTGATGTTGCATGATGGCTATTAGCAAAAATAACAGTCAAGACGTAATAGAGATGAACACAAAATAATTTACAATCGAGATGAACGATAATAGCTAAAAAAATTTATTATACAAGAGAGACTTCAAATTGGTTTTATATTTTTGTGACAAATGCCTAACAAACAAATGTTACCAGACAATTGTATCCATGCGTTTCTCGTACGATACTACTTAATATTTGGTATAGGCTCAGACAGTGGCGAAGCTACGTGAGGGCGAGGAGTGGCGGCCTCCAATCCCCTCGTCGGAAAACACGCCTAGGAGCGCAAGTTCAGCCCCTCCACTCTCGTCGGAATTCATGGCACCTGTAAAAATTGGTTTTGGCCGGTGCACTGTCTTGGTCGAATTTGCAAAGGAAGGGCGATAGTTTGGTTGGATTTGCAGAGAGTGTGGTTTTAGGATCTTGCTCGTCACCACAAACATCACCAAGTTGAGATCAAATGGTGAGATGGATTGTCCAGATTGATGATGACTGGTCGCAATCATCGCCGTCGTCCATAACGGAGGACGACGATTGCAGTCTTTGTAGAAAAAAAGGGATTGGTGGGTAGCAAGAAATAGGAATTGGGTCACCGGGAAGAGAGGAGTTACTGGTGCATCACCGGAGATGAGAGGGGATTCAGTGTTCGATGAGGGAGATGAAGAATGTTTGGTTTGCAGAATAAGGGATGTTTAATTGTTTGGTTGTATGGTTAGGGACTTGAAAATGGACATGTGTCTTAATTTTATTGGTCTATTAGGAGGGTCAGTAAATGTTGGGCACTGAACAATCAGTACCAAGTATTATTCTTTTTTTGTGGTTTATTAACCCATTTCTCTCCTTTTTTTATTCTTTTTTTTTATTCTTGTATGTATTTTTATTTTATCTTTTACGACTCCCAACGTATTTATCTTAAACTCCCATATTATTTATAAATATTGTATTACTTTTTAAAAACAATGTAAATATTGTTTAATGCTTATTTTATGATAATTTAAAAGGAATTTTAACGAAAAGCTCCCGATACTGTTCATTTTAACGAAAAACCATATTTTTACACTAAAAAGTCAATCATGGTACTTTCATTTTACCATTTATTTTGTCCTTATCGTTAAAACTCAAAGTTTTCAACTCTTTTTCATTAGTTTTCCTTAATTTAAATCCATCTATAGGCTCCTTCCTAGATCTCGCCTAGGCACCTAGCTGTTAGGTCCCAATCCGCTGTTTGACTAGCGTCTATCATTTTTTAGGATCTAATCCTAGCCAATTTAAGCTTCTTACATTGGCTTTGAAATTATTGCTTACAACCGCTTTGGTGGAGAGACTATTTTCTGCTATGAATATTGACTCAAAACTTTGCACTCTCCAATGTGAAAGCAACCGCTTCGATTGAACCTTGCACTCTTTTGAATTTCGCCTCTCCCCTTGACAAATCCTGGCTTCGCCACTGATCAGAGGTGATATTAATCATTTTACTTTCAACTGTAAGTCTGTAACTAGTTTTAAATTTGGATATACAGTGACATATATTCAAGTTCCATTGATATTTGATGTTGTGTGATGACACAGTTCCTTGAAACATACTTGATATATGACGACAGATCACACGTACTTGACAGTCACTGGAGATATTGACCAAAACTGGCAGCATGAACACTTATGAAGCCCTGGCTTTCCTCTTCGGTTATTATCTTATTTGGGAAAATATTTCCGTAATTCCATACATGTTTTGGGTAATGATTTATTATCTTCTTAGATGTCTAGTTTAATGATATGGCTTTGGAAATCGTAATTTGATTCATAATTGCCGAGATTTTTTTGTGGGTGCATGCAGCTGTGCAAGAAGAATCATATGGCTTGCCCTAATTTACAAAAAAAAAATAAAAAAATAAAAACCAAAATAAAAATAAAAATCTGTTCAGTCACTGGAGTACTCTTTCTTGCAAAATTATTTTTGTTGAATAACATTACAGAGAAATTAGACACTTTTAAAAGTAAAATACTTCATGAATTCTTTGTTACCTCATGTTTTTTGCACAATATTTCATAATATTAACATATAAATTGATACTATAAAGAATCTCATTTTAAGAGAGTTCTGTTAGCTTTTCTCAAACGTTACAAAGAAAATTCTCGAGGAACCCTTTGGACAAGGTTTTATTGTTTTCTTCCTAAATTTGCTGTTTTAGCATCATATCAGCTAATCAAAGAAGACAAAGACACCGATAACGTTAAACAATCATGCATGCATGACTGATGACTTTGTTTCATGATCGAGCCAATTATCTCCACAGGGGAAAGCGATTGGTCTTCTGCCTTTCTTGCTAGTTGCTACCACTAACAAACGAGCCAATAATCTCATTCCATATATCATAGCCTAGGCCTAGCTAGAGACTACTCCATAACGCGTTCAATGACTTTGAATGAAATAATTAGCTACATATTTGGGTTATATTGAGTTTGTGTTGAGAATAAATCGCATAAATGAAAGAATAGATCTTGTATGTGTTTACAAGTTGGATTACTCTTCATATTACCAATTGACTTTATGGTGAAACCTCAATTTTTTTCATGATATTAGAACATGTTGTCCAACGTGTAAAGTACAACAGTCACATATGCTCCACGTCACCCCATTTGTGTTGTTTGGCTTGAAAATTCGTCATACGTGAGGAGACGTGTTAAAAATGAATCCTACATTAACGGGAGAAAGAACCTTGCATAGGCTTATAATAAGTAAATTGGATTACTTTTCATATTGTCATTTGATTTTATAGTAGAATCTCAACTTTCTTTAGTTTGAAATCCCTTTCTACTCCAACAACTCATATTGTTATTTGATTTTTATAGTAGAATCTCAACTTTCTTTAGTTTGAAATCCCTTTCTACTCCAACAATTACCGATCTAAGCCGTATATTTTTTTAGATTTGCCCTAAAAAAAATCATTTCTACAATAAAATCCCTTAACTACAAAACCGTATGTTAATTGAATTAAATGATAATTGTCTCAATATTTCTTCAAGGCGTCGTGTTCGTCTATCTTATATAACCCTCTGAATATTCTCCACCATTCTCATTAACTCACAAATGATTATAATTAAATGACTACAGTGTGTTATATACATATATAGGTTGTCAATAGTTTCTAACTAATTGTGGCAATTCAGCATAATTATCTTTTAACTTTTTTTTTAAGGTAAACTGGATTTCATCAAGTATATCAACTATCATAAGATAAACAACTTATAAGGTAAGGAGGTCCAACTCAAAAACCATCTTATCAAGTTGAAAATTTAAATGCCCAAATGAAAGCCAACTAGCTCGAGGAATACACTACTAGGAATAACATCTTGGGCGACGAAGGGGAAACTGTCGCGGAAAGAGAAAAATCGTCACCGGAAACATTGGGTGGCGAAGACTCTATCGCGCAAATTCCGTCACGCCAAGCTCGTTACGTCAGGCATTGTGCGACGGAGGTAATTTCTTCGTCACGTGAAATGAATATTGCGTGACGGAATTCGTGGTCATTGCGCGTCCTGAGCGATGAAACTGGGTTTCGACCCCAAACTCTTGCGCAACGGTGACATGAGTTCGACCCTCAAAGTCTTGCATGACGGATGTTGAAGTTCGACCCATAAATTTTTGCACGATGGATATAGAGGCTGTCATAGTGAAATTTTAAAATTAGTTTTTTAAATAATCTATTATTTATTTGTAAATTAGTTTTATAAATAATTTATTTTTTATTTTTATTTTTGTTTATGTAAAATTGAATTTAATGAAAATAAAAATAGAAAATGTAAAGAAGAATATTGAATTGAAAAATTATTGTAAATGTATATACAATGGAAAAAAAGTATTTTTAAATTCTAAAACAATTTAAAACAAAACAATCGCCGGCTGGTGGTGTTGTTGTTGTGTCAAGGGGCTGGGAGGTCGTAGCTGCTGCGAAGGGGGGCTGGAAGGATGTAGCTGCTGCGGCGGGGGGCCGGGAGGTTGTTTTTGGAGGTAGTTCAACGTCGGGGAATTGAATGCTAGAGATCTGAAGTGCACGACGTGTCACAGCCCGTCCCGAGATTTTCTTATTCAGGACGTGAAATGGCGGAATTGCCCTTAACGGGCATTAAGGTACGTGGGTGTGTGACATTATTTGGTCTAATCTTAGATATGTTTTGGATATTTCATATTTTTCCTAAACTATTGGAAATATCATTTAAGTTGGATAAAAATATTAAAAGGTTGGATTGTTTGTGTGGTTAGGGAATTAGGAAAGAAATGGATGGTGTGGATTTGTTGTTGGACCACACATACACTCCCTGCTATCTCCCTCTTCCCCGTGCCTCTCTCTCTTTCCTCCATCTCGACTCACTCTCTCTCTCACACCCATATTGTACGGCCTCACCCAAAATCCCCTAAAACTCAGTGGATCGAGGTAACCAAGGTAAGAATCTTCATCCTTGAGATGTTTTGAGTTGATTGGTACTGGTTTTAGGACGTAGAACCTTCGATTTCACGTGAACCCGAAACTCCCATTTTTGGTCACTGTTCATGCACACGTGAAATGTTGTGTTTCAGGGAATTCTAAGCTTATAGTGAGCTTAGTGAGGTCCTAAGGAAGCTCGGAGTGCTTCGTTTGAAGGATTTGGACGTCGGGATCACGAGGGTTAAGTTTGGCCGGTTTTGCTTGAATTTTTCCGCTGAGATTTAGTTGTTTTGGAGCTTAAAAGTAGTATATCGTGATTCTACATGTTTGGGGCTTCATTTTGGTATAAAATACGAAGAAAATGGTTGAGAAACGAAGGAGAACGAGACGTTCAAAGTTTGGCCGGAAACCGGCCGCCGGAAAATCCAGTCTGGCGAGCCCGAGGTAGGGGATGATGCGCGTGTCCCCATGCCTGTCCTGGCGCGTGGGGGCGCGTGGGGCCTCCAAAAATTTTTCTAACAATTACTCGATATCCGTGACGTCGAGTAGGTCGATGTGGTATATTCATATACCCAAATTGAGCATCGTATGAGAAGTTATTTCGAATTATTGGTTATGTGTTTAAATTAACGTTTTTATAGTTGTTTCGCATATAGGTGACACATATCCCGAGGATGAGCGCATCCAGGGACGTCACGGGGGTTACGACCCATCGACTTATCAGTGAGTGGGCAGTTTTGATTTCGTATTACCTATATACAACTGTTTTTCCCAGAAAATGCATTTTTATGAAAGTTATGAATTAATTTGCCATGCATGCAATTGTTGAGATATTTAGTTTGATAATTGATGCATATATATATGTGAATTGACGCGGTGGACGCACATGTGAGTTTTATTATTATTCAGCTGAGTTATTTTATATGAATTGCATTGAAAGCTCATAACCTGCACTTAGGTGTTAGTGCTTATATTTATTCACCACACCGCACGCTCGTCTTGGATCCAAGTAGGTGGATGTCGTACAGACCATGTGAGGGTTCCGACATGCTAGTCGTATAGATCACTAGATGTGATTCCGACTAGTGGGTGACCTTAGTTATGCGCGCTGATGATTGATGAGAGAAGCACTAGAGCGTATTTATACACCTTTCATCGTACAGACTACTATATGTAGTTCCGAGTGACGTGCAGAGTTGGACCGTACAGGTCACCGAGGTGACTCCGGTTGGATTGGATGTTGAGCTTTAGAATCAGCCGTACAGGACCATTGTAGGGTCTCCGGTTGATTTATTATTTCACCTGATTGATATTGATACATTCTGTTTACATTTTGGGCATGGCATATCATTACTGAGATATTATGTTGATGGATGTGAGCTGAGTTTTGTTGATGTGTATATATATATGTTTATATACTATTTTCTGGGAAAGTATACAGGTTTTTACGGTGAGGGGTTAGAAATGTTTTAAATGAAATGTTTTGGAAAATCTTTGGTTTTACTGACCCACTCAATTTTGTTTTGCGCCCCTCCAGGTTCTAGTTAGCGGTTGGTGGCTCTCGAGGTCTTTTTTCGGCATTCTGACAGACGTTCTGCATGTAGGACTCACCTGCGGGTGTTGTACTTTAATTATGGTCCTACTTGACTGCACTTAGACCTATACTCTGAATTTATGTGTTTTACCTTATAACTCATCCTTTTATTCTAGTAAGGTGTTCTGCTAGAGATTGGTTTAAATTCCTTCATATTTCTGTTATATCTTGCTTCCGTGTCGCACTTTTGGTTACGTCACGCTCACGTGACGGCCAGCACGCCTTGATCCTCTGGATCGGGGTGTGTCACGACGTACTTGGTTCATGAAATTGTTTTGGGCCACAATCTGAGACTGCTGGGCCGCAATCTGCTACTTCAAGCCCTCCACTTCAGATGTCAGCGTATCGACCAGTTCAGTTCTCTGCTTGGAGGATGAGGCAGACGGGTCCCGAATGCGGGCTTTCCCAAGCCCCCAGTGAACATTCCCACGCCGACGATCGAGGGTTTGATCAAGTGTGTCGGTCATGATCTGAAACCCAGCATCCTCAAGGGAAGCACCTCCTCGATCGGGGTCTCTAGGGGAAGCTTGGAAGCCACCTCCTCCAAAACTGTCTGGCCCTTCTCCACCATGGTGGACTAGAAAAATGAAAAAAAAACAAATTAATTTGAATATAAATGTAATTAATATTAATACAAATTGAATATTATAAATGTGAAAGAACTTACATGAAGCTGCACTGTCAGCTTATCCCCGGGCCAAACGTACACCTCCTTGAACATGTCAATTTCAGGAAACTTTGACCCCCCCTGAAATTTTTTAAAAAGTGTTAACATAGATTACTAATTGTGTAATAAAGAGTAAAAAGATTGAAAACTTAAAATAAATATACAGTTACCTTACGTCGCTCCTCCAACCTATAAGACAAGTGTCGTGACTCGGATCGGTGAAAAAGTTTCTTCTTCAACCGATTGATCGAGTTTGCCTTCACTTTTTTTTGTTCAATTAAAAAAAAACGTATTAGTTTAGATATTTATAACAAATGAATGAAAAAAATGAAATGTTTATTTTAAATTGTAAATTTTTTATTAATATATTATTGAAATATAAATTATAAGTACCAAGTATTTCTTGTCTTGAAAATGGCCGCAGAGTCGCTCCCATTCATCCTGACGGTCCAGCAACTCCATAGGGCACCCAACTCCATAGGGGACCTCCAGACCGTCATATAGATCATAATGCTTGTGGAGGTCACTCTTCCATTCAGTGAACCTACTGGAGCAAAGGTCGTTGATGTACTCCATTTGGTTGGAATCGAGGTTGGAAAGCTCATAGTGATTCTGCAAAACTCAACAAATAATTAGTAGTTAAAATTTATAATCTTGTATACTTTAATAAAAATGTAGTATTTGAGGTTGAAAATACTTACCGATAATTCATAAAGCACGGTGTCCTTGGTTTCTTGTGGCACGGCTCTCCATGACCCCCACTTGAGCGGGCAATGGCTCCTGATAACGCAGTCAACGTCGGTGGCCAACGCACTGTGCTGCTTCTTTGTTGCATCCGCACGATGTCGAGGATCCCACGTAATGGTGATCTTGTCGTGGTGCGAGTGGTCTGAGAAGTCTTTTGTAGTCTGCAAGGGCCCTTGGTTTTTTTTTTTTACCTACCAAATAAACAAACATTAGACGATTTCTATTTTCTACCGAAAATTCGGTAGAACCTCCCCTAAAACTATAACATTTCCCAAAACCTGCACATAATATAACAACATAAACAACACATGCACCCAACAATTCAAACAGTTTATACCAACTGGGGACGTTAAAACAAAATTTACAACTTGTTGATATGACTTCTCAGTACTGCTTAACAATCATTAATATATGTCAAAATCACAATTCAAAATAACTGGCTAGCATGCATGTTATTCTCTGCATAAATTAAAAGATCAGTTCGATTTGCATCAAATATTTTTAACGTTGCTGCTCAATTATTAGAGAGGATAAGATTCCTTAATTATATTATGGTTCACATTTTAATTACACAAGATAAGTTCACATTCTATACTTGAAGGGAAATGGTGGGATTTTGAATATCCATCTTTTAAGTGGAAGTTTGATTATCTGCATATAATAATGTAGTAAATTTGCATGCCTCTAGTTGCTAAAAGCAAAATTGTCACACCCCAAAACTCGAGGTGTGAGATTAAGAGAAATAAATAGAATAAAAAGGTTCTTTAAGGGTGTAAAACAAATATTAGCTGAATATTATGTAAATGAGGATTTAAACTCAACAATTACATTACACCAAACTACAAAGGTAACTCAAAGAAATAAAGTTAAAGACTTATTGTGGTAATAAAAACTGCAGAAACGACCTGTACCGTAAAATTCACCAAAAATAATTCATTTAACCAAAAAGTATGAAAATTTCCAGATTCAAAGTAGACACTTAAAATGAAGTTGTGTTAAAATTTCAAGGATTTTCGACTTTGGGAAGTATAGGAAAATTTAAATCTAAAACAGGTATGCTGCTGTTTTTCGAAAAATAAAAAATAAAAAAAATTCAGCAGCATCAAGTCATTTTAGAAATAAAGCTGATTAATGATAAGGGAATTCCATGCAATTTAATAATTTCCGTCAATGTTGCAGTGAACAGAATTATACTTACAGCAGCTAATATATGCTTCCTTTTATATCACATTTGGTTTTTTAGGGAGGTGTACTTAGCTCTTATGAATCATACAAGTTCTTCAAAAAGCAAGAATAGTATTTAATTATGATGCTCTTTGAAAACAAGATCAAAACGATTATTGTGCTTGAAGTACCTCAACTGGTGTATACAGTCAAGGATATAGAATCATTTTAAATAAGCATCTCCATAATTATATGTTCACTATTTTTTTTTGGTTAAATATGTTTGCACATAAGCTATCTACACTAATATACACCAGATGAGGAGGAGAAGGTGGGAAGGAGGGAGGGAGAGAGCAAGCTTACCTGTTTGGGACGCCTCTCCATGGATAGAGGAAGCATCACCATAGTGCTGAGCCTCCTCAGAAGTCCGGGGCCATCGATGAGTCTGTCGGGCGCTAAGGACAAGATGCGTCACTGAAGAAGTCGATGACGCAGCAGCCGTAGACACCGTTGGCCCTAATGGCGTGACCGGAGGGACACCCGTCGTTTCCAAATCAGGTGTGGAGGTGCCAGCAACATTACCTCCTTGACAAGGTGTCTCACTGCCCCTACTAGCTGCCCGCCGGTTTGATATTAAGTTCGACATCTACAAAAACAATCATGAATCTGTTTAGATAATCAAATTATTATATGCATTTCATTTCACATATATAAGGTGAATGAAAACAACACAAGAAAACCCAAAAAACCACAAACCATGATTTATTCAACGCTTGAAGCCACTAATTATAAGTTATTCGATCTTTCAACCACACAAACATCACACTAGATGCTTTATGTATCCAAAGAGTGATAGAACCTCCATTTTATTTTCTAACTTGTACAAATACCAAAGCATTTCACATAATAGGTTCCAATATGAAGGCTTACTTTGTAATGCATGTCACATATCATAAAAAAATAAAGCAAAAAACTCATGCATGAAAGGGATGTCATTTCGCAATCAGCCTATAGACAACTGGAGAATCAAACACAGAATTATCTAAAGGTTCTTCTATTCTTGATTCAGAGAAAAGTTTGCTTGCACTCCTCAAAAGTTGCTTAGATGATTGAATATAGAAATGGACACTGTCAAGGATTGTTTCATAGACCTTGCTTTATTTTCCCAAGACCAAAGAATCCCTGTTGTTGCCCTAAATCCCTAAATCCTAACCCAATTTTATGTATCTTTTTAATTGCATTCAGGATGGTCATTTGACATACTTGAGTGTGACGCTATTTGAGAATTGCTCTCCTGAGAAGCTGAGAGACTTGTACATGGACAATGATTACAGAAAGCAATGGGACAAGATGTTGATTCAACATGAGCAGTTACAGATGGACAAAAACAATGGCGTTGAAGTTGGTCGGACAATAAGATTAGTATCATTCATGTTTTTCTACACTGTGCAATGTCATTATAAGATTAGTATTAAATATCATTGATCATGCAACTAATTTTTATTTTGTATATGTATATGTTAAGCAATATTTATACACACACACACACACACACACACATATATATATATATGTATATGTTAAGCAATACTTACATCTAAAGTGGTATTGTAGAGGTTATCATCTACGAACTAAACTACTTTCTTTTCCCATCTTAGCTAAACAATTCAAATCTGCCTCGTTTCTGCATTTACACAGGGTTGAATGTTTCATGAAAACAATAGTAGTATATATACAACGAATGGTAAGAATAATTTGAACCGTTAGGAAATTCCCTGGACTCCTATCAACTATATTGGGGAATTAAACACAACCAAATTCAGTTTAATTTTCGCAGGACAATGACAACACATGGCTCTGTATAGTACGATTTAGCAATCCAACAGAAAAATAGCAGTATTAGTTGTGAGGTTGTTATAAAAAAAAATTCAGAACATTCACTAATCCAACACAGGGCTATATCAACAATGATTGGACATCTAAATTCCCTTCCCTACTAATTTCTCATAATTGAAAAACCAAAATAAATAAATAAAAAATTCCCCAACTTGTAAATCTGTAATTTGAACCCTAATTCAAAAACCCTACACCGTGAGCAACTACGACTCCTAATTCCTAACCCTAAATCCCTAACTCAGGATTCCCAATTCCAACCCTAAATCCCTAACCCAGGCTTCCCAATTCCAACCCTAAATCCCTAAATGTTGTAACTAAAACAATTGAAGATCAAAATTTAGAAAATTGCACTTATAAATAATTGAATTAAGGAGATGAATTAAGGGAGATTGGGTCTTTACCTAGTAAAGTTGCGTGCGGTGTGGCATCGGAAAGTGATAGAGAGATAAAGAAACTGAGGGAGTGCGAGAGAGGGAGAGAGGGGATAGAGAGAGATTGAGTTCGAATTACAAACGAGAGAGAGATGAGCTTGGGTTTGATATTGACTGAATGGAGAGAGAAAGAGAGATATGAGCTTGGGGCTGAGAGGAGTTTGAATGAGAAACGAGCTGAGAGAGAGAAGCTTCAGTCTGAGACAAATATTTGCATGAAATGAATTGAAGGCGCCGACTTACAAAGGCACCCAATTTTGGGAAAAAAAATCAAATTTTTACATGTTTATGAAACGAAGATGTTTTAACATTCGTTGTGCAACTAGTTTTGTTTTTTACATGAATTTTTTAATATTTTTGCGCGAAGAAGATCTTTAAACTTTCGTCGCACAACCAATTTAAAAAAAATTAATTTTTTTTTTGCGTGACTAATATTTATACAACATCGTCGTGCATAACTATAAATTTCATTTATTTTTTTGTTTAAATAATTTTTTTTAATTTAATTTTGTTACAAATTAAGTTTAAAGGAAACTTTTGTTTGTATACAACATTTTTAAATACCATTCAATACATTTAATTAATATACATCATAATTTTTCATTAATCCTCGTCTGAACTAGAATAAAGATCATCACTATCGTCAGATTCAGACTCTTATTCCTCCTCGTCTGTATGCACATCAACATCGTCGTTCGCGCGCTCAGGTGCATTGTAACACAACAGATTCCCGAGGTCAATCGTAATGGAATCGATGGGAATTTCGATTTCAGGACCTCCAGCTACCTGATATGGTTCTTGTACAATAGTCATATCCTGCAGTGTATCTGCACCAAGTGTCGTTGAAGTCTCCAATTATTGGTTAGCAACGTCACCATAATCGTCATTGGCAGCATGATCTCGGTCCCTAATATCATACACCCCTCTGTGCTCAATCTTCCGAACTATTTTCCATCCCCTCCCAGCCTTAAGGTCATCTATGTAGAAAATTTGTTTAGCCATCGTTGCCAAAATGTAAGGGTCGTCGTTATACCAACATTTGTTAGTGTTGAACGATAACAAACCATCGTCTCACTTAATACCTCCAACCCGATGTGGGTTTGTATCAAACCAACGACACTTAAAGAGGATAACTTGACACCGGTCTTTGTAAAGAAATTGCACAGCACTTGTTAGTTTTCCATGAAAATCAATGTCTGCAATGTCGCCCGCACCTGGTACATGTACCCCACTATTTTGTGTACAAAGCTTGTCATCGTGCTCAGCTGCCAAAAACTTGATGCCATTTACATGACAACCGGAGTACAATTCTGCACTTAAGGGCCCAATCGCCAAGTTGTACAATTCTTCATTGTAAACGGGGGAATTAATTTCCTTCAATTTCTTCACCTAAATAAAAGAGCAAAAGACGTCGTGTTACTTTAACCTTTATAATTATGTAAAAAATTCAAACACGAACAACATACATTTTCACGAAACCATCAAGAAAACAATTCTCGATGTTTTTGGCATATAAATGTGAAGGATGTTCCCACTTCATCAACTCTTCATGCGCATCTAGGTACGTAATTGTCTCGTCACAATTGTTAAGTACAAACCAATGTGCTACCTCCATGTCCTTTTTGTCAAACGTTTCCCCTTTGATTGGTTTGCCAAATGGTCGTGCAATTTAGGAAAAAACATAAAAAAAAAATTTACTTCTCACACCATCGTCATTATTACGTTGTTGTCGGTTGAACGTAGTCTCAACGTCTTGTAGGTACATTGCACAAAATGTAAGGGACTCAAAGCCGACCCATGCCTCCACGATTGATCCTTCGGGTTTTGCCCTGTTCCATACACTTTTTTTTAATTCACCTAGTAGTCTGCATCAATAAACAAATTATCGTATAAAATTAGTGTAATTATACATACATCACGAACTAAAGTATTTATGGCGATTATATACCTTTCAATTGGATACATCCATCGATAGTTGACGAGTCCGGCTAGAAGTGCCTCATCCGGCAAGTGAATCATCACATGGATCATGCTTGTGAGGAAAGTTGGAGGAAATATTTATTCAAACTTGCATAACACTTCAATAATATCATCGCACAACTGTTTAACATCGGACTTTATCGAAGTTTTTACATTTAATTGATAAAAATATCGATGTTGTGTCTCAATTTTAATTTGGACTAGTACGGGAGCTCGAACAACCTGGTCTTGTGTGTCCAGTTTAGATATGTGTCTGGTCTTGGCTTATTTACGGACTTGCCCAACGGAGCAAAATCTAACCGATTCACCTGAGCCAAAATTTCATCACTAGACCATTCTCAAGGTCTTGGCCGAAGTTCTGTGCCATTGAAGAAGGTTGTCTCGTTCTAACGCCACTCGTGGTCCCACGGCAACCACCTACGATGCCCTAGGTAACAAACTTTTCCCGCGTGCCAACTAGACGTCGTGTCCTCTTTGCAAACTGGGCATGCGTAGTAGCTTTTAGTGCTCCACCCAGACATCATAGCGTACGTAGGAAAATTATTTATAGTCCACATCACGGTTGCTCTCAAAGTGAACATCTTCCCGATAGATTTATCATACGTGGGAACATCGTTTTCCCATAATTCTTTTAGTTCATCGATCAACGGTTGTAAATACACATCAATATACACGTGCCCGGATCTTCGGTTATTAACAACGTAATCATCATAAATTCTTTTTTCATGCACTTCCAAGGAGGAAAATTATACGAAATTGAGAAGATTGGCCAAGTGTTGTGGTATTGGTTTAGAACCCCGAACGGATTAAACTTGTCCATCGCAAGTCCCAATCTAACGTTTCGGGGCTCATGTGCAAATAACTCTTTCCAGGCCTCTCCATCTGTAGGATGTCTCATAACATCATCATCCACCCGTCTATCCTTCTGCCACCTCATATCACTTGCAGTGTGTGTCGACATATACAAGCGCTGCAACTTGGCCTTTAATGGGAGATAACGCATAACTTTTTGTGGAATCTTCGTTCTTCTATTCTGATATGTCATTTTAAGTCGCGACTCATTACATAAAGGGTATTTATCCAATGCTTTATTCTCTTTGTAGAACAAAATTCAATTATTTTTACAAGCGTGAATTTTTTCATATCCCAATCTAAGACCACTCAGCACCTTCTTTGCATTTTTATGATCTTTAGGAAGGCAATAGTCCATTGGAAGCATCTTCTTGAAAACCCCAAAAAAGTAATCAGAACACTGGTTCGACATACAAAACTTTGTTTTTCCATGCATCAACTCAACAATGGCCGTCAACATCGAAAATCCTTCGCAACCGGGGTATAATTCTTGCTTGGCACTTTTTAATAGTTTTTCGTATTTTTCGAATGCTTCACTGTCCATGGTGGGAGGGACGCCATCTTCTACTTCCACATTCGTATTCGAACTAGCGGTTGGAAAAGCATCATTGATAATGTCCATAATTTGATCATTTGGATACACAACAGAGTCAACTGTATCCACAACTCGGGTAGTGTCAGAGGATGAAGCATATTGTATTTGTTCTCCATGATGATTCCACGTAGTATAGTCTTCCATCATCCCATTTCTCACTAAATGGTATCGAACAGTTTCAAAATATTCAATCATTAAGTTGTTACACTTTCTACAAGGACACCGAATTTGAGTTGAACTGCGATTGTTTGCAATTGCAAAACTGATGAGCTGATTTATTCCATCCAAATATTCATCAGCACATCTGTTAAGATTATGTATCCACTGTTTGTCCATTTCACCTGCAAACAAAAAAAAATTACAAGGGTTACAACAACTTCAATATGACATGCCACCTTATGTCTTCGGTATGGGTCATATCTCATTCGAGAATGCAGAGTTACGTGCTGTAATTTACGGTTCCAACACATTAGAGTTCGAGCGTGGGAAAAATTCGGCAGCATCTCCCTGCAATTCTTCAAGTGCACGACGTAGATACAAAAAAATTACGAAGCACCTAAAGAACGCAAAGAGATGCTACCACATTTCCCACGCTCAAACTCTAATGCATGAACCGCAAACTACACCATGTAAATGTGCAATCTCAAATTGTCCAAAAATTTGGGACAATTCAAGAATTAATTGGACCGCAGTCATGCTTTTGCATCCATTCGCGAAACCCAACTAATTCTCAAACGAGAAACTAAGCTCATATGAACATTGCAAACCTTTTTTTGTACATCCATACAAAAATGGTTGCATACAAATACATAAACTCACAACATCCATAAACTACATACAACACAATTTAAATGAATTAATTAGATAACTTAGTTAAGAAAAATGATACCTTAAATTGTTGGAAATTGCACCAAGGGAAGGCAGCTGCTGCAATTGTTTTGCAGCTTCTGCCTTCTTGCAATCTGGTTAAGTTTAGTAAAGTGAAGAACTTTTGCGCGACGCAACCATCGTCGCGCAAAACCTTGGGTGTCAACATTTTTGGCGCCATTTGACTACCATTTCCGGGGATTTTTATTTTTGGGGGGACATTGACGTGGCCTTCAACTTTATGCGTGCCTTTGACTTTCCCGGGTTTTTTAAATCCATTGCGCGACGAATTATGATTCGTTGCGCGTGTTTGTTTGTTTTTTTTTTTTTTGGTATATTGACAACATTTTCCATTAACTCTTAAAAAAATTTCAAACCACATACATATTTAATAAATAATTCCATATGTGCATATTTAATTAATATACTTACTTATTAATAAAAAAAATTCATACTAAACAAACTTAAAATTCATATTTCATTCATAATAAACATCAAGTACATATTTAATAAAAAAAATTCATACTAAATAAACTTAAAATTCATATATAATTATTAAATAAGCAATAATATTAAAATAAGAAATCCTATTCTACTCATCAGCCGGTACTTCTTGTTCTTGCTGTAGTGTTGTAGCACGTTCATTATCAAACTTCCACTGCTGGAATCTCGACTTGAACACATTGTCGATAACCTTCATCAGATTTGGGTCACTTTTGTCATTGTCCCAATTGGCCTGTCATGCAAAAATTAATAAATTAAAATCTCACTATTATATTATATTTAACAAACATACTTATTATTTAACTAATTAAATTAACACATGATGCGAAAATAAATTAACGCACAAATTTAAACCCTATTTGTGACAGTTGTAGTAATGATGTAAGTAGGGATCGTTCTAGGCCGGGGATTAACTAGGGATGCTAACCAAAGTAAAATTAAATTAAAAACGTAAAAACAAAATTTAAAACACTAAACTAGACTCAAAACACTTAACTAGAATAACTCAAAATAAAACTAACAAATAATCTAAAACAAATCAAAATACTCAAAATAATTCAAGATTTTAGAAAACACAAACTAAATTTATTTCTAATAAATCTAACACTTTAAAATAAACGGGGGATTGATTTTTGATGAAATTGAAATTAAAACAAATAAATTACAGAATTGACAAAAACATGAAATTAAGGTAAAATGATAAATGACGGACTGGCTAGAGGGTTCTTCTCCACACATGACATATATGCAACCTAAATTGATTTTCAGTTGTTCTTTCAATAAATTGTAAATTCTCAACGCCCCAAGTTAATTAGGTCCGCTTAAATTAACCTTCAGATTTTCCTACTTTTATTAGGTTGGATGATTGCATACGACAACCCAAAACATTCCCTACAAGTTCCCTACATGAATTGCATAATAGAGATACAAGCAAGAATCATTAAGTTTTATGAAAATCATAAGCATTGACGAGGCACTTGTTACTATGAATTGCATGAAACTTATGCCAAGAATTTACCTAACGCGATCGTTTATAAGCGACCTTCACTACTTGTGAATATAAGTTCATAACGATTAGGTGAAATTCACTTATATTCTAGCATCAAATTCATGCATGTAAATTAAGTATGCATCCTTAATCGACATACAAAAATAAGTTATCAATCAAGCAGTTAAGCAAATTAAATCACAACTCAGAAATCACAACTGAAGGTAATCAATTCAAATTACAAATATATCCATGGTTTTGAATTAAACTCTAGCCAAACTAAAATTAGTTACACATTATTATTAAATTAAAACAGAAAATAAAACATGAGTTTGAAGAACGAATTAACCGAGAGAGAGATTGCAGTGAATCTGTCCACTGTGCTTCTGCTGTGCTGACCTCCGTGCTGACCCAAGTCAGCACTGATGCCGTGCTGACCTTCCTGCAGCGTCCATCTTCTCACGCCTGCTCGCAAGGCAGCGTCTCTCCAAACCTGCACAGCCGTCAGTCTCTCCGCGCGCAGCTTCTCCGCAACCTCCACGCTGCGCTGTTCGTCCTCACGCTGCCCAGCTGTTCGCTGCTGCGCTGCACTGTCTCTCTCTTCAATCCACCCCAAACCTCACAAGGCAGCTGCCTTGTTATTTCTCCCTCCTCTTGGCTGCACTACTCTTGCAAGCTGCCTATGGCAACTTTGCTGCTGCCTGTTTCTGCGCTCTCGCGCTGTCTGAACTTCCTTCAGTTTTGCTGCGCCCACATGCAGCCTTGCTGCACGTCAGTCTTCCCTCTCGCGCTCTGCTGCAGCGTTCCCCCAAGTTTCCGTCTCCTTCAGTTTCCGAGGCTCCTTTCCGTCCTTCAGCTCCTTGGTTCACACACTGCCTTCCCCCCCCCCCCCCCCGAGAACTCCCTCGCGTCTCAACCCCTTCTGACTTCCGCGCTCTCGCTGCCTTTAAGGCAGCACTCCTCATCTTATTTCTTTTATTCTTTCTGTTTCCTCCTTTGCCAGCTGCCAAAAGCAGCGCATGCTTTATTATATCATTCCTGCCATGCTGCACATTCACGTTCAAATCTTATGTATATATATATTTATATATATATATATTTATATATATATATATATTTAATAAATATATATATATATTTATAATACTTTCTTGTTTTATTAACCAATTACAGTGGGCAAGACAGTTTTGACGATTTTATCACTTAAAATCTCACGTGTGCAATATTTATTTTATTTACTAGATAAATACTAAAAAAACATAAAATCAAAGTAAATAGCTCAAAAATATAAGAAACTGACTAAGAAAAGACGAGAGAATTTGATGTAAAATATGTATAAATATAATCCGATCAAATACCCCCACACTTAACTTTTGCTAGTCCTCGAGCAAAACAGAGAAAACAGAAAAAAGTAATAACATGAAAATTATTAGTTTTTCCCTGTATTACCCTCATAGAATTTCATTTGAGAACATAAATCATCAAGAACCATAGCTAACAACAACAAGCAATTCAAGTTCATTTTCCTTATTCAAATATTAGCAGTAATCTTTGAAACATCCTTGAAGTGTAGTGTGTGAGATAGCCATGCTAATGCAATTTCAAGTTTTTATTTTAAAAATCACCATAAGCAAACTAGCGACCTTCTCACTGGATGTACACTCAATCGCACATGTGTTTAGTTTTAATGTGTTTCGCTCAAATAAACGAATGTGAAAGTTCTACCATAAGCTTGCATAAAGATCACTTCTCCACAGTCATAATTGCAAAACTTAAATCAAGAGGACTTTTATTGGATGTAATGAGGCTTAGGGATAGGGTTATTGAAACGAAAGAATAGGAAAACACAAGTTCCAAGCTACAATGCAAGCAATTATTTTCTTTAGATTTATAAGAACTCAAACTCTCCAACGATTCTTCAGACATCTCTAACCACACCCATAAACTGAAACTTTAAAAACTTTTTATTTTCTTTGTATACAATCTTTCTTTTTTTTTTTTTTTTTTTTTTTTTTCAAACAGAAACAAATATGAAAAACCCCCACACTTATTCTTTTGCCAAACACCCTCCAAAGTACTTCACAAACATTTCTCATAAGACAATCTCACATTGCTCACTAGCTCGCTTGGAAAGGGTAAGGAAAAATATTTATTTCAGGCATAAGGGTAGACATATCTGGTGATAAGAAATAAAAGGCTCACAAATACGGCTCAAATTGGCAATCTAATGATATCATTTTTCTTTGGGAAACAAGGTTATTTGGGCCATGGTGGTAAACCTAATGCCTCTATCATTTTCAAGTTCATGCAATTAATGACAAAAATTTCGAAAGATCGTTATGCAAGTTCTAGAGATGTATCTCACATAAGTTCATCACACATGAAAGAATAGGAGTGTATGAAAAATGCACACACTTTCAATAGGCTCAAAAACTCACATAGGATGTATATGGTCACTAAATTCACATATGGAGCTTTAAATCATGCTTTAATTTCACATCAACAAGGCTATGTGCATTTGGTTTTTCAAAGATGATCAAATATGTACAAACTAACACGAGAATAAGGAATTTCACAAAACACATGTTAACTAAGTTCTTGATGATCATGGTTCAAATTTTATCCAATTATATCATTGGGTCGGGAAACTAACAAAAATCTAATTCAAAACAATAAGGAAAACAAGGAAATATTTTTGGATTTTTAAATTTTTCGAAATTTTTTTTTTTTTTTTTTTTTTTTTTTTTTTAAAAAAACAACAACTTAATTAAGAAAACACAAAGCAATAACATGGAAACAAATGAAACCAGTTCAAAGTTGAAGGTACAAAAATTTTCAATTTGGTCATTTTTATACTCTTTACCCCCACACTTAAACTAGACATTGTCCCCAATGTCAGAAAATATAATAAAATGCAAATAAAAATAAAATAAATAATATAACGAAATAAAATAAAGCAATAGGACTGAAAACTTCCCTAATTTGCAGAAAAAATCAAGCGATGACCCCCAAGCTAAAATTCTGCAATCAACCTCAAGGGTGGAAATAGCCAAAAGTTCCTGCAAAGAAAAGAAATAAATCAGTTAAGCACGCAAGAAAATGTAAAAAAATGCAAACGAAAAATTAAAAATGAAAAAGACAATGAATAAAACTAAAAAGTGATCATTGGTCCTGTTTGGTGACTTTCCACAGCTTTGAACTTGAACTGGCCTCGGAACTTCTTAGCAAGGAAAATGAGACTTGATTGGTGGTGTTGTTGAAGCTTCTCGAGCTCTTGGTTTCAACTCAGACTCCTTCTGCCGGGTTGATTGAGTCTGCAGGCTACATTCTTCTCTTTTTGTTCTTCTGCATGGCAGGTAGGCACGAGGAATAGGTGGTGGTCTGCTTCTTTGTTCAATCTGTCCAAGTGCCGACCGATTGCCTTTCTTTCACCCTGACTCGTAGCCACGAGCAAGGGTAAAGGAAAAGCATGCCATGAGAAATCTTTGCCTCTGACTCTGATGATATGGGATACTTTTGCTTTTGAAGAAGTATCGTTCCACAGGTGTATGCTTGAACTGGGCTGGGGAACTTCTTAGCAAGGAAAATGAGACTTGATCTTGAAGATGAAGCAGCACCTTGTCTCCACATGCTTCAAGTATCATTTTCACTTGCCATGTCTGTTCTCCAGGCAGATGTGGCGACTTCTTCGGAAGTACATCAGTGGTTGAAGAAGAGCACTCGAGAGCAATGCTAGGTAAGCAATCAGGAAGGATTTCCAGGCAGTCGGTTCTTAGATTGGAAGATTGACACCGAGTGCTGGCTGATTGCCCGCTTTCTCCTTGCCACAAAGACAAGGACAAGGACAGGGAGAAAGCGTGATATGAGATACTCTTGCTTTCAACCTTCATGATATGAAATACTCTAGCTCTAGATGACTTGTTTGGAAAGGTATCCCAAGGAATGAGAAACACAGAGAAACTCGAGAGGGTTTGATGGAAAGGCATTTTCGGAGATGAAAAATTTCGGAGATGAAGAAGTGCTGAGAGAGTTTGCCTTTGCAATGGATGCGAAGGTAGACGTTTATAGGTCTTTACTTCACAACCGAAACTGTTCTTTTACCCCTGTCGGCAGCCGGTGGATGGATGAACAGTACAGGTCACGCGCTTTCTGAAAAAGCAGCCCGTAATTTGCGCAAAGCTGACAGCGCGTGACGAGTGACGACAAAATTGGAAAAAATCAGGGAGCGGCTCGTGGTTTCTGAGCAATCCCGACTTTTGAGAAAGGAATTGCATGTGACACGTCTGGACAAATCAGGGAGCGGCTCGCCTCGTGATTCCTGACTGCTCCGGCTTTTGAGAGAGACACCCGACTTTTGAGAGAACGGCGTCCGACTTTTGAGAAAGGAACCGACTTTTGAGACGGAGACGCCGCTTTTGAGAAAAGAATCCAGCTTTTGAGAAAGGAGCCCGGCTCTTCGATTTGCGAGAGGGCGCCTCTTCGACTGCTGAGTGATGCCTCTTGATTTCTTCTTCTTATAAGAACGCTCATTTTTGTTCCACAACACACTTAAGCTCCCCTGTAAACACTCCCTCCTGTAAACACTTCATCTGGTAAACGTTCCCTCTGTAAACACTCCCTCTTGCATTTTCTTTTAATCTTGATCAGTCCAACTCTTCATTCTCAACACCTTCAAATATGTCTTGCCCTTCTGACCGTCGCCTTAACTTGAATGTTGGGGAAGATAGTGATATATCTTCTCCAACCAACATTTGGCAGCCATCCTTCATATCCCCAAACGGTCCTCTTACAGTTGGGGATTCCATGATGATGAACGAAACAACCGCATCGGTGGTGGCCAGAAATCTGCTCACTCCTAGAGACACTAGGATACTTTCTAGGCGGTCCGACGAACTGGCTGTTCAGGACTCTATGGCCTACAGCGTCCGATGCGCAGGCTCAGTATCAAACATGGGTCAGCGCCTTCTTGCACGAACCCGTCAGGTGGAGTCGTTGATGGCTGAAGTGGCTAGTCTTCGGCATGAGGTCAGAGTGCTTAGGCATGAGAACAGGGATTTGCACATGCTCGCAACCAATTACTCCACAAGCATGAAGAGGAAGCTGGATCAGATGCAGGAGTCCGAAGTGCGGATTCAGAGTGATCATCAACGGTTTATGACGTTACTCCCGAGGTTTGTGTTGCCTTCGTCCTCGGGTGCAGCACCAAGTATTGAGGCTCTGAATGATCCAGCTCTGGCACTTCGTCTTTCAGGGGTTCCGTCGACCTCCGAGGCACCACCAACCAACGACCAATGAACGAAATTAATTTACAAGTTATTGTAAAATATCTATGCATTTAAGTTTTTTTTTTTTTTATTTTTTTTATTAATAATAATTTTTTTTTTTTTTCATTTTTTATTTTATATAAATGTAAAATAAGTAAATCAAAGTAAAAAAAAAAAAAACTAAGTTTAATCTCCTAAACAAAAATCACAACTAAATAAACAAAACAAAAATCACAACTAAATAACAAAACATAATGAAATCAACGTAAAAAAAAAAAAAAAAAAAAAAAAAAAAAAAAAAAAAAAAAATCAACGTAAAATAAATTCACACAAGAGCAAACAAACAATGAAAGAACTAAACAAAGTAAAATAAATTCAGTAAAGAGAAGGGATTAGGAATGCAAATCTGATTGTGGGTGATTCCTAGGCCTCCCTTCATTATTCAAATGCATGGGCTTATCATTAAACGGACGGTGGTACTTGAAATGATCCGACAACGGTCTAAGTTCTAATGACGGTGCCTGAATCATCAAAATTAGATTGTTAGTATAACATAAAATTAAAAATGGAGAAGATGGCTTACATTCACATTCAAACTCAATTATAAACACCACGTCTTTGAACGTTTCCGGGACTTTGAACTTGGCCAGGTTTACTATGATGGTTGTGGCTTGTCCCGTGTCATCAAACTCAACTGCTTTGGGCTTGATTGTCTCATGCACAGCCTCTTGGATGTATTCTTGAAATTCTCCGGCCACCTCATTTTCTGGAGTCCCTCTTCTTGGTGTACAAGTTTCTTTGATTGTTTCAACATCATCGGGAACATGATTTTGTGCACCAAAAATTTGGATATCACTTTGCACCTTGGGAAGATCTTCCACAACGTATTTTTCATTCACTTCTTCCTTGGGATTTAAAAACCTGCAAGGAAAAAGGACATTTGGTGGAACGATGTCAGAATGAATTGAACTTAGAACCTCCTCACCTGAGTTGGACGGCATAAAGACTTGAGGGGTTTGCGATAAGAATTCTTCTAAACTGCCCAAGTCGTCATCCTCATCTTCTTCTTGAATCGGCAATTCATCCATGTCCGGGCTATGTTTGGATGGTTCTGGAACAACTTCATCCTCCATGTTACCTTGATCTCGAATCTGTGCCATGAATTCCATAATCTGCCCAACTTGCTCCTCCAATGCATCCACCTTGTTGGCTTTATTTTGCATCTCCATGTTTCGATTTTCTACGTCCTGGGTCAAAGAGGTTAGTAACTTATTCAACATGTCATTATCCGAAGACGTACCTGAATTTGATTGGAGAGATTGTTGTGGTGGATGTGACGGTTCATATGGCCACTGATAGAACTCTTCCGATGGCGGCAATTGTTCTTCTTTTTGTGAACCATGTACCGAAGAAATTAATTCTTCAAGCATTTGATTATAATCCACGGGCATACTTTGATTTGATTGGAATTGCTGTGGGGGGTGCTGTGGTAGCTGCATAGGTCTTGAATAGAATTCGTCTTGCTGCCAATATCCACTTTGTTGAAAGTGTTGAGGTTCATCCCACATATAATCTGAGTAGTCTCTCCAATCCGAATTGTAAGCGTTGGAAAACATGTTGCCCCTTGATTGGTTATGGCCCTGATATCCCCAAACATCTTCATTTGCAGAAAATTGAAGACCTTGATATCGTTGTCCATAGGGCACATCAAGTGTAGGGACACTTGGCATTGTGGTCCGTTCGGCATTATGAGTTAATTGAGCAGTGAGCTGTGCCAATAGATCTTGAATGCTAGTAGAATCCAGGTCTTGCTCCATTTGTAACTAAAATCAAAGAAAGAAAACTAAATCAAATATCAAAAGTAAAAGACATAACAAACCAAAAATAAAATAACATAAAATAAACACAAATAAAATAAAATAAAATAAAATAAAACACAAACAAAAACATAAACAAAGGATTAGCAAATTTGCTACTCCCCGGCAACGGCGCCAAAAATTTGATGCGAAAATAAATTAACGCACAAATTTAAACCCTATTTGTGACAGTTGTAGTAATGATGTAAGTAGGGATCGTTCTAGGCCGGGGATTAACTAGGGATGCTAACCAAAGTAAAATTAAATTAAAAACGTAAAAACAAAATTTAAAACACTAAACTAGACTCAAAACACTTAACTAGAATAACTCAAAATAAAACTAACAAATAATCTAAAACAAATCAAAATACTCAAAATAATTCAAGATTTTAGAAAACACAAACTAAATTTATTTCTAATAAATCTAACACTTTAAAATAAACGGGGGATTGATTTTTGATGAAATTGAAATTAAAACAAATAAATTACAGAATTGACAAAAACATGAAATTAAGGTAAAATGATAAATGACGGACTGGCTAGAGGGTTCTTCTCCACACATGACATATATGCAACCTAAATTGATTTTCAGTTGTTCTTTCAATAAATTGTAAATTCTCAACGCCCCAAGTTAATTAGGTCCGCTTAAATTAACCTTCAGATTTTCCTACTTTTATTAGGTTGGATGATTGCATACGACAACCCAAAACATTCCCTACAAGTTCCCTACATGAATTGCATAATAGAGATACAAGCAAGAATCATTAAGTTTTATGAAAATCATAAGCATTGACGAGGCACTTGTTACTATGAATTGCATGAAACTTATGCCAAGAATTTACCTAACGCGATCGTTTATAAGCGACCTTCACTACTTGTGAATATAAGTTCATAACGATTAGGTGAAATTCACTTATATTCTAGCATCAAATTCATGCATGTAAATTAAGTATGCATCCTTAATCGACATACAAAAATAAGTTATCAATCAAGCAGTTAAGCAAATTAAATCACAACTCAGAAATCACAACTGAAGGTAATCAATTCAAATTACAAATATATCCATGGTTTTGAATTAAACTCTAGCCAAACTAAAATTAGTTACACATTATTATTAAATTAAAACAGAAAATAAAACATGAGTTTGAAGAACGAATTAACCGAGAGAGAGATTGCAGTGAATCTGTCCACTGTGCTTCTGCTGTGCTGACCTCCGTGCTGACCCAAGTCAGCACTGATGCCGTGCTGACCTTCCTGCAGCGTCCATCTTCTCACGCCTGCTCGCAAGGCAGCGTCTCTCCAAACCTGCACAGCCGTCAGTCTCTCCGCGCGCAGCTTCTCCGCAACCTCCACGCTGCGCTGTTCGTCCTCACGCTGCCCAGCTGTTCGCTGCTGCGCTGCACTGTCTCTCTCTTCAATCCACCCCAAACCTCACAAGGCAGCTGCCTTGTTATTTCTCCCTCCTCTTGGCTGCACTACTCTCGCAAGCTGCCTATGGCAACTTTGCTGCTGCCTGTTTCTGCGCTCTCGCGCTGTCTGAACTTCCTTCAGTTTTGCTGCGCCCACATGCAGCCTTGCTGCACGTCAGTCTTCCCTCTCGCGCTCTGCTGCAGCGTTCCCCCAAGTTTCCGTCTCCTTCAGTTTCCGAGGCTCCTTTCCGTCCTTCAGCTCCTTGGTTCACACACTACCTTCCCCCCCCCCGAGAACTCCCTCGCGTCTCAACCCCTTCTGACTTCCGCGCTCTCGCTGCCCTTAAGGCAGCACTCCTCATCTTATTTCTTTTATTCTTTCTGTTTCCTCCTTTGCCAGCTGCCAAAAGCAGCGCATGCTTTATTATATCATTCCTGCCATGCTGCACATTCACGTTCAAATCTTATGTATATATATATTTATATATATATATATTTATATATATATATATATTTAATAAATATATATATATATTTATAATACTTTCTTGTTTTATTAACCAATTACAGTGGGCAAGACAGTTTTGACGATTTTATCACTTAAAATCTCACGTGTGCAATATTTATTTTATTTACTAGATAAATACTAAAAAAACATAAAATCAAAGTAAATAGCTCAAAAATATAAGAAACTGACTAAGAAAAGACGAGAGAATTTGATGTAAAATATGTATAAATATAATCCGATCAACACATACAACTAACTTATCAATCATGTGCATATTCAACTCCTTGGGGATGGCTCTCCAAGACTCCCAATCTGCAGCACATTTGGTACACATCATTGCTCCTACATCAGACGAAAAGTTGGCGCGCTTATCTGACTTCACAACCCCTATTATTTCATCCGTAGTGATTCGGTAACGACTCCTCCCATATGTGTGTCAGACTTGTACTGTCACATCCCGGCCCGGGGCCCCACCACATCCTGAGCTCGACTCCGCCGTAGCATGATATTGTCCGCTTTGGGCCCCGACCACGCCCTCACTGTTTTGTTTTTGGGAACATACACGAGAACTTCCCAGTGGGTCACCCATCATGGGATTGCTCTCTCTGCGATCTCGCTTAATTTCGGAGTTCCTATGGAACCCGAAGTCAGTGAGCTCCCAAAAGGCTTCGTGCAAGGTAAAGATGGGAATATACATATAAGGCTTACATGATCAACTCTCATGTGCGATGTGAGATGTTACAATCCACCCCCCTTAGGGGCCCGACGTCCTCGTCGGCACGCTTCTGGCCAAGGATTGGCTCTGATACCAAATTGTCACATCCCAGCCCAGGCCCCCACCACATCCCGGGCTAGACTCTACCGTAACCAAGGTTTAAAATATCGATGATATCGAAAATATCGCTAGTCCAAAAACACGGAGGAACTCTATTTTGAACCTCATAGGAACTCTATACATTGCATATATAATGAATTGTACTAATTCATTATATATTTTACACTTTATACATTGCATGGTAGATTGTTACACCCACCCCCAATTTAAATTGTATTTTCACTAAGTTTGAGTTTATTTTACTTTTAAAATTGTTTTTGAGTCTTAATAGGTGTGCCACGGGGCCCACCTTTGTTTGTTGTTCCCCGGGTCCAAGCCTATCTCTCTTTCTCTCTCTTCTCTTTCCCTCCCTCACACTCTCTTCCTTTTCCTCTTCTTCCCTGAGTCTCTCTATGTTCTCTCATCTTCCCGTCGAACACACACACACACCCAGTCACCGCACACCCTTCGTAGTGCTCCGTCAATGGCATCATTATCAACATCTAAACCTCGTCTTTCTCTCCCTTTCTCTCGGTGCAGCTAGGACAGTGGAACCCAGGAACTTTCCGGCGAGTTCTCTTGATCCTTCTCCGGTTAGGTAAGCCCCGGGTTACCTCAATTCATCTTGGATGTTGTGTGGTTAAGATATACTAAGTTTTATCTCATTTTTTTAACAAGGTTTTAGAACGAGATCGACCCGGGGAAGGCATACCCAGCTCCGGCGAGGCCGTGAGTGTGGAGGAACTTTTCGAACACCTCCGACCGTTTCACGGCAAACGGAAGGAATAAAAACATTCCTCTCATCTTGTGTTTCATTTTGATACCTAGATCGGAGTCTAGGGTGCTCTTTTACAGTCGGCCGGAGCTGTAGAAGCTCCGGCGTTCTTCTTCGATTCGCACCAGTCCTAAAATATCGCGATATTATCGATAATATCGCGATATATTGACAATAATTAAATGGATAAGTGTAAAAATATTGCCCTCTCACAAAAACGATATTATCGGCGAAATATCGCCGATAATATCGATATTTTAGACCATGGCCATAACACAATATTGTCCTCTTTGGGCCCTGACCACGCCCTCACGATTTTGTTTTTGGGAACTCACACGAGAACTTCCTAGTGGGTCACCCATCATGGGATTGCTTTCGCTGTGATCTCACTTAACTTCAGAGTTCATACGGAACTCAAAGCAAGTGAGCTCCCAAAAGGCCTCGTGTAAGGTAGAGATGAGAATATACATATAAGGCTTACATGATCAACTCCGTTGGGCGATGTGGGATGTTACATGTACCGTAGCTCTTTTCTTCTTATCTATCAACAAAAAATAATTTCATAATACTAAAGCTAAATAAAAACTTTACACAAAATGCAAAACTTTCAACGCAAACCATTTCCAAAACCTTCTCCATCTGTTGCCTTTGATGAACGTGCATCTTTGTCGGCCATCGTACCAACACTCAAAGAAAGAACTGATTATAATCGTCAGAATTGCAAAGTGTTTTCGAAATGAATTGTGAAGAATAAGGACAACAGAATTATAGGAATGTTAGGGACTTTGCGCGACGAACAGTTTGTCGCGCAAACACATGCAGTAAATACGGTATTTATTTCTCTAAATCAGATGCACCAAATACGTTGACCTATTACCGATCGCCCTTGCGCGACGAAATCTTTGTCGCGCAAGAGTTTGCACATAGACACTTTTGTCGCGCAAAGGTTTGCGCGACGAACATGAGGTAGTAATTATTTTTAGAATACATATTATAACTGAAAATTTGTTGGTAATTATAATATTGTATTCTAAAAATAATTACTACCTTAAATAAATTGATATTGTATTCCATTCAATTAATACAATAAATAATTACTACCTTAAATAAATTGATATTATATTCCATTCACTTAATACACTAAATCATTAATACCTTAAATAAATTATATTATATTCCATTCAGTTAATACCTTAAATAAATTAGTATTATATTCCATTCAGTTAATCCCTTAAATAAATTATTAAATAAATTGATATTATACTCCATTCAATTATTTAAATAACCAAACATGAATTAAAACATAATTAAGTCCAAATACATAACTTATAAAAAGTACCTTAAATTTAAATATTGTCATACAAAACATAAATTTAAAACTACTATTTCGATGGACCTCCATTCCGCTGGACTTTATAACGCCACCTATTGTAACCTCCCTCCAACGCATCCTCCATTAATTGTTCGTTCGTATCATCATCAAGAGTATAGTTACACTGTTACACATATATGTAAATAATTAATTCTAACATATAACAAAAAAGTTCACAAATTTAATTATGGGTAAATGACATAGTAACCCCTCAGATTTGATGTCTATTACAACCCCATACAACATCTTTAAAACATTTCACTTTCATACCTCAAGTACTATTTTATTTCTGGCTGCAACATTTGTGCCACGTGGCCAAAAAATATTTTTTATTTTTTATTTTAAAAAACCTGAATCTTAAAAAAAAAAAATTAAAACCCAAACCCTTCCAAACAAACCCAGAAATGTTATCCCCCCCCCCCCCCCCGAGACCCACATCCCTCTCCTCCACTCTCTTCATCTCCCCTCCCATCAAAAAACCCACCCCACCATCCCCGAGCCCTTTCTCCCTTCTCTCATATGCAACCCCACCCATCCTTAGGAAACCTAACTCCATCCAGACCACCACCAACCAAGCACCAAAAAAATTCAAAATTTGAGAGCCCATCCGGCGATGCGTCGGGGAGTAGGGTTCGGATTGGGGGGGAATAAGGTTTCTGGGTTTTCGGGGTCGCGGGGAGGGGGGAGGAAGGTGGGCCCGCGTGGGTCATGTGGGTGGGGGGTTTTCGAGGTCGCGGGGAGGGGGGAAGGAGATGAGTCTGCGTGGGTCATGTTGGTGGGTGGGGTCTACGGGTGGGTGGGGGTGGAGATAAGGTTTCTGGGTTTGGGGTTGTGGGGAGGTGTTTTCAGCTTTTGTTTTTGGGTTTGTTTTTTTTTTTAAATTAGAATATTCAGGTTTTTTTTTTTTAAATTAATTATTTTTTTTGCCACATGACACACATTTGGCAGCCACATGGCACAAATGTGGTAGCCACGTTAGCATTTAACAGATTAATGAATGGAAAATCTAACGGATGTATTATATTGAAATAAAATATTACTTGAGGTATGAAAGTGAAATGTTTTAAAGATGTTGTATGGGGTTGTAACAGACATCAAACCTGAGGGGTTACTATGTAATTTACCCTTTAATTATTGATCCATCAACAGTATACTTACTAATAATTCATCCATCACCGCCTTCTTCGCATTCTTCGGCACATCTTTCCAAGAACGCCACTCAACAGTAGGACAATTGTTCCCCATGGCTACAGCAATCGCATGCGCGAATTGAAAATGATGCATCATATTATTTGGGTCAGCGTCGGTCACATTATCATCCTTGTTTTTATTCTCTATCTCAGCATGAACAAAATTCTGAAGAATAAGAATTGTGAAGAAAAAGGAGAGCAGAAGCGCATATTTATAGGAAGGATAGGGTCTTTGCGCGATGAAGGCTTTGTTGCGCAAAGACCACACTAAATAGTTTCAGATTCTATTGATTTACATGCACTGAATGCTCTAATTGAAAACTGACTCTAACTTGCGCGACGAAGCCTTTGTTGCGCAAGTGTTCCTGGTCTCCAAGGCATTGGATGTTCTGCCCAAGAAAATGAACAACCTTTGCGCAACGAAGTCTTTGTCGCGCAAAGATACAACAAGTTTTGCGCGATGTAGCCTTTGTCGCGCAAAGATATAGCGGGAAAATCTTTGTCGCACGTTAGGGTTCCTGCCAAAAAAAAAAAAACCACGTTTTTCTTGTTGGCTTTGCGCGACGAACATGTTTTATGTCGTCGCGCAAAATGTTTTGCTCGACTTAAGTGATCCGTCGCGCAAAGTTTACTACCCTTGCGAGGACGAAGGTCTCTTTATCGTTGCGTAGGGTATCATTGCACGACGGAATTTGCTTTGTTGCACAGGTAGTTTTTTGTACTAGTGATATGCGTTGTCGTATTTTGTTTTACTTAATTGGGCTAAACTAAAAGACCAGTTTATGACTGGTTCATTCATCCAGTTTCTTGAACAGGTCCATCATCAAGTGGATATCATCCTCAAGTTCCTTACATTATGCATATGCATATCATCAAAGTTGAATGAATCGTTGGTTCCTACTGAGCTTCCACATAAAAATCCACCAGCAATGTTGACTGTGTTGCTAATAGATCCACCTGCACATAATCACATAGATATATATTAGTGTATCTGAAACTGCCTTCAAATTACAAACACTCCAACACAATTATAAGGCTCGTGTGAGTTGCGCTGCGTGACCCTGCGGTTGGTAAAATAGTAAAAGACATGTATAAATATAAGAGTTGTTAAGTTGTAACCAGTTAATAAGTTAGTACTATGCTAACCATTAGTTTGAGGGCCATCAGTAACTACAAAATTTCATCTCATGATCGGAATCGGCCATTAATTCATCTTTTAAACTCTCATTCAAAGATCATTGTTGCAAATAATTGGCCAAATAAAACAACTGTGAGTCATACAACTATACTCAAACAAACAAGAATGAAAGCTCCATGATAACAATAAAATGTTGAAATTTATTTTAATTTGAAAAATTTTTAAAGATTTTTTTTTTTAATTATATGACCTTAAAAATGAACGACTAAAATTATAAAATCAAATTTTATAATAGGCCGAAAACAAATAGTTAATGTTATCATAACTTATTAATCGATTAGTACTTGAGAACTCGTACAATTACATATTCTAAATCAAATATTAGTACAAGTTTTTTTTAGGGGTGTGATATTCACACACCCCTTTTTTATTTCTCTCACATCTTTTTAATTTTCGGTCGTCGGATTGGATGAATTGAAGAAAATCAAAAGATAGAAATTAACAAAGGGTGTGAGAGAAGTAAAAAATGGTGTGTGGATAGCACACCCCTTTTTTTATGGGCTAGGACTTCATCTACCCACTCACTACTTATGCCGAACATAGGATTTTGATCTGAGCCCCAATTGGAAAAAAAGCAATTTACCTCTTTTTCTCCTTTTGCTTGTGCCTATGTGACATGCTAACATGTGATAACATGCGTCTGAACACCACGGGTCGCAAAATCAATTAATTCATGTTACTGTAATGCTCACTTAAGGTCCTCTTTCATTTAAATCTTTGAATTAATCTGATGATGGACTTACCAATAAGTTTATATTATTCACTTTACACCCTAACAAAATAATAATCTCGACTGAAGAAAAATTTTCACGCGTGAAACCCTCCCGTATTCTTCCCCTACTTGTCTCTCTCCCCCTCCCCCTCCCTCTCCGTATGAACTTTTTGCGCGAGCAACAGTGCGGATTATTGATTGCAGATTTTATTGAAGAAGAATTTGAAACAGAACATGTAGCCATAATGACCCAGGGAAAGCACATAACCTATAAGCCAGATTGTTTCTGCGTTTGTTGTTGAGCACATCATGTGTTTTATTTTCATCGAAGTTGACAAGCAATCTGATATTAATGAGGTGATCTTTCCTTTGGATGTTATAGAAAGTTGATCTTTTTATTAGTCAACACAGGAAAAGTTTCTTGTTTTCTTAATCTTAATATACAAATATCTGCACTTTTTACTCGTCGAAAATCTCAGACCAAACGGAGGTCGAGGTGAGCATAGGTTACTTAGAACCCACAAAACTTTGACGGAGAAGGATCTCTACGAAGAGGGAGGTCTAAAAACTATCTCGACGAATCCGACTAGATTCCGACTGGAAACTCGTTGGTTGTCGTCAGAGACCACTAGGTTCATTGAAGAAAGACGACTGTAAGTCGTCAGCGGTGATCGTCGTTCGGCTCTGCCAGGCGGCAGCCCAGTGAGGTTTGGGAAGACTCTGGGAGATCGGTTCCGTGGCTTCTCGGTGCGACTCATGGCTTCAAGCCGGGGCCTAAACAGCTCAGCGGCTCAGCACGAGCTCACTTCTTTTAGCCGTGGCTCTAGCGTGATTTTAGGTTTTATTAGAAATCGGTGCCCGCACGTTGATGCAGGATTGAAATATGTATGAAAAATTATGTTGAAAGATATAAGAGATTGTGTCACAAAAGATTAACACTATTTACATTGAAAATGTTAGATGAATTGTTATGTACAAAAAAATTTGATCCACACAGTCCACATAGGTAGTTCATGTTGCCTTGGATTGATAGTAATACTTGCTCAAAAGATCATAGAACTTTGTCCTACCTACATGCAAAAAAGATTAGATTGACACATTCTACCTGGGTAGTTTTTGTGGCTTTGGATCGATAGTAATATTTACATACAAAAGATTACAAACATTATCCTATTTACATGCAAAAAGGATGACAAACTATTGTTCTATTTACATTAAAAAAATATCATAAAAGTTGTTGACTGGAAGATGGTTTCCGTTGTGAATGCAGGTTTATTGGCTTCATTGAAACTGTGAATCAAGAGACTGAAATTATATTGTATATCAGATCCATGACATCAGATTTATAATGTAAAGAGAATAAGTGTATTATTTACATATGACAATAGCGTAAAGCCAATAGATTGATTTACTTTTCAAGCAGTATAATGGGCATTCTTATCTTTAAAATCAACTTGCAAGAAGGTAAGCCATTAAAATCAAGTGTGTTGAGGAATTCGTATGATACATTATATTGAGATTCTCAAAATTTCCAGAAGATAGACATAAAAAATCTGAACTTAATTTGACCATATAACAAATTTATTGCATAATCATTTATCTCCGTTACAATATTATTTTGGGAACTTTAACAAAAAGCTTCATGTACTATTCACTTTAACGAAAAAACATATTTTTACATTAAAAAGTCAATCCTGGTACTATTCACTTTACCCTTTATTTTGTCCTTATCGTTAAAACTCAAAGTTTTCAAGCCATTTTTATTAGTTTTCCTTATTATTTTTTTATGTAACAATAGCTCGCTCTCGTAAATATTCAACATTGGCAAAATGGTTTCCAAAATTTGGATAAGTTGCTGAAAGAAATAGAATGAATAAGATGAGTGTGTAAATTAGGCCTGACAAACGGGTCGTGTCTGTCGTGTTCGTGTCGTTTTCGTGTAACACCTATTATCTTAACGGGTCGTGTTGTGTCACACCCGTTATTTTAACGGGTCCTTAACAGGTCGGGTCACTTTACCCAACGGGTAAAGTGACCCGACCCGTTATGACCCATTATGACTCGTTAAGAAAAATATATTTTTTTTCTTAAATTTGCACATACCACACATTGCCACATAAATATTACTTCAAAACATTAAAACACATTTGTCGTTTAAGTACTACATCTACACTCGAAAATAAGAGCTTAATAAACAAACATTCATACACTACTAGTCTATTACAAAATATTAAATGTGCAAGGATATGCAAAATGAAAGAGTTTTGTTTTCAAGGTTGTGAAGCCTTTCTCAAAAGTTTAAACTTTGCCAATGGAATTCAAAGTTTGCATGTTATTCATTTTACAAAACCCTCAATTTTCATCGATCATCATGACATAAGATTTTGTGGTATCCACTAGTGTAAATATTTTAAATTGAAGATCAAATTCATTCATTGTATTCATATAGGGTGAAGGAGTGTAGCTGTAAAAAAACAATCAAAATCGAAGTTAAAATAACCGTTAAATCGTGATTTTTCGTTGATAACCGTCGAAAACTTTTGTCCCGTTACTTGATCTCTAAATGTTTGTTTTTTGCGATTTTTGGTGTATGTGATCTTGAAGCATATACAAACAAGTTTGATGGTTGGATTGTTGAAATTAGTTTCATAGAATGCGTATCCCATCAAAACGATAGATTCACTAACACTTAAGAGTTTATTTATACTTTCATTAAGTATAACATAAGATTTTGTGGTATCCACTAGTGTAAATATTTTAAATTGAAGATCGAATTTATTCATTGTATTCCTATAAGGTCAAGGAGTGTAGCTGTAAAAAATCATCAAAATCAGAGTTAAAATAACAGTTAAATTGTGATTTTTTGTTGATAAACGTCGAAAAGTTTTGTCCCGTTACTTGATCTCTGAATGTTTTTTTTTTGCAATTTTTGGCGTATGCGATCTCGAAGTATATACAAACATGTTTGACGGTTGGATCGTTGAAATTAGTTTCGTAGAATGCGTATCCCATCAAAACGATAGATTCACTAACACTTAAGAGTTTATTCATACTTTCATTAAGTATAACATAAGATTTTGTGGTATCCACTAGTATAAATATTTTAAATTGAAGATCGAGTTCATTCATTGTATTCATATAGGGTCAAGGAGTGTAGTTGTAAAAAATCACCAAAATTGGAGTTAAAATAACCGTTAAATCTTGATTTTTTGTTGATAACCGTTGAAAAGTTTTGTCCCGTTACTTGATCTTTGAATGTTTGTTTTTTGCAATTTTTGGCGTATGCGATCTCGAAGTATATAAAAAACATGTTTGACAGTTGGATCGTTGAAACTAATTTCGTAGAATGCGTATCTCATCAAAACAATATATTCACTAACACTTAAGAGTTTATTCATACTTTCATTAAGTATAACATAAGATTTTATGGTATCCACTAGTGTAAATATTTTAAATTGAAGATCGAGTTCATTCATTGTATTCGTATAGGGTCAAGGACTGTAGCCGTAAAAAATCATCAAAATCGGAGTTAAAATAACCGTTAAATAGTGATTTTTTGTTAATAACCGTCGAAACGTTTTGTTCCGTTACTTGATCTCTGAATGTTTGTTTTTTGCGATTTTTGGTGTATGCGATCTCGAAGCATATACAAACAAGTTTGACGGTTGGATCGTTGAAATTTGCTTCGTAGAATGTGTATCCCATCAAAACGATGGATTCACTAACACTTAAGAGTTTATTCATACTTTCATTTAGTGTAAATATTTTAAATTGAAGATGAAATTCATTCATTGTATTCATATAGAATCAAGGAGTGTAGCTGTAAAAAATCATCAAAATCGGCGTTAAAATAATCGTTAAATCGTGATTTTTGGTTGATAACCGTAAAAAAGTTTTGTCCATTTACTTGATCTCTGAATGTTTGTTTTTTGCGATTTTTAGCGTATGCAATCTCGAAGCATATACAAACAACAAGTTTGACGGTTTGATCGTTGAAATTATTTTCGTAGAATGCGTATCCCATCAAAACGATAGATTCGCTAACACTTAAGAGTTTATACATACTTTCATTAAGTATAGCATAAGATTTTGTGGTATCCACTTGTGTAAATATTTTAAATTGAAGATCAAGTTCTTTCATTGTATTCATATAGGGTAAAGGAGTGTAGCTGTGAAAAATCATCAAAATTGGAGTTAAAATAACCATTAAATCGTGATTTTTCGTTGATAACCGTTGAAAAGTTTTGTCTCATTACTTGATCTTTGAATGTTTGTTTTTTACAATTTTTGGCGTATGCGACCTTGAAGTATATACAAACATATTTGATGGTTGGATCGTTGAAACTAATTTCATAGAATGCGTATCCCATCAAAATAATAGATTCACTAACACTTAAGAGTTCATTCATACTTTCATTAAGTATAACATAAGATTTTGTGGTATCCACTAGTGTAAATATTTTAAATTGAAGATCGAGTTGATTCATTGTATTCGTATAGGGTCAAGGAGTGTAGCTGTAAAAAATCATCAAAAATCATCAAGATCGAGTTATATATATATATATATATATATATATATTTATTAAGTAGATTTAAATTTATTTATTTTGTATTATAACACTTAAGAAATTGAATGGTATGTATATTTAAGCCGATCCAATGGTCACCAATTTTTAATATTTAATTTAATATATATATATATATATATATATATATATATATAATTATTATAGTTTTTAGGGGTATAAAATTCTTAAATTAATATATACTAGAAGATGAGCACACACTTTGTGTTTTGTGTGAACAATTTCATTTTCTTTTTTATTTTTGATTAAGGAGTGTGATTAGTTTTTAAATTTTTTAAAAAGAGTATGAGACAATGATGATGTGATCTCTTAATAAGGGCATATTTTTCTTAATATTACATAATTACCATCTTGCCTCCTTTATGTAAATTTTGTGTATCAAAAGTGAGGGTAAAATAGGAAAAATGGAATATGATTGTCATTTTCCCAAAAGATACAAAATTACTATTTTGCCCTCCTTGTGTAAGTATTGTGTATCAAAAGTGAGGGCAAAATTGAAAAAAAGTGGCAAAAAGTTGACAAGGAGGGTTCTCTTAATAGAATATATAATTATTATAATATTTTTTTAGGGTTATAAAATTATAAAATTAATATTTTTCTTATCGTGTATCGTGTTACCCACGTGTATACCCAAACCAACCCGTTATCTTAACAGGTGCTTATCGGGTTACCCGATAATGACCCGATTTGAACACCTGTTAATTTCGTGTCGTGTCGTGTCGAGTTATTGGGTCGTGTCATGAATTGTCAGGCCTAGTGTAAATGAATGAGTACGCCATACTGGTTCTTAAAGAGATGCTATAATTAATGAAAGTATAAATAAACTCTAAGTGTTAGTAAATCTATCGTTTTGATGGGAAACGCATTGTATGAAACTAGTTTCAACGATCCAACCGTCAAACTTGTTTGTATATGCTTTGAGATCGCATACGCCAAAAATCGCAAAAAACAAACATTCAGATATCAAGTAACGGTACAAACCTTTTTGACGACTATAAACGAAAAATCACGATTTAACGGTTATTTTAACTCCGATTTTGATGATTTTTTTACAACTACACTCCTTGATCTTATATGAATACAATAAACTAATTCGATCGTCAATTTAAAATATTTACACAAGTGGATACCACAAAATCTTATGTTATACTTGATGAAAGTATAAATAAACTCCAAGTGTTAGTGAATCTCTTGTTTTGATGGGATACGCATTGTACGAAACTAGTTTCAACAATCAAACCATCAAACTTGTTTGTACATGCTTCAAGATCGCACACGCCAAAAATCGCAAAAAAAAAACATTCAGAGACTGCTTTTCGACGGTTATAAACAAAAAATCACCATTTAACGGTAGTTTTAACTTCGATTTTGTTGATTTTTTTACAGCTACACGCCTTGATCCTATATGAATACAATGAACTAATTTGATCGTCAATTTAAAATATTTACACAATTGGATACCACAAAATCTTATGTTATACTTAATGAAAGTATAGATAAACTCCAAGTGTTAGTGAATCTATTGTTTTGATGTGATACGCATTCTAGGAAACTAGTTTCAACGATCCAACCGTCAAACCTGTTTGTATATGCTTCGAGATCGCATACGCCAAAAATCGCAAAAAACAAACATTTAGAGATTATGTAACGGGACAAACCTTTTTGACAGTGATAAACGAAAAATCACGATTTAACGGTTATTTTAACTTCGATTTTTATGATTTTTTACAGTTACACTCCTTAACCCTATATGAATACAATGAACTAATTTGATCCTCAATTTAAAATATTTACACAAGTGGATACCACAAAAGAAAAGAAAAAGGGGCAAAAAATAAAAAATAAAAACACTTTGCGTAACGTATGTACACTTGCGTTGCGCAAAATAGCTTTGCGCGATGAAGACCTACGTCGCTCAAAGTGTTCTTTTTTTTTTTTTTTTTTGCTTATGAACTAATGGATACCACAAAATCTTATGTTATACTTAATGAAAGTATAAATAAACTCCAAGTGCTAGTGAATCTATTGTTTTGATGGGATACGCATTGTACGAAACTAGTTTCAATGATCCAACCGTCAAACTTGTTTGTATATGCTTCGAGATCGCATACGCCAAAAATCGCAAAAAACAAACATTCAGATATCAAGTAACGGAACAAACCTTTTCGACGGCGATAAACGAAAAATCACGATTTAACAGTTATTTTAACTCCAATTTTCATGATTTTTTACAGCTACACTCCTTGATCCTATATGAATACTATGAACTAATTCGATCGGTAATTTAAAATATTTACATTATTGGATACCACAAATCTTATGTATACTTAATGAAAGTATAGATAAACTCCAAGTGTTAGTGAATCTATTGTTTTGATGCGATACGCATTCTATGAAACTAGTTTCAACGATTCAACCGTCAAACTTGTTTTTATATGCTTTGCTTCGAGATCGCATACGCCAAAAATCGCAAAAAACAAACATTTAGAGATTATGTAACGGGACAAACATTTTCAACGGTTATAAACGAAAAATCACGATTTAACAGTAATTTTACCTCTTATTTTGATGATTTTTTACAGCTACACTCCTTGATCCTAAATGAATAAAATGAACTAATTCGATCTTTAATTTAAAACATCTACACAAGTGGATACCACAAAAGAAAAAGGCAATGCAAGAACCCTAAAAGAAAAGCAAAAGGAAAAAAAAAACTTTGTGCGACACAGAAAACATCGCGCAAACGGCCTTTGCGTGACGTAGGTGCACCTTCGTCGCGCAAAACAGCTTTGCACGACGCTAGTCTTCATCGCGCAAAGTGTCGTTGCACAAAGGACGTTTGCATGATGTTTTATGTTAGCATCGCGCAAACATACTTTGCTGGATGAAATTTGCTGCGTCACGCAAACATGTTTTTGTACTAGTGCCTATAGGTCTGAGGGGTGCGGCAAAGAAAGAAACAACGACAACAAAGCTTTTTCCCATTAAGTAGGGTCGGCTATATGAATCCTAGAACGTCATTGCACTCAGTTCTGTGTCACTTCTTCAGTTAGATCCAAGTACTCTAAGTCTTTTCTTAGAGTTTCTTCCAAAGTCTTCATAGATCTTCGTCTACCCCTTCGGCCCTAAACCTCTGTCTCGTAATCGCATATTCTAACCGAAGCGTCAGTAGGCCTTCGTTTCACATGTCCAAACCTCCGTAACCGATTTTCTCTCATCTTTCCTTCAATTGCGGCAAAGAGAGAAAGAGAATTGAAAATTTTGTAGTATGTTTATTTCTCATTGTTTGTGTCTTTATAGTAAACCATGAGGAAAGAGAAAGTTGCCTTTCAAGTAATAAAAATAAAGAATCACTAACATAAAAAGTAAATTAAATATATCAAAGATTTACACAATTACACCTGTACTGAAATTTATGTCACAACAGTTTTAATATCTTATAATATTAATTGTTACATTCCAAAATCATAGCCCAAAATCCATATTGCATAATATAGAAAAAAAACAATCAAATACAAATGCTCAGCTTCTGGGTGGGCAAACTCTGATTCGATAAGTTCATTTTTCGGGATCTAGATGGGTAGATACCCACCCTTGCCATGCCATAGATCTGCCCCTACTCCTAGACATTAGCTACCTCCGTCATTGCCTTTGTTAGTCCACTCCAATATCTCAATAGTACCGAGAATGATATAATAACACAGTAACATGTAATTAGTTGTATTGGGTACAACAAATCATTAAGGAACAATAGTCTTCCTCCTCTTCAACAAGTCTGCAAGATCTTCACAGCCGGCCACCGTGAACTCCTCGACTCCGCCATTTCAAGACTTCACCAATCTTATCCTCCACAGCAACCAGTGGCGGAGCCAGGATTTCTTGTGAGGAGGGGCCTCACACAAGTATAGAAAAAGAAAAAAACAAATAGTGGTTATAAAATTACGAATGCAAAAACATCATAAAAATATCCAAATAATTAAGTAGTCAAAATTAACATATGAATACATAATTTTATCTATTTATAGTAATCATAATTATTCTCGACGAATTTCATATTTTAAAATCATTGCATGATGTCATCTATACTACTGAAAGAATTATTAAAATCAATGGAGAGAATTACTAAAAATTTTGCAAACCCTAAAACTCAAGTAAGGTAGGATAGAATAGAAACAAATATTTTATAGAGAATAATAGAGTTTTACAAACTTTATTTGTTCTTTATTCAATAAGTTGGGGATTTGGAATGACTAAATATATGAAATTCAAAAAGAATATGGGGAATAGCTATGCCAGTGCACGAGTGAAAGACAATTTTATTAGTTAAAAGTGAATGATGGGTTTTAATTTAAAAGTTTTATTGATTTGTAATAAATGACCATTTGAAATATTATTCTTAATTCTAGGATAGGATTTGGATGAACAGATAGATAAATAATTAGATAAGTGTTGAGAAGAGTTGCAAAGCAATAGAAATATATGTAATACTAATCTTGTTTTTTCAAGTCAGGGTAGGCCTAAGACTATTCTAGTCCTCATGTGCCTCCGCCTGTGCAGCCACGCCGAGCTCAATGATCGGCCATTCGTAATCCTTGTCCTCGCAAGTTGGCGGCATCCACGTCAAACTCGCATAGCTGCGTCGCCGTCAATCTCATTGCAGCACTGGAATCAACGGTTGGATGAGGGATTGGGACCCGGGGGGGGGGGGGGAGAAGATGGAGGAAAGAAGATGGGTTGAAGAAGAAACCATAGCTGTGGCATGTAGATTAGTAGACATCATCGAAGAAGAGTTCTGTTTGGTATTGGGTTTAAAGGGGTTGGTTTGCGTTTGGTTACGAGGATAGCAAAAGGTTATTGGGCCACGTAGATGGTTAGTGAAATTGGGTACTGATGTATTATCCTTATAAATAAGTGAAAAGCAAGCATGCATTATAGGTTGCAACTTCAGTCAAATCTCTCTACGGTCAGCTTGTAAATCAATACAAATGCTATGACTTATGCAGCACGCAAGATGGATGAGGCGAAATTAGAGCATGCTCATAATGTGTTAGCTAGCTAGCTGGGCGATCATGTTGGGATCTCTTTCTTTTTTTTTTTCTTTTTTTTTTTCTTTCTTCTCTCTCTTGTTAATTCATTTTGGATTCATTTTCTATTATCTCCCGTCTCTTCGCACTCTTTTCCGACCATTTCATTGGTAAATTATAAGTCGTTGCAAGGTTTTAGACTCTTTTATTTTTATATTCTCACACAATTCTTTACATGTGAAAACTTTTTAAGCCAAACACGTAAACAACACAACACATGGAGCACGTTTCAGTGGCGTGGAGCCCATGTGGCAGTTGAACTTCAGACATGGGCCAACCTAATCTGGTACTATAAAAAAAAGTTGAGGTTCCAATCCATAATAAACAAATTAACATTATAAAAGAAGCACCCTTATAAGCCCTTGTAAGGTTGTTTCTTTCTCAGATATGATACTCTTTTATCTTCATATTCTCACAACAGAGACTAATTATATTTTAGCACGTACCATATATCTACAATTTTATCAAAACACAATGGGTCAATTTACCATATGAGATGCAAGTGCAAGGATTTGAAGAAAGTTGAGGTTCCACATAAAACCAAATGACAATATGTGGAGTAGCTCAACTTACTTATAAATACATGCAAGGTCTCTCCTCCCATCAATGTAAGATTCATTCTCAACACGCCCCCTCATGTGTGACTAATATTTCCAAACCTAACAAGTGGACAATATAATAGGGTGACGTGAAGTGTGTGTGGCCATTTGGTTTCACACGTGAGACAACATACTCTGATACCATGAAGAAAGTTAAGATTCCACCATAAAACCAATTGGCAATATGTATAGTAGCTCAACTTACACACATAAAATTCCTCCTTTCATCAATATGAGATTTATTTTCAATATTACTGACTAAGGACGCTATTAATCCGATGGAAGGGTTTGCATTAATATGATTTTCTTGTTCTTTTTCTCTGGGGCTCAGACCAATAATTTTAATATATAAAGCACAAACTTTCGACAGAAGTTGCCCCATTCACAAAGCACCATATAGAATATGATTCCCAGCGAAACTACCTTGGTGCAGCTGCTGTCAAAGCGATCATAAAGCATCTTTTTTTTTTCACTTATTTTTTCTTTGAATCCACGATTCCATCACTCGCCACTCAAAGTTTCAAATATATACATATATTCTGTTCCTCAAATGATCATTAAGCTTTTTTTTTGGTCGAAGATCATTCAGCTATGTTCTTAATCTAATTCAATTGTAGGATGATCAAATATATGATCCAGCCTATGTCGGTGTCAAAAGGATCATAGCCACTCATAAAGCTTCTTTCCTAGCAATCATCACATCTTTATAGCCTTTATTTATTTATCAATCATCTCTATAGTTAATTATATATATATTTTTTTTCTCTATATAATAAGGTACGGTCTTATTATATACGTGTTTGGTAAAGGTAATTTTAGAAACATATATAAGCAGTTAATTCAAGTGGCCAAAAAGAATTTAGTAATGAGTTAGGATTATAATAAGTTCAAAATTCAATTACTCATTATGTAAATCAAAGAAAGATATGGTCCTCACCCTTTTGGAAGAGGATAGGTGTCTCGCCTGCAATTATTGGTGAATAGCCAATTCTTTCTCCATTTGAAAAAAAAAAAAACAAAGAAAGACACAAACCCGCTGCTAGAAGATAAACTTGTAGCCAGGGGGAGATTGAAATGCATATGTGAGTCTTCCTGGCTCCCGAAAGAGGTGGATAACCGTGACTTGCCACCAGTTCTTCCCCTTTTAAAACAAGAAAGAAAGAAAGACACAAATAAAACACATACATATGAGCATTAATATCTTCATTTCTACTAACACTTGATTAAAATTGACTTACTCAATCTCCTCCTAATGTACTTATTAGAAGAAATATTTATTTTTTCTTTTTGTCAAGTGAAGGGCAGACAAATGCCATCATCAACTTGAATAATTGGATCTTTGGGTTGGGCAGCATGTCATTTCGAATAACATGTTCTAGTAGGACAATAATTTGTTACTTATTAAGACAGTTTTTGTTGGATTTATATGCACTATGGTATTCGTGGCTGCTAAGGATCTTATCACTAGAAAAGCCCCAAGTCAGTGCCATCCTCTCATTGGAGGATGGATAACATAATATGTTCTAGCCAATAATACCAGTGTACCAATTCTGTAAGTTATTTCCAGTGACTATTGAAGATTTAGCCAGATTAGGCGAATTAAGAGCTTGTATCTCAGCTAGTTACAACATCCATTCTACGTCTGATGTCTCGAGTTTAATTCTCCATCTCTCTAATCTTGTTCCTACTAAAAAAAACATGTAAATCATTTCGACATATATAAAGTTGGATTATTTAGACCCTATGCCTAGGCTTTTTAACCAAAACGATTCATGAAATTGACATCTCATCATTTTGGTCCATGAGATTTAAAATCGATAGAGCTCCCTAAGTTTGTTCATCATCAATCATTTTAGTCTTTCAGCGAAAAATCTCCTTTAAACAAGGATAAAATGAGAAAAATATCTGCAATTTTTGTCAAATGATTTTGGCCCATTGTTTATTAAATTGATAATATTTTAGTCATTTTAGTCATTATTTAACAGAAATTTTTCACACAATGACCAAAATGATTGATGATGGACAAACTCAAATACCACTTTTATCAATTTCAAATCTCAAGAACCAAAGTGAAGAGTTATATCAATTTCGGGACCATTTTAGATAAAATGCCAAAAAAAAAAAAAAAAAAATTCATGCGTTGGTCCACTGAGGTGATATACTTGGATTTATTGTATTAATTTATACTATCGCAACGAGTTCACTGTTCATGTATTTGATTGCTAGTTAAAAATTAAATGACCGCATTTATTCATTGTAATTGATAAAATCTTATGGCAATACTTAGGGTTTAGGGTTCATAATACCGTCAATAATTGACATGATAAAACATTTTGAGTTGGTTACGGAATTAGCACCACAACTAATCGTATCATTACTATAGATTTTACTGCTTAATTCATTATATTTGCTAATTAATTAAAATTAGCAATCGACATTCGACATGCTATACGACAAGGGTAGAAGCATGGAATTGAAAGTACAGTGTTGCAGACCGGTGTGAAGACAAGAGATGGAAGGAGGCAAAGGTCCGCAAGGAGACACACCCACCACGTGGTGGTCCCACTTTGGACCCCACTAGTATCCGCGCCATTCCCCCTTCTGTTGAAACATACGTCATCGGGTCATCATCTTTCGACAGGTAAGAAAACCAAGCATGCCAATGCCAACGTGTCATCGTAAGGGGCCCATACTTCCTACCGTTACCTTTTAAATCAGAGTATCTGGCAGTTACAACTTACAAGTCCCAAACGCCAAATCTGAGAAAATTATTTGTCTGAGAGAGTTTTTGTGACGATATAATTTCGTCGAAGTTCTTCCCCGTTACTTCATTAACAGGACTGTCATCTACTTCGACCTAGCTAGCTTTATATTTAGTGATAGAAATATCATTACAATGAATTTTAACAAAAAGTTTCCGGTATTGTTCATTTTAACGAATAATTACATTATAAAATCAATCTTAGTACTATTCATTTTGTTCTTATCGTTAAAACTCATAATTTTTAAATCATTTTCATTAATTTTCTTTATAAAAAAAAGGGAGTATATTTTAATATTAAATTATCAACAATATAAGCAACACATCAACGGTTAATAATGTAACAATATTAGGCGGTAGGACAGATTACGTGAAATCTATGATCGAGGGGACTATATTCAGTTGCATTCTTTGTTTGTTCTGCACTTTGCTGTAGCAAATCACTTCCTTAATTCTTTAAGTACAAGCTTCACAGCACTATACAGGGTACACGCTCTCATTACCTTTTATCATCCACAGTCCTTCACCATGCCTTCTGTTTCTCAGCAATGGCTGCTACTGCTCCTAATATCCACAGTACTAACAGTCTTCGCACGTGCCGAATTACCAGGCACGTGGGAGCTCCTCGTGGAGAACGCCGGCCTAGCCTCCATGCACACCGCCGTCACACGCTTCAACACCGTGGTGCTCCTCGACCGCACCAACATCGGCCCTTCCCGCAAAATGCTCCGCAGGGGCCACTGCCGCAACGACCCCTACGACGCGGTTCTGAAGCGCGACTGCTACGCCCACTCCGTGCTCTTCGACCTCCAGACAAAGCAAATCCGGCCGCTCATGATCCAGACCGACACGTGGTGCTCATCCGGGCAGTTCCTCCCGGACGGCACGTTATTACAAACGGGTGGTGACCTGGACGGGGTGAACAAGATCCGAAAATTCGTCCCGTGCGAGGCAACCGGGTCGTGCGACTGGGTGGAGCTTGCTGACGTGGAATTGGCCAACGGCAGGTGGTACGCCACGAATCAGATTCTGCCGGACGGGTCGGTGGCTATAGTCGGCGGGAGAGCGGCCAACACGGTGGAGTATTACCCGCCGAGAAAAGGCGCCGTTGCGCTCAATTTCCTTGCTGACGTGGAGGACAACCAAATGGACAATTTATACCCGTACGTGCATCTCCTCCCCAACGGCCACCTCTTCATCTTCGCTAATAACAAAGCGGTGTCGTACGATCACAACGTGGATAAAATCGTGAGGGAATATCCACCGTTGGATGGCGGCCCACGTAATTACCCGTCCGCCGGATCATCCGCAATGCTGGCGTTAGAAGGCGACTACTCAACGGCTATGATTTTGGTTTGCGGCGGGGCCCCGTACGGCGCTTTCATCGCGAGGAGCACCGACACCCCGGCGCACGGTAGCTGTGGGCGCATCGTAGCGACGTCGCCCGACCCGGTTTGGGAAATGGAGGACATGCCGTTCGGGAGGATTATGGGGGACATGGTCATGCTCCCAAGCGGCGACGTTTTGGTCATCAACGGAGCGCAAGCTGGGACCCAGGGCTTCGAGGCGGCATCCAACCCGTGCTTGTACCCGCTTCTTTACCGATCCGACCAGCCGGTCGGCTTGCGGTTCATGACTTTGAACCCGGGAACCGTGCCCCGATTGTACCACTCCACCGCGAATCTCTTACCCGATGGGCGGGTATTAATCGCCGGAAGCAACCCGCATTATTTCTACAGATTCGACGCCGAGTTTCCCACGGAGTTACGAATCGAAGCGTTTTCGCCCGAGTATTTGAGTCCGGACCGGGCGAATCTCCGACCCATTTTCGAGGGGATACCCGAAACGGTGCGCTACGGCGAGAGTTTTGACGTTTCGGTGTCGGTTCCGCTGTCCGTGGTGGGGGTTGTGGAGGTTAATTTGGGGAACGCGCCTTTTGCCACGCATTCGTTTTCGCAGGGTCAGCGGCTGGTCAAACTGGCCGTTACGCCGTCGGTGCCGGACGGTGAGGGGCGTTACAGGATTAGCTGTGTGGCGCCGCCGAATGGGATGGTTGCTCCGCCGGGTTATTACATGGCATTTGCGGTCAATCAGGGCGTGCCAAGTGTTGCGCGCTGGATACATCTGGTGTCTTGATGTATGATTTTAATTTTGGGTTAGAAAGTTCGTGAATGAATTAAATGTGGATAAGAACCGTAAAGCATTAATTGATATTTTGCTTCCTTTGGGCTGGTTGTCGGTAATTTGCTTGGATTTCAGAGTTATTGGTAAGAAGATAAATGGAAATAGACTAGTTGGAGCTATAGAGATAAGAAGCGGGAGAACACTACATACAGGTAAAATAAAATTATAAATTGAGAGCCTCTTAAATTAGTAGTTTTGTGCGGTGGCATTACTTGCACTCGATCGAAGTCGGCTTTGAGAAAATTTTTGAACCCCTTTAATATAACAACGTAAGCGATTAGATTCCAAAGTGAAACAGGGAAGAATGGTGGTGTCTAATCCATTCATCAGCAAAGGAATAAATCAATGGAAAACGATATTTCTTATTCCCATAGTGGCTGTGAGTCCACTTGTGGCAGATATGAAAATGAGACTAGTTCTTTTTCTTTTTTGGGTAATCAAAAGTTCAGGTGGCGGGGAGACTACCCAATCATAGGGTTATAATATACTACTATCATATGGGCACACACAAAGTGTCTGAGAAATTTTGTTTTTGAAATAGAAGGAGAGAGGAAGAGAGTGATAGAGAATGTGGGAGTGGGAATTTTTTTTTTTTTTTAAATTAAAGATATGTTAGGATTATATGTAGGTAAGGCTTTGAAAAAAAAAAAAAGTAAAATTTGGTTATGTGAGATTTCATTTCTTCCATATATTTCTTATTCATGTTCTGTTTTAATTAGAGGGTTAAACTGGTAATTTCATAGGATTTTGGTTGACAATGAGTGCTTTATTAGTCTTAACTCTTTTTTTTTGTTTGAAAAATTTTATTTGAACCCATACAACCTCACTTTACACCCAACTTAAATCTTAATTGTGAATTGTCTTCTTAGCCCTATTGTGTAATTATCATCAAGTACAAGATGAAATAAACACAAAAATCAAATTTTACCAATAAACCCACATTCAATAATAACACCCTTACAATCACGCAATAATTCTTTTACGTTCTGTTTTGGCTAAAACCCTACGACGTTGTCATAGAGAAAAATAAGCTCTTTTTAACGAATGGATAATAAAGGTGGATGATGCATTTTCTAGTATTTTGTTTCTCTGCCACCACATGTTCTAGTTTTTTTCAAAGATCCATATATATGGCTAATCATCTTTACCAAGGATCACCTTGGAGACAAGTTTTAGTAGTGGTGTCCCGATAAATATATGTCAGAACTGAATCTTTCTTGTTAAGAAGGAATAGCCATCACTTGAAGAGAAAATTGAAATCAAGGATTATTGAAATCAAATAATTGAACTGGGTAATTATACTTGGTAAAATCTCATTGAAACAATAACTTGCTCAGAGCATTATTAGGTGCGAAAGAAACCCACACAATAACCCAATCCAATTTTCTCACAATTCTCCACTAATTCAACCTTTAAATCACTGCACTCTATATGATTGGAAAATGCTAAATTTCTGCATACTAAAAAATATTTTGAATACATCAACGCTTGGGTTGGTTAAGTGAAGAAAACGAGCAATGTGAAATATGCAACAAAAGAAGGATTAAACACGAGACAAATATGTAAGATATAGTGTTCTCTTTATGTTTGAATGAGTTGTAGAAAACTGATTTTGTGTTTTTATTTATTAATGGGTGTAAAGATAAACTTACCTATTGAATTGGGTTTGTGAGGGTAGTTTAAGTAATAAATTTGGGTTTAGAGAGATATTGATGGTTTAATTAAAATTTATATGGGTGTAAAAAGTAAGTTGGGTGTAAAAATAAGTCATGTGGGTTCAAATAAAATTTCCCTTTTTGTTTTTACATATTCACTAAAAGAGATTATCGGCAACGAGGTTCGAACCTAAGCCTTAGTTTAAAAAAAAGAACGATTCTTATCAACTCAACCAACCATCTTTGGGTCGAGAGACTTCACTTCTTAGTTGCGTTGTAACCGAAAAAGACCCAAAAAAGAGCATCAAATTTTGTCACTCTAGTGGTATAGAATTGTTGGGACCCAATTTTATGTGTCTTTCTGGTGACGCATTATAATCATCTTTGGCAGGACGCTTTTATTAATAATTATTAATATTAATAAGACAAAGATAAGTGCTAAGAATGCTACTGTGCACACTTTCATTGTGCAATGTAAGGCAAATATTTTAGAACCCAACTCTCTATCTCATTCACCTACCAATCTTTGTTTTAGTAGTTGTTATTTCCACTTAGATCAGAGGAAGTCTCAGAGATCCACATGAATACAATTATAATACGTATTTACATCGTGTTTGATACTTAATTATAATTACGAATTTAAATATATCTTGAGAAAAAATAAGTTGTATTTGTTTTGATCAACTGTTATACGAGATGGTTACATAATGCGAGAGAAATGCCTATGTCGTTGTTCTCTCTCTCTCTCTCTCTCTCTCTTAATTATCAAGCAACTCATTACACTATGCAAAAATATAGAGAGATTGATAATATACACCGATTCCATGTGAGTTTAAATTGGAATTGGATGGCACCATTTTGTATGCCTTAATATTTCTTTAAATACTGAAATTCGAGCCTTTACAAATTAATTTCAAGCACGATTTCACAACCTGTAGTACTTCAAACTTAGAAAGTAGATTATTTTTGGACTTACTAAACGATGGTTCAATCAATATTGCTGATATTAAACTACAATATATGTGTATATATTATTTCATGGGATCGGGCCTCCATTTTCCGGTTCATCTTCATAGCTATCAGCCACAGCCACCTTCTGGACGCTCTTGTAAGAATAACGCTGAGCCACGAAAACATAAACACACAGATTTGCAGCAGCCACGCAAGCCAGGAGCCAATAAAACCTGTCCAATCGACTGCTGTTCAAATCCTTCCCGAACCAACTCTTCCCTACATTGTCCGTGATGTGATCAACGGCCGTGATCAAAAGGCTGCTAAGGAAGTTCCCAGCTCCGATCACACTGAGGTATAAAGCAATGCCTAAGCTTCTCATGGAGTCCGGAACTTGGTCGTAAAAATACTCCTGCAACCCCACAAGAGTAAACCCATCTCCAAACCCAATGATAAAAAATTGTGGTGCCAACCACAACACGCTCATGGAATGCGAACCTTTTATTGGGTCACTTTTGACAAACCCTAGTCGTTTCTTCTCCACCAATGCAGCTGCTATCATCGTAGCGATGGGGAAAACCATTCCGATTCCAATCCTTTGGAGGATGTTGATTCCTCTTTCGTTTCTGGTTGTCCTTCTTAGAATCGGGACGAGGAGTTTTTCGTATAATGTGACAGAGACGATCATTCCAATGGCGGCGATTGCGTAGATTGAGGCAGGGGGGACCTCAAAACCATTTGCAACCTCTCTGTTCATGGTGGCACTTTGTTTGATGAAGAATGTAGAGGTTTGTGCTACACAAACTCCAAATGGTAGAGTTGCTAGCCAAATGGGGATCAAGTTTAGAACAAGTTTCATCTCCTCCACCTTGGTCACAGTTGCTAGTCTCCAAGGACTTGGCTTCTCGGTCAAGTTTTGCGCGCTTACGATTGCCGCCTTGTCAAGAAATCTGAAACACGTGATGCCAAGAAAATCTTGTTCATATAACATTTTTTGCAGTGATTATATTGTACAAAAATAACAGTTTGATAATATAACATGTCAAATTTGACAACATAACATGTCATATTAACATATCAGATGTCACATGTGAACGTTACCCTTATCATATATAAACAAGGAACATATTGTGTTATGTAAAGAAAGGATATCAGTTCGCTTACTTGAGCTTCTCGGTGTGGCACAGAAGCCTCCCATTGACCTTTTCCGATTTGGAGATTTCATACAATTGAGCAGGGTCAGAAGGGTGAGGCAGACTTCTCTTAGCAATAGCAGCTACAAGAACCTGCAACATTGGTGTCAAGGGGCTTCCAGTTGGTTTCCGATAACGGTAATTCCGCCTTCCAATTATGAAGATAGCAAGTGATACAGCCATGACTGCAGTGAGAACAATATCAGCAACACCCCAACTCACATGGTCTTGCACATACACAACCACGGTTACCCCAAGTAAAAGCCCACAACAAAGCCCAAAATTCCACCAATTGAAAAAGGACATCTTTTGCTTCCTTTCTTCACGGTGATCGTCATCGAATTGGTCAGCTCCGAAGCTTTCCAGGGCAGGCTTATGACCCCCAGTCCCTATAGAAACTAAGTAGATTGCGAGGAAAAACACAACTTCATGTATTTTTCTGGGTTCATGACATGTTTTTGTATCACAAGGCCTCAAGCTGGGTAAGAACCAGGACATGCACAGAAGAATCAAACCCTAAAACAACAGAACAGTCATTTTCTTAGTAAATTAATAGTTTATAACAAATTAATTTGTTTCAACTGGGCGATGCTATTTGGCACACAAAACGGAGACACTCTCTAATACAAGTGAGGCGCACATGCTAGTAGGGACTACATATATTAGAGATCGAATGTGTAAGTAAGTGTTTTAATTTTGTGTGTTCGAATAGTTTAATTGTTCAAACTATAAACGAAATTAACTACCATGAGGTAAATGATGGATGAAAAGAGAACTGTTTTGAAGCGCCCCAAGTAAGCATCAGCTATGAAGCCTCCAAATAGCGGAATCAGTGTGGTGACACCAGACCAGTAATTGACACTTTTTGCTGCGATCTTGAGGTCGTCATGCAGTACTCTGGTGAGGTAAAGAATTAAGCTAGTTGCTATTCCAAAGTAGCTCAATCTCTCACTGAACTCGATTGCTACACACACAGAGGATAATCACATACAGTTAAAATTGGAGAAGTCAACTAATTGTTAATTATCAGATAAAATTCAGCTGAAGAATTTGAACCAAAGAAAGAAAACTGGTTCATATAATTTTGTGCCTTTTTATCTGTGATGGTAGCACAGTATTATCCTGATCATATTGGACTGTGATGATTAAAGTCGTATATAATAAAGCTACAGGTATGGAAAATATGGATAAAATGGCCATTCAAAAAGTAAGAAAAAGATAGATTATGTAGCTTTGGAGTCTCGTACCACTACAGGTATGGCCCTTCGAAAACCTTATCTGGTTTACTTCCCTCTCTAAATTTCATTAAATCAAAGCTATACCAAGGCTATCATGCATAAAAAAACATAATAGCAAAAGTTATTTCTATACATGCTTAAGTTCTTGTGTTTCTTTACATATATATGTCTACTGTTATTGAGGGGAAAGATTTTTCCGCTACATAATATCTCGTACCAATGATAGAATGTCATGCATAAGACTTTCTTAACATATATATCATTGTATTATTACAAAGTAACTATGACTCATGCCATCTAATATATTGTTTCCTCCTGTTAACCTGAAATTGTTGGTAGGCCTTATTTATCAGGGTTTGGGATTTAGCTAGGGAGCCAGTATATAATTTTAGAATTATTAAGATATACCACATGATCTTGAGCATAAAATAGACCCGCATATATATAAAGTTTGTTCTAATTTGATATGTTATGTCATTAAATTATGAATTAAATATGAGTCACTAATTCCGTAGGATAGTGCTATTTATATACTTATTCTTATTTTTCATACACCCTTGTTAATTTTTTATTATTCATTTTCTTCAATTCATTCGATATGTTGTCAGAAAATGGAGAGAGGTGTGAGAAATAAAAATGGGTGTGTGGATAGCACTACTCATTATATATGAGTGAACTTTGAAGTATTTGTGGCTCTAATTATAACTGGATTTTCCAAAATATTTGCGAGCACAAAAGCACTAATTCGTAGCTTGGTGACCTTTTTCAGCACTCTGTCGATTACTTGTGTTAATCGGGTAGGATGGCCACTAACCCTAAACGCTATATACACGCACACAGAGTAAGTGCTGCTGAGGCTCCCGTCCCTCACCACAGGCACTCTTAGCTCATATGACATGTATATTCACGGCCTAGATATATATATATATATCCACCTTCCGTGGTTCTGCTTGAAGAAAGTAATAATATAATACAAGACAGCAAAGCAACATAAAAGAATACAATATTCGTTTCGTGGACGATATTTTCGTCAACAAGTTATATATTCCTACGATGAAAATATATGTATTTCAATTTCTATTGTACATGATCTGTTTACATGATCTTCCACGGCTAAAACTAGACAAAAATAATTAAGCCAAAAAAAGAAAAATCTTGCAGAGCATATGACAGAAGCAGCATAAAATATAACTGCTCAAGCAAAGTAGCATGAAATTATAGACTTTATTTTTGGCAATCAAGAGAAACTTACGTATTACGGCTATATTTAGTAGTTTGGCATAAATATTATTTCTTACCTACAATAAAGAGAGAGGCTTTCCAAACACCAGTTGAAGCTCGGATAGGAATGTTTCCTTTATGATCCAGGGAAGAATCATAAACCCATTTCTCCTCATCTTCAATAACTTTGCTCGACTTTGCTCCCCTTCTTTCTTCCATCTTCACTAAGAAATTGAATTTCTTGTACTAATATCACTTCCAAAGAAGGAAGCAAAAGTATTTAAGTAAAGGCTGTGTGATTCCTAACAAGATGGAAATCTGGTATACATTTATATGGAGAAGTGGGTTGGTTGGTGCAAGGAACATTGACTTTGGTTCTCTTTATATAGGGGAGGGGGGATACTCACTTTTCACCTGTTTTTCACTTTTTGAAATTCTTCAAGTTACCGTATGACCGATACGTGTCAGTATCGAGACCCTATATTTAGTGCTTTAATTTATTCATATTTTGTTAAATTTTAGAGTATCATTAAATGAGATATCAAAATTGTCACGTAAACACATAATAGTGAAAAATGGCAGCAAGCTCCCTCCAACCGAGCTTGCAGTTTCTTACATGGTGCTGAGTCAATTAAAGACAAAGTCTTTTATTGTCAAATTTGGCAGCAGTAGTCAAATTTATTTAATTTATTTAATTTTTTTAATTTTTTAATTTTTTTAATTTTTTTAATTTTTTTAATTTTTTTAATAGATGTTATGCAATATATAATTAATATTATTGTGTATTCCAAATATTTGATTAATTGTCTCAATAATTGACCGATAAAAAGATGAAAAATTCTAAATATTTGATTAGTTGTCTCAATAATTGACCCCACAAAGAGATGAAAAAAAAATTATAAAATGACATTATTATTTACCCTATTAGGTGGAGCAAAAAGTTGTGCAAAATATCAAATTCCCATAAGTCATTAAGTATATCTTAATGTTTTAAATTTGACATCTTCTTTGATGATGTTCTTAGTCGTTACGATAATTTGATTGCATAAAACACTTAGCAAGCTTATTAGCCCTTTTTTATTCTTTTTTTTTTCTCAATCGACCTAATGTTATACTTCAAGTTGCTTTGAGCCTACTTTGCTAGTGAAGTCAAAATATAGAGACTCGAGATTTATTATGTTTTTAATTTTAACAATAAAAGAATAATAAAATATTAAACGGGTTGATCTACACGTAAAACTTGGTACAAGTTCTATAATATAAGTATAGAGTAAAACGTTAATAGTAGTACCAATTATTCTCCACCTTTTCCATTACATCTTAGTTAACTTGGGAATCTCTCTCAATTATGAAATTTATTTTCATCTTGTTTTGGCAAGATTTTTTGTATACATTTTTGGCAATAGTTATGACAGAGGAAACGTCCTTTCAATTAACGTGTTATATAAATGGTGAGATATTTATGTTAGAATAATAAAATTTAAGTTTGATAACCTATGTGCCACTTTGATATTTTTTTTTGAACAAACGATATAATCTACACTAAATGAGAGGGAGTGAGCTTAGTCTCACAATGTGTTGGCAATAATGTGGTTCAAACTCGTATTTGGCGAGAATCGAATCTAAGACCTTTCACTTACAAGTGATGAGAAATACCACTAGATCGTAATAGTAAGTGACTACATCTTTTAAACTATTATTTTATTACATAATCTTTGTTTTATATTTTAAATTATATATATATACACACACACACTTCATAATAAAATTCATATTAATTAATAATGGAATACCAGAGGCTGTAAAGAAGACGAGACATGCCACCAATAAGCCTGACGCAAGGTCTATTGTCGGTGCTACCCTGAAGGTTATCCATATAGCAGAATAACGGAGAAGCCAGAAGTTCATGGTGCTGCACGTGAAGCTGCGCTTCGTCAAATCAAGGAAAGAATCAAGAAGACCAAGGATGAAAAGAATGCCAAGAAGGCAGAAGTACCAAAATCTCAGAAGACTCAAGGCAAGGGCAACATTTCCAAGGGAGGTGCACCCATGGGACCAGAGCTTGGCGATGGTGGTGACAAGCGTTAGCCACCGTTCTGTTGTCCACTTGCTGCGGAGTAGAGTAATAGATAAGACGTGTTTGTTGGTTTGAAGATTTTGTAAGGATTGCAATGGTCACATCAATTAACAATTAATTATAGTAAATATTTTAAAACAATACAAAAATTAATAAAATGCATTTAGTAATAAATTAAAAATTATTTGAAGCATTAAATAACATCAGCTTCAAATAATTTTTAATTCATAATTAAAAGCATTTTATTTATTGTTTTAAAACATCTACTATAATTAATTGTTGATTTATATAACCGTTGTAATTTTTATACAATGACACGTGATATATTATTTGTGTGTTGAATATAATGAAAATTTTCTCCCTTGATCTATACATGCACAAACTTTTGAGCCACATATATATTGTAAATTAGAACATTCTAATTAGTATAAAGACCTAAAACATTGTATATTACTTGTAAGATAAATAATAGCTCACTATATTTCATGATGCATACTTTTTTCTCAACATTTTGTAATCCATATTTTAATAATTTGATCTCAATTCTTTAAGACTTGAAAATTCTTTACGGAAACATAGCCTTTATAGTCAGATGAAAAAGAAATAATTATAACAATAAATTGAAGAAAAACAAAAGTATATGAAGAAATTATTCGAATAGTTGCACAAAATTCCTTGACACTATGTTTGGATGAGAATAATAAATTTGAAATTTAGACAAGATACAAAATTTATAAATTGATATGCACTAATTCTCTTGTTTGAATTCATAAACCTAGAAACTTATAATTTTCTCGTTAAAAAAAACCCTTAAAATTTAGGACTTCTAATTTCCAAGTTTAAATTTTATGTAAATATGTGTTATTTTCAAATTTCTACGAGTGAGAGTTGAAAAATAAAAAATACAAAAAACTCAACCATGAGGCCACCACCACCCACCCACCCACCATCATGGTTGCTGTTGCCGCAAGATACCGTTGTGGCCCTCGCCATTGTCGCTGCCACCACCACCACCATTAGCATATTTTCTATCTATTATCTCTCATTTATATATTAATGACTCAATACAACAACAAATTCCGTATTTAATTATATTCCATTATTCTTTAGGTTAATTAAATAAGAAAATTTTAAAAATAAAACCTTGTCATTTTTATTTTATTAATTTAAAATTCCTTAGTAATCTTAAATTTCCTCAATCAAACACAATGTAAAGCTCCAATTAAGCTGCTTTCATCACTCAATAAGTTCCTTTACTTGCGAATCTTCAACAAAGTTTATCAACTCAAGTCACATTTTACTTTTGTTATCGGTCCCTCACTAGACTTTTCCCTTTTATCTTTTTTTTTTTTTTTTATCAAAGCAGCATTTTGCTGCAAAAAAAAATTACAAAGCCCAAGCAGCAACTAACTAGAGATGAGAGGAGGAGGTGATTGAAGTGAGAGGATAGATTTTACACATGGATAAAGAAAGAAGAGAACCACCACATAGGGTGGAAAATCCATCACTACTAAGGATGGAAGAGCCATAAAAATGATGGAAGAATGAAGAAATAAGAGGTGCCGCCCCGTAGGGCGGCGGAAAAACCAGAGCGAGTTTTGGGGTTTTTTAGAAGAATTTTTCCGATATATTTATAACGTGGTAATCATGAGGTCGGTACATTGTATGGCGTATGAGCTATGGCTCGACTGTGCTAGGAGAAATAATGTTGTCTTTGTTTAATCTTGACGAATTAGCTCAAATCATAATAGATAATAGCTTAATGGACCACTTTAATCTATTTACTAATCCCCACTCCACCGCTAATGGATCCATTTATCCACGTGACTTTATTAACTTATATTTTAGACAATTAGATGAGTTGCTAAAATTCTTAGGCCATCTCCAACCGAGGGCTGGCCAGATGACTCGTTTTAGCCCTCTGGCCCTCCAAGATATTAATATTGTAATGAACAGTACATTGTCATATTTGCCTCCGCCTCCAACAAAGGGCCAAAGGGCCAGAGGGCTCGTTTTAGCCCTGTCACAAAAAAATCGTCTCCAACCGAGGGCCAAAGGGCCATAGGGTCAAACATAATTTATTATTTAAAAACTAAAACTTAAATGTTGTTAAATGTTTTTTTTATGTTGTATAATGTTTATATTGGTTAATGTTATTTAATGTTGTTTCATATTGTTTAATGTTGTTTCATGTTACTTAATTTAATTTAATGTTGTATAACGGCTTAGGAAGTTATAGGAAAAAAATAGAATTAAAAAAGAATATGAAACAAATTTTGTGAAATAGAAATTATAGGAAAAAAAATAGAATTTAAAATAAATGAAACAAATTTTGTGAAATATAAGTTATAGGAAAAAATAGAATTTAAAATAAAATAAAACAAATTTTGTGAAATAGAAGTTATAGGAAAAAATGGAATTTAAAAAAAATATGAAACAAATTTTGTAAAATAAAAGTTATAGGAAAAAAAATAGAATTTAAAAAAAATATGAAAAATAGAAGTTATAGGAAAAATTTTGTAAATAAAAAATAATAATAAAATTGTAAAAAAAAAAAAATTCAAAGCATTCAACCGACAAGAATTCCATTTTTTCTGGCCAGCCCTCTAGCCTAGCCCTCGGTTGGAGACCGTTTTCGGACTATTTTCGACTCTCTGTCCCTTTGGACCATTGGGTTGGAGATGATCTTACATTCTCAAATTGGCCTTGCCGATTCACGATGTGAGTTTCACTGGATCAAACTCCACTCATCAAGAAAGTTGAAGTTGCTTTGTTCTTACATGTATAAAATGGCTACTTGTCTGTGTCATGCGTGTAATTCATATCCAAGCCATGTTAGAGGCGTTGTTTGCCTTCATTGCTATATATCATGGATATGTAACATCATCTCTCATCATATCATGCATCTCATCATCAAAACAATATTAAATTATAAATAATAATAATAATAATAACAAGGGAAAATTTGAAATAAGTCCAATTTTATAGGCCTACTTTTTAAATAGATCCAATTTTTAGTGATTTTTTACTTTTGAAATAGGTATAATTTTTAATTACTTTGGACCCATATCAAAAGATCCCTAACAACAAATTATCACAATCATATTCTAACAAATTGCACATAAATCAAGTTATATAAAGATTCAGCACTTCAGAAATATAGGCATGCAATACCAGCAAACAAGTCGTCAGAGCATGTGAAAGTACATACGGCTACATGATTTCGATTTAAATCAGGTTAACCTTTCAAAAAGCAAACGTTCCGTTAAAATATTGAAAAAATAAAATCAGTCTAAATTTTATTTTCAATATATTAACAGAATATGTAAAAATTTAACTTAAAATCTAATAAATTTCTATCTTTCAGAAGAAAAAAAAAATCCAGCTTACTTGACAACCTTGGAAAAGTCAATAAAGCTGCCAACTTTTGCCCCATGATGCAAAGAATAGAACCAACACAATCACAGCACTCACAGCAGTGCAGTGACTCTAGTGAGAATATTTTGCTACCAACAGTTGTATACAACAATAGTGAATCTAGTGAAATATTTTGCTACCAACAGTTGTATATGCGTGTTTAATACGATTGTGTTTAGCTTAGCTCATCTTATTAGAGAAATAGACTAGTATATATCCAACTTTTTAATGAATGATTTGGACTACTAATGCAGTTGCAGAAATTTTCGACTTTCTTTCCTATCCAAATCGTATAAGAATCTTATTAATTAGTGCTCTAAATTTTCATCCCTTTGATGGGTTGAACTAAACCTTTTGTATATCCAGAAAAGAAACAACGAATGACATCGGTTGGAATTGTTGGAAACATCACAATCCCGTATTATAAAATGCTAACTAAAGAGACAAAATTTGGAGACAAAATTTGTAAACTAAATACTGTGTTACCAATAAAAATGAGCACGTTTATCAACGTTTAATTAATAAATCAATCATCAACTTCCATGTCTTTTAGTTTCTAAAATTTTGTCTGCAAATTTAGTCTCTCTAACATTACTCAAAATAAAAATATGAAAAGTATGTGAACTTTTATACTTTAAAATTTTCTAAATCAGCAATTATTTTAGTGAAGCTGTTTTGTTAAATCTGGAATAAAAACACATGAGATGTTAATGACATTTTACTTTTTTTATTTTTATTTTATTTTATGAAAAACCAGAGAGTAATTCCATTTAAACAAACTCAAATACATCACAAAGAGAACCTTCTGAATAATGTCACGATGAGTACTGAAACCAAACTAAATTATAACTCCTTAGTCTAGTTAAGCGGTGTCAAGAGTATTGTGGATGAGCCTCTAGGGTTTTACTCTATTTGGATAGTTATATTTTTCCTTGTATATATATTTATTACTCTTGCAGCACTATTTATTTTTTCGACCCAAAAAGAAAAAAAATGGTCTTGCAAGAGTAATAAATATATCGTAATGTAGTTGTCGTAGCAAAATGTCTTGCGAGAGACAAAATATATAGTCGTATTGTATTTCCTTTTTTCTCTATACTTTTTCTCCCGTCAGTAAGTGATGAATTGCTCTAGTGGTAAGAGCATTCATCTTCAACCCACTATATTCCTGACCGTCCTCCCTCCCCTTAGCCCAACTCCAATGGTTGGGTTAAAACCTAAAATTTAGGCCCACCATTGTGTGTGGATGCGCCATACTCAAACTCACTCTCAGCAAACTAACACGCCAACACCCTTGCACACGACCCATGCGACATGCCAGTTAGCGTTGAGACCCAGCGAACTGACACTTATTGGTCACTTGCATAAGCCCAATGACTTTTTTTGTGATTGAACGAGTGAAAATAATGGGCCGTTGGTTGATCCGACGGTCCAGATTCAAACTTATTTTTGTTAATTTTAATTTATAAGTTCATTAAATTCAACAGTTGAGATCGAATATTATTAAATGTAGCAGTAGAAAAAAAATCCAATGGTCCAAAATTAAATTCAAAGGCTAAAACAATTAAAAACTGTTTTTGGGGTAGGTTTAGTGAATTTTCATTGTTTACCAAAATGTAAATATTTTTAGGTTACAATGTTAATAATAATAAATTAATATAATTTACATAAAATTTATTTTTTAAAAGGTTACCTAAAAAAATTAGCCTAAATTCATTATTTAATAATCTAGGACTAAATTTTAAGCTAAAATCATTGAAAAAGAAAACCTATTTTTGAGTTAAAATCTAAATTTTTTAGGCTAAAATGATTTTAACGGCTACCATTAGAATTGTTCTCAGTAGAGATCAGTGTAGAAGATTCACTGGTAATGGAAAAAGTATTTCCTCCCACCAAAAAGAATAAAAAACAGAAAATAACACCACTGAGATTTTGTGGTCTACAAGACCACAACTAGTCTTCTCTCCATCCCGTTTTGAATCACTAAATGCAAAGGAGAAAGTTTGCCGACAATGATTAAGTCTGTAATCAAACAAACTTAACCACAAATCAAACTTAATTAATTAGTTTACGGTTCAAGTCAACTGCAGCTCATTGGATTCAAATTGGTGGTCATAGCACTTCCATATCATCATAATTCGCACCCCAGAAACAATAAAATGAATGGCAATTTTAAAACATTTTGGGGACAACAGTAATCTCCCTTCTTCCGTTTGTATGTGTGGTCAGACTAGAGGATCGTGGGAGATGAGATATGATGGAAATTGTTTTTTTTTTTGGTTAAAGATATGATGGAAATTAAACCAGTCTGGTTCAATGCACCATGTGTTTTTATTTGTTTTGCTGTCATTTTCTGTTCTTTAATTTCTTTTTAACCTTTTTGCAGCTGACCAATGATCAATTCATACTTTAACTGGTAAGCGATAAACTTTATGGTCATATCGTAGTCCACCACTAACATCACACGTCCGATCTCACACGGGAAAACAATTCTCATATTGGTAACTAATCAAGTTATTATACCAGTCGGTGCTAATGTAATTTTTCTAGGGTGCGGTCAACATTCATTTATTAGAGTCCACGCAACTTTTTAAATGCTTAGCCATTCATTATACTTAAATTGGAGTTAGCGCAACTTTTCAAAAATCCAACTTAAAAACGTAAATTTGAACCGAGTAAATCGGCCCATCACATTCGAAAGAATCACATTCAAAAGAATAATATGCTCTAATATCATGATAAACTTTATAGTCCAACATGGTCCACCACCAACATCATGTATAGTGTCTCAATTTAACCACATATTGCTAAGTGTTAGATTTTATCACAAAATGCCTTAGTGATATTAGTTGAAGAAACTCTCATGTATTAATTATACATTATTTTATTATATACCAAACGTGGAATTCTATTTTTCAACGAAAAACAACTAGTTTTTTACGTACCTTCTAATTTTTGTATTTGTCCATTATTCTACATCATATTCCTTCCGAAACTAGCTAGTTTAATAAAGAGTTGATATCATATTTGTGAAATCTCGTTCATGGATTTCATTGTTATAATCTACGTGTAGACCTTTCGAGGTCACAATTTATATTTTCGAATAGATCTTGAAACCACGAACGTATAGGCGAAAGCCGTTTGCGAGTCCGGATTATAATGGTATAGTTACGGACATTTGAAGTTGTTTTACTAAACTATAGATTTTAAATCAATTAAACTTTCACAAGGAAGAAGCCTAATCAGATTTAAGCAAAAATAAGGGGACCAATAAGCTAGAAGGAGAAGGACCAATCAAATTAAAAGGGGGAAGGTTTCCAAAAAAAAAAAAAAAAAAGGAGAGGGGGGATGGTTCTGATTCTAACCCGTTTTGGGGGGAGATTGGACCCGTTAACCCACCAATTTGACCCGCTTGTATCTCCTCCGTTCGAGCTCTGTTTTGGGTGATCTTGGTGTGTTTGGATTAAAACTTGAACTTTGGGCTCAAAGGGAAGTTGGCCCAAAAGGCAGCCTAAAAAGAAGAGGAACTCGGAGCCCAGTCAAAGCCCAGCCGAAGTCCAGAAGGCAGGAGAGGCCCTTTTCTGACTAGGTGCAGACCATGTGAACCACTTGCCCACCTACCCAAAGGCCAAGTGGTATAGACCAACCAGCTAATCAGCCCATAAAGTACTTTATAGTGGCAGTACAAGTAAAATAGCTGATGAGTCACTACCCTTCAAGCTGCATTCGGGCAAGGTTATTGCTACAGGAAGCCAAACCGAGTTGTCTATAAAAGAAGAAAGAGAAATCAGGAATAAGGACACTCAATCAAACAAATAAATACAAACACAAACTCTGCTCAAAAGCCAGATTTGCCTTCAAACGAAGCTGTAGTCAGCAAGCATTCATCCCTCTCGGGATAAACCCTCATTTAAGCCTTTCTAATAGCTATGCTACCCTGTTCAAACTCTTGCTGTAATATCGATTTCTTTCTGTAAACTCATATCCCTTCCCCTTTTCTAAAAGCTTTCAAACACCCTTGATAAACCACAAAGATAGGAAGTTGCAAGACGGTCAGCCTTGCCCGACCCTCTTTGTTTTTCTTGTCTTTTCATTCATTAGCCTAGCAATATGTTGTATACTTCAAGTTGTATTCAAGTTATTTCTAGTAAGATGACTATTAAAAGACTGTCTCAACTCTTGAATCCGATTTGAATATGTTTTCATAGTTTAAACCAGATCTGAGTTCTAAGCCTTCGGGCATGTAAGATTTGATCATTTAAAAGTCCTTGGCCTCAAGGCATAAAAAGAACCTTATGTGGACTTAACCCATCCACGACAGTCTTTGATAAACAAGAAGTCCGAAGTTACTTGGGGCGCAAGTAATCGACCTATCCCTTAGTTTTATTTCTATTATATTATGATTATCATAGAACGTTTGAGTATGAAATTAATTCTGATGGGAAACCTCAAGGCCTACATCTAAGGCCCCACAAAGGCACCTATTTGGATTCATTCTGCTCTTCGGGCTAGAACGTTTGAGTATATAGTTAATTCTGATAGGAAGCATCAAGGCCTACATCTAAGGCCCTACAAAGGCACCTATTTGGATTCATTATGTTCCTCGGGCTCGGGTAATCAGAAGTATAATGGTTAAAAGACTCCTGAAATCAATGAAACAGACGTTATGTGTTCGAGTACTGGTTTAGTTATTGACTGGAAGCCTCAAGGCCTAAACCTAAGGCCCCACAAAGGCACCTGTTATAACTAACAAGGTCTATCGGGCATATACAATTAAAACTCGACATCCGTTTTACATCTGCCATGCTGAAGATGGCAGTGGCACGCCTGAGCACTTAAAAGTTAATCTTGATTGTGAGCCTCAAGGCCTACACCTAAGGCCCCACAAAGGCACCTTTCAAAGTTAACTCTGTCATTCTCTTTCAGCCTTGCCCGACAAGCCCGCCAGTGAAGCAGAAGCCCGACAGTAAAACATCAACCAGCGCCAACCTCTCGGGGAGCTGTGTGTTCGTCGGCCAGGGAACCCCCCCCGACGGAAATTCCTGCCACGAACATGGTGTCCATGGAAAGCTCTTCACGAGCCCTATCTATGTAGTGTTAGATTTCCCATTTTCTTTTCCATCTTTGCAGTTCGCAACCACAAAGCCACGACTTTTTCGGTAGTTTTATCATTTTTCCGGTTATTCCGGCAACCATTTCCTTCGAGTGAGGTATGAAACTTCATGTACTCTTCATAATCTTCAAGTTGGTATGCTTGATTCGTGCTTTCATATTCATTTTAGAGTTGGGTGTTTAGAACCCTAGAAATTCGGGTTTCTTCGGTGAATTTGGACGGTTTCCGGTTGGAATTTATCATCGACCTAGTTGTGAAAAGTGTTTTCCTTGTTGAGCTCTAGTTACCACGTAAATTTGAGCTCATTTAGTTAATGTTGAAAATTCAGGTTTTCTAAACCCTCCCTCTTGGCTTCCACCACATGTGGCGGTGCGTGGGACCTTCCACGAGTGTTGTCTAAGTACCAAATACCTTCTAGTGACCCTATGAACTTACGTCTAGCTCGGTTTCCCGAAATTCAATTGTTTGGTGTGGTGATCAAATTGGACCACCACTTGTTTGTGTGATTGACGGCAATCCGATCGTTGGATCGTCGTACAATTTTGTGAGCACCCTAGTTATTAGTTGTTGGACCTTTGAGAACTTACGGATCGGAAATCCGATGTGCGGATCTTCCGGATTGAATAACCTTAGATTGTTGACCTTAATAGACCTACCTTATCGACGGTTGATGTCCTAGTCAACATGCTCTACTCTAGAGTGTCGTTTATCTCTAATTTGTTGTTGAGGCTTGATGGAGCTTAGTTGGCTCATCACGATGACGTGTGTCTCGATATATGTATTAGTGGCACCATATCGAGTTATACTTGTTTATTAAATCTGTTTTCTGTTGAATTGTTATTTTTATTTTTAACATCGATCAATGTTTATTAATTGTAATTCGACTATAGCTTGGAAACGTTTATGAAATGTGGTTAGATATGTATGATTAGTATGATGTGCATGATTGTTTTTATGACGATGTGAACCCAGAATCTTATGAGAAGTATTATGTAGAACTTTTATGCTTGTATGATAAGATAGTTAGTGGGCATGAGAAGTTGATAGTGCAAGTGATTACGATGTAAATCATAGAGGATGAGATAAGGGTAAGTTGTTTGTGTGTTGATCTAACTGCACCATGTAGCAGTGGTACATGGATGGTCTTGCTTGGTTAATCCGCGTTGGGGGACCATACTATTTTTGGATTGCGCTTGGTTAATCCGCATTGGGTGATCCTTATAGCCATTTATATTTAGGGGTGATCATGCTTGGTTAATTTGTGTTGGGTGATCACTGCCTAACAGTTATGTAGGTGTGACCCTGCTTGGTTAATCCGCGTTAGGGGGTCACTACCTACTTGGTATCTTGACCCTACTTGGTTAATCCGCGTTGGGGGACCATACTATATATGGATCGTGCTGGGTTAATTTGCATTGGGCGATCCTTATGGCCATGTATGCTTAGAAATGATCATGTTTGGTTAATCCGCGTTGGGTGATCACTTCCTAACAGCTGTAGGAGTGACTCTGCTTGGTTAATCCGTGTTGGGGGGTCACTGCCTACTTGGTTACTTTCTCAGGGGTGGCTCTGCTTAGTTAATCCGCTTTGGGGGGCCACTTCGTGTTTGGTTACTAATGTAGGCTTCGGCCGAACTGCGTCCCTCTAGCCCTAATTTTTAATGTACATATGAACGATGGTTTTTGAGAATCTTGGTGGTTTGAATGGGAAAAGTCGTTGGATGTCTGGGTAACTCATATTTGAGGTTTATAAACTGTGATTGATGGTCTTTCTTTTTATTGATTATCACATACTTGTATTATTGTCACTCACCCGAGCTCTGCAACTTATCCGAGTTTCATTTGGCGGGTGCACCATTTCCGTGATGTAGGCACTGATTTTACATATGACAGGTTTGGGTAGATTATGAGAACCGCTTGATATTTTAGTTCCGTTGAGTGGTCCGGAACCCAGAGTCGTTGGATTCCGCTGAGTGGTCCGAAATCCTTGCTCTCGCTCATTCCCATAAGGTTAGTCTAGAACCTTAGATTCGAGTGAATGAGAATTACCCACAATAGACCTTGTGAATATGAAATAGATTTACCATGTTATTGCTCATAATCCAAGTAGGAAAATATATAGAGTTCCTTGGTTAAATTCGTGAAATGATATGTTATTGCATTCATTGATTAACATAATTAAATGCTAAGATCATGTATCTTTGATTCATGAATTGATTGAGTGACAGAATTGTGGAATGACCTTGGTTATGGTTGTTATTATTCTGATTATTTTAGTTGATCAATGTGGTTTGAGAATAATATGTGCTTCGTAGGTTATTTGATATGTTACATAATGTGGATGGAAGTATCGTGCTGAAAACATGGAATTTATATGATGGATGGAATGAGAATCTTGAACGGCATGTTGGTTTGTTTTGTAGCCCTGAACTTGGTAATGTCATGCATGTCAATTTCTAATAATTGATTACAGAATGCTATGTATTCATGTTATAACGCACTAGAATAAATGTCTAAATTAGTGAAAGACGAACTACGAATGGCTTGATCCCTAATGAGGGTACGTAGGCAGTCTAACGATGAGGTTAGATGCAACCATAAAGTATACGAAAAATTACTATGCGATTCGATTCTCGAGTTGTGATTTGCCATATCTCGGAGGCGGGGTATGTTGAGATACGGGTATTTGGTGACGTCACTGTTGGAACTTTTGTGATTATGTGGGACTCCCAGTCCCACATCGCCCATTTCCCATCTTTAAGTCATCTTTATAAGTGTGTTCTCACACTTATGGTTTGAAAAGAATTGGGCCAAGGCCATGGACCTTAGGCCTTAGACTTTGAGGGTTTGAGTGTATATATTAAATGTCAAAGATGGGCCTTGGGCCTTGGGGCTCTTGGGCTCGGATGGTCGAAAACACAAGTTACGTTTTTGATTTTTCGGATTCAGTTTTTTTCTGAAAGGATAAAACTGATTGAACAGTTATGTCCGTTTTATAACTGATAAGAATGAACAGTTATGTCTGTTCAAGTTATGCCATTATATATATGGCAATAAGATCAGAAACTTAACATTGAATTTCCAACGCTTCCTTTTTCATCTTACACAGAGAAACACACAACCAATTCGCCAAGAATCCAAGTTCGAGTGCAAGAACTTGGATTAGATAGTTGTATCCTGCAAGATAGACGTCCATTGAACTACTGCACGGGTGTAGGGGCGAATTTCTGTCTTAGGTGATTGCATTTGAAAGCCTCTATCTTCAAGAACAAGTCAGTGATTTGTGATTTTATATGCAATTTACTTAAGTGTTTGTATTTTGATATTTATTGTATCTGTTGTTGAATTTCTCATTCGAAATAAAATGTGCAAATTATATATATTGTATCAGTGACATTTGATTGGTTTCTAACAGTTCCGTGTCGATCCTGGACATATGTCAGGATCGGAGCGTGACAATATTATTGTTTTGCATGTTTCTGCATGTTCTTTTCAAAAACGAACTTGAGCTACTAGTGGTACAACATTCGACTTTCTGTGAATATATTCGATGGTCCTTGGAAAATCACAACTCAACACATGAACAATATGCATGTGTAATCTATATACCCCTTTTTCTTGAAATTAACACGTTCACGTTGCTAGTGGGATGAATTTTGGCTTCATGAAATAGACAAACTATACGAACTGCAGAATTTGAACAGAATCGGCACTAAACCAAATTTTGGGTTAGTGTAAAACGTGTTTGACATGTTTCTTTCTTGGTATCTAATTTCTGTGATTGGTTGCTCGATGGGCGGAGGCTTCCCTGCTTTGTATTGCAATATAGATCATCTCACCTATTTCTTATTTATATTACAAAAATAAGGGAAATTTTATTTAAACCCATCTAACTTATTTTTACACCCAACTTACTCTTTGCACCCATTTAATTTTTAACTAAACTATTAATATCTTTTTAAACCCAAATTTAATACCTAATATACCCCCATAAACCCAATTCAATATGTGGATTTATTTTTACACCCATTTGATTTTTAGAAGTTTGGCGAAGAAACCACCCTGAGGATGAGGACGTTGTTCTTGTTTGTGAGCTTCCTTTTGCAGTTCAGAGGAGTGATTGGGTGGTGACAGTACGCCATCACGAGGACAATGCAAGTGGAGGTACCGAGGAAGTCTCTGTGGAGATAGAAGCTTGGAAGTCTCTGTGGTGACAGTACACCATCCGTCAGGGTTCCAGACCCCAGAGCTGCAGAACAACATGACAAAGGAAGAGATTGATTGTTTGCCAAAGTACAAGTTTCGCAAGATACTTGATTTTAACAAAGTTAATGGTGAGATCCAAGAATCTTTTGGAGGAGTAATGACTGAATGCGACACTACTACACCTACCGAACATGTTCTCTCCCCAGAGGATGCTGTAAGTTCCATGATACATTCTTGATATCTTTTTACGAGATCACTAAGTGTGCTTATTACGTGAGTTGTGTTAATCATAGGAATGTTGCATCTGCCTTTGTCCCTACGAAGATGGAACTGAACTGCGTGAACTTCCTTGCTGTCACCACTTCCACTGCACCTGCATAGATAAATGGTTACAGATCAATGCCACCTGCCCACTCTGCAAGTTCAACATTTTGAAGTCCGTTAGCCAAAGCAGTAGCGAAAAAGAGTCTTTTCTCTGGCACAAAACGTGCAAGCACTGGGGAAGAGAAGAGACACTGGCTTCACCTTCTTCGGTTTTCTAGGGTTTTAGCTAGTAGGGTTTAATTATAATGTTTGGGTTTATTGATAAATTTAAGTTTTATTATTAATTTCATTTTGTACTTAATAGTAATTGTGCAATAGGGTAAAATAGACAATTAACATTCAAAATTTTAAGTTGGGTGTAAAAAGAGGTTGCATGGCAGAGATCCGACCGTTGGATTGTTCTGAAACTTTAGTATGTTATTCTAGAAGCATAATGTGTATCCTTGGAAGTTACGGATCAAAGATCTGATTTGTAAATCTTCTGGACCGAATTACGTAGACTTATGTGCGATGTAAGTTATGTATTGTATCAACGAGAATTCTGAGATATGGTTTGATAATTGGTCACAGGCGCCGATCGTTTATGACACCTCGATGTTTGTGCTAGGAAGTTGTATCGCGGACTCCAGGTGAGTGGATCTTTCCTTGCTTATCATATTTTTCATGATTGATAGTTCTATAAATGCTTTTAAATAAAAATGAGAAATTTATGCCATGATATATATATATATATATGTTATAAAATACTATGAGATGGTTGAGTTTAGATTTCATCGTGATATATCCATATGCGTATTACTATAAATGATTATTGCGAACTACGAATGGCTTGATCCCTGTTTAGGGTACGTAGGCAGTCGAACGAGATGTTAGATGCAGCCATAAAAGAAATGAGATTATATAATCGAGACAATAGCCTTGTTTAAGGAATTGAGCAATGTGAGGGATATTGGTGAAAAATGTGCGTTTTAACTTTATGTTTTGGTGATTAATAGTTAGTACACCGTATTATATAATTGGAAATACTATGAAATGTTTTTATTTTAGATTTCATCATGGCATATCCATACGTAGATTCCTTGCACATAATTATTGTGAACGCTCTGAAGTGCAAAGGTGAATGCAGGACACACAGGTAAGTTCAAGTAAGTTCAGGTAAGTTTAGGTAAGTTCAAGTAAGTATACGGTATTAGTTGAATTGATGGGGTTATGATATGACTACATTTATGTTTAAAGCAACTCCGACACTGTCGTACATGTTGCAATAGTAGGCAACTCCGACATTGTCGTACAGGTTGCTTATGAGTCGTACATGTTGTATTAGATGCATTCAAAGCTTATAAACCTGCACTCTGGTGTTAGTGCTCCCGCCCGTGGCCAGGGCACAGTCCTTCATGTAATGTTCACCTCCCGCACCATACGCTCACCTTGAATTCAAGGTAAGTGCACATGTCTGTCGTACAAACCTCTATAGATGGTTCCAACTCATAGATGACTCTTCACGTGATCGTAGCACTTGAGCGTATACATTTACACCCAGTCTTGTCGTACAGACCACTATTGTGGTTCCGACTCGTGTGCAGGCGTAATGTCGTATAGGTCATTAGAGGTGACTCCTGTTTACGTGCTAGCAATGATTAATGAAATATGAGTACAGTCGTACAGGTCACTAGAGGTGACTCCGACTTATATTCTAGCCACGATTGATGAGATATGTGATGAATATGTGATGAGCTAGCATATGTAATGAATAAGAGACGAGCTAGCATATGTGATGAGCTAGCATATGTAATGAATAAGAGACGAGCTAGCATATGTGATGAGTATGTGATGAGCTAGCATATGTAACGACTAAGAGATGAGCTAGCGTATGTGATGAGCTAGCATATGTAATGAATAAGAGACGAGCTAGCATATGTGATGAGTATGTGATGAGCTAGCATATGTAACGAATAAGAGACGAGCTAGCATATGTGATGAGTATGTGATGAGCTAGCATATGTAATGAATAAGAGACGAGCTAGCATATGTGATGAGTATGTGATGAGCTAACATATGTAATGAATACGCGACGAGCTAGCATATGTAATGAATATGTTATGAACTGGCATATGTGATGAGATATGGGTAAGTTGTACAAGTCACCCTAGGTGACTCCGACTTGCGTACTAGTATGAGTTCTTAATCGCATGATTATTTGATATTATTGATGAAATGCTATGTTGTGATATGTTATGAATTTTCTGGAAACTATACAGGTGTTGTAGTGAAAGGTTATAATGTTTTACATGGTTTCTATTAAAACTTTACTTACAGGGCCACTCACCCTTGCCTTGTCTTCACGCTCCAGGTTTTATTAGCTGAGCTTTCTTATCGTCGAAGATTCGTGGAGATTCTTAGTATTGGAGATTATTTTGAGGGTACGATTCTTAATTCACTCTTATGTACTTGCTTATGATCTAACATTACGTGTGAAGGGGGTTCATTCCTGTTCACCGGTGCACTCTGGTATTTAGGCACTCTTAGGTTTAAATTTATTCACAATCTTCCACATCATCACATTCTATGGCTTCGTCACCTTCCAGGTGTCGGCCAACACAGCTCGATTCAAAGTCCTAGTGGACATTCTGGGTCGGGGTGTGTCATATTTGGTACGTTTATATTTATTTAAAAAAAAACATATTTAGTACATATATTTCCACTTGATTAAACATATATTTCTCCTTGGTACATATTTGGTACGTTACTTTATATATCTTTTTGGTACGTATTTGGTACGTTCATATTTCTTTTTTGTATGTATTAGTACATTTATATATTATTTTGGTACGTTTATATTTATTTTAAAAACAAAACACATTTGGTACGTTACTTTATATACCTTCTTGGTACGTTTAAATATATTATCTGAGCGTACCAGCCTCAAGCCTCCGAAAATAGAGAATACGTCTAATTATCTCACATGATATCAATATAAAATAGTGAAAACAACCACTAATTGAAATGGATAAGTCCATTCAAAATTCAAAAATGAGGAACACAGAATTCTAACGTGGGAGAAGAAACCATACGTCTCAAAAGTGGGAGAAGAAACTAGCTTCGTAAAAAAAAGGCCACACACAGAAATATATCAACCTAAAAGGATATATATGGAATTTAATAATTAACATTTTAAATTAAAAAACACAATAATTACATGTAATCTAAATAAATATAAAAATGCTGACATGGCTATTGTTTAGACGTCCTAATCAAATTTGAAAATAGAACCAATGTTTAATCTAAAGAGTATTAGGAAAATGCAGGGGATTCTAATTTTCCCAAAAAAAATATGGGTAAAAATTAAATAACAAATATGAGTATATATTAAAATTCAGAATTATGAGTAAAAATTAAAACTAAAAAGAATATTGGTAGAAATTAAAAAAAAAAGGTACAAATTATAAATAGAAATATATTAAAAAATAATAAAAATTGAATTTGGAAATAATTAATAAGTTTTTTTATTTTTAATATTAACACATGATGACTTGTAAATAATTTAATATTCAAATAATAACATGAAGAAAAGTCAAGAGAACTTGATCAGAAAATGAAAACGAAATAAAGTTTCATTGAATGAGAAAGAAATAAGGGATGGAAACTATCACACCCCAACCCGGGCTCGACTCCGCCGTAGCACGTTATTGTCCGCTTTGGGCCCCGACCACGCCCTCACGGTTTTGTTTCTGGGAACTCAAGCGAGCAGAACTTCCCAGTGGGTCACCCATCCTGGGAATGCTCTAGCCTCTTTCTCGCTTAACTTCGGAGTTCCTACTAAACCCGAAGCCAATGAGCTCTCAAAAGGCCTCGTGCTAATTGGAGGTGGGTATGTACATATAAGGTATAGATGATCCACTCCCCTGAGTGATGTGGGATCTAACAATCCACCCCCCCTTAGGGGCTCGACGTCCACGTCAGCACACTCGCACCAAACGGCAGAGTGGCTCTGATACCATTCTGTCACATCCCAGTCTTCAAGGGAGTCCTCTGGGGAGGACGAAGTGAGGACTGAATGGCATTGGCAATGGCTTCCTCAAGTTGAGTAATATCGGGGAAATTAGACTCAGATGAAGCACGTGGCTCTCTACGAGGCGGCATGGTTCTAACATAAACCATCAAAATGATTAGAATACTCACAAAATATGCACGACTGCCAAACCTAGGCTCTGATACCAAACTGACACACCCCGACCGGAATCGAGGCATGTTGGTGGTCACGTGAGGGTGACGTAGCCATAAGCGCAGTGCGGAAGTGATAGTGATATGAAAATGTGAGTAATTAAAAACCAACTAGCTAATTCACACTAGACAAGTAAATAAATGCAAGTGGAGATGTTTAGAGTATAGCTACACATAATCAGAGCATAAGTAACCTAAGTGCAATCCAGCAGGCTAAGTATTAATTATACAGGACATGAAAGAAAGAAAGCTCCTACATTATTTGAAGTCTGTCAGACCCGCCGTAGAATCCTCGTAAGCCACCAACACGAACTTCTACCTAGAACCTGGAGGGGGGGCAAAACAAAAAACGTGAGTGGGCTTTTGGTTTTCTATATATACGTATATATGCTTTGCGTTTTCCCAGAAATTGTTTTAAATGGATTTACAATTTTAAATTTTATGTCAATTGCATTATGCTTTAGAGTATGCATTAGTATAGATATGCATATTGTTGCTTGATGCTGCAGACGCCCAGGTAAGCTTCAGGTGAGTATATATTGATGATAGTGGATGCATTGTTTGTGATTATACGTAGATGCATTTAGAGCTCATTATCCTGCACCCCAGTGTTAGTGCTCCCGCTCGTGGCCAGGGCATAGTCCTTCACGTGATGTTCACCTCCCGCACCGCACGCTCACCTTGGATCCAAGTTTGATGCACAACCCTGTCGTACAGACCACAATAAGTGGTTCCGACTCGTAGGTGATCCGCGATTTATCGCATAGCCTTCACGTGATCGTAGCACTTGAGCATACTTATTTACACCCAGCCTTGTCGTCCAGACCACAATAGGTGGTTCCGACTCGTGTGCAGGCATATCTGATGAGCTATAGGTTTAGCCGTACATGTCACGTTAGGTGACTCCAGCTGACATATCATTTTTATTGATTTATTTCACCTGGCTTACTTATTTCATTGCTGAGATACTTAACATGGCATATACTCGGTTTTCATTACTCTCAAGCATGATTTCTACATACATATGTATTACTATTTTCTGGGAAATTATATGAGTTTTACGGTGAGGGGTTATTACTTTTGGAAAGAGAAATGATTTTGAAAAGCTTTGTTTTTGCCCACTCACGTTTTCTGTTTTGCACCCCTCCAGGTTCTAGGTAGAAGTTCGTGTTGGTGGCTTACGAGGATTCTACAGCAGTTTTGACAGACTTCAAATAATGTCGGAACTTTCTTTCTTTCATGTCCTGTATAATTAATACTTAGCCTGCTAGACTGCACTTAGGTTACCTATGCTCTGATTATGTGTAGCTATACTCTAAACATCTCCACTCACACTTGTTTACTTGTCTAGTGTGAATTAGCTAGTTGGTTTTTAATTACTCACATTTTCATATCATTGTCACTTCCGCACTGCGCTTATGGCTACGTCACCCTCACGTGACGCCCAGCATGCCTCAATTCCAGTCGGGATGTGTCAAAAACCTAATTTATTTTTAAATTTATCACAATCCAAATATTGTAGCAGGAAGTATAGTTTGAAATATATGACCTCTGTTAGTACACTTCAGTAATTAAAGAAAGGATAAACTAACACTTCATTAGGCTCTTACACATCCTTAATTAAACTTGTCTATTTGTTTTTGTTTGATTTATTTAATTTGATGATAAAAAATAAATAAAAGTGTGTGAAAATTGCCTCCCCAATCAATATTAAAAGGTTGACTGATGGGGAGGCCAATGGTGTTAATTTTTTAATTATAATGTTATGTTTGTCAATTTATAAACGATAAAGTCTAAGTTGACCTAATTTATTGATTACAATATATATTTTACACTAAGAGAATGAAGAAAGTTTGAACTGAGAACACAATAAGTTTAAAAAAATAAAGGCCTAACCACCATGACGATCCACCTCGTGTGAATTGACCTTATTTAACTGAGGTCTAGTAGTATTCTTCTTCACTTGTAAGTGAGAGGTCTTAGATTCAATTCTAGCCAAATGCGAATTTGAACCACATTATTGTTAACCAATTGTGAGGCTAAGCCCATTCCCTCATCCCTTAATGTAGATAATATTATCTTTTAAAAAAAAACTAAGAATTTTGTAGAAGCTTTATCAAATTCAACTAGACACTGATTAAAGTAAAATTAAAAGGAGAGTGACTAAAGGTAGATTTTTTCAGACAATTTGCTTTTTTTTATTTATTTGAAACGTATTGTCAGTGTCTTCATAAAAGTTAATTGCTAAGAAATAGTATGCATATTTTAAACATGTTGTAAAGTTTTGGGTGAGGAGTCATCGTCTCTTTGAATGCTTCCAAGTTCCAACATACATTACCAATATGCCAACATTACTCCAAGATCTTTTTGGCAGCTTTCCCTAATTTTAGGTAAACTAAATTTTTAAACTAACTTTACAAATTAAATGATGTGTCACTAATAAAAAATAAGCACGTTAGTCAACACTTAAGTAGTAATCCAATCATCAACAACTACATTATTTAGTTTACAAAATTTAGTGTCCCTAATGTTGGTCCCAATAAGCATGTAATTATCAAATCAGAACCGAAACTAGATATATATTTCATTTCAATGAATTCAATATAAATTTGTATAAACAGTTCAACAATCTTAAAACATACATGATAAACTATTTAATTGATAATGCGGTAGGTAGGAAGACCAAATTTCTAAACCGAATTTTATAAGCTAAATGATGTGGATGTTAATGATTGGATCAGTACTTAAGTGTTAATTAACATGCTAATTCTCTATTGGTGACGTATAATTTGGTTTGCAAATTTGGTCTCCCCAGCATTATACTTTGATTAATATGTCGCCGTTATATGATTTTAACCAGTTCAACAATTGAGATTCATTGTGGCGACCTGGACGGTGGCTGGCCAGTTTCCGTTGTGGCTACCGCCGCGGCGGCAGCACTCGTCCATCAGTAGGGGTTCTTTCTTTTTTGTCTTCCCTGGTTTTAGAGTTTTGTATGGGCCTTTGGGGTGTCCCTGTGGACCCCCTTTAAGTGTTGTTTTGTTGTGTTAGTTTTGTGTTCTCATTTCAGTTTTCATTTGAATTTATCTGAACAAACTCAAACGTTTCCAAAACAGGCGTGGAGAAATGAAGTTAACATCAAAGTAAAGGAACATACGCAATCACGACTCAGTTACGTCGATTTCTTATCTGCAAACTACAAACTAAACACCAAAAGTCAGCAAACTAATCCTCAATTATTCCATCATCCAAATGAGATCTTCACATTAATGATTTCAGAATTTCACTAATAAGATAGAATCCACTAAGAACGATTCGAGAGTATAATGTGTGGAGGTTGACTGCGTTAGGTAAGTGGTGCTTCTAGACATGATTGCTAAATCTGACCTTTGTTATATTGAAAACTTTGAATGCTTGAGGAGATTTCAGGCATCAACTTATGAGTGGAGCTATACCTAACATTCCCAGAAAGTATGGATTGTGACTGAACGTACAGATCAGGATGGATAAGGACGACGCTCCTGATAAAATTGATGCATCCTGGTAAGAGTTCAACCATACACGCATCGATGGGAATAATATGACAGAGAATTTAATCAACTACAATGTAAGGTATGACAGAAAGTAAATCCACAGAGAACATCAATAGGTGATAACATAGTATATTCACAAACCTTTCAATCTTTGTGACAAGGTAAATGTGACGCAAAAACTCACATCAAACTTCGAGAAGGCTTAGAACCCTGGAGTATCTGTATTTCTCCTACAGTTTTCAAGCCTATCGTCTCTCTCAAATGCACTTGTGACCCAAGAAATAGAAAATACAATTGTGACTTCCAGATGTATTTACAAGCATCATGTGGGAAAACCAGGAAGCAATGAGGTACATATTCAAATAAACTACAAATAAACATTTCAAATGCATCATCATTTCCAGCACCAGCATCATCCTTTCAAATGTGTCAACAGTTCTGCAGGTACTCTCTTCATTGAATACCTATTTGCACTACCCACCTAGTCCACTAGACAACCACAGGCAAATGATCGATTCCAAAGTGGCTCTATCATCTAAAGTAATCAATTAAATCAACATTGACTACATTATCCAGAAGGGAAGTTGATAAGAGAAAAACAATAGGCAAAAGGAACTGGTGTGGCCCAAAATCATGAGAAGCCTATTCATATCCATGTCAAAAAATGTTTTCCCATGATTAAAAGAGGTGGACATAAACCTCAAATACAAACTACTTTACAATGAAATCATCACGGTGTCAGTGCTCTGAGATACCCCTTGAGCCAAATATATGGTTGGGATAACCATATCTTCATACTGAACAATATTCTTTATGCAATATGTCCACCAATAGACAATTTGTCAATTTTAATGTTTTAATTGTGGGGTGGGCATAAAAACCGTCAAACCAGAAAACCAAATCGAATCGTGAAAAAAAAAAACCCGTAAAAAATCGCGTTAACCAAAAAAGTCAAAACCGGAACAAAAACCGAACCGAACCGTTTCAAATGGTTCCGGTTTGGAAATATTAAGAACTAGAGGAACAGGACAAAACCGCTTTTAATATAAATTAGGGTAAATTACATAGTAGCCCCTTAGGTTTGAGGTCTATTACAACCCCATACAACATCTTTAAAACATTTCACTTTCATACCTCACGTATTATTTTATTTCAAAATAATACATCCGTTACATTTTCCATCCATTGATCCGTTAAGCGCTGACATGGCTGCCAAATATGTGTCACGTGGCAAAAAATAATAATTTTTTAATTTTTTTTTTTTTTAAACCTGAATTTTCTAAATTTAAAACAAACAAAAAAACCAAAACCCATCCCATCTCCCTGTCCCCACCACCACAAACCAAACCTAGATCCCTTAAAAAAAATAAAAAAATAAAAAAAACGAAACCCATCTCCCCTTAACCCTCCCCCCTCCTCCGGGGACCCAGCTCACCCATAACTCGACCCCCACCCCCTTTATCCCTTCTCTCATCTGCAACCCCACCCACCCTTTTCTACTCTCTGCAACTCACTCGCACTCACCTTTCTCTCCCATCCAAACCCTGCAAGTCGACGAGTCGGTTGGCTCCGACAATGAGGTATGTATTTAATTTTGTCCTTCAAATTTTGAATTTTTTCGATGCTTGGTTGGTGGTGGAGTTAGGTTTGCTAAGGGTGGGTGGGGTTGCAGATGAGAGAAGGGAGAAATGGGGTGGGGGTGAAGAGGAGAAAGAGATCGGGGAAGGTGGGGGTGGGGTGGGGGTTTGTTGGGTTTTTTTGATGGGAGGAGAGGTGAAGAGAGTGGAGGAGAGGGAGGTGGGTTGGGGGGGGATGGGGGGTAAGCTTTCTGGGTTTGTTTGCAGGGGTGGGGGGTTGCGGGAGGTGGTTTTCAGTGTTTTTTTATTTTTTATTTTATTTTATTTAAGAAGATTCAGGTGGTTTTTTTTTTATAATTAAAAAAAAAAATTGCCACGTGGTGTGCCACGTCAAAACTTAACGGATCAATAGATTGAAAATGTAACGGATGTATTATATTGAAATAAAATAGTACGTGATATAGTGAAATGTTTTAAAGATATTGTATGAGGTTGTAATAAACCTCAAATCTGAAGGGCTACTATGTAATTTACCCTATAAATTATTGTTTTATTATTATTTTTATATAAATAAGACATTTTTCCAAGAAGGTCACGTGCATAAGCCCAATATTTTTCTTCACTTCTCTCCCCCTCCTTTGTTGTTTTATCACTTTTCTCTCCCCTACATTATTTTTCTCCATTCTTTTCTAGTATATTATGCATTATGTACATTTTGGTTTTAGTTTAAGATCTACACTTTGGTCTTGATACGAGTCTTTTTATCTTTTGATTTATATTTATATGCACATTTTCTATGTTCCGGTCACAAATCTTGTAGATCTAGTAGTGGAAACTCAGATTTACTTGAATTTGTGGTTGAAATGTGTTTGGTATTAGAAGTAGAAAATTAGAAAAAAAAAACATATATATAATTTTGGTTAGAACCGTAAACCGGTATGAACCGAACCATACGGTTTTAGTAATAAATTTAAGCAGAACCACACCGAACTGAACCGTTGAAATTTTTCGGTTCCGGTTTTACTTTTAGGGTGGAATCGGGCCAAACCGGACCATGCCCACCATTAATTGTGATCAATCTGTGGTGACGATATCTGTAGACTTCAGATTCCACGAAAATAAGGAAGAGAAATGCTAATATCTACCCCCTGTGTGGTTCATCAATCATCACTCGTAACATGTCGTAACATTCTTTCTTTTTCTAAAGAGCACATCAATCTTCTTAAAATCTGACATTGAACTGCAGCTCTAAAATAAGCTGCCATTGAGTTTATTGAAAAATCATGTATAACAAGCATCACGTAGACTAAAGAGAAAAACAAACAAACATCTGTAGCGTGTAAGTGGGTGTTATTGTGTAAGTGCGGGTGGTACAATTGCTGAGCATGTAAATGAAATACGCACATCAACTCATGAAGTGAGCATCGAACATCGTCTATATGAGAAATTTATTTAAGATGACAGAGTGATGCAATGCAAGGTTAAGTTTAAAGTTTGCTTCTGGCTTAAGTTTCAAGTATTGTACCTATAAGAGCATACACCGAAATTATCAACCAAATCATGTGAAAAAAATCAATATAATGCTTAGGCACATTACAATCGATTTATAGATAAGGTATTGTTATACATACTTTGACTAAAATTAGATTGTTATTCAACTATTTCAGCATAAGATAACTGCAAAACATAAATATACACTAATATACATACAGTTTGGGAGACTGATGCCCTTTTCCTGAATCACGATCCTTCATCAAACACCAATGTTCTTAGGATCATCCAGTTGACACTCACTTAATTCTATGCAAATGGCTCTTGCCAGACCAACTTATGAGCATAAAATTCACGGCTTGCCGTTATGCCCTCTAAGTTCATAGCTTCCATCTTGCTGCAAGCTCATATCAAAAACTTCAGATCCTGAACCATTTCGCTTACTACTCTGAGTCTTTCTTGTTGGACTCTGTCCTCTCTGTTTCCTATCAGAACCAGCTTCTGCACCGCGCATTGTGGGACTCGGTCCTCTCTGTTTCCTATCAAAACCGGCTTCGGCATTATCAAACCCAACTGAAGACTTAGAATTTCTCCTATTCCCTCTCTTCACCACTCTGCCATCGTACTTCTTCCCACTTTGGCCCTTCACACTCAACGATTCCAGAGCATGTTTCAGATTCAAACCCTCCCCATCTGATTCCTCTAAATCTAACGACCCACTTCCCAATTTCCCCTTACCCTTAAACCCATCTCCCAATTCCTCAGCTCCTCCAAATCCTCCATCTTCAAGCTCCAAACTCTCCAATTCCTCCGGCCCAGAAATCCTTTTATACGGCCTCACACTATGAACAACCCCTTTGGGGAAAAACCTCGCGGAGGGTAAGTCCTCCATGGTATGAAACAGCTGCGGGCCGTCCCTCTCCGTCCACAAATCGAATCCACCAGGCTTCTGAAACCTATCAGCCAAGACCTTGACTTGCTCGTCGGCGCTGACAGAAAACAAGTTCGGAGCTTTCTCGACAACCTCCCACGGCCGCTCGAGCTCGGACACAGCGGCTTTGAGCTCGGCCCTCTTTCGCATCTCGTAGATTTGGCGCTCGCGGCAGAGCCGCGCCTTGAGGAGCTGCTTGGCTTTTTTCGCCTGCATGCGCTTCCACTGCCACTTGGATACGCCGCCGGGGAAGGTTCTGGGCCCGCCGCCCATCCGGATTATCATGGGTTTGGGTGTTAGAGTTAGGGATTGGAGGGAGAGGTGGGAGAGCTCCGTGTGGAGGAAGAGAGGGGTTGGGGACGTTAAGGCATTGGAGAACGAGAGGCGCTGCATTTGGGAAACGAATTAGGGATTGAGTGGAGAAATTGGGGGAAATTGGAGAATTGAAATTAGGGTTTGCAGAGATTGGAACGGAGGAAAAAGATGGCGGGAAGTGAGGGCACCGAAGCCGCTGTGTTCCACTGTGGAGTGTGGAGTGTGGAGTTTCCGAATTTGTGGCGGTTGGCTTTCTTAGCATTTTGGATGAGGGAGTAGGGAAACAACCCGACCCGGACCGGCTCATGTATAAATCTTAGGCTTATCTTTCGGGCCCTTAACAATCTGTGGGCCGGTAATATATTGAAATTTAGCTCACTTTTTTTCACGCACTTCATCAAATCTTGAATTACGATAATTAGGATTAAGCAGGAAAGCAAAAGAACTTTCCCCGGAAATCTCATGGGATTATAAAATTGTTGTTGTATATTCTAACATTAATTGTTGGTACATTTCAAAAAGTTATTGGTGTACTTGTCACAAAGTGCTATTGACCAGTCTAATCCATGTACTATAATATGAGTAGACGAACAAAATTGATATATAAGAAAGATATGGTAAAATTAATAAATAGATACAAATATTGATTGCGTATACGTTGGAAGTGATGAGGTTGGGTAAGGCGTAGAAATAGGCCAAGTGCAGCCGTCAGAATCTTCCAATGTTACAAAAGTAAAATTGGATACAAATATTGTAATAGTGAATTGGTAGTAACGCATCGCATCATAACGCTCACACCAAGAAATCTTGAACTTGAATGTTGAACCAAAAATCAAGAGTTTGATCTTGTGCAAAGGTGTCCAAGGTTGATCCCATATGGTCATCTCCAATAACTATTAAAATTTAGGTATATTGGTCGATTTGCCTTCAAACTTGTATGAAACTGAAATTGGCTGTTCTATACAAGTTGGGAGTGCAAATCAACAAGTACCTCTAAAATTTGACAAAATTTATGCTTCCAAAATCAAATTTTAGCATATTTTTTCCCAACTAAAATTTAGCATCTCAACTATATCAATTGTCGAACAATTGTTTTAGCCTCAATTTTTTTGAATTTTCTTATTGGAAAATTTTCTTTTTTGTATATATTAATCTCAATTATCTTCAACAATAATCCAACTGAATCAAATTTCTCTTTTCAATTAAAAGTCAAATAAAAAAAAAGAATAAATAACATTTTGCATCCTCAATTTTTAGTGTAATTGCAAGATTAACACCCTAAAAAGAAATACTCGTCTCATAGAATCAATTCGAGTCATTCTCTTGTTTTACAACAAAAGAAAAAAGAAAAGAATATTGCAACAACTAAAAGATCATGGCTCACTCCTATTGAATGTTGCAACAATTAAAAGATCATGGCTTACTCCTATTAACTATTTGTTCAAATTGATCTTGTCGTGTGGTTGGTGACCAAGTGTTAGCATGGTGCAAAAATGTTGGGAGAAGAAATAGTGCTAAAAACAAATATGGAAATTTCCCATTGCAAGTTGAAGATGGTCTAGATGGTCTAATGCATACATACTACAGTTAACACCCCTTGATTAATCCACCATCTCATGATGTGCGGTTCGGTTGAGCAAGACATGAGAAGAAGGGGGAGTGGAGGAAATGATACCAGGATTAGTTATCAAAAGTAATATCCTGTGTATAAGAAAGAAAAGGAGAATTACAGAAGGAGACTAGATCGGTTTAAAACTGAATGACTACTTCTAACAATCATTAATAACCATCGGTCTTTCAAAAAAGTTAAACATGAATTTGATAGTTCACAAGAAAACTCTCGTCATCAATTTTTTGTGATTGGTAATTTGCGGTAGTCATGGAAGATGAAGTAGCGAAACTTCCATGCTCGTTTGAGTCATTTCAATTTTCATGACTCCGAGAGGATAATTAATAATGAGTTATCTAATAACTTTTATTTTGACGGTATTGATCAACACTACTTGGCTCTTCTATCCAATCACAAACGGACATTTATCCAAATAATTGAAATTATAAAGATAGATTGATACATGTCCATATGTGATTTAAGTTAAAAGTAGGAGTAGCTGCTAAATTTGTAGTAGCCAAATAGTGTTTTTTTTTTCATCTATTAATATATATATATATAGAGCAATTCATTTCTCTTTATCCTACAAACGGGATGTTTTTTTTCTTTATTTTTATATTTGAGTTAGTTTTTGTTGGTTTACCGTTATACTTTTGTTTATGAAAACACCTAAGGGAGAGTTTGATACGTAGAGGGATCTTTTACAAAAAAAAATAAAAGAAGCTATTATTTAGCAGTTGGATTAACAACATTTTACACTTTTCAAGTTTAAAGTGAATTTAAAATGAGTCGCTAAGTTTTAATTTTTTCACATTGTACACAAAGATGATTTGAAATCATATCAAGTTATGTTTTGTCTATTTAACCGTATGGTCTTTCGTTAAATTGAGAAAATTGCAACTGTGGAATTCTACACTAGATAGAAGCCACACTTGCATCACCATAATTCTGAAGGTAATTATGGAATTACCTCTTAGTAGTTAATTAGTAATACTAATAAACTAACCTTAATAACGTAAAGCACCAGTGGTCTAGTGGTAGAATAGTACCCTGCCACGGTACAGACCCGGGTTCGATTCCCGGCTGGTGCACTTATTTTTTCAACCTTTTTCTAGATCCATCTTTCTTTTTTGGCACTTTTCCAACTAAGATTTCTGATCGAACAATGTTACATCGAGATTCAGCAACCAACTCAATCTGCCTGGCTAGAGAGTTGAAGCCTGGAGGCACGTGTGTTCTTGACAGTGAGGAGCCTCTGCGCACGTGAAACTGCAGCCAATCTCTTGCCCTACTAGGGTTTGACCATCACCATTCACCAGTCGATCGATGAGGTGGCTTATAAAAATGAAGGCAAGCAACCCTAATCCAATCACACACCCTTCGTGCACAGACAATGACTTACAATTTGACAGAAACCTTGTAATTCATATGAGACACACCGTGCTGCGGTCTCAAGTTGTCCAAAACAGTTGTTTCCTGCTGCATGACGATCGCACACATCTTCCTAATCTAAATTTTTTATCACTAAACAAGTACTTGATTTCATAAAAACTATATTAAAATATTGCATGAGAAGTTACGCAGCAACAAAGAGTAGGTGCTTAAAATATCATGAAACCCTAGCGCTGTGTCTCTGATTTCCCAAACACTACCACAATCCAGGTTTGTAGATTCCATGCTGCTGCTATTATTTATCACCAACTCTATCGAAAGAGTTCTTATATACAAACAGACCAAGATATACGATCGATGTACATATTTAGTAGACATGCATATATTCCTAGCTAGATCATGAAAATGCACCCCCGGCTGTATGATCGAACCATTCGAAGCGACAATTATCTTATACGTTCATAATTCCAGAAAGCAAAACTCAATGCATGAATGCTTGAACATGGCAGTCATAGTGTTAATAGCATGTAACCATGTTCTATTCAAGAGTGAGAATTCCGACGTTCTTAAGATGTTCACAGAAGATGCAACCTTGTACTAATTTCTTGGAGACCATGTTGATGTACAAATTAATTACTTAGTTAATCCATTTTGGGGTTGTTATTTAAAAGTAATTTTACCAATCTGTTGACGCTTGGTGGCTGGGACTAGATCAAATTTGAATTCCAATTCGTCAATATGTAAGACACAATATGTTGAACTGTTGTCTAATTTAATAAGTACGCACAATCTCAGTATTTATTATAAATTTACTAAATTGGTCGTGTCCAAACTTATTTGATATAGTTCAATCCTAAATGAGTCATCAAACAATCTCAATGCAATTCAATGTGTACGAAATAGGATATATTGAAGAAATTAGAGAATGGTGTCATCCAGTAAGTTGCTACCTAGACCTATTGCTAAGGGCATGGTCACTGATCACCATATGAGCAGTTGCCATCCCAAGCAATATATTGATATGATCGATATGAAAAAACACCGACCAAAATTTGTATAGATACTTCTGACCATCTTCCAATCTTTAGTTATGGATCTATGGGAACCAGAGCTTTCCCATTTAATTTATTGTTCTTCTGTTCGTAAGTTATAATATCAAATTATTTGCATGTACAACTTGACAAATAAACATGTTACTGATCTTGTTCCCTTGATTCAAATATTAGTTGTATTTCTGATATTCTAATGATTACACGTGTAATCTTCTTGCATTTCCCCCCACAGACAACCCCATTAATTCAAAGTACAGGAACGAATAGATTATTCCTAGAATCCGACAATTCGAACTTTCCATCTAATTAGTAATTAACCACACAATTATAGGGTCTGCATGCACTCTTCTGCTCACATGCAAACCCCTATATAATATATATATTGCTCTCAAAGAATCCCTCTATTCATCCTCCTCATCCACTCCAAACATCCAACATCCATTTTCATAAGTTTTCTCAGGAGAAAAAAAAACACTCCATTTCGTAAAAAAGATGGCTCAATCTCAATGGCTTCTCCTTTGCTTGATCTCAGCAGCTGCTTATGTGAGTGTAACCATGGCTGATGAAAATGCTCATCAAACCCTAGGGCAGTCTCCTTCAGCTTCAATCGCAAGCACTCCAGCTCCAAGTCCATCTCCACCTGTAATTAGGAAACTGGGAATGTACAACCCTAGTAAGGCCAACTCCAAGTCTTCTGACGCACCAGCTTTAAGCCCGAGCAGTGCACCTGCAGCTTCCACAAGTGAAGCGCCGGAGACTGAAGAGAGTCTGAGCATCCCAGAGCAAGAGATCCACCTCAAAAAGCACCACCATTCGATGGATAAGTCGGTTGCCGGAGGCGGTGTGATCCTCGGAGGACTTGCCACCACCTTTTTGGTTGCAGTTTTCAGTTACATTAGAGCCACTGCAAGACATAAAGCTTCAGGGACTAGTACTACTGGTTCTCAAATTGCTAGTCCGTAGTTCTGTCGTATGTATGTTAATGGGTGTGTTAATTATGCGGCTGTAAAGAAATTAATACGAAGTAAAATATGATATTGAAGCCACGTTAATTATCGGGGCCTTGAACATTTCAACTAGTGTTGATAGAAATTGGACGACCACATAATTTGATCACGAATTCATTTGATATTTCAAATCAATTAGGCAAGAGTAATGCTATTTAGACATATAAATTTAACCTCGTAGCTGACATACATTCTAACAGAGATATGAGTCAAGTACAATAGCGTGGCACCGCCCTTAAACAGTGTGTCAATTATGAGATCATTCTTGTCTTTTTAAGGTAAAAGTCTCAGATTTAATTCGAAACCATAAAGAGACAAAGAGTTAGACCGGAGAAAGGTTTTCCGCAAAACAACGTCGCTCATTACATCTAGTGTTTTCTCAAACCAACAACAAACAATATCAGACAAAATACCAAAACGGATGAGACGTTGCGCAACACTTTTAGATTAGCATTTCACATGGCAGATTAATCTCCAATCATCGATTGCAGCAGGGCTTTCGAGTGTTCCACGATATGACCAAACTGTGACACATATATAGACTAGGTATGCAAAGCTGCAATAATCTGCGGGAAATGCTATCCATGATAATTACATTAGGCCACCAGTAATTCACATACACCTTTTTAGCTTCTCATTTACCGCTCTTTATTTATAACCATCAAATTAAATAAATCAAATAAAATCAACGGTAAAGATTAAGGGGTGTTTTGATATAGGTGCTTCGTTATTCAATTTCGTTGATTAAACATTTGTTCCTTATAAGAATTTGATTACACTTTTTTTCTATAATTTTATTAGAGGTACGTTTGATTACTTAAAATATGAATACATTTGATTTTATGCTCCACTTCGATTTTGATACATAGTCTAAATGTACCAAAAATCGACACGTCTATTTTCAAATGCACCATAAGTGGTAATGGGGAATTAGTTAAATTAATATTTCAAATAAAGTCATGAATTTAAAATTCCTATACTTAGGAAATTAGTTGCTAGTTAACTATTGAGTTGGCAATTGATCAAAACATCTTAATCAAATTTTGTGAAGAGCAGATGTTTATCTAAACAAGTTGAAAAAAAAATGTAGGAGATTCTAACTACTCCCAAATTTAAATATGACCGTCTAAGAAGTTAAAAAGAAGGAAAATACCCCAAAATAAGACAAATTCTTAATCTTGTGACAGAAATAGGACAAACCGGCCATGCACAAGCCAATCACACTATGCACAAAACCAAAATTACTAAAATACCCACATATAAATGGGTTATTCCTCCCATTTTTTTATTTCTCTCTCTCTCTACTCTCTCTCCCTTCCTCTCTCTCTTCTCTCTCTACTCTCTATCCCTTCCTCAGATCTTTGAGCTCTGCTTTCGAAACGATGGAAGTTCAAAGAGAGGCGAGAAGAGTGAGCTGGGCTTTGGGTTCACCGCCTCATACCTCTTATTTTGAACAAAGGGATGTGAGAGAGAGAGGTGAGAATTGTGAGTTGGGTTTTGTACCATATTTTCAGTTTTGGCCAGAAAGTTCCTTTATTCCGGCGACTGAAGCTTCGACAGGCATAGTAAGGTAGGGTGTTTAGTTCCAAGTTCCTTCATCAATGATTTATGGAATAAATGAGTTTTTTGTAAGATGAATTAATACTTAGAAGTTAAATTAGGTTTGTGTTTCATGTTGGGGCATATGAGTTGTGGAATAAATTTCAAGTTTTGACGTGCTATAAGACTGGGATGGAACAATTTCTGGTTCAAGTGCTCAACTGCAGAAATTTGTGAATTTTTTCCAGTAATGTGCATGTGGTGCGCATATGGTGCGCATGGCTACATCTTAATATGAGAAACGGGAATGTTACTAATTATGATGCATGTATGTTGTACCCCAGAATTTAGCGAGTATGACTACAACCTAGTTGGCCTCGGCGAAAAACAAAGCTAAGAAAAAACTTAGAGGACGTTAAGGGTCATGCGTGTCCGTGAAATAACGACAACGAGTATCATGTTTTCCACGTGCACGGTTAAGCAGTGGTTGATATACGTAATGACTTTTCAAACTGTCATCGTTAAAGTTTCTCTCGTTTTGTGCATATCATGTGCATGTACTGTACATATTATGTGCATGTGGTGTGCATATAGTGTATTATGTGTAGATGGTGCGTATTTACATCTTTGATACTCTTCACATTAAAGTAGTTTACTACTTTTTCCTTTTGATTCAGAGGTAGGCCCTGGAAATACGAAAAAAGCGAACGAGTTCGTAAAACAATTTCCTTTGATTCAGTTAAGTTCTTTCCTGCCCATTCAAACTGCAATTTTTTAAAATCCTTGAAATATTTGAACCCAATCAAATTTGATACCAAATTCAAATTAATGAATCTTCGATTCTTCATATAAAGTTTAGGGTCATTTTTCTGATTTCGAAGAGAGAGCTGTGAGCTATGGGTTTTTGGGTTGAGCCTAGATTTGTGAGCATAAAATGTGCATGTCATGTGCATGTCGTGTATATACAGTGTATGAGCGAGCTTAAGACAAAGAGAGCGAACGAGTACGTGAAATAATTTCGTCCATATCCTTCTCTCTTCCTTCTTTCCACTCTGATTTCTCTATTTTCCCTCAAATTTATCTCTTCTCCAAAAGGCAACTAACTTTTAATACGTTTTTTCATTTAATTGCAGCAAAAGCCAAACCCTATTTTAGTGCTTGTAATGAGAGAGGGAGCAGAGGGAGGGAGAAGACAGAAGAAATGAAAACCCACATATAAACCAGAGAAATGATAAAAAATCAAAATTGAAGGATTTGACTCTCCTCCAAAAAAACACCAAAGTAATCACTTCAACTCCATAAATCCATCAATCAAAAAGAAAAATTAAGCAAACCTAATTCACAAAACCTACAAATGAAAAGATAAAAATCGAAGATGAATGGGTTAGAGAGAGAGTTCTTGAGCATATTCGAAATTCGAAATAGAGAGAGAGAGAGAGAGAGAGAGCTTGGATGAAGAAGATGGGTGGCTTAGGATTCTTTGAACTAGAATTGTGGGAGAGAGATTTCTCTCTCTTCTCTGTTTCTCTCTTTACAAAATGAGAAATAAGAGCTTAAATTTCTAGATAACCCATTTATATGGGAAGACAATTTGGTCATTTTAAGGTATAGAAAAATCTTATTTCTGTCCGATTGTTGTGCATGCTGTGTGCATATTCAAATATCATATTTCTATTCCAAGATTAAGAAATTGTCCAATTTTAAAGCAGATGAAAATTACTGTTTTCCCATTTAACCGACCGTTTGAAATATACTGGGCCGCTACCGACTCCATTGGGCCCAAATCTATAGTCACTATACGGCGAACACTCTCGTCTCTTCCCTCTTTCGTCCTTCCAGTTTCCCAAAGCATTTCCTTTCGCGCAAGAAAAAAAAAAAAAAAAAAAAGCAACGAGAAAAACTCACCGATCAATCGCACTGATTCACACAGCCATGGCGAACGACAAGTCGGTGATGGCAGTAATCAGAGCCGCGAGGCCGAACTTCCGCAACAACGACGACAAGGTCGTTTTCGCCGTTCACGCCTCCTTCCTCGCCGCTGGCTACGTCCTCACCGCCGCCGGTCCCCCCGCCTTCTCTGATTCCGCTCTCTCCTCATCTTCTACGGGTACCCACTTGTTTAATTTCGATAAATGTTTAACTTTTCTTAGAAATAATGGATGGTTTTCCTCAAATTTTTGTGGGTTTTGTTAATTTGGGGTTGCAGATGAAGTGGGCATGGAGCAGTGGAACGAGCTCGATGGCGAGTACGCATTCGTCTATATGAACCCAGAAAAGGGCTCGAAGAAGGTGCTGGTTAAGTGCCTTACGATGAACGGCAAGTTGCTTGTGGATGCACTGGCTGATGGGAGCTCTCAGCCCGTCCATCTCGAAATCGAGTAAGCTTCTGCTGCGATTCTTTGGGCTTTTACAAATTTGGTAGTTTTATTCTTGCTTGTTAATGGGTTTTCTGCGGTTAACGAAACAAATTACAGTGTTGGTGATTATGTTGGAGAGGATGGGGGCAGCAATTACTCCACACAGTTCAAGAATTTAGAGAATCTGGTGAAGAAATTGGATACTGAAGTTCTGTCAAAATTATATGGGTCTGGATCGTCCACATCCGGTTCTTCAAGTAACCCTGTAAGGTAACTGGGTTTTGTCTTTGAATCGCTTCGGTTCTGCTGACTTTTTTGTTTTTAATCTGAGTTTTGCATGCATTATTTGATGTAGAAGTGTATTAATACTCTGCTAAAGTAGTCATCGTTAATTGTTATGCTAATTTATCGGTATATAGGTTAAGTATCAGTGAATGTTCTTTTTACGGACTAGTTTATTTTTGTTATGGAATTTTGCAGTTCAGAAAAGAGTGAGAGATCAACAACTGAGTCTGTTTCTGGACCTTCACGCTTTCACACTGGACCTTCAGCCCCTTACACTGATCCTTCAGGGTATCTCTCTCCCGCTCTCTCTGCGTATGTGTATTTTATGTCTGTGTACGTGTGATTCTAAGCGGTCTATATGTTTGTTAAGTTTTGCTAGCTTATGCTTTGGGTTTTGTAGAAAGTCTGTTTCTTTGATAAATCTTACATGCCCTTTTTTGGTTGCTACCAGCCTGTTACACCCGCGCTAGATTGTTATAATATATGTTTGCTGTGGTATTAAGAGGGGGACATTGATTCAGTCCCTAACAAAATGGAGCAGATAGTTGATGTCTATACATTCCAAAGTTAATGTCACATTGATAATCATTGACGCTGATGGTCCTCCCTCTTGGGAATTCGTCTGTTGACGAGGTGTGTCATATTCATCACCTTGTAGAGCAGTGTTACTGCCTTTACCATTTGGGACTGGCCATGAGATCGACATCTTATCAATTTTCAATTTTAGAGGGTCCATCTATTAGATTCATTTCAGTATGTTTAATTAAGTCGAGATGGGATTAGTAGCCTAGATTGTAAGGCATTTGTATGTGAGACTTGGCTTAGGTTTTTCAAGAGTCTAAAACTAGTTATGTATCATGCTTTCCTGTTTATAGCATTGTATACTCTTTTCATTATCTAATTTGGAAGATTATTTTTACTTCTTAAGTCTCCCCATCAATTTGTAAGGAAATAACTAGGAGCCTAGGAGGTTCTCATTTTATAGATTTAAAATATAAATAAATCAAAACTTTCTTTCTTGAAAGATTATTAGTAAAATGGCATCCTATTCTACCTTGTAAGAGGAACCTAAATGTTTTAATTTTTTCGGAAGTTTTTCATTCAGATTAATTAGAGGTTAGTTGTTAAGAGAGTTTGGGAAAATTGCATTGACTTTGTTAGGAAGAAAGTAGACAGTCATGGCAATATGTCTTTTTTGTTGTGATCGGAGTGAGTTCGCAGCGTCATGCTTAAAATTTTCATTTCTATCCTTGAAAGTTTCCAAAGCATGCAGTTTACTCTATGTTTTCTGGCTTGCTTTGCAGAATTGTGTATCCTCCTGTCATGCCTTATGGTGGTAGTGATGTTCTTCCTGGGCCTGGTGCTGGAGTCTACCCTTCAAGGTATCGTATTTCAACAAGACATCATATTGGTGGTCATTGCAGTTTCAAACCCGGTTTTACTGTTTTACTGTTCGACATTTGACAACATGCTTGTTATGTCAATCTTTCAGGGGTGATGGTAGTGGAAGCATGCTTGTGGGTTTGTACAATACTCATTTACTCTTATTGTGCTGATAATAATCACATTACTTTTTTTATTGGGACTCATATTTCATTCGTTGTGTCAAAATAGGACCCCATGACCCTCGTTGGTTTGGTGGCGTTGGAGACCCTGGGTTTAGTTTTGATCCCTCTAGGCCAGCAGGTGTTCCACCAGGTGCTCGTTTTGATCCCTATGGGCCCCCAGGTGTTCCAGGTTTTGAGCCTAATCGATTTGCAAGGTACGTGGAATAGCAAAGTTTCACTAAAATTGAAATTAGGTTCTTCCCCGGTTCCCACCTGATAGAGCTTTCATTATTTTTAAGTTTAACAAGCCTTTTTTTTTTTTTCACTCGAGGCCTTTGATCGTACTTAATCCGTCGTGGTGAATTGAGATTATTACCTGTGTTTTCACTGTTACTTTCCAAATGGATGTACAATTGTTTACGGCGTTTGGGAAGTGAACAAATAATGAATGATAGATGCAAAGTTTCCAAGAATACCTTCACTGGAGTATAATATGGTGTGATTTCTATGTCTTCCAGGAATCCACGGAGGCCGCCGGGAGGTGGCACTCATCCAGACCTGGAGCATTTCGGGAGCGGCTCAGATTTCATTTAGATAAGCTGTTCAAGCCATAAGTAGTTTGTCATCAAATAAGAAACTCGAGTACTAATAGGAGCTGACAGAGGATCTCTCTTTTTCCTTTCTTGTTTGGCATGCAAGTTGCTATGTAAATGTAAACGACAGGGTTTTCATAGGAGTATCATATATGTTGTCTGTATATTTAAAATTTTCCACTCCTTTCCAAACGATATCAGTGTCGTGTATGATGTATTGCATTTTTTTCACCACCCTTCCTTCTAGTTCCTAAGAAAAATAGACTACAATTATCATATGCCCCTGCCCCTTACGTGGTGGCTGACGAGCTGCGTATGTAATATGTTTTTGGCTCCTTTGAAACGAATCTCTATCCTTTGAAGAAAATGTAAAGCCAGTTTCTCACCTGTCTCAACAACCAGCATCAGACCATGAAAATCCAAAACGATGATGGCCTCATCTACGGGCCCTTCTAGATGTCGCTTGGCATCTTGGATCAAGAGCGTTTTCACATGAAATTGCGTTATCATGGCAGCATTTAAAATGGTGCAAGTCTCTTTCAGGTTGTAGAGGTGATGCAGAGATTAGTTCGGATATTCTTCTCTGTAGTTCAGATTACTGTAAAATACCGTTTGTACAAAGAAAAAAGAAATACATAACTTTGTGGTATTATTCGTTCAATAGATGTTTGACATTTAAAAAGAATACCTCCGATTTAAAAAGCTTTCGACTCGTAATATTTTTTTATTACAAGAGAGTTTCCCTGATGATTAAAGTCGGCCACTTAGAAAAACTAGGAGTGAGAATGAAGAAGGAAGCTTCCATGCAATTCCTTGTAAAATTCCAAAACCTGCAGAGACGTAAGAATCCGGGAAACGTGTGAAACATTTACCTGCGTTTTCTCTAGAAGCCCATCTTTTCTTTTTAGTCCTCCAAATCAAGAGAATTAAACACAAAAAACCACCTACCTTCTAGATTGACAGAGACATTTCAAATATAATAAACCCTTCATTGTTATCTCATGTGTTTCTATACCTTTGTACCTTATATATGTTTTTTCTAGTTGGAATTAAAATATCTACTTCGGAACCCACTAGCATTACTAATTCCTGGACCTTCTGCAGCTGCAAAAGGCACAGATCTTGCTGGGAAAAAAGCACAGATATGAGCCTTCCAAAGTATTCTCTTCTTCCTTTCTTGTTGCTTCTGGTGGTTGTTTTTGCATCTGGGAAATCTTCAGCTGCTGAAGGAAGACCACTCTCCCTCTTGCCACAACAAGGTAAGAATTTCAAGCAACGTTACGTCTAACATGTATTCCCAAACTCTGAGAGATACTCATCCATTGTTGCGGTATTTTAAGCCAATCACGCATTGTTATGCATGAAGGGTTTGGTTTGAAATACCGCTACCGGGGAAATCACAGATTACAGTTTCTGATTTTGGATATAATTGAATTGACTTAGTTAGATGTCTTGTGTGAATAAATTGCAGGATATGCGAAGGTTTTTGGTACACTTGGAATAGTTTGCGAGTGTTGTGATGGAGGTGAATGCACAAGTACCTGGACTGGGTCTTGCAGTAACCTGACATGTCTTCCTTGGAAACAGCATTAACAGCCCTACAGATTTTTTTTTTTTTTTCTTTTTCTTTTTCTTTGGCTTTCTCTTCTTCTTCTATATACTTTATAAAATTAATATACTAGTGGAATTAGAGGGTTATTTTTCCCCTTTTAAGCTGGTCATGTAAATCGTTATTTTACAGCTAAGGGAGTAACCAGATAATGATGCGATTGACCGATAAATGGAAACATTGTTCTATGAGTTAACTGTTTGATTGCCTGTCTAATACTAATGATTCTGAACTAATAATTGCCTAATTAGAAGATATTTGATGCTGGTACATAAAAGTTTATGTATTGGCTCGATTAAGTTATAAGCCAACTAGTTTTTGTTCGTGCAACTTGTATGTATCATAGGTGGTTAACAGCATTTACTCTTACACTTGAAGCTTTGAGTCGGATTTCTCCCTGAACAAAAACAAAAAATAAAAAAAACCTGCCAGGAACGTGGTATCGTTTATCGTCCGAACATCATAATCGGTATTATTTATTTTTTTATCATCATTTAAATATTATATATACAAAAAATAATAATTTGAAAATCTTTTAGCTAATCCTATGCATGTCTCCCCATAAGAGGACACAAGCATTATCCTATAAATGATAGATCCTCAATCGACCTTAACTGAAAGAAGCCATGAGAGAATTCGAAGAGAGAGAGATGACAAAAGGAATTCAATATTATTTCATAAACTGTTTTCTGTTACTTACCAAACCCAACTATATAGCAACTTTCCCCAACTACTGTTATCCAAAATACAACTATACTAACAACCTTATTACAAGTAATACAGCTCAATCACTCAGATGTTGCCATCTGGCACAATCACAACCCTCTTAGTTACTAGTAATCCAATTAGAATCCTAACATTACTCCCCCCTATGAAATTAGCCTTGTCCTCAAGGCTGAAAGTCAGGAAACTTCAACTGTAGAGTATCCAAGTTTTCCCAAGATGCATCTGTAGCATGGTGATTTTTCCAATGCACCAACACTTCTGTGATTGAAGTTGCTTTCGTTTGAACCACTATGCGATCCAAAATAGCCTCTGGTTCTGGTTCATCTTGTATTAAGCCAGCATCTTGAACTGATGGTAAGGAAATAGTAGGAATGACTGAAGTTCCCAGTTTCTGTTTGAGACAGAAGACATGAAACACTGGATGAATCTTGGAGTGACTTGGGAGCTTCAATTTGTATGCCACAGAACCCACGCGAGCAAGAATCTCAAAGGAACCATAGAATTGAGGATGCAGTTTATGGAAAGGATGCAAAGCTAAAGATTTCTGCTGGTATGAGACCAACATGAGATAAACGAAATCCCCCACATCAAATGATCTCTCAATTATGTGCTTGTTTGCTTGAGTTTTCATCTTTTCTTGAGCAGCTGCCAAGTTGGTTTTCAAGAGTGATAAAACTCGAGTCCTGTCTTTCAAACATTGATCCACCATATCAAGCTTTGTGGTGGTGACTGTCCATAAACCACTTCATAAGGTGTCATTTTAGCTGCCTAATGGTATGATGTGTTGTAGCTCCATTCTGCCCAAGGAAGCCATTTCAACCATTGCTTAGGTTTTAAGCTACAAAAACATTGGAGATATGTTTCCAAACATCAATTTAAAACTTCAGTTTGGCCATCAGTTTGGGGATGGAACCCAGAGCTAAAACAGAGCTTGGAACCTTGGAGTTTAAAAAATTCTCTCCAAAATGAGCTGATAAAAACTGGGTCCTTATCAAGTACAATGGAGGAGGGCATTCCATGCAATTTGAACACTTGGTCAGTGAATATTTGGGCCACTGAATGAGCTGTGTATGGGTGAGCTAAAGGTAAAAAAATGGGCAGCTTTTAAGAATTTGTCAATAATGACAAAGATAACTGATGCCCTTGCAGGGAGGAAGTCCTGTGATAAAATCCATAGCTATATCAGTCCAAATTCTCTGAGGGATAGGAAATGGATGAAGAAGTCCAGCAGGAGCAAATGTCTCATACTTATTCTTCTGACAGATATCACATCCAGCAACCATTTCCTTGATATTGCTCTTCATACCCTCCCAGTAAAAAGAACGAGATATCCTTTTATAGGTCTTAAGTAACCCTTCATGTCCTGCAAATGGTGTACAATGGTGTTCTTCAAATATTTTTAGTCTCCATGGACTTGTAGGATTGATAACAATTCTATTTCTATACTTCAAAAACCCATTATCAATATGGTATTTAAGCAAATTCAGTGGTGCAGACTCTGAGGGTGTTTGTAAAACAGTTTGAGACTTCTGTATGATCCAATCATCTTTTTCGATGTGCCTTCTTAGATCATCAAGCCAGGACATATAAGGGTAGGACAATGCAAGTAGCATACTATTGACATATGTACATTCCATTTGAACTGCAGCATCATTACTTTGATCACTCCCCACAACTATACTGGAAACTATAGCAAGGTCATTACTAGTGTCAGCTGCTGCACTAACATGAGAATTTAACACTCGAGATAAAGCATCAGCTGTTTTATTGTCACTGCCTCTCTTGTATTGGATTTCATAATCAAAGCCAAGTAATTTGGAAACCCATCTTTGCTGGATAGGAGAATTAACTCGATTTTGAAGAAAATACTTGAGACTGTGGTGATCTGTCTTTATAATAAAGTGGTTCCCAAGCAAATATGATTGCCACTTTTTAATTGCATGAATCACAACTAACATCTCTCTTTTATATGCAGATAATGCTTGATTTTTTTTGTCCAAGAATGCAATAGGTCGACCCTCTTGCTGCAGGACTGCTCCAATTCCCGTGCCCGAGGCATCACTCTCAATAATAAACGGTTTTGAAAAATCTGGAAGTGCTAAAACCTGAGGAGACATCATTACAGTTTTCAATTCCAGAAATGCATCAGTGGCTGCACAAATCCATTTAAACCCATCATTCTTAGTGAGCTGAATCAAGGGTCCACTGATTTTTCCAAAGTGAGGAATAAACTTCCTATAATATCCAGTTAAACCGATAAAACCCCTTAAAGCTTTCACAGAAGTAGGCGGAGGCCAATCCGCAATAGCTTTCAATTTTGAAGGTTCAGCAGCTACTCCATGCTGAGAAACAACATGGCCCAAGTATTTAATTTTTGTTTGCCCAAAAGCACACTTAGACATTTTCACAAACAAATGATGATCTTGGAGTAAACTGAGGGCAATACTCAAATGTTGTAGGTGCAATTCCCAAGATGCACTATATATTATAATATCATCAAAGAAAACTAAGATAAATTTCCTCAAATAAGGCATAAAAATTGTATTCATTAGGCTATGGAATGATGCAGGGGCATTTGTGAGACCAAAAGGCATAACTAAGAACTCATAATGCCCTTTATGAGTTCTAAAGGCAGTTTTCCCAATGTCTTCGGGGTGCGTACGAATTTGATGGTAACCAGATCTAAGATCCAATTTTGAGAAATATTTGGCACCAAAAAGTTCATCCAATAACTCATCAATCAATGGTATAGGATACTTGTCCTTGATTGTGAGTAAGTTGAGTGCCCTATAATCCATGCACATCCTCCAAGTACCTTCTTTCTTCTTCACTAAAAGCACTGGAGATGAGAAAAGGCTATGACTTGGCCTTATAAAACCAGATTCCAAAAGCTCATTGACACATTTCTCTATTTCAGTTTTCTGAAAATGACCATACTTATAAGGTCTAGCATTCGGAGGTTTGCTTCCGTCCAACAATGGTATCCTATGATCATGGGATCTTGATGGAGGTAGTCCAGATGGGGTTTGAAAAATAGGTTGATATTTTGCTAATAAAACTTGCAGATCACTGTCTTGGAGAGAAGACAACTGAGAGGGAGTGGATGAACTTGTGTTTTCTGCACCAACTTTCAAAACAAATAAGGCAGCTCCTAAGCAATGTTCATAAGTGAGTAACTTGTCCATTTCTAAGGAAGAAATGGATTGAGGCTCTTGGGAATGAGGACTGGATATGGAGAAAGTAGTATTGCCAACTACAAACTGCATAATCTTCTTGTTAAAATCCCATAGCACTGGTCCCAATGTCCTCAACCATTGTATGCCCAAAACAATGTCACAACCACCCAAGGGAAGAGCATAGAAATCTAGCACAGTAGCATAATTTTGTCTTCTAATAGAAACCTTATCTAGACAACCCGTAGTAGTGAGGGATCCCTCATCTGCAATCTTAACAGTAAATGGGTGTGTAGTATCCAGGTGACCTTTCAACTGTTTAACTAGTGAAATATCAATGAAATTATGCGAGCTCCTTGAATCTACCAAGAAAACAGCAGGACAATTGAATACTAACCCTTTTATTTTCATAGTTCGAATGGACTTTGGAGCAAGCATCCCATAAACTGCACAGGAAGTAACCTCAGGCTCGTCATTGTCCTCCGAATGGTGCTCAACAAGGTATCTATTATCGTACACATCCAAGGGTAACACCTATCGTTTTGGACACACACAAACATGCTATCTGGAAAATTTCTCATCACAGTTGAAACATAATATGTTCTTTCTTCGAAACTTAATTTATGCTGGTGTTAGGCGCCTAAATTGCTCATTTCTTGAAGAGTGATCAGGCTTTGGTGTGTTAGTGACATCAGATAATGGGGTAGGCTTGAACTGAGATACAGATGAAGAGTTTCTTGGAAAAGATCGAACCTTCAATTCTACCAGTTTGGCATCAACCTGTTGAGAATAAGCAATGGCTTTATGAACATCAAATGGTTTCAGAATCTTGACATCATGGCCAATTTCTGGTTTCAATCCACCAATAAAACAACTTTTCAAGAGTCCGGGGGTCATTTCGACGGTTCGATTTGCTAATCGTCGGAATTCCATGATGTAATCCCTGAGCAACCCAAATTGGCGAAGTTTCACCAAGTTTTCAGTGCAATCCATGAGGTCAGATGAACCAAATTCCCTGCAAAAATCTTTGTAAAATCTTCCCATTTAGGATAATTCCTGACGCAGTTAACCCATTGAAACCATTGAAGCGCTTCACCTTCCATATGAAAAGAAGCCATACGAACTTTCTTGTCGGCCGGAATATCAAAGTAATCGAAGTAATGCTCCGCCTTATAAATCCACCCCAGATGATCATCCCCTTCCTGAAAGCGAGGAAAATCAAGTTTAACCAAAGAGGGTCTTGGTTGAAACCCCAATTCATGGTGGTTGAGATGTTGAGTTCTTGAATCGTCACGCAGATTGGGGTCAGATTGAGTTGCCTCCGATGAATCTCTCGGACAACCCATTACACCCTTTTCTAGAAAATAGCGATGAAGCTTTTCGATTCGAGCATCTGATGAACCTTGACGCTCTTCCATGGTGTCGAACCTTTGGAGTAGTGTGGTGAGAGTGTTGTTGATCGCGGTAAGCTGATTATGCGATTCCATAGCTTTCTTCATCGACGTACGAGTCATACGGCATCAGAGAAGGGATGGAGGAGTCAAGACTGGCTCGATACCAATGAGATCCTTAATCGACCTTAACTCAAAGAAGCCATGAGAGAACTCGAAGAGAGAGAGAGATATGACAAAAGGAATTCAATATTATTTCATAAACTGTTTTCTGTTACTTACCAAACCCAATTATATAGCAATTTTCCCCAACTACTCTTATCCAAAATACAACTATACTAACAACCTTATTACAAGTAATACAGCTCAATCACTCAGATGTTGCCATCTGGCACAATCACAACCCTCTTAGTTACTAGTAATCCAATTAGAATCCTAACAATAAAGCATTTCAACACTAAAATCAACACAAATAATTAAATGCACACTTATAGATAAGTAAAATGTGTGCCTAAAGGATGTGGAGGGTAAAATTGGTATGAAAAATTCACTCAAAAAGTGACTAAACCTTAATCTGACTCATCACAATAATCAGGAAAAACTTGCTTACCTCAATTTTTGTTAAATCATTTTGGCCTATTGTTTATTAAATTGAGCATATTTTTGTCATTTTGGTCCTTCTGTAACATAATTTTTCACGGAATAACCAAAATAATTGATGATGGACAAACTTAGAAACCACTTTAGCTTAAAAGCCTAAACTAATATTTATTCATGAGTATTGGATGCATGGGACGAGGATGTGTTATGCAAAATAAGTGAAACACAAAAAGACACCATATACCATGCAAAAACATGAAGGAAGTGGAGGGAGGAGCCAGGTCCCAAAATTGGACCCTAGCTACTTTACAACACGCGACCCTCATTATGATCTGTTAAGTTAGGTTGGTGTCTTATACGTTGGGTAATGAATTTATGTTTTTAACGTGGAGAGATACTCTTATCCAACCAAACACGTCACATGAGAAGCATCGATCGATCAATTGTTTACTTTTTGAACACATGGTAAACATTTACCAGACCGTTGATATCCTTAAAGCTACACATTGAATACAAGAGAGAATTTCTCCTTAACCTGGGGCTTTGGTATTTCTGCAGTACATTTTCTCCTTTCTTTTGTTCTTATGCATGACTAAGATCTGGAGACATGCATCTCATTGGCTTATAGACATGATTAGCCTGCAAGCTTTCTAAGTTTCTAATTAACTAAAGTTTGTGTGTGCGCGTGTTTTAGGCGCGAATTTGAGAATATTTCTTGATCAATAGCCAATACGGGGGCGTTTGTTTGGCCTCACTAAGTGGGACTGGACTAGACTGGATTAAGTATTTAGTGAGTCCCATGTTTGGTAGGTAGAGGGACTGAGTTTAATGGGATAAACCCGGACTCGCTCAAACAAAGTCATTCGCTAAGCGTTCTTAGCGAGGACTCCCAATTTTCACGGTACTACTAAGCCCAGCGAGAGGGAAATTCGTCGCTCATCTGCGAGAGAAGACGTCCTACTCTTTCACCCTCGTCCTCATCGCCCTCCTCTGCGTCCTTCTTGCCATCCTCTGCTCCTCATCAGGTAGATTTTGAATCTGACGATTTTCTTCTTCGATTTTCTTTTGCTGATCGTGAACAACCTCATTGAACGACTTCGATTTTGTCTGGTAAATTATTACTAGGTTATGAACGACTTCGTTGTTTTGGTTTGAAAACTTTTCAATAACTGATCTGAGCAGTTGAAAATAAATTCGGGTTTTGATTTTTAGGTTCAACTTGATATTAAAATTTGGGCTTTTACTGGAGTGGATTTGATATATATATGAATTTCATCATAATTTGTTCTGCCATCGTTGAATTTCATCTAATAATTGATATGTGTATATAGTCTATGATTGTATGTGTCTGTATGTATGTATGTACTATGTGTGTGTGGGTGTGTCCTTCCATATGGGTATGCTGATTTTGGGTGTGTGTGTGTCCTGGAATTCAGCATATTCAAATCCTTGCAATTGGACCGGAGTTCATTGTTCTGATTTCAAGGTAACTTCTATAAATCTCAATGGACTTAATTTGTCTGGCACTTTGTCTCCAAGCATTTGTAATCTTCCTTACTTAACTGAATTCAATGTGTCCAAGAACTTATTCTCTGGTCCTTTCCGTAGTGAGCAAAGAAGGTGGGTTTAACTAAAATGAATCATGCTCTGAAAAATATCTTGTTTATCTACTGTAAGTTGGAACTAATGGTCATGCTTCAATTTTCTGCATCTAATGGCTCATGTTCATGGGTTTTTTGTCTTCTTGATTGATAAATCATATTGCAATATATATGTGAAGCCCATGAATACTGGGGCTTAATTGCAGGAAATAATCTTACCGTTGCATCCTGATCCTGTTTTGATCTGGGTTCAGATTTTCCTTTGGGAGATGCATCCTTATCTTTGTTTGTTTGAGTATTCGTCTACTGTGATCATTGGAGTTTGTATATATAAATGAAGGAGCTCCATGGCAAAAATGAATACAAAGAGCAACCTCAAAAGCAGTAAATTGATTGCTCAAAGGCTAATTTTTTTGTTAATTAGTTAGATAACCAGTACAAATAGAAAATAGAATGAGCGACTTGTTTCTTTTTCGACTTGTGATAGCTACATATTCGAATGCCTTTATCGTTTGATTATGATTAAAATATCTTTGTTCAACCTTTACTTCTTGATTCAACAAATTAAAAAGACCAAATAAAAAAAAAACTATAATCCTTAATTCAAACTGAGCATACGAGTATTCTTGTTTGATCTCTAATCCTTGTTTCCATTTGTTTTTATTTGATTTTTTGTACTTCTATTTATTCAGTACGATTGGTGGTTGTGATCTTTTAGGCATGGAATTTATACACAGAAGGCAAGTCCATTGAAATGCTCGAGACATCAGTAAGAGACTCCAGTAATCCACATGAAGTTTTGCGGTCAATCCATGTGGGTCTTTTATGCATGCAACGAAATCCGGCAGATAGGCCAAGCATGCCAGCTACAGTTCTGATGTTGAGTGGTGAAAGTGGATTGCCTGAACCTGAAAAACCTGGTTTTTACAGTGAAAGGGATCTAGATGACAACAAAGTTGATCCTTGTGCAAACAAGGTTACAGCTTTTTCAGCTAATGAAAACACTTTTACCCTACTCGAGACTCGATAGTTGATATTTCATGTTGCTGTTTATTTCATCATAACTTAATCTGATGTCTATTGAAGTGAGTTAAGTCAATCAGATATTTCTTGAGTAACCTGCTTATACATTTTCTTGCTTTACATATGCTTGGCTTTGATATCAGCGGAGACTCGATAGAAGAGGAATTCAATTTGATTAGATGATACATTTGAATTTCTGTGATTTGGATTCAACAAATTGTTCACTGTATTTTCTAATATTTACTGCAGTATGGGATGTAGTAATGGCTTTTTTCTTTTCGGTACAACTTAATTAAACACGGTTAAAAAAAACACCAACATGGAAGGTAATAAGGCAAACGACAAAGCAAACAAAGCTGCAAAACACAACCAAAAAAAGCAAACAAAGCTTTAACTTTAATCTACAACTTTAAACCAAAGGTGAATAATTAAGAAAAGCATTTTGAACCCTGTCAATTGTTGAGAGAATACTTTGTTATATTGATGTTTGGAACAATGCTACTCTTGAATCATGTATGTTTCTTTTATATTGATGTTTGGAACAATGCTACTCTTGAATCATGTATGTTTCTTTCGTTGGCAAAAAAATTTGGTTTTTGTATTTTTATTGAGTCTCACTCGCATCCAATATTATTAATTTTAATAATATCTTTAATAAAAAAAAAGCAATTAAAATAGAACAATAATGTAGTCGTAGTTTGAGCAAACACCAAACTAGTGAACAGTATTGTTTTCATTATCTTGCTTCTTAGTCCAACACTGCACCAAACACTTCACTAAACTAGTCCAGCTTCGTCTAGTCTAAGCCAGTCCAGCTTAGTCTCTGCAGCTAGTCCAGTCCGAGACAGTCCGGTGCAACAAACGCACTCTACATTCACTAAATTTATAGTGCCAGGCTAGTTGCATTATGGGCTTGTTGGACCATACCCAACCCCAGCTCACATAAAAAGAAAGAAAAAACTCTTGATATGGACGTAAGGTCGTAATTAAAATCAATATAGAGAAAAGGTCCCAAATTAATTTTTTTTGTTTCTTATGTTGAATAATAAAACATAAACGTCAAAGCCCTTACTCATTCTCCTTCCATAAGTTCATAGTTTTAGATTCGAACCCACGCCATCATACAAAGGCACAACTCATTTCCATCACTGTTGTAAATGACCACTTACCATAAGTTCATAGTTAAATCGATACTTCTCGTTCATTTCTAGCTCATTTCTCTACCCACATTCACTCTCACTAACTTGTTAGACCAATGTTTGGGAAAGAAAAAAAACTTGTTAAACCGATGTATCCAGAAGAAAATCTTACTATATCAAATATCAATGCTCACTAAAAAAATTGAAGAAATATCAAGAATATTGTCGATGTATAATGCGATTTGATATATTGATTTGAATTTCTATCATAAAATAAAATCAATTTGTTATGAAAACTCTATCTAAGAATGTGTTTATGTATAATATTGTCGCCATTTTCATGTTGCTACTTTTTCTAAAGTCTTTGCCTAAGTAGGTCGTGTTGAGAATAAATTCCACATTAATGAGATGATGGACCTTACATGTACTTATAAGTAGTTGAGCTACTCCCCATATAACCATTGGTTTTATGGTGGAACCTCAACTTTCTTAATGGTATCAGAGCAGGTTGTCCAACGTGTGAACCCCAACTGCTACACGTGCTCTACGTCACCCGATTTGTGTTGTACACTTGTTAGGCTTTGAAAATTCACTACACATGAGGGAGACGTGTTGATAATGAATCCCACATTGGAGAGGAGATACCTTGCATGTGCTATAAGTAGTTGGTTACTCCCCATATTGACAACACAACTCCGCTTGTTGAGATTTTCAAGCCTAACACGTGACCAACACAACTCCGGTGACATGGAACATGTGCGGCTATTGAGCTTCACATGTGCGACAACATGCTCTGATACCATGAAGAAAGTTAGGGTTCCACCATAAAACCAATTGGCAATATGAAGAGTAGCCTAACTACTTATAAGTACATGCAAGGTCTCTCTTCTCATCAATGTGGGATTTGTTCCCAACAGGTCAAAGACAAAGTATATGAAGTGCGACTACAGTGGGAACATGGGTTTAAATGAGATGGGGGTCAAGATTGGAGATCATGAAGTACCAAAGAGCGAATGCTTTCGCTATCTTGGACCTGTCTTGCAAAATAACGGAGAAGGATAGAGATCTCAACCATAGAATACATTTTGGATGAATATAGTGGAAAAGTGCATCAAGTGTGTAGAATATTGGGTGGTCAAGCATCAACATGTAAAAAAAAAAAAAGAGTGTAATGGATATGAGAATGCTTCGTTAGATGTGTGGGCATACGAGAAAGGACAAGATTAAGAACGAGGATATCTGAGGTCAACTAGGAGTAGCCACACTTAAAGATAAGATGAGAGTTTGGACACATGAACCGAAAACGTATAGATGATATGGTTAGAATATGTGACTATCGGACAGAGGCTCAGGGCAAAATGGGTAGAGGAAGACCTAGGAAGTATTGGAAAAAGACTCTAAACACACATGGAGTACTTGGAGCTAATGAAAGAATTGGTAAGAGAATCTAAAAAGACATGGAGTACTTGTAGCTAATGAAAGACTTGTCACAAAACTGAGCGCAATAACGTGCTATGATTCATAGAGATGACCCCACTTAGTAGAATAAAGCTTTGTTGTTGTTGTAAACACAATGCAATGCCTCATTGAACTAAGTAAGACAATGTCTTACCTTTGAAATGAAATAGATTAAAATAAAAGGTGACGTTTAATAAAAAAAAGTGATCGATGAATCGGTTAATTCACAAGTTAAAACAAATTCAACTATGAGAAGAAACCATAATTACTCATAAACTAAAGCTTAGTTGATTGTCAAGGAAAACTGGTGTCCGAATACATTTTCCCTTTTCGAGAAGTTGATTAAAATGATCATTTTAAACTCAATTACTAAACTAATCGTAAAATATTAACGACATATGATGAAATAAAATATTGATTACATACTGAAAATTGATTATTTCAACAGCTAAATACGTTATGCGTGCTGTTCTTGAAGGCCCAATTAGTATAAGATCAGATTAAGTGGTTTAGTCCAACACAATAACAAGGCCCACGTCCCCCACTAGTTTCAATTTTGCACACTTGGTTCTAATCGTGGCAAAATATCATAAAAGCACGACTGCAAATAGTGCCTTATGCCTGCCTTCATTTGATCAAGAAATATAAAGGACTTGTAGTTTTAGTGCAGGACAGATGACAAAAATTTCCATACGAAGTTTATAATTGAAGTGTGACGTGTTCAAGGGCTAGGAACATGAATAATGCAGTGAACATGACACCTGATAGGGAGCTCATGATTTTTATTTTATTTTTAGCCGAGTGAGGAAAGAAGGATTATAATGATAACTCCTTTGGCAATACATGTTCGTTTGGGGAATATTTCTTCAACCATTTTTAATTGAGAGTTTTTTAAGAAAAATTTGCTACATTGATCGCAAAAATTAGTGTGGCTACTGGTACTTTATTATATATTGAACTAAACAGTATTTAAAAAAACAAATGAACTACCAATTTAGTCTCTGAATTATTAACTTAGTAAAAATTAGGTTCCTAAACAATTTTTTTAGAAAAAACAGTCATTGAATTATAAAAATCTACCAATTACATCCGTAATATTATATTCGAAACTACTATATTCAATTTTCCATCATTGAAGTCATGTTACTTACATGTGATACACATTCGATAGTAGATTGTTACTTTTACATATAAAAAATAGTGTATCAAGTTAACTTTGGAGGGTAAATTAGACGTTAGATTTGCAACCTATATGAAATGTTAAGGGCTTATAAGCGAGAAAATGACAGTTTTACACTCTAAAGTGTGTTAAGTGACTTAAGTTGACAAAAAATTGAATATAATAGCTTTGAATATAATAGTATGTATGAAATTAGCAATTTTTAATGAATTTAGGGGACTTATTTTATCAAAAAAATAATTCAGAGACCTAATTTTCACTAAGGTGATAGTTCATGGACTAAATTAGCACTTCACCCTTTAAAAAACGGTTTGGCTACAATATTTATAAGTACTTAATACTATCACCAGATGATGGTTAAATGCTTTTTAAATGTCCTTACAACACTTCTAATTGTGAGATAAGGATAATATTAAGTGATTGTAAATGTGAGAATGTGATGAGGACAAAGTCCCACATTGATGAGGGACCAAATCATGTGGGGATGTATAAGAGGTTGTACTACTCCCCATATCGTCAATTGTTTTATGGTGAAACCCCAACTTTCTCCGTAGTATCAAAGTAGGTTGACCCACGTGTGAAGCCAAATGGCCACACTTGCACAATGTCACCCTGTTTGTGTTGTTCACGTGTTTGGCTTGAAAATTCGCCGCACGTTAGAGGACATGTGAGCAAGGTTCTAAAAAACATTAGGCGCTAGTCGGGCAACGGGCAGGGGCCTAGTGCCCAGACGGCTAGACGGGGCCTAGGCAGCTAAGGCAGGTGCCTAGGCGTCCTAGACGGATTTATGTAAATTTAATATATATCTTGTAAATAAGTGCCTATTTACACTTAAAAATATATATACTTGTATGGATAATAAAAGAATGATAAAATGCAAAAATAGAAGTAGAAGAATACACAAAGTACATCAATACAACAAGTTCAATATTTAAAAAACAATAAGCATATAATCATAATGAGGAGTATACTTGGATGATAAACTAAATTCTTCTTGTTCATGATCCTTGAACTGGATTGGACATTGATTAAATTATTTAACCTTGTTGTATCTAGTTTATTTCTTTTCTTTGTATGTATCCCCTCAAAAGTGCTCCAATTCATTTACAATTGGATGAACTTGTAGTCAATCCATCCTTTGCAAATTAGGTACACCATTTCCATAAGTATACCACCATGAAACTAAAAAAAGAAAAAAGCACACAATTAATAATATAAAAAAAAATTAAAAATAAAAACCAAACCACCTAGGTGCCGCCTAGCCCGTCGCCTAGGACCGCGTAGCCCACCTAGGTGCCGCTTAGGACCACCTAGGCAGCCACTTAGCTCCAGACCAATTTCAAAACGATTTGTCCTAAATTGCAGTGGGCCTTCACCGCCTAGGCCGATTTTTAGAACACTGTGTGTGAGAATGTGGGGACACAGTCCTACATCGGTAAGGGACCAAATTGTGCAAGGGTTTATAAGAGGTTAGGCTACTCCCCATATCACCAAATTTGCCACATGTGAGAGGGTGTGAGGACAAAGTTCCACGTTGGTGAGGAGTCAAGCCATGCAAGGAATTATAAGAGGTTAAACTACTCTCCATATTTCTTCCATATATTATGTCATCGGTGACTCCACTTCGGTACATTGAATTTGAATGTTCTTTAAAAATTGGCTACAATACTTACTGAAGAAAATAGGGATTCTAGTATAAAACCAATTGATATTATGGATAGTAGCTCAACCTTTTATAAGCCTTTGTTCCCTCACCAATGTGAAATTTTTCTTCACATTCTCACACGCTCTCTTACGTGTGGCAATCTTGAAGTACAATATATGGACAATATAAAGGAGGTAACATGGAGCCTGTGTGGCTATTAGACTTTATACGTGGGCATATCTGCTATGATACTATGAAAAAAGTTGAGTTCCACCATAAAACAATTGATAATATAGGAAGTAATCTAATCTCTTATAATCTCTTACATGATTTAGTCTCTCGCCGATATGAGACTTTGTCTTCACATTCTCATAGATGGCATGCAAGAAAAGAAAGAATTGGAGGGTGGAGACAAATCCAAAATTAGGACCCTACTTTAGAACACGCGACCCTTGCAGGGACGTATACGTTATAGCAAGAGAGCTTCTTATGTGGGGTAAATGACTTCATGTTCTTAACGTGGCTCTTTTGAATTTTTGCAGTTACTTTTTCTCTCCTTTTTTCTTCTGTTCTTATCCATGAGACGGTACAGGCTCATCTGATTGGCTGATTGGCCGATAGCCATGCCGTTTTATGATTGTTCTCCTCGTAATCAGATGTCGGTGTTACAATCTTATCCACATCTCTTATGATCACTAATTGCATGTTTATGCAGCTCACATAGGCTTTGATTAAATCTGTGGACCTCTATTAGATATTGTTTGAGATCTTGTTTGAGATCACAAAAGTTAAAACAGCAGTTATCAGAGTTAAATCTAAGACTTTCTACTACAAACAAAATATGTAAAGAACGAAAATATCATTAGACTGTGTTCCATAGTACCGTGCCAAAATGCCATTTCTATTATAACAACATTAATCAACTGGTATAATGATAAATTTCTTTCCGAATTACAAGATGTTCGAAGTTCGAATCTCTAACCCTAAATGATTACAAAAGGCTATATTACATTATCCATATACTTCTCTTGTGATGGATTTAAGCAGAAGGCCAATACTACCGTCATCTAAACTACATATTAATGAAACTTTTTTTTTTCAACTAAAAGTGGGTGAAAATACATTTTTGTGTTCTATTAAAACAAAAAAATTTAAGGGCAGTAACGTAATTTTATAAAACAAAATTTTGCTATTTTTTTATTTAAGTCTCACCTACAGGTGATTTTATCATTTCTAATTAGAATGAAAAAAAAAACCTCTCTCCTTCTTTCCCAACTCCGACGTTCTTTTTCACTCTCTTCCTCTCTCCTTCAAGTTTAAAAACAAAAATAAAAAATTTCACACACACTTTGTATGTTAGGCATATACTAGTGACTATAGTATGAACTGTATGTGTGTTTTACAGAAGATTGTATGTACATTTAATTTATAAAAAATCAATGAGATACACGAGAGGCTTACGCGATCGTTACGAAAAAGAAAATATTAGGCGCTGATGTGATCATATGTAAAGAAGTCGTATGGGCAAAGTAATTTGCTTGACTAAAGGCGCCAAGAGAAAATACTGAAGGAAACAAACAAAAGGGAAGTTGGGACTTTTTCCGTGCAACTATATGAAATTAGTTGGGACTTTTTTCCCTCCTCCAACCCTTAAAGCCATAAAAGATGTAGCTATTATTTGAAATTTTAGGTTTTCCTACAAAATCGCCTAACTATAATACAAACTTTCAAGTTGATTATTTAGTAACATAAATCTAGGTTATCATTATTGGCACTAGTAAAGATTTATGTTGCACTAAACATATGGAAATATAAAAAGAAAAACACACTTCCTTGATATGAGTGATTTTTTTGTGTGCCAATAATAGCTCTCAAATTTTGCTGTATTTTAGTGTATCTATACAAAAAGAATTTTAACTGTTAGATCTTGATCAATGAACTAACTAAAGATTTAACGACTAAAAATTCTGAGGTATAAAACATCCGGATTCAACAAATACTTTTTTTTACAAATAATAGCATTAGTGAGTTAATTCTTAGTTGTTGAGGAAAAAGATTGGTAGAGATCGAATTCGCACCAAAGTGTACATGCATGATCTTTTTCTTAAACTGTGATACCATCCTGCAAATACTTTACATTATATCAAAAGTGATTTAGATTTGAAAATTAATTTACAATACTTGTTTCCTTCAATTTTTTTGTGGTGGTGGTCATCAACCACAAACTCAAGTCATAATCTTATAAACTCTGGTCATATGGATTAGATTTGGGTCTGGATAACCTTCCTAATTTAGGTTTATTTTCTTTTATTGCATCACGTGTGTAATAAACTAATAATTATGATTAACATATTCGTCTCATTTTTTTTTCTTTTGATAGAAACATATTTGTCTCATGGTTGGATGGATTCAATGAACTTTACCTAAGATTTTGTGTGAAACTCAAGCGGTTTCCTGCATGGTAAATTATTAAGAATTTTCCACACGTAATTCGTGACAACCAAATCTTACTCATCCTCTTTTTTTTTCCTAAAAAAAGAGGGTAACTATCACTAAATATACGTACTGAATGATTTTTGTTGAAAGAAATGTTAAATGAATTTTTTTTAAATCTTTTTGAACCTGCCAATTTAAAAAATAATAATCCAAAGGATAGTGGTTTTCTAACTTATACCATAAAATTACGTACTGATATAAATATCAAAGATGACACTCATGATAACATTCAATAGGTACACAATCTAAATAGACTTCAACAAAATATACAATGTCAACTTAATCATACTAGTTGTCCTCGTACTGATGGGTTTGAGGGTGAGAATGCATGAGAATAAGCAAAGAAACATATCTAAGTCTTGAAATCATCTACACCTTGTTTGGATTAAAACTTGAACTTTGGGCTCGGGGGGAGTTGGCCCAAAGAACATCCTAAAAGGGAGAGGAACTCGAAAGCCCAGTCAAGGCCCAGCCGAAGTCCAGAAGGCAGGATGAGCCCGCTTCTGACTAGGTGCAGACCATGTGAACTACTTGCTCACCTACCCAAAGGCCAAGTGGTATAGACTGACCAGCTATACAGCCCATAAAGTACTTTATAGTGGCAGTACAAGTAAAATAGTTGATGAGTCACTACCCCTCAAACTGCATTCGGGCAAGGTTGCTGCTACAGGAGGCCAAGCCGAGTTGTCTATAAAAGAAGAAGGAGAAACCAGAAATGAGGACACTCAAACAAACCAAAAATACAAGCACAAACTCTGCTCAAAAGCTAGATTTGCCTTCAAACGAAGCTGTAGTCAGCAAGCCTTCATCCCTCTCGGGATAAACCCTCATTCAAAGCCTTTGTAATAGCTCTGCTACCCTGTTCAACTCTTGCTGTAGTATCGATTTCTTTCCATAAACTTATTTCCCAACCCTTTTTTCTGAGCTTCCAAACCCCCTGATAAACCACAAAGATAGGAAGTTGCAAGACGATCAGCCTTGCCCGACCCTCTTTGTTTTTGTCTTTTCATTCATTAGCCTAGCAATATGTTGTTTACTACAAGTTGTATTCAAGTTATTTCTAGTGATATGGCTATTAAAAGACTCTCTCAACGCTTGAATCTGATTTGAATATGTCTTCATAGTTCAAATCAGATCTAAGTTCTAAGCCCTCGGGCATGTAAGATTTGATCACTTAAAAGTCCTTGACCTCAAGGCATAAAAAAGAACCTTATGTGGACTTAACCCATCTACGACAAGCTTTGATAAACAAGAAGTCCGAAGTTACTTGAGGCGCAAGTAATCGACATATCAGTTAGTTTTATTTCTATTATATTATGATGACCATAGAATGTTTGAGTACGGAATGAATTCTAATAGGAAGCCTCAAGGCCTATCTAAGGCCCCACAAAGGCACCTATTTGGATTCGTTCTGTTCCTCGGGCTAGAACGTTGAGTATAGAATGAATTCTGATGGGAAGCCTCAAGGCCTATCTAAGGCCCCACAACGGCACCTATTTGGATTCGTTATGTTCCTCGGGCTCAGGTAATCAGAAGTATAATGGTTATAAAGCTCATATAACCAAGAACACGTATATATTCGAGTACTATGTTAGTTATTAACGGGAAGCCTCAAGGCCTACACCTAAGGCCCTACAAAGGCACCTGTCGTAACTAATCTGGTCTCTCGGATATGTATATAATCAAAACTCAACATCCGTTTTACATCTGCCATGCTGAAGATGGCAGTGGCACGCCTGAGCACTTAAAAGTTAATCTTGATTGTGAGCCTCAAGGCCTACACCTAAGGCCCCACAAAGGCACCTTTCAAAGTTAACTATGTCCTTCTCTTTCAGCATTGCCCGACAAGCCTTGCCCGACAAGCCCGCCAAGGAAGCAGAAGCCCGACAGAAAGCATCAACCGACGCCGACCTCTCGGGGAGCTGTGTGCTCGTCGGCCAGGAAACATCCTCGACGGAAATTCCTGCAGCGAACACACCTAACTCATATAATTGAGATAGATGACATCTGAGAAATTTTACGAACGAAACCTACAAAACAATGAACAGGAGACACTATATGACAATGAGCAGCGCCGACACAAGAAGCTAACAATGAACCAACTAGAGTCCATAACAATTTTGTGCTCAGCACCATTAGCAAAGATTCCATTTGTAACAAACTGATGACATGCCAAACAAAATTAAAATACTCACTACAGAAACTCACAAATTAATAAACCTTGTCAAAGAGGCATTATTGACGAAGAAATGAAAATTAGATATGCTGCAATTCATGAGAAGATGGAGGAAGAAGGCTAAAAGAAGGAGAGGGGCTGCCACCAGCCCTAAACCGGAGCAAAAAGGCCAGTGGCTATGAATTTTGCATATTCAAGGTTTCCTAAGAGGAGGAGAGATAAGAGAGGGGCTAGAGTTTTTACAAAAATTGTTCGTGTAGCTTGGTTAGGAACTCAAAATACAATTGTACTGAAACAAAATCCACATTAGTAATTCAATACTTTTCAACGCATCTACTGCGATTCCTTGATTTCTTACAGTGGATTGGAATAATTGTTTATGGCGTCTTCTTTTATGCATTTTATTTGGAACTTGGATTGTCTGTCTTCCTCATCCCATGCCCTTTCAATGCCCTCTTATATTTTGTGGTCACGGTTAAGTTACGTTAACATTTTTTATTGATTTTTTATAGAAATAATAAGGCAAAAAACAATAAGAATATAAAATGTTGACGTGACTTAACCGTGACCGCAGAAATAAGAGAGTATGGAAAGGGTATGAGATGAGGAGAGCAGACAATCCAAGTGCTTTTATTTGTATCCATAATTATCGACAAAGTAATTAGATTGCGTACTTGAACCTCTATTTGGTAGGTAGTTATGCTTATCATTAATGGTCCACGATTTCAACTTTTATAGTCTCTGCCCATCCTCGTAACATTTCATTTAATCTTATTATTTTTTATGATTGTCTCTTTTTGCGGGTTTGGTCTTCGTCCCCCGCTTTTAATTGGTTAATCTGTGTAGTTTTTTTGTTAACATAAAAATAAAAGGGAGGAGGGATGGGCGTGAGGTTCTTGAGTGTACTAGAAACGCTTTTGCAAATGCAACTCATTTGTGAAAAGTGAATGTTGTGTTATGTCTTCAATAATGAAGTTTTATTTTTGGTAATGATGAAGCGTAGAATCCAAAGATTTAAGGGTTCAGTGAAACTGCTTTTAAAATGGTTAAAAGTGATTTTTATGAAAAATATTTTTGGAATCAATATTTAGTCATTTTAAAAGCATTTCTCAACGAGCCCTAAATGGACTATAATAGTGTTCTTTCCACTTTGCATTTAAGTTCAAATTCCCCCATAATACATATTTGTATGAAAATTGATTTTGACATACTCTTTCTTCTTATGTGCGTCTTTGAATTAGTGTGTACAGAGAAAGACAAAAGTGAGTGAAAATCAAATTCTTCTGTAATTTTGGTTTTCTTACCAACGAAAAAGAGAGAGAAAGAGATCATGAATATTAAAAAAGGAAGTTACTCGGTTTGTGTGGTCTACCCACAAATTGCCAAGTGAAAAAAACGAGTGAATGATATTGTGAAAGAATAAACGAATGAAAGAGTGAATGATTCATTTGTATAGAAAGGTGACAATCCATGTGGCCTAAAATTGAACACACGTACATCATGCGGCGACCCTCGGTTGTACACAACGCAATCGACGACGATGACGACGCCGACTGGACCTCCTGCCATGTCCCATCTCTCATTCCTCGACTTGTGATGTCCTCACTTGCTCCTTGTGGGGTGCTCGTGGCCCCTCGTCCCATCATCAGATTTCTAATCAACTCAACTCCACTACTTACATATCAAACCATTATTAAACACTAATAGTGGATGTTAATTATTAAACACTAATACTTTCTTCAAACATATCTTGTATTAGTATTACTGATGTCGATGACTGTATATGCAAACTTTCTTATCCGACAGAACGAATCACAAAGATTGAATATATTTTTTCTTACAACAAGACGTAATGTACATTTTGTTGTTTATATTTCACCTCCAAATCACTTATATTAGCAACATTTAAGGCTCGTTTGATTTTGCTTTTATCAACTAGTATTTGTTGTGTATGACCTCATGGTGCCACTAAATGCTTGACAAAATCATGTATCGGCAAATTGTGCCATCTCTTGGCAGGGGTCGGTAGACCTTGTGCACACCGCTCGGCTAACCTCATCAAGCCATACGTACAGTTCTTGGCATGTGCCATGTGCTTGATCAAATGTCTAAATAACCTCGTCATAATGACTTTTTTTTTCCATAATTAAGAATGAAATTACTATTATTTAACTTAACAAAATGACCGTATAGGATACAAAATTCTAAATTCAGTAGTGAGTGGCTTAGGCAACATAGTACAATAGATTGCCTAACAAGAAAAACCAACTCTTTTATCATGTTTTTCAAAGAGAGCTGCTAGCACCTTTCTCATTTGAACTTTCTCGTTCTATCTTCTCAAATCTCTTTCTCATCTTGCAATGTTGTTGATGATCAGAACCGACTACTATCTAGATGGCCCTTTAAAGATCAACCTTTGTAAAAAACAACCAAATAAGAAATCGTTTAACTGTTTGATTAACGTTGTCAAATTTATGAGTTTACTTGAAAAAGATGGGACATGGATCCTCTCCGGATTCATTGGTCCTAATCCACCAAATCCTATAATCTGGGCTATTGAAATTTGATCCAACAGCTAAAGTTATTATAACTTTTAAAGTAGACCCCTGTTTGTAACCGTTGGATCAAATTTCAATAGCCCGGATTACGGAATTTGGTGGATTAGGACTAATGGATCCGGAGAGGATCCATGTCCAGAAAGATGGTTCGTGTATTTATTAGATAATCATCATATGAGTAAAATATTTCAGATTTAGTTATTTTTTGTGCATAAATAGATAGTTTTAATCAACAAACAACATTTCATGGTAAGAAAAAGAGTAAGAAAGTAAAATGAAAATATACAAATGAGAAAATTCCTAGCAATCCTCTTGTTCAAATAATCATCATGGTATACAGTGTTCTATAACTTCCAACTTCCAAACTCCAAATCCAAGCTTATAAAAAACAGGGGAGGGGAGAAGAAGACCCATCTATGTTTGGTCCGACAAGATAAAAAGATAAGGTGGCTGTCTCATTTTCTTTAGGGGTGTGCTATACACACATCCCATTTTACTCCTCACACACTCATTGATAATTTCTGTCCGTTGATCTTCTTCAATTCATCCGATCCGACGGCCGAAAATTAAAAAGGTATGTGAGAAGTAAAATGGGGTGTGTGGCTATCACATCCCTTTCTTTATGCACCCTACCCTTAACCCTATTTATTGTCCAAAACAAGCCTAAAAGAGTACGTTGCAAAAAGTCAAATATGGGTCTGGTTAGGCTAGCGTTGTTACTAACCACAAGGTATTCGTGGCAGTAAAAGGTTGGGATTTATTTGAATGGCTCACAACGATAAGAAATTTTTCAATGTATTGAAAACACGATTCAATATATTATGTGTTATAATACAATTATTAACTTTTTATTTTAAATTTTTAACTAATTATATGATTACACTTGATGTATTTTACGGTGTACCCTACACTCATATACTAACATATTTCTTCACAACGACGTTAGCCTGATCATATACTAACATATCTCTTCAAAACGACGTCACCCTGACCACATGGCTGGAGGATGAAGAGAGAAACAATAGAAAAGCACAAAATAAAAATAGATAAAACAAACCGACTAATATTATTGTCTAGTGTTGTTTTTCCCTATTATAAGTGAAAATTCCATGTTTAGTTTACAGGAGTAATCATGACGTATTATACTTGTATTTAGTGAGGATTCACGCTAGATCATTTTTGGATCTCATAAATATTCAAATCACATCCGTTCATCGTACATCGTATAGTCAGAAATTATTGTAAATTAGTTTATTTAAAATTGAATATAAACAGTACCTGACGAAAACTGACCTTACAATATACGATAAACGGATGTGATTGAAGGATCTCCGAGATCCTCATAAAGAGGATCCAACCAGGATCCTCACTCACTTGTATTGATTTCAATCCTAGTTGTCTCGGCTCAGCCTAGGTCAATTCCTATACCATTGCAATAGATTGTCCATGTTCACTGAAATGTAGAATATCTTTTATAAATAAAGAAAAAAAAGGAGAAATATTTACGATTATGAGCATGGAGAACGTAACCATGTGATGTATCATTTAATGTGTTGAAATATAAGTATAATAATATTACGTGAAAGTGCTTTAGAAAACACTGAAGTATTGCTCCAAATGAAGCGAGGTGCAAGGAGAGAGGAAAAAATACAAATAATTTTTTGGTATTTTAGCTAAAATAATCTAAAAAATTAGCACTATTAATTATCATTAAGTGAAGGGGTTAGTTTGACAAAAATACCCTTCAAAATGTTCACATTTGACAAATTTTTCACAGAACGACAAAAATAATTTATAGTGAACAAACTCAATATCACTTTTATCGATTTATATTGTCGGGAACTAAAATAAAGAGTATCCCAATTTTAACCACCATTTTAACTAAAAAATTCTTTTTCTTAATTGGCAAATCATTCCAAAATTTAAAAATAAAACCAAAAATTAAATTAAATAAAATAATAATAATAACTTAGGAAAATTCGAAAAGGGTAGGCGTCGTCTTTGGCTTATAAAATGGGTGGGAGCGACGGTTTCGTATTTTAACTGAATAGGGTTTTGAATTTTGATCTTTCACGTGTCTCTCCCTTTCCTCACTCTCCTTTATTTTCCGATTCTATTTGCTCTCTCTGTATCTATCTATCTATCTTGCTTTCCTTCTGTTTTGTTTCGCAGCAAAACGAAAATAATAATCATCTTGCTGCGGTTTTTAACTTTCTTTATTTGTTAAGCTTAGTTTGACGGTGCTACTTTTCAATATATATATACACCCCCCACTTATACATATATCACCCTATATATACACCTTGACTCTGCTAATAAATAAAACAGAGAGCGAGAGAGGTTTAGGACTCTTATAGGGAGAGAGAAATGGAGGGAAGAAAGCAAACTGGGTCGTCGTCTTCTTCCTTCACTTCTGAGCTTTTCGGATCGAAGGAGTCATCTGCTTCTTCTGGGATTTTTGGGGCCATATTTGCGCCTCCCTCCAAGGATTTGGTATTATTGCTATTATTCCCCTGTTTATTTTTCTGATTTTCTGAAATTCTTGATGGTTTTTTTCTTATTGTTTTCTTATTATTCAATTGGGTTTTGGTTTTTATCTCTGCATTTTTGAATTTTTGACAATTCTTGCTGGGTTTTGTTTAATGGAAAATGGGGTTCTGTTTTTTCATTGAATGCTTAAAGCCTTCGCCTTTGTGTCATTTTACAATTTACAATGTTTTGGGGATGTTTTTACAACTTTCTCTCGTAAAATCTTGGTGGGGTTTATCTATATTTTCTCCCAAATTAGGTGAAACCCTCAATTGTCATCTGTTTTCTGAATGGATGATAACATTATTTTATTAATGAAAGGGTTTAGAATTATAAAAGTTGTATCTGTTTGTTCTTTTGAATGGATTTTGCTTTATCTCTCCTCTAAACTTTTGCTCTTTGAATCTCTCTCTCCCTCTCTCTCCTGACTGACCCTTTTATTAGATTAATAGATTCTGTAAAGTGTGTGTATATATTTGTTTATTTTTATGCTGTACCATTTTCTGAGCTGACTTGTGATGTTGTTGATTCAGGTGTTAGGGAGGGAATCTGTGCATTCAGAATTCACTGGGAAAAAGCTCTCGGATGAACCATTGCACTTCACGCCCGGAGATCAGCCAGGTTTGCATGCTTTTTCTACCTTTCATCTGTTGTTTTTCTTTTGTTATGGCCAAAGTCTTGTATTTTTTTTTTTTTTGGCTGTTTTGTTTAGATTGCTGCTTTCTGCATGCCAGGCATAAACTGGGTTAACCTATTATTTATGAACATCACTAGTGGCCCTTGGCCAAAAGTACTTCTGGGTTGTACAGTATATGGAAGTTCTTTCTGTTTATTATGAAAGCACTTGAATTTTTATTTTTTCGACGTGCTTCTAATAAAAAAAATTTCTAATGAAAAAGCTCGTGAGCATAAGTGATTTCTAGAGAAATATATATTTAGTCAATCTACCTTTATACTTTTTAAAGGCCTCCATACTTTACCTTGGAAATAGAATTTTCCTTCTGCACTATTCATTCTAAAGTGAAACTTTTGTTCATTTTCTTTTCAAATAAAATAGTTTATCTTTGGGTTGCCTTTTTAAAAAAAAAATTTATTTGTAATCGCAGACCAAGTAATTCTTGGTTTTTAAAGTATGAATTGTGTGTTTGGGAAGTGTTTGATTGGGATGGATACCGTTTTGTTGCTGCTGCAGATGGTGCCTCTAAAGAGAGCGAAGGTGAGAGTAAGAGCATATCAAATAAGGACATAATAAACTCCATCTATAGGGATCAGAGAGTGCAACAACCTTGCCATCTCAGTTCATCAATCTATTATGGTGGCCAAGATATTTATTCTTACTCCCAGAGTGACCAGAGCCCAGAATATAACTCTACGGTGAGCGTTTTTCTTTGTTATGTTACGTTTTATGCATAATCCAAGCACAAATACAGTAATTGTAGAAATTATGCCTTATCATCGGGTGTACTGTGTGTCTGTATCCTTTTGTGGTGGGACATAACAAGTGACATGATGAGAGAAATTGACACACGGGTGTGACACGCTAGATTTTATCTTGTGTGGCATGTTATGTCAGGGGATGTAGCAAGTTGTACAAAATTACTATATAATTAAGGAATTTTCCTTTAGATTAAGGCTGTTCTTAATTGGGGGATTATTTCCTGATAATTTCAGTACAAGAAAGATGGGACCGAGGATGATTCGGGAAGTGCTTGTAGAGGAAACTGGTGGCAAGGTATAAATCATACTGCATTTGTTTACTGGAGAAATCTGTATGTACTGTTCTCAACTTCTGACGTCGTTTCTTCTTCCAAATTATCCATCTCTGCAGGTTCCCTCTATTATTAAGTGCTCCTTTACCGAGGCTTATGCTCGTCAAGGTATGTTACTTCTGAAACATTACTAGGAATCTACCATCCGAGTCTCCAACAATCATTCTAATAATTAATATCTAACTTGACCTATGGACGAATACGCAAGCATACGTTTTAGTATGTACAATATAGACACTTCTTGTCAGTCGCACGTCATCTAGCATTTAAGTCCTCAACAATCATTCCATTAATTACATATCTAATTTGACCTATGGACGAATACGTAAGCATACGTTTAAGTATGTACTATCTAGACACGTCCTGTCGGTAGCATATCATCTACATTGACCTTATCTATTCCTTTCTTTGATCTCGGTGAATTTCATTTATTAACTTGCCTATTGGTCAATCATGACATTTTCCTTTAGAATCTTACCATATTTACCATAGTTTTTTTTTCCCTCTTATCAATACGTATACAAAGGTTTTTATCACAAACGGTTCATTTAGTTTCTAAAACAACTTTGGTTCTTCTCGTTTCAAATTGATCAATGTTGTCCTCTATATTTTTATTTGTGTGACCTTTGTGTATTATGCTTTGCAGATATATAGGAAGAAAATAGGGTAGCAGCAGGTGGTTGTGGACAACTGGTTTGTTTTCCTCAAGCCCCCAAACACAGTACTCACACACACACACACACACACACATATATATATATATATATATGCACCTTCTTTAGGTTCTCTGTAAAATATGTACTCTCTGTTACTGTAAGGGATGTTTGGTTTAGTGAAATTAACCTCAACTCTAATGTAGTTGAAGATTTGGATGTTATTTTAGTTTTTGTTAAATGAATGGTTTGTAGTCCTAATTGCATTTGGTTCTCTTTATATCTATTCTCTTATTTGTTGCTTTTAGGATGGATGGATAGTTTGTAGTCTCTGATCTACTCATCTGTGGTCCATGAAATTTGTTACCTGAGACAGAATCTTACTGACGGGGATGAACCCAAACTGAGCCTGTGTTGTACGTGTGGCTGGTTTTTTAAATCACCTCAGTCTCAATGATAGGGTTATCCTCGCTAAAAAAATGTTCTTTTGTCAGATTATGTGTATGAACTACCAGTCTGATTGATTTTTGTTGGTGTTTGGTTCACATTTAGTCTTAACAATATAAGTATGACAAAGTTGTTCATTCGTCAAACTGAATATGAATCAATAATCTGATTGATTATTGTGTGAATGTGTAGTTCGAATTCATTATGGTAAGATAAGTATGACAAGAGAAGTAACCTCGTCTTTCACTCCACCCAATTCCTCCTATTCACTTCTTCGCTTTAAATGGTAAAAAAGAAATTGGGTATTTGGATATCCACTAAAACAATACAACAATTTATGTGGAAGAGGTTAATCATTACTGTAGCGTCATGTTATCTTTATCTTTTATATATAAAACCAAGGACCTAATGAATAGTGTTTTGGTGTCACAAACTTTACAAATTTTTTTTTATAACAAAAATATCCCTCAAACAAAAAAACTTCAAAAGCAACTCAAAATAATACATCAAATGTGGCAGGGGTATTTTCATCATTTTAACAATGTTTTTAATAATTAATTTTTTTTGTACATTTTTTTTAAATAATTAGTACCTCACAATATGTTAGCAATAATGTGATTCAATCAGTTGTTCATTAAATATTATTTTCTCTATTTTTAAACATGTTCAAACATCTTAAGAGACATGTAATGCCTATTATAAAAAATGTCTTTCGCACGCACATAATAATGTAATTAAATTAGTTGTCAAATGATTGTTTTTTTATTTTTTTAACAAACGATATTATCTACACTAAGGAGAAGAGAGTGAGCTTAGCTTCACAATAGACAAGCAATAATGTGATTCAATCAGTTGTTTATTAAATATTATTTTCTCTATTCTTAATATAAATTCAATATAGACCGATTTTATTATGTGGATTCAACTGATTTATTTGGTTTATGAGGAGTTTCTTCTAATATGATCTAAGATTATTCATTTACTTTAAATATTTGATTTTTTTTTGTCAATTTACGCATATAAATACATTTAAAACGTGTAAGTCGTCCGCACACCGTGATTCAAAAAATGTCATCATACGTGTGCATGAAGGCTAATTTTAGTAATGCAAACCCCTTATAGAGAAAAAATTTTACCCAACATTATATTATTGAATCGAAAAAGAATGACGATGAACCTATTCCTCGTAAGTCATTTTCAGTCGGATTAAAAGTTCGTTCACTCTCCTAGCTAACCTCAAAATTTAAGATTCCATTTGTTAGTGCCAACATACAAGAAACTGACAAATTAGTCTTCAAAGGCGGTGGTGGCCCATGAAAGCCAGGATTATCCTGCTTTCCAAACCGTCTTTTCGATTTCTTATCCCAGCTTTCGATTCTGGGGTCGACCTATCCAAGTAGCAAACCTAAGGAATAGTCCTTATCCCATGTCTGGTGAGACATAGCCTTCACCATGGTCGTTAAAGAAGATTGTAGGCATGGAGGAAGACTCTTCTGCCACGCTTTTACGAAGTTGCTTCTGATTTTGACGTTACAATGAATGTTTTGTCTCCAATTGTCCAAATCCAATCTTTCATTTCAGCTTATGACTAATTCCAATTTCATTAAGGGAATGTTTACTTATCAAAAATGAGCGTTTATTGTTATCATGTGTTTGTTTATATGATTTATAAAAAAAATTAAGTAGTACCTGCATTAAAAATCAATTATTTCGTATCTGAACTAAGATATCAGAACACTAACAAGTAGGTAGTTAGTTTATCTTATACTTGAACAATCAGAAACCATTATAATTCATGATTTCTCATCATTCTCATTCAAGATTTCTCTCATTCAAACATATCAATAGAATCCAAGACAACTTAACGTTTAGGTGTAGCACAAAGCAAACAGGTTACAAGGATTCCGGGAAATTGCATATTTTTATTGTACGAGAAGGAAGGATACATATACATGATACGGGCTACTAGCTTTAATTTATTGCCAATTTACAAAGCAGTAATCCTACTTAATTAGTCACACTAGTAGCCAACTACTTCAAATATCTTAACCAGACGTACGACTCCATGGCCTAAGCCTTCAACCTTTCCTTACATTCATTCACGGCAGGGTATAGCCTGCAACATTAACGTCGCATTAGGTCATATTATATTAGTAAAAAAAATAGTATTAAACACAAAGAAAATTTGTTACTAGCACTCTAACAATATTATTCTACACTCAAAACTTTCTATATTAGGAAAGAAAAATACATTTGTGAAAAGCGTAGAATAAGATTTTTTTTTTGTGCCAATAACACTTCCCAACACAAAAAAAGGTTGGGTTGTTATTAATAAATCACAGTTTGACAATTACGTAAAAAAAAAGCGTTGTTTTTTATGTTTTAGTAGTTTTTCTGTATGTATCAGATTGAGAATGCCTGTATTTTTTAATTTACCTCCGCACTTGTAACCGACTGGGCGGTTGGCAAAGTTGCAGCGCTTGGGAATGGTTATCGCAACCCCAAGCTTGACACCAGAGCTCTTGGCAGAGTCAGAAAGCAGGATGGCACAGAGGCAGCTAGGGTTTTGTCCCATCCTCTTGACTTGCTGACAGCAACTAGCGGAAACAGCAGCCTTTTCATCTTGTGCGGCATCTGCACAAGGAGCAAGCTTGGCGGCCTCTTCGTCTGGACTAGCTTTTCCACAAGCACTTGCCCCATCAGCCCTTTCAATCATAGCAATGCTAAAAACTGCAAGAAACCCTAACACGCAAATAAATTTCACTGCAGCTGCCATTTTTGTGTTGGTTACAATGCAGAAGTTTGAAGTTAATGAAAAGTTATATCTCACAATTCCACAATGGTGCAATGAAATAATCTGTGTGTGATGGCGTTTTTATACTTGAATCTGAGCAGAAAATGTGGGTTTTCCATTCATCCACTCACTACTAGTGGAAGTGGCACTAGAACCAAATTATTGCTTATTTTTAAGCACTTTTGGGTACAGAAATTGGTCTGGGACATCTGTTTCACTTTGCTCCAATAAAAGACTGGCTTTTGATCATTAGAGATTTTGAGATGAAGCCATTACTGACAGTGAGGATTCTCAAAAACCCTTGTTGCTGAGACACCTCACCCCAATTCTCCAAAAGCTCCATTACCGACCATGTTCCATCCTCTTCGTATGTGAATACGTGTAGCCAACTAGCACACTAGGTTAAACCCAACTACCACACTACGTTAAAACTGTTGAACCACTTCAACGAAAGCAGGTGTACGCATTAAGTCCGTTTGTTAAATATAGTATATTAGCCTATTGCACTCAAGTTCGAATAACCCTCTTTGTAATTTTTTTCTTCAATTAGCCAAATTGATTTGTTTATATGGACATGCAACTAAAATTTCAGTATTATAATTAACAGACCTCCTAACAATTTTAATTCTAGTTCCTTCTGCATGTAGATATTGGACATTTCTTAATGATCAAGGCCTAGTAAGTACTAACTCAAGTGGTTAAGAGCAATTTATCTCTGCATTCGAAATTATGTGTTCAATCTTCACATCACCAACATCGCTTGTATAATAACAATCACCCTCCATCCTCCGGCCAAAGAAAATGTTAGTTCAGAATACTATGATTTAAGAAACAACGATAAATACGTGAAAACCCCTTGAAGAAGAGCTAATTATGGCGCAAAATAAAAAGGCTTTTTTCTTTAAGGACTTCTGTTCAAATTCATAACAGTGGGACAGCTAAAATAGGTATATACCTGTCCTTATCAGCAAAAGTGGGCATTTGGTCTAGTGGTATGATTCTCGCTTAGGGTGCGAGAGGTCCCGAGTTCAATTCTCGGAATGCCCCTTTCTTTTTATCCCTTTTGTAAGTTTTTTTGTCCATGGCAGATGAGATGACTGTATTTTGGCAATTTACCAGTATTTTATACGGATTTATGACCCAAAAAAAGTAACGAATTCATAAATAATAACATAATTATTGTGAAAATTGCCATCATTATTTTATTTTATTCAGGAAATCCTAGAGCAAAGTCTGCTGATACTGCACAAAGTTGAACACTTTTGCACTGAATTTTATCATATGATTCATCATATCCACAGCATGAGAAAACAATAAGACTTCATATATTCTATCCAAACTAGTGTAAAATGTTTAGTTCTCTCTTTACAACCACTGTTTGATCGAGGTCAAACTGCGACTCGGGTCCGGAACAAACTCAAAACTGTAATACAGGGATGCACATCTAAAACATAAAACACTCAACTCATCACCGTTGCAGACATCTTGTTCTAACGAGACTCGACAACCTAATGAACCTTCCCCGCTCTCAGATGTCCTCCTATGTCCTTAAAAAAACACGCATAAAGGACCTAGTTGAAGTGGCTCAACACTTCTGCATGGTCAGCCGATGGATTCATTCTTCTGTGACTGAGTCTGGTGATCCCGGGCTCCTTGATGCTTTTGTACACTCAAAAGAATCCATTCGCATGTGAGACCCTAGCGTTTCTTGCATTGTGTTTGTTACTGAATCTGGTTTCTCGATTGGATCACTGTAGTCCTTTCCCTTAGCATCGATGCTAAGATAATCAGTCAGGACTTTTTTAACGCCCAAACCACGTTGAGGGATCTTGCCGCTGGTGATGAATGGTGATCTGTCTCCCCTCAGAGGGCTAACTAGCTGTGAGGGTGAAAAGCTTGGCGTGGTGAAAGGTGTTTTGTATGGAGTGCTTGAGATGGGCACCGGGTATGGAGTAGGAGTGCCCTTGTGTGGAATCATACTGACTTTCGAGATTGATGGGAACTGATCAGAATGTCGTGTCAAGTCATCTACATAAAGCAGGTCATCAATGCGTGCCACGATGTTAAATGCCAGGCTCTCCAAAACCCTCGAATAGCTCTCCAAAATGGATTTCCCGACATCCTAGCAGATCAAAATTGACCAATTAAGTACAAAGAAAAAACAATTAGAAGGCACCAATGAGAACAAAGCTTTTTAGTGGTAAAGTCGGAACCTTATTGTGCTGAATCTTGCTCATATCGAGGGCCGTCTGTGGTAGACCAGGGAAGCGTTGCTTCAAGCACATTAACAGACTTTCTGCTCTTTCTGGAAGCAACTCCTTTTTCTCTGCATCAATCATCAGCTCCTTGACCATTTCCCATGATGACTTCGAACCAAATCTGTTCGCAATACTTGTAGGTTTTGGGTTTGCTTTTTTACGCCACATATATATTGAGGCCTCCACTCTATTCGCAATCTCTATGGCTTGATGTTCAGAGGACAAATCAAGGCAATCAAGCAGGCATTCTGCGGAGAACTGATCTGATGTAATGTATCGATAAATAACATCCCCTAAGCTTAATCTTCCATTCTGAAACCAAGTTAAAACAAAAGTTTAACAACTATGTCTTTGTAATCACATATCACAGGTATCTTGAACGTTTCCAACCTTCGGAAGAGATTCCAGATATGATTCGGGGACTTCCATATCTGCTAGAGTAATACTATTGATTGCCATGGCAGCTTTTAATATTTGGCTCGTGCAATCACGCTTGTGCTGCAATTGCTTTCTTGAATTTTCATGGAGTCCACCAGGAGGAACTCGGGGCACAGGTAGCCACCACTTTTCCTCTTGGCGCTGAAATGCTCTTCGGAAAGAGGTTGACCCATCTGCATCTGGGGCCAGAATCCCTTGATCAACATACCAGAACTCCGTATTGTTAAAGCCATCTAAGATTTCCTGCAAGGATTGGCTAAATTCAGAATGGAACTCACAAACTGGATCTAAGTAGCAGGGGAAAAGTTTTTTAGAACCTTACAAGAAGCATGTTATCCAATTTACGAAGGGCAGGGAGATTAACGTAAAGATCTGAGCGCGGTCTGCAAGTCATGACCTGAATTGAAATATATATGAGTCAGAACAATTTCAAGGAACTGATCATTTATTAGCCCCCTAACCCAACGTTTTCATTGCCCTACCCTTTATAGTTGAGGTTGCTTATCAAAATATCATCACGTGATTTATATGAACATAAAAGGCTCTACGCCTGCATTTCTATTTCAATGAACCACGGTTAAAAATAGCGCACGCTTCATTACTGCAATATACTAGGAATTGCTCACTAAAACTCACAATCGAGACTTTTGACCATTCTTTCAGATGTTTGTTGCCACTCAGTACAATATATAAAGCTGCGCCAAGGGTTTCCATATCGAAAGCTGAATTACTATACTATTCTTTTAATCGATGTTGGAATCAGATCGTACCTCCAATTTGCTTCCATCAGGAAAAGTCTGCCAAGAAGGTATCAACTCAACAATGTGATCACTCACACAAAGAAGCCATTCCATCTCTCTTCGCCACATCGATTTCTTCTCTTGCGGTAGAGGTTCTAGTCTCCATAGTTGCCCGAATAGGGTAGCTGCAAGAGGGAACCAGAGAATAATAAGAATTAGCATCAGAATCTATAACAAAATTTTCGTTAAACAACGCCGCAAATCAACCAATCCTTAGTGTTAAGACATTGAGAAAATAAATTAAAAGTGCGTACCGCAAAGATTAGTAATGGCATTTGATATAGCCAATGCTGTGCAAACCCCATTTCCACAACCTGACATATCTTCTCCAAGCAGCAATTTCGAAAACCTCTCCTTCATCAACTCAGTCTCTACAATCCCATAATAAACCAAAACCAAATTATGTTAGATGAAAATGCATCAAATTGACATGTAGCTTGGTTGTCAGGCCCATTTCGAATTGTTTATGTAAGTGTTAAAAGTGCTTTCTGACAACTTTGAAAGTGCTTCAAGGTCCTAAAAGCACTTTAATCCCTAAGTAGGTGCTTCTAACAAGAGCATTTCCATCAAAAGCGCTTATGAGCAAAAGTGCTTCCTACAAAAGCAATCCCAGACCAGTTATGAATTGGAGGGGAATAATAATACCTGATATTGTTGACCCTTGTTTCTCTAGTTTCCTATCATCCGAATGGGTTTTCTCCGCCGCTTCATCACCGTTCTCACTGGTGCAATCCGGCGCCTCACCTTTCTGAACAGGCCAACCCAACGACGGCGGCGAAGACGACTCCTCAGAGCTGCTGTGGCTCTGCTCCTCCTCCTGCCCCGTCGTCTCCGACCTCAAAAAATACGAACTTGAACTGCTCTCACGACCCTTCTCCTCAATCAAATCCTCAAAGCTCCCATCTTTATCCAAAGCTTCAGCAAAAAAATCGTCACTTTTCTCCCCAATAACTTCATCTTTCTCCACCAAACCCTCCATCGAAGCTCCTCCTTCGTCACCAAAACCCGGCAAATCGCAGAAAGCAGAGTTGTTCACCACCATACCATCGTACGGAAGCTTTCCTAAGCAGCAGGAGTTGGAGATTCGAGCTCTGCAATGCAAGTTCCGGAGATACTTCGACGCCCAGAAACAGAAAATAGAAAATGGGTTGCGGCTGTTGAAGCTTCTGAAGCTCAGCAATGGCGGACAGAGCTTGAGTTGATGAAATTGTAGGTGGGTTCTTGATTCTCTTTCTTCTTGGTGAGTGAAAGCTCCATCCATGGGGTCTCAACCATGTCTGACAGCGAAAGGTATGATTTTTTCGGAAGGAGGTTTGGTTTATTTATATGAACAAAAATGTGGAGCTGGTAATGATTAATGGAGCTTGCTCAAACACATGAACAGCGAGAGAGAGAGACGCATTTGAACTTTGAAGAGCGTATGTTTCTACCTTTTATCTTCGCATGGTTCGAACTTCGGATTATCTACTTTTTTAATTAACTTTTTGAAAATTATTTCTGTAATAAAAATTAACTAAAATTAATTAACTATATTTCTCACTCGAACACAGATTTTAAAAAAGTTAATCAAACAGGTAAATATCTTTAATTCATTTCTCTTTTGCAGAATTAAAAGTTGAGTTAAAATATAGAATGTTTCGATCATCAAACTACATTACAAGATTAAATGAGAATATCTGAATAAGAAAATGGTCAATATCTTCTTTTCACAGTACAAAAGATAAATTTTAAACTAAATTAAGAAATTTTTAAACTCGGATGCAAAGTGAGTGAATCCTCTTCAATCAATGTGTTTTTGAATCAGACCTAAACTGCCGGTGGCTCTCTTTCTCTCTGTTAGCATTTGCTCTGTTTTGCTTAAACAGGGATTAAAATGATAAAATGTGTATTAATTATTCCAACTTCGTTTTGAAAAATACAATAAACAATGCTTATGGGAATCGTGCAATCGATGGATCTCTCAATGATGCCTACCAATTTATCCTTGGATTCGGTGTCAAGTGACCACATTACCCTTCCACCTGAAATTGCTAAGCCCAATGTTTCACGACTGGTTATTTAAATTATATTTTATAAATATATGTTATGATTGTTGATAATTAAATTATAAATAATGATTAAATTTTTTAAGTTAAATTTGCAAACCTAATGATGTTGTTGTTGATGATTGGATTATTACTTAAGCGTTGATTAACATGCTTATTTCATATTGGTGACACATCATTTGATTTGTAAATTTAGTTTAAAATTTCAGTCTCCCTAGCATTACCCTTATATTATTACTTTTTTTTTAAGAACACTTTAGATTATTATTTAAGTGTTGATTAACATATTTATTTCCTATTGGTGATACATCACATGATCTACAAATATAATTTAAAAAATTGGTAATCCTGGCATTACTCAATTACTAATCCTATTGGGTGAAGTGTGATCACAGTAAATGGAGATGTGTGGGAATGTTGTTCTATAAATTTTGGGATCTAGTGCTCATACAAGTAAATAGTTCCATAGAGTAAGATAGAAGTATGGTTAGAGCATATACGTTAATTATCTTTCATATTTGTTTCTTAGGAAAACTAATGAAAAGGGTTTGAAAACTTTGAGTTTTAACGATAAGAACAAAATAAAGGGTAAAGTGAATCAGAATTGACTTTTTAGTGTAAAAATATGGTTTTTCGTTAAAGTGAACAGTACCGGAAACTTTTCGTTAAAGTTCTCTTGTTTCTTATGATTGGAAAACATGTATTACAGTCGTGATTAAACTAAGATGAAAGATATTAAACATTTAAATATATTCCCATTGTAGTCAAGTATCTCATGTTTTTTTTTTTTTGAACAAACAATATTATCTAAACTAAGATAGAGGATGTTGTCTTAGCCTCACAATGAGCTAGTAATAATGTAATTCAAATTCGCATTTGACAAGAATCGAACTTAAGATCTCTCACTTACAAATGAAGAAAAATATCATTAGACCATAGTACTAAATGACAAGAATCTCATGTTCTTAAAAGATTAGTATTAGTGTTTCGTTTCACCCAAAATTAAAAGGCAAGAACTAAAATGAATCTTAGCAAACTCTTGGTAAAGAAATATAACTTAAAAAAAAAATCTTAGCAAACTCATTTTGAAAATACAAAGAAACCCCAAAAGAAATGTTTACATGCAGATGAAGTCCGGGGCATTCCAGTAAAACCAGCCTGCTTTTAGAAGCAGAGTTTCCAAGTTCATAGAATGCCAATAAATAATTCGAATTTTAGGGTAAAGTATTTTGGGAACAACAAAACAAAGTAATGGTGGAATATCGTAATCTTCTCAAAGGAGTTTCAAATTGTTTATATAAACATTTTTTTTGTTTACATCAACATTATTATAATTAAACTAGCAACTAGTTTTTACTTTAAGTTTACTATATCAGATTAGTTAATAAGTTACTGAATTTGGAATATACTCAAGGCTTATTTGTTGTTACGGCCCTCGTAAGTTATAACTTTATTCCAATTCTACATTGTCAGCTGAAGCAAAAATTACACCACATCGTTTCTTGAAACTCAATTTTGCATCATTTTCTTACATTATGTCCATTTTATTTAAAAATTTACACCACTTCGTTTTCTGAAACTCACTTGCATCACTTTCTTATATTCTGTCAATTTTGTATCTATTCAGTCCGCTAACGTGGCATGATCGAGTCCCATTTATTTCTGTTTTGATTGCCATTTGTGCAAAATAATATATTATAAAAAAACTAAAACTAAAGTTCTTCTTCCCCTCCTGTTACCGCCGCACCTTCCTACCCAAAATACACTAATTCAAACTATCAACCCTCCAACTCAAAATCAAAATTTGGGGATTGAGTATTGGAGCTAAAATACTTGTGCGAAATGCTTTTATTTTGGTTTTGTGATTGAGTTTTGTTTGTGACAATTGGGAAGAATGCTTAAGCCCGAGGACTGTGCATCAAGGTCATTGTCACTGGAAACAATAGAACAAGTTTGGTTTGGTGGGTCTTCACTATCTGATGAAATTTCGGGTTCTTGATTTGAACTTCCAAATGGGTTTAACAGTTATCGATCATGCCAAGTCAGTGAACTTAACAGATTTTTAAAAGATTAACGGAGTATGAGAAAGTGATGCAAAAATTGAGTTTTAGGGGGAAAATGGCGGATTTTTGAAATCTTATCGACAAAGTTAAAGTCAATATGACTGTAAATTAGTAGTGAACCCCTAAATCGTCTCTTTGAAATCTTATCGGCAAAGAAGATTTGTTCATGGTTGAATGGAGCAGTTCATAATTGAGTTTTGTTTATGCACGGGACAATATAAAGCATTATCATGATTAATGATGACCAAAGTAGTTAGTGAGAAAGAATTAAAATTAAGATCAGAATTGGGTACTAATTAAAACTCTCAAGTCTCAACCATCTAAATTAATCTCCATTTTGTTTTGGTTGGTGACTTTCCGTGCAAGGCATTACTATGTAATTCCAATTTGCGTCGGATGAAGGATATGATTTTGGTTGTTGTTCTTGTTCCAACTTCCAAGGCTCCCCCCAACCGTTGTTTGGATGTTGATTGCTAATTTGAATAGACGTAGAGGGAAAGACAAGCTTCAATTCCAAGCTGCTTCTGAATCTCTACAAATTACAAAAAGAAAGAGGAAAGAAATGGAGCCTATGATAGTATGATGGACCACTTTTGTGTTTTAAGTTGTTGATTCCTTGTTAAAGCTTGTGTTTCCATTTATTGCCATGGCTCCATCCTACATTTCAATTTTCAAATGCAAACTTTCATGATGGTAAACAACTTACATGGTATGAGTATTGATCCCGAAGAGTCGGAAGCTGGCCATTTGGGCATTTTCTTTCCAAAAAGATGTGAAACACGCTAGATAATTGATGGACCACATTGCTAATTATTTGTTTATTGTTGTTTGCAAATGTGGGAATATGATCATTTGTTTAGAGGTGTGAACGAAGCATAATGGACCCAAGTTGAGTCGTGTTACAATCAATTGTATAACACGCGTGTGGATGATTTTTTGTCGTTGTAAAATTCACATTTTGATCAATGATTATAAATCTCTTACATGCGTTAGCGATTGACATTAGCGAAATTTTACATGTTTTCTTATCAAATAACAAATTTTCATTAAAAAGCTTGCAACAATTCAACTATGAAATCAAAACATCTACTCTGTACTGAAACAACAGACACAAAACTAAAGCTGACAAAAGCTACACAAACAACTATATAAAGCAAGCATCACCCAAATTGATCTTAAGTCAAGTTCACAAGAACCATATCCACCAAAACCCTAAAACGACTCATTAGCCTAATGGGTACTACTGCCACCGCATCTAACCATGAAGAAGATTATGAAGAAGATTATGAACATTTTCTCCGGTGATCCATCTGTTTTGAGACTTCATGTCTTATTGAGGCCCAGCCTACCTTGTTGAAAGTAGAATAATAAGCCCACTTTCAAGGCTTGTAAGCTAAAAAACAATAGCATTTTGGAGCCCAATTGCCTCTTTGTTGCAAATTGTTAGCAGTTTGTCGTATTTTGATATGGAGACTTTGTTGACGTTATTGACACTCTAAAAATCTCGTTGTGTACTACTCATAAGTGTATTTTCCTTCTTAAATATCGAAAGTTTGAATTGTGCAATAAAATTTTAAAAATGTCAATAACGTCAGCACCACCCAATAGAAAAGTTTAAAACTTTATTAAGTCTTGGTCATAATATATTGATTATTAAGGCCCTTAGCGGTAAGCAATGACCAAACACATCAGAAACAAAATTTAAAGTTTACATAAGTTGGACTAAGTCAATACAAACAGGTACGATAAAATTAAAACCAATAAAAACTAGCCAATGGTTTCAATGAAGAATTGTCAAAAAGCAATGATATCCAGATCTTTCCTCCACCAAATCACCATTTTAAAAAGATTACTGGACTATTGACTTTGAGTAGAGTTGTCCTAGCGGCCAAGTAAACACTGTCTTCTTATCTCTATAAAACCCAGAAGGAGTTTAATCCAGTGATATTATCCACAAAAGGAGATTAATTAGTAAAACTTGATTAGTTAGTGCTTATATCATGGCTGAAGTGAAGCTGTTGGGGTCTTGGGGAAGCCCATTTAGTAGGAGAGTGGAAACAGCTCTGAAGCTAAAAAATGTGGAGTATGAATTTGTTGATGAGGACCTGCAGAGCAAGAGTGCTTTGCTTCTGAAATCCAACCCAGTTCATCAGAAGATCCCTGTGCTCCTGCACAATGACAGACCAATAGCTGAGTCCCAGGTCATTCTTGAGTACATTGATGAGACTTGGAAGGAGGGTTTTCCCATTTTGCCTAAAGATCCTTATGAAAGAGCTCAGGCACGTTTCTGGGCTAGGTTCATTGATGAAAAGGTAAAAATGTTTCACTTTAATCTTTCCGTATTAATTATATAAAAAAAGTTATCTTGCTTTATTGTGCATCTAAATCATTGATGATCAAGGTTATTTTTAACAAAGTTGATTATAGCATGAATGTGTAGTTTACATTAACAGCATGTTTAACATAAGCATGTGCATGGTGATTTTGCATTGAGTATATTAGCTAGAAATTCTTTTGTGATTACCAGTGTAAAATGTTTATATAACTAAAACTTAGATCATTGATTAAGTTGAATTTTGTTTGAAATGTGTACTTGTGCAATCTGGATCAAACATGACAATACATGTCAGACCCCACATAATATGTTGGTAGAATAAAATGTATATGCTATGGAATATGAATTATTGATGAAGTTGGTTTTTGTATGACATATGTAGTCTAGATTAATAAAATTTATATCGTACCGTCGATGTTTCTTTAAAAAAAATGTGGTCTAGACTAACAACTTGAAAACATATGTCTGGTTACATAAAATCTGAATTAGTGATCAAGTTGATTCTTATATGATATGTGTGGTCTCAGATAATAGTTATACATCATTAGTTTGGCAAGTGAACATTATATATATAGTCCTATTTTCTGACAGCACTAATTAATTTTGCACACCATAATATGCCTAATAAGCTAAATTCATATTTTGTTTGCTTACTTTAGTGCTTACCTGCAACATGGAAAGCTCTCTGGGGCAGTGAGGAACCTGAGAAGGCTGTGGAAGAAGCCTGTGAGCTTCTGAAAATATTGGAAAATGAGCTCGAAGACAAGAAGTTCTTCGCAGGAGAGACCGTTGGACTTGTGGACATTGTTGCCAACTTCATAGCCTTCTGGCTTAGAGCCATTCAAGAACTTGTTGGAGTGGAGCTGCTAAGTAAAGAGAAGCTTCCCAAACTCTACAATTGGAGCGATGAGTTTTGCAGTGTTTTTCAGGAACATCTGCCTCCCAAAGATAGATTAGTTGCTCACTTCCGTGGTCGCCTTCAAAGCACCACCACCACTACTACTTACAGCTAATTAAAATGGTTCATAAATCAGTCATAAGATGGTTTACTTCGAAGCATTTCGTAGTTCATGATATTTATAAGAATAAATTCAGGATTGCACTTGTGGCTAGATCGCGTTCTCTTGTGTGCGCGCGCTCGCGTATGATGCATATATATCTTGTTAGACGTGATATTACTATGTACTCTAAGCTAGATTGAGGGTTGGGCAGAGTTCGAACACCGAAGTGCAATGAATTGACGAAGAATGTCTAATACACTTAGGTAATCCATCATTTGCAAAGTACTTAGTTACTTATATATTCTATATACCGCCATATCTTTTTTATGAAATCTCTGAAATAAAAGTTTTTCAACTAATTATCATTGAAATATATGATTTACCATTTACCCATTTACATATAATCAGAACAACGTTAACTATAACATTTGCCTCCTACAGAAAAATGTAAAAAATACATAGTAAATCAATATATAATACGCGTATTACAAATGAATTTTTCAAACTAATTCTATTTTCCGTACAAGTTTCAATAATTCATTAAATTACACATTTTAGAACCTTAACATACAATATTCGTATTATACACGTACTTACATACATTTCATGTTTAGTACACGTTATTTTCACACATCTTTCAGTGTCACACATGTGTTATGCCCCGATCTCGACATTCGTCCATGATCGACACGTGATGTTAGAACTTACCAACATCTATCTTACCTACCTTTCTCGAGACATGACCAGAAATAACCAACAGTTTTATACCGTAGTATCGTTTCCTATTATTTTATAAGTGCATCTAACCTTTGCGTTAGACTGTCTACGTAGACTATCTACGTACCCTGTCACGAGATCAAGTCATTCATAGTTCACCCTTAGATAAACTCTAACATTTCTCATGGCATTCCTAACTATAAAATATAAAGTTATAGTTAACTTCGAATGTAAGTGATGAATCTATATGTCATTCCATCTTTCACATACTTCAAAAAGATTTCTAATAACAAAACCATAACCAATAACATTTCAATGGATCAACAAGGCAAAAAGTTTAATATTTACCCACATTAATCAATCAATACTATCAAACATCACTTCACTAATCGTAACAAAGCCAACATCCGTAAGGATTGCCGTAATTTTCCACTAGTATTATAAGGTAACAACATTGTAATCTTAAATTACAAATACAAGTGTAACCTTAAGCAACATCTACTCACAAGAATCTAACGTTCCGGACCAACTCAACGCAACCAACTTGGGAAAAGGATTATGGACCAAGGGATTCCAGACCAAGGGATTCCAGACCAACTCAACGTAATCCAGCTGTAGAATGCGTATTGACCCCCAATGTGGATTAACCAGGTGGAACCATAGGCATCCATCCAATAGGGTGGTTCCCCAATACGGATTAACCAAGCAGAACCACCTATGGATCTAATGTGGTTAGGTAAGCAATGATCCCTAAATGCGGATTAACCAGGCGGAATCACCCCTATAATGCATATGGTTCCCCAATGCGGATTAGCCAGACAAAACCACCCATGGAAATAATGAAGCCAAGTAGGCAGTGACCCACCAATGCGGATTAACCAGGTAGAGTCACCCCTAGAATGTGTAGGGTCCCCTAACGTGAATTAACTAGGCGGGACCACTTATAGAAATAATGAACCACGTAGGCAATGACACCCATTGCAGATTAATCAGGCATAGTCACTCTTACAATGCATATGGTCCCCCAATACGAATTAACCAGCGAGATCATCCATGTACCACATTGTTACATGGTGCAATCACATCATCACACATCATAAATCCTATTATACATTCATTCAACATGAATCACAATTGTAAGTACACACATGCACTATTGAATCCACATGAACAACAATTATCTAATCACACATATGTACAAGTTCTACGTAATACTTCTAATATGGCCACCGTCTTATCTCCTCATACTAGTATTTGCACAATATCGTTACTGTCATTTAGAATTCAATACACACATAAATTCTGGTTAGGTGTCACTTACACGCAATTCGAGGCACACATCCTCCAAGCAGTGTTCTAAAAGTCGACCTAGACGGCTGCCTAGGCGGTGGGCGGCGGGTTACCGATCCGATTAAGCCCAAATCGTTGTATAAGTCGGAAAACTCATTCAACAACGCCTAGGCAAGAATCTAGGCGGGATAGGCGGAGTAGGCAGGGCTGGGCGGCTAGGAGATCTGCCTGGGTAGTTGATTTCTTATGGAAAAATAATAGTAGCCACAATGAAAATTATGAAGTTCGGTGACCACCAAGAAGAACTGGAGAAGATAGAAGGTCAGAGCAACGAATGAGAAGACGATGAATAGTTAAAAATAAACTAGGCTTACGACGTCGTTTCCTTATCGTTATATTATATTTAATTCAAGTGGATGCCAACATATTCCCATTCTCCAAAGTTAAATGGACTTGAAAATTAATGGACATTTGACCCAATCAAAACCGTCCAGTACGAATCTAGTAATACAAATGATAATGGGCTTTTTCATTTCTAATTTTTTATTAGAGTAAGAAGACTTACAATAAGTTTTTAATATATTTGCTATTTTTAAGTATAAGAATGTAATTATTCATATGTTTTATGATAAATTTAATTAAAATAAAGGAACCACCCAACCCAACCCAACCCACTAGTAGTTTTATTATGAACCACCCGACCCACTACGTGGGATTTGTACTTTTTTTTAAAAAAATTAGATATAATCATTTAAAATGTCTTAAGTTATATGGCATATATGTTTAATGTGTTTTTAAATTTTGGACTTGTTAGATACTCTTTTTGTATTTTATTATCTTATTTATGGATTTCATACAAGTATAATTTTTTATGTGTCAATATGCACTTATTTATAAGATATACAAGAAATTTACCTAAATCTGCCTAGGCCGCCTAGATGCCCGCCTAGGCGCTAGACGCCAGTCTGCTGCCTGACTAACGCTTAGCGTTTTTTTAGAACCTTGCCTCCAGGATGGCTCATTGAGCAAGATACGTCCACTAAACTTTGTCAGGTCTCTAGTAAACTAAATTTGAGTAATTAAAGACGTTTCGGGAAATTTGACCAAAAGTCAACCATTGGTCAACGCGATCAACGGTAAGGTCAACAACCATACGTAATCCAATCTGGTAGATCCATACATCAGAATTCGATCCATAAATTTTTAAATCCTCAAATATTATGTATAACCACATGCTATAATTTCATGACAATCCAACGGCCAGATTGTACGTTCAACAACTATAGTAATCCAATCGCAAGATCCATATGTTAGATTTCAGATCCATAAATTCCTAAGGTCCTCAAAACATACAAACAACAACACACTATAATTTCAGGACGATCCAACCCAACGGGATATTTATCCACTAAAAAGATCGAGTGGTAGTAAATTACGAAACTAGGTCCAAATGATCGAATTAGGGCTGGGTTCGGTGCAATTTTTTTCGGTTCGGTTTTTCCGGTTCGGTTTCGGTTTTTACAAACACATGCAAGCATCACAGTATCACTATCACACTGAATCACTGATCAACTGAAGCTAAAACAAAGAAAACGACCCTAATTTCAGTGCAAAACCAACAACCCTAACAACCCTAATTTCAGTGCAGAACAAGCAAGCATCACATAGCAGACACTCCCCAGTCCCCAATAACCCTCATTTCATTTCCTTAACAGCCCTAATTTCCCCAAATCGTCATCGACAACAGAGTACAGACACTCCCCATACCCAAAACATATTGTAGTGCAGAACCAAATTTTATCACAAATTAATCCAAACAACAACTAATAGTCCAATAGTGAAATGAAATTACCCAACCAAATCCAGCATACCCAAAACAAATTACAAAATCCATGAAATTGAAAAGCTACAAATCAGAACCAATGAAATTGAAAAAAAAAAAAAAAAATCTGCGAAACGATTCCGGCATCATGTTCACGAGGGTGACTAGGTGAGAGACTAACCTTGCAAAGGAAGGAATTTGTTGGTCGAGACTTGAAACGGCGAGAGGAAGTAGTGGGTTGCGCGAGGGTCACAGGTCACGGGGGTGAGATACTGAGAATGAGACGGCGTCGCGTCGCGCGCGGGTCACGGGTCGCAGGTCGCCGTCGCAGGTCGTTGGATTCGAATGGATCTGTTTAGGTTTCAGTCTTTCAGACTGAAGTGAAGTCTGTGAAGAGACGAGAGAAGAGAGTGACTGAAGACTGAAGTGAATGACACTGTCCAAGGAAAAAACGACGTCGTTTTTCTTATAATCGGTTCGGTCCGGTTTTACACTTTCGGTTCGGTTTTTTGTTCGGTTCGGTTTTTTTTTACCTCGGTTCGGTTTTCGGCTCGGTTTTTTTCGGTTTTCGGTTTTTCGAACCGACCCCTAGATCGAATTGCGTCAAACGGGGTATCAAAAATAGATTCAAAGCATGAAGGTGGTTTCCATTGGGACGACAATGGATCGTTGGAAACCACAAAATCGTTCGAACGTCGATTCGACGTCACCGGGGCTCCCACGGCATGAACCTTGATTGGGTTTTGTTGGGGGTCAAGGTGAGTTGAAAACTAGTGAGGGTCAACGTCGGAATGCAAGGAGGACGATGATCGTCGATCGAGAAACTCGAGGATTCCATGGTTTCGATTTGCCACGAACAGCAGCCAAACGACGAAGACTTGGGGTGGAAAATAAAGCTTGAGGAGCACTGAGTCGATCTGTTGTGGCGTTGGTTTCATCGTCGTCGGAATTCGACGAGATCGCCGTCAGAAATTCACCCGGGAAGCAAGGCATCGAGGGCCAGACAATAGAGAAACGGGTCGTACATACCCAGTTTTTATTTCGGAACCCCCCTAATATGGGATGGGTTGAGCTGCCATATATGAGTGAAATTACCATTTTGCCCTTAATTTTGGAAGCTCGTAGTTCATTCCAACTCCGTTTCGTATATAGTTTTCATCTATGCGCTCATAGGATGGAGCTCAATCCAAAAACACTAAGAGTGGCCTCAAAAAGTCTACGAATTTTTTATTAAGAAAAATCAAATTTTATAACTAAATAACCAAATTTCCAAAATTAAATGAAATATAAGATTAATTTTCCTAAAAAATACGAAATATGAATTATTGAATAGTGGAATTCGGTAATGGGATTTCACAACACATATTGTGAACGTTTTTAATTTAATATATTATTGAAGAAATAAAATAACTATTTAATCTATTAAAATGTAAAAAATGGTCAAATATTTTAAAGTAATTTTTTAGAAAAGTTACCAAATAATGCACGTACTTTTTCACGTACTATACCCCGTTTCGTATTTTACTAACTATGAGAAGTGACAATTTTTTTCTTAATATATATATATATATATATAAAATGCCTTGTTTCCTATGATGCCATCGAAAACAAAGGTTTACTACCATCTGTGACCAAAACTATTATCTTTTAATATCACCTAGTTGTAATTATTAATAAGATTAGTAGTCCTCTCCTTTTTGGGCGCTCTATAAAACCTTCTAGTGAGGAGATTAGTTCATGCGAGTCATCTTTAATCTCATTAAATTTAGTTCATGCACGTAATAAATACAGGATTATACTAATAAGGAATCAAGTCCAGTCTATTGAAAGTTAGTGATGCCAAAAAAATTACCCTAAAAGGACTAATTAGCCTAAATGGGTACTACTGCCACTGCATCTGACCGAGGAGAAGATTCTGAACATATTATCCGGTGATCCATCTGTTTTGAGACTTTATGGCTTATTGAGGCCCAACTTACCTTGTTGAAAATAGAATAAAGTCACTTCCAAGGCTTGGCAGCCCAAACTGAATAGCATTTTGAGGCCCAATTGCCTATTCGTTGCAAATTGTTAGCAGTGTGTCGGTATTTTGATCTAGAGACTTCTAATTGCAACCTAAAACTAATTATCTAATCAACATACCTACCATTTGAAGAGTTTTTTCTCTTCATTTGTGAACTAGAGGTCTTATGTTTGATTCCTCTGAATTTGAGTTCAACACGATTACAGTTAGCTCATTAAGTAGCTTAAATACCCACCCTCTATATTGTTGCTTAAAGAGAAAAGGGCATTGCATCATTGACACTCAAAATCTCATTATTATGTACTACTCATAAGTGTATTTTCTTTTTTGAATAATGAAGTTTGAATTGTACAATAAAGTTTTTGAAATGTCAATAACCGTAGCACCACCCAACAAAAATAGTTTAAAACTTTAAGATGTCTTGGTCACAATATATTGATTATTGAGGCCCTTAACGATAAGCAATGACGAAACACATCGAAAGCAGAATTTAAAATTTACATAAGTTGGACTAATTGAACCCAAATGGAGAATAATACAATATCAATACAGCAGACAAGCTCATTTGGATGGACCTGGATTGTCTGCCCTTCTCATCCCCTCCTATTTTTGTAGTCACGGTTAAGCCACGTCAACATTTTATATTCCCATTGTTTTTTGTCTTTTTATTTCTATAAAAAAATCAATATAAAATGTTGACGTGGTTTAACCGTGACCACATAAATAAAAGGAGATGTGAATAAGATGGGATGGGGGATGGCAGACAATCCAAGTCTCATTTGGATATGGTTTTCAATGAAGAATTGTCAATAAAGCACATTTTCTAGATCTTTCCTCAATCAAATCACCATTAATTTTAAAATTATTATTGACTGCTGAACATTGTGTAGAGTTGTCGAAGCGGCCAAAAACACTGTTTTCCTACCGCTATAAAACCCCAAAAGGAAGATTAAACCAGTCATAATATGCACACAAGAAGGAGATTAATTAGTGTTAAACTTGATTAGTTAGTGCTTATAGCATGGCTGAAGAGGTGAAGCTGTTGGGGGTTTGGGGAAGCCCATATAGTAGGAGAGTGGAAACAGCTCTGAAGCTGAAAAATGTGGAGTATGAATTTGTTGAGGAGGACCTGCAGAGCAAGAGTGCTTTGCTTCTGAAATCCAACCCAGTTCATCAGAAGATCCCTGTGCTCCTGCACAATGGCAGACCATTAGCTGAGTCCCAGGTCATTCTCGAGTACATTGATGAGACTTGGAAGGAGGGTTTCCCAATTTTGCCTAAAGATCCTTATGAAAGAGCCCAGGCACGTTTCTGGGCTAGGTTCATTGATGAAAAGGTAAAAATGTTTCACTTTAATCTTTGTGCATTAAGCATGTAAGAAAAGTTATCTTGCTTAACAGTGAATCTGAATCATTGATGATCAAGGTTATTTTTAATAAGGTTGATTGTAGCATGAATTTATGATTAACATTCTCTTAACATAAGCATGTGCATGACGATTTTTGCATTGAGTATATATATTAGCTAGAAATGCTTTTGTGACTACCATGTTGAAATATTAATATTAAAACAACTTTAATATTATTTTTTTTTAGAAAACCTGGACGGTATAGAACAACTTTAACATTAATATTTCAACACTTCCCCTTAATGTGAAGTAGGTGATTTCTTTGAGCTTCCTATGACTTGTGGAACTTTATTCTTTGGATTTTCGGATTTTGATGCTAACATGGATGTCACAAGAACTCTTAGAGCATCTCCAATAGAAATGTCAAAAGATAAATGTCAAATGTTAATTTGATGGCTAATGTGGCAAATGTAAGATTTTCTCCTTTTCCAACTAATTTTATTTTATTTTTGTTATAAATGATACTTGTAGGACTCATTTTAAAAAGAAATCAATTAAAATAAATTTTCAAGATTTATAATTGGTCCATTAATGGGATCCATACAACAAAATAATTAAAAATTATTTGGCATCACCTTTTCTCATATGTTAAATTTGACATATGAAAACTCAGACCATCTTCAAATGAGATGTCAAATCCTAAGTGGAATGTCATGTAATCAAATTTGAAGGTATGAGCAAACTCCAATCGATATGTCAATCATATGTGGATTGACAAATAAGTTTTCATATGTCAAATTTGACATGTGAGAAAATGTGATGTCAAATAATTTTTAATTATTTTATTGTGTGGATCTCATTAATACACCAATTATAAATCTTGAAAATTTATTTTAATTGATTTCTTTTTTAAAAGAGGTCCTACAAATATTATTTATAACAGAAAAACAAATCGATTAGAAAAAGAGAAAATATGACATTGCTACATCAGCCATTAAATTAACATTTAACATTTATTTTTTGACATCTCATTTGGAGATGCTCTCATATGTTTATCCACATAGAATTGATTTATCGGTTGGAGCTTGTTCCAACCTTCAAATTTGATTACATAACATATTAACATTTCATTAAAGATTTGACATCTCCTTTGGATATAGTCTTAAAACTGCCATCTTTTTGCCTTCGGATTTCTTGACACGAGAGTGATTTTCTTTTCCTCTTTTTTGAATTTGGATCCTCTTTGTGAGGATCCCGAAAATCCCTTAATCCTGTTTGTTTATCGTACATCGTGTAATCATAAATTATTTTAAATATTTTTATTTAAAATTAAACACAAACAGTACTTGATAAAAACTAATTGCATAATGTACAATAAACATATATGATTCACGAATCTTTAAAATTCTCACTAAAAGAATCCGGAGAGAATCCTGATGGCTCTTTTTTGCCTCTTTGGGGTGCTAAGGCCATCTCCAACCGATGGCTGGCCAGAGGGCTCGTTTTAGCCCTCTGGCCCTCCAAGATTCTCCAAGATATTAATATTTTAATGAACAGTACAGGGCCATATTTGTCTCCGTCTCCAACCGAGGGCCAGAGGGCTCGTTTTAGCCCTATCACAAAAAACCGTCTCCAACTGAGGGCCAAACATAATTTATTATTTAAAAACTACAATTTAAATTCAAATCTAACGGCTAGGTGACGTCAACATGATGTCAGCTAGCCGTTGGTAGCTGACATCATGCTGACATAATTTATTGTTTAATGTTGTTTCATGTTACTTAATTTAATTTAATGTTGTATAAATGGCCTAGGAAAAAAATAGAATTGAAAAAAATTATGAAACAAATTTTGTGAAATAGAAGTTATAGGAAAAAAAATATGAATCAAATTTTGTAAAATAGAAGTTATAGGAAAAAAATTGAATTTAAAAAAAATTGAAACAAATTTTGTAAAATAGAATTGAAAAAAAATATGAAACAAAATTTGATTAATATGAAAAGGAAAAAAAAAGGGAAAAAAAAAGTTTAAATTCATTAAAAAAAAAAAGGCCTAATAATACAACGGCTACTAGCCGTTATATTAAAAAACATTCAAACTATTAGTGTCGGTTATAACCGACACTAATAGTAGAACTATTAAAAAAAAATAAAACCTCTTTAATGCTGTCGGTTTTAACCGACAGCAATAGAAAACATTAAAAAAAAAATAAGCCAGCCCGGGGCTGGCTGGCTGGCCGAAAGCAGCCAGCCCTCCAGCCTTCTCTGATCCCGCGGGGCCCTCCCAGATTCCAAAGCCCTCTGGCCTAGCCTTCGGTTGGAGACGGTTTTAGGGTTATTTTCGGCCCTCGGACCCTCTGGACCCTTCGGTTGGAGATGGCCTAACTTTGAAGATTACCATCCTTCTTCTCCCATTTTTTTTTTCTCTGTCTGCCATCTTCGCGTGGACTCCCCCTTTCATTTACTCCTCTTTTTTTTTTCTCTCTCTCTTTCTTTGGGTCGGTCTGGGACATTTTAAAAAAGCACTTTTTGCACAACATTTCTGACAATCTGGAGTGGATGTAAAACTTAATGAACCTCGGGTTAATACTACAAAGGTTTTGGATCCATGCATATGTTAAACTTGATGATATGATGATGTGACAATTCAAAGGTTTTGGAGTCATTGCTCGGATTCAAGCTTCTTACACTTTCATATTCTACTGAATGAAAAATCTTATGTTCATTTTTAGTAATTGATCTAGATTGAGAAATTTTATTTGAATCCATATAATCTCTTTCTACACTTAACTTACTTTTTACGTCCATACTAATTTTAATGCAAGAATCAATATCATTTTAACTCCAAATTTACTAACAAAAATACCCTCACAACCTCAATTTAATTGTGTAATTTATCTTTACACGCATTTGGAAAATAAAATCCCAAAATCAAACATTTGTCGTGCAGGTCATTAACGTTCGAATATTAAACTGTAATTCCTCTAGACGAACCAAATATTGAGCCTTATATACTTGCAAAGATCTAGATGTCTAGTTTACAGAGAATTTTACGGTTTGTGATTCCAATTTTTCTAGGAGATGTTATTACTATTTTGGTGCAGACATCTCAAAATCAAAGATTCGAATAATAAAATGTAATTCCTCGAGATGAACCAAATATTGAGTTTTATATGCTTAGAAATATCTGAATGTTTAGTTTATAGAGAATTTTACGGTTCGTGATTCCAATTTTTCTAGAAGACGTTATTGTTATTCTAGTGCAAACATCGCAAAATAATTATTTCCTGCGAATTTGCAAGTAATGTCGAGATTCTAGAGATTTAGTTGGGTCCAAATCAGAAAGCCAAAGATTTGTTTCTTTGATCAATGTCACCCCAAATCAATGCCCTGTAGAGCATGCTATCTTTACGCACGTACACGACACGATTGTCCAATAAAAGTCTTTGTAGGCATCTTCAGGTAGTAAAGAACCAAAACACTTGGTAACACAAGATACAGATGTATAATCCCTAAAAAAAAAAGTTGATGTAGGCATATTGTCAAACTAACCAAGAGTGGATTGTTCTAAAAAAAACTCATCCATTCCACAAACTGTGATCCACCATAATCAAACTCAATCAAACACTATGCCAAATATATTGTAAAACCAAATTCTGCTTCAGATGAGGACCCATAATTTCTCTAATGGCTAAAACGAATTTAATTTAGAAGTTTAAGATGCAATTCAAAGGAACATACGAAGAGGGTACAAAAATATAAGAAACTCCACAGTCACCAAATTCTTGTTTCTAAACTCTAAAAAAACTAAAATCAAACAAAAAAAAACTTGCATAAATCGATTCATATTTTAGTTAGAGGATTCAAAACTTCAAAATCACCAAGCATGAGTCAAAAAGAGTTTGATTTTCTCTACGAGAGCTCTTAGGGTTTTAGTCAGTTTGAACATAAGATAAAAATTGATGATGGTAGAATTTGATTATTGGATATGGGTTTATTGATAAATTTTCATTTTATTGTTAATTTCATATTGTACTTTATGACAATTACACAACAGGATATAAAAAAAAAGATAATTCACTTTAAAATTTAAATTGGGTGGAGAAAGAGGTCAAATGGTTCCAAAAAAAAAAAATTATCATTGTTGCAGTCCTATTAAATTAGGAATGTGATTATGTAAATCCTAAAGTATTTGGATATCTTTAGAAGATTCTCTAGGATTAGATATTAGGGAGTTTTAATGAAAAACCCGCGGTACTGTTCACTTTAACGAAAAACCATATTTTTACACTAAAAAGTCAAACATGGTACTATTCATTTTACCCTTTATTTTGTCCTTATCATTAAAACTCAAAGTTTTCAAGCCCTTTTCATTAGTTTTCCTTAGATATTATCCAATTAGAATTGTAATCCAATTGGGGTTAGGAATTTACCTTCCCTACTACTATAAATAAAGGCACAATGAGGTGATATAACACACACCTCACAAATACACATCTCTCTCGTCTCTCTATGTGCCGCCGCCGCCTCTCTCCCTGTCCTTAATATTGATTAGTAAATTAGGCCTACAATACGTTATCAGCATGTTCTTGTCAGAAGCTAAGGAACTAAAAGTTCGTGGAGGAGACTCTTCCACAACATCAAAGGCTCAATTGTTTTATGCCAATCAGATTCTTTTAAAATAAATTAAGATATCTAAACAACCGTGAAGCATGAAAACATTCTCTATGATCTATGAACCCCCTATATTTATATTTTCCTTTTGATATATATATATACACACACACATTCATGCAATACGCAATTATACTCTGTGGAACTTGTGAGTTAAAGCATCAAAATAATTTAGAAGCCATAAGGGTTTTGAACCCTAGAAATTGAATAAAAAATGGGATTTTTTTGCGGCTGAGCCGCTGCTTCCCGCCACACTGCCGGTGGCACCGATGAACGCCGGCTGGCCTACAGCCACGCCGTCCCTGAACGACGTGGTTCTGACGGTTGGACCTCCTGCAGTAGCCCCTTGGGCTTATTGCGCATGCTAGACAGCCAAGCCTTCGGCCTAGTTTTGGTCTCCTACGGGGCATGCAGCCCTAGCCCACTCCACCAAAGCTGCAGCTCTATTGAGCTTGCTCTCGCGCCCCTGGCCCAAAACTAGCAAGCCTGCTGCTTGCTAGGCTTTTCCCTCCGTCTCGGCCCCCTTGCAGCAGCTCCACTTGCTGCTTGGCTCGCCATGCCACGGCCCATATACAAAGCCAACCTTCAGTTGGGTTTTGTCGTGCACTAGCCCAAGCCAACAAACGCTGGGCTTGCTGCCCGCGCTACGTCCTGCATCTAGAAGCCAGTTTTTAGCTGGGCCTCTTGCACCCTAGCCCAATGCTTGTAGCCTTGCGCTGCTGGGTTTCATCCCAAACACGGCCAGCTGGCCTGCAGCCAAGGAGGATGAGGAAGAGATTTTATTAGTTGTAATCCTATTGGGAGAATTTACCTTTTCTACTACTATAAATGAAAGCACAATGGATGATATAACAAATGCACCTCTCTCTTCTCTCTCTCTCTCTCTGTTGCCGGCCCCCTCTCTCCCTGTCTTTAATATTGTTCAATAAATTAGGCTTACAACACTCATCTAGATTGTCTCAAAATGGAACGTATCATTGACCAATATATATATATAGGGAAGTGTTATTGGCACTCCAAAAATTTCATTCTACACTCCTCACAAGTGTATTTTTTTTTCCTAATATAAAAAGTTTAGAGTGTAGAATGAGATTTTTAGAGTGCTAATAATAATTCCCAATATATATATATATGTATGTATGTATGTATATGTGTATGTATGTATGTATGTATGTATGTATGTATGTATGTATGTATGTATGTATGTACATAACAGTTTGATAACTGCAAGTAGTGTGCTTGCCCTCAGACGTGGGGTGTTCCACTACTCCATAATGCAATCTTTATGGTTTTACTTTGAAGGAATTACAATTAACCAAGTTATTAACTCCTAACCGTGAACTCTAATGTCTGACAGAGATAATGAACGGTATAAACCCTGATCATAATTAGTAGAGTCCAAAATAAGTTTTAACAGTGGAGTCATCCCGAGTCGCCTTAACACGATTTCTCGACAATAATCCCATTCCACGGTTCTCGCTCCGGACCGTCCTTAGTAGTAGAGATGCCGTCGCCTCTGACATCATTTTCACCAACACCGGATATTTGGACGGGAAGAAAAGCTTTGCTTTTTTTTCTCTACTTTGCTGCGTCCTTCATGGTGCTTGCAGAGGTTGAGTGCTTTCCTTCTTGTAGCTCTCTTTTCTTCAAGTTACCCATGGTGATTCTCCCTAACATCTATTTCTATAAGAACTCACATGGAAAGAACCTAGCTTGTTTTTTTGACATGTTTGTCGGATAACTCTCTCTGACTCTCTCTTGCTCACGGCTAAGATGATGGAAGAGCTTCTCTCACACTCGTGTTGTTTTGTGCTAGGCTCAAGCTTCTAGCTTTTCACCCTCACACTGCACACACTATAACGTGCGCCCAGTACAGTTGCTTGATCAAATACCAATTCAGCTTTGAACTTTGCTTTAATGCTCTTTCAATTGAATTATGTCAGATGCTGGAAATCTACACTTTGCAGACTTGATTTTTGCAGAGAGCAAATCTTTGCTGCTGTTTTTTTCTCTACTCTTTGAAGGATGTGGCTCTTATTTTCTGAACTCTCGTTCACTCACAAAGGAAGGGTTCAGCAAGCTCTTTTCCAAAGCACTTTGCACTCTTGGTGCTCATGTCACAAGCTTCTGTTTTAGCTTGAACATGTCTTCTTCTTCTCTTCTGTGCTTTGACAAATTTTCTGGATTTTTTTTCATAAACTTGCTCCATTTTTTTTCTCCTTGGCATGCTAAGATGAGCCCCATGTGCCTTCTTGCTGCCATTTCTTTGTTGGTTTGGAGGAAGAAATCAAAAACTCAAAATGGGTACCTTCAGGTTGTTGGAGTCAGTGAGCAAAGCAGTTCTTCTTTGTCATCTGCTGCCTTCTCAAAATCCATTTCTCTTTTGGTTTTGCTGATCTTTCTCCACATACGGCCATGCTCTTTTCTTGTTGTTGGATTTGACTCAGAGGTCGAACACTTCGTGCTCAAAACTTGTTCTCCTCCAACGTAAAGAGCAAGATCTCAGAGGTCAGCTCCTCTTCATAGAAGTCTAGACTTGTTTCTTTTCTATAGCATGTCTTCTTCTCTTTCTCTTTGAACCAAAACTCTGATACCATGTTGGTATTCAGGCAATCTTTCATCTCAATAAACTAAACACACGGATTAGGCTAGAAAGATGAAGCAATATATGACAAATATGAGCAGCAGCTTGCTGCAGAAACAGAGTGCAGGGAAGAGCTTTTCACGAAGAGAGATTTTTCTGATTTGGATTAATAGTCCCAAAGCTTAGGACAGCTGCTAAGGCTATAGTGCAGCAACATTACAGTTCATCTATACCATACATGTGGTAGCAGATTAGAGGTCACAAAATATTACAAGGTTACCAAACGGAACAATTTAGGTACAACAAAATATATAGCAGCAGAGTATTACTTTCAACACTCCCTCTTAATGCTTTGCTGCTTCATTCCCAGAAGTTCTCTTACGTATATGAATCTATCTTTTGGTAATTCGATATCAGCAACTTGATCTTCAGTCTTACTGTAGACCACATCCACTTCCTTGTCTTCAACAGCACCTCTGATGTTGTGATGCTTTAGAGCAATATGTTTTGATTTGCCGTGACAGACATGACTCTTGTTCATGGCAATAGCTGACTTATTGTTACAAAGGATAGAAGTAGTTGATTCTTGTTTCTCACCAAAATCTTGCATAATTTTTCTAAGCCACACTGCTTGAGAAGTTGCAATTGAAGCCGATATATACTCAACCTTTCCCGTTGATAATACAACTAACTTCTGCTTCTTAGATGCCATGAAAATACACTAGCACTTAGAGTAAATGTATACCCAGAAGTGCTCTTCAAGTCATCCACACTACCTCCCCAATCACTGTCACAAAATCCAAACAATTTTGGCTCAACATCCCTTTCATGCATAATACCAAAGTCCATTGTACCTTGTATGTATCTGAGGATTCTTTTTGTAACTCCATAGTGAGTACGAGTTGGTTTGTGCATAAATCTGGGCAACAAGCTTGCAACATACAAAATATCAGGTCTAGTTGCTGTCAAATACACAGATTTATCAGCATCACCACTACCATCTTCTCTTTGAAACTTTTCATTCACAACTAGAGGTGTTGCTACAGGCTTGCAACCAATCATTTTGAATTTCTCTAGAAGTGTTTTTGCATATTTCTTTTGAGCAATAAAGATACCATCGTATGATTGAATATACCAATTCCCTAAAAATAATGCAACATGCCTAGAGCACTCATCTCATATTTCCTCATCATGTCCTTGAAATTCAAGATCATTCTATCACTATTTCCGGTATAAACCAAATCATCAACATATAAGGAAACCGTAAGGATATCTGAAGTACCCTTGGTTTTGACTTAGAGGGCAGGTTCACTCTCGCTTCTTTGAAATCCCAAATGGTTGGTTGCATGTGAATGAAAAGGTTCAAAGAAAAGATGATAATAGTGATGCTGATGAATCTAGTAGTGAATGAGCATCACCACTAGAGATGGTAGTTGTTTTAATATCAATGTATAACAGGCCACAACTGCAAAGCTAGTGAGTGTGACAGAAGCAAGTGGGTAGACTTTTCCTGTAAGGAAAAGCTAACTATGTAAAAGAATAGTGTGGTTGAAAATATATTCAACCAAGGGATTTCTCTATATATGAGAGAAAGTGCATAAATGCAAGTGTGTGCAACCAGAGCTTGTTACCACAGTGTGCAAGCCAAGAACTTGTTATCAGGAAGTGTAGAGTTGGAAACAAGTTTGGACTCTAACATAGAGCTAGCCTCTCATGAGTTCCAAGAAACACTAACAAAATCATGATATAAATGGAAACAAGTTTGGACTCAATTGGAGCCGACCTCTGAGTCAAAGTTTATTTTTATTCTTCTTCTCTACCTTGTCAAAATTCGAACATACTAGTGTACAATATTTATATTATTAAAATTTAAATCATTGATTAAGTTGAATCTTGTTTGAAATGTCTACTTGTTCAATCTGGTCAAACCTGACAATACATGTCTAACCTCACATAATATGTTGGTAGTATAAAATTTTATGCTATAACTTATGAATTGTTGATGAAGTTGGTTTTTGTATGAAATATGCAGTTTAAATTAATATTTCGTATCAATAAAATTCATACCGTACCGTTGAGGTTCTTTTAAAACAAATGTAGCTTAAATTAATAACTTGAAAACATGTCTGGTTACATAAAATGTTTGTCAAAAAACAGAATCAGTGATCAAGTTGATTTTTGTCTGATATGTCTAGATCTCAGACAAGTGAACATTCTATAGTACTATTTTCTTGCCCATGTTCCATCTTATTGACCGCACTAATTAATTTTGCACACCATAATATATGTCTAATTAGCTAAATTCTTATTTTGTATGTTTACTTTAGTGCTTGCCTGCAACATATAAAGTTATGTGGGGCTGTGAGGAACCTGAAAAGGCTGTGGAAGAAGCCTGTGAGCTTCTGAAAATACTGGAAAATGAGCTCAAAGACAAGAAGTTCTTCGCAGGAGAGACGGTTGGACTTGTGGACATTGTTGCCAACTTCATAGGCTACTGGCTTAGAGCCATTCAAGAAGTTGTGGGAGTGGAGTTGACCAAAGAGAAGCTTCCCAAACTGTACAATTGGAGCGATGAGTTTTGCAGTGTTTTTCAGGAAAGTCTGCCTCCCAAAGATAAACTAGTTGCTCACATCCGTGGTCGCCTTCAAAGCACCAACACCACTACTACTTCAAGCTAAAATGGTTCATAGAACCATAGTCATAAGATGGTTACCTTCGAAGCATTTCATTGCTCATGGTATTTTATAAGAATAAAATCAAGATTGCACATATTGCTAGATCGGGTTCTGAACATATACATGTATGTATATGTATCTGTGTGATTTCCTTCGAAGCATTTCGTGGCTCATGATGTTTTATAAGAATAAAATCAAGATTGAACTTGTGGCTAGATCGGGTTCTTTGAGGGAATGGATCCTCATTTGTTTTCAAAAAATAGAGATTAGTTGTGGGGCCTACACCATATTGAACTTCAAAAACAATAGAGATTGGTTGTGGGGCCTACACCATATTGAATTTCAATGATCTAAACCATTTATTTTTCCAGTTGCAACTCGTAGTTAATTTTGTAAAATATTAGCCGAATCAGAAATATTTTAAATATCTAATTGAGTTCAAAGAAATTGATAAACATTATGTTCTAAGAAACATTAAATTTTATCGTGATAATTAAATAGGCAAATGATCTCGAATTGAATTGAACTTTTGCAAGGATGATCAATAAATCGAGACTTAAAAAATAGACCGTTCGGATCGTTGAAGTTCGTTGTGAAGTGGGTTCCACAACTAATCAACATTTAAAAAAAAAAGGAGTTCCTTCACGTAAGGGGCTTGCAAAGCTCTTGAAGCCACTAGGAATAGCCTAGTGGTGAGGGTGTGGGTAAGGGGTGGGGTAGTTCTAGGTCCCAGGTTCGAAACCTGGTGCCAAAAAAAAAAAAAAAAAAAAAAAAAAAAAAAAAAAAAGGGGCTTGCAAAGCTCTATATATATATATATATATATATATATATATGTATATGTGCGCGCGCGTGCGCGCTCGCATATGCATGCATATATATCTTGATAGACGTGACAATACTACGTACTCTAAGCTATATTGATGGAGGGAGAAAGTTCGAACACCAAAATATAATGAATTGACGAAGAATGTTTAATACACTTCTGCAATCCACCACTTGCAAGGTTCTTAGTTTACTTATATATTCTATGCACCCCCAAATTTTTTTTATGACATCTATGGAATAAAAGTTTTTCAACTAATTAGTGTTGATATATATGATTTACTGTTTACATGTAAATCAGATCAACATTAACTATACCATTTGCCTCCTACAGAAAAATGTAAAATACATAGTAAATTTGTATATAATACAGGTACCCGTATTACACACATATTTTTTCAAAATACTTTCATTTTCCGTACATGTTTCATTAATTCATTAAATTACACGTTTTTAGAACTCATACACATATTATTCACTACATACAAAGAACGAAGCCAGAGATTTGCATGGATACCTGGTATCCTCAAACAACAAAATTACAAATTAAAAAGTTTAAGAATGTACTAAACAAAACACTTGTATATTAATCCATAAAGTCTTTCATACAACATATTACAATATCTCTCGATGCGTTTTTTATGTTTTTAAAACGTTACATGACAACCTCATTATCAATACCATCAAATATATATATCTCTCTCTACAAAAATAACCATGTTATCATTCATCCTTGATCTCCCATCCAATTTCTCAATCAATCTAGAATTTTTCATAGGTGAAAATGCTTTTTCAACGATGACAGTAGCACATAGAAGAGTTAATACTAATGTCACAAACAACTTGAAGAGTTTTTTGCGCGCACACACACACATAAAATTGAGAGAGGGCATGCGCCCTCCTTGGGCCCAAGGTGCCTCCTCCATCTATACTACATACATGCTTTTCACATTTAGTACACGTTATTTTTCACAGATGTTTGAATAATACACACATCCTAGACGTATTTACATGTAACATATTGTTGAAGAAACAAAAATAATTAATTAATTAAATTTAATCTTATTAAAATTTAAAAAAAATGGCCGAATTTTTTAAAGTAATTTTTAGAAAAGTTGCCGATTAATACATCTACTTATTTTTTACGTACTATACCCGTTTCATATTTTAATAAGGCTAAATCGAAAAAATGTTCTCTGAGATTTCAAATCAATAGAAGTGGTCCCTGAGATTTTCCACCATCCATCATTTTCGTCATTCCGTTAAAAACTATATTAAGTGTCCCGAAGCTCTTGGCTGGAAGTATGGGCAATTTTCATAGCTTCGTAACTCAATCGTTTCTTAACCAAATTTGACCCATAATATTTCAAAATGAAGATAGGAAAGTGTAGAATAAGATTATACCTATTTGAAAGCCCAATGGTTGCCGGAGATGGTCGGAAAATAGCCTCAAAGTTGACTGGTCCGAGGGAAAACTGGAAAACTCGCCGGAAACTGGGTAAACTTTAAACGTTCATAACTTCTTCAATACTCAACGAAATCAAGTGATTAAAAACGAAAATCATAGTTCTCGACAAGACGAAGAGAATGGTACCTTTTTCGACAGCTAACTCGCCGTGGTTTGGCCGGACAACGGCTCGAAAATGGCTATCTTGGTTTCGAGTTAGCCACTTTCGAGCCTTTTTCCGGCCAAACCACGATGATTTAGCAGTAAAAAAAAAAGGTTTCATTCTCTTCATCTCGTTGAGAAGTATGATTTTCCTTTTTGAATCACTTGATTTCGTTGAGTATTGAAGAAGTTATGAACGTTTAAAGTTTACCCAGTTTTCGGCGAGTTTTCCAGTTTTCCCTCAGACCAGTCAACTTTGAGGCTATTTTCCGGGCATCTCCGGCAACCATTGGGCTTCCAAATAGGTATAATCTTATTCTACACTTTCCTATCTTCATTTTGATATATTATGGGTCAAATTTGGTTAAAAAAAGATTGAGTTACAAAGTTTTGAAAATTGCCCAAACTTCCGGCCAAAAGCTCCGGGACACTTAACGGAGTTTTTAACAAAAGGCAAAAATGATGGATGATGGACAATCTCAAGGACCACTTCTATTGATTTGAAATCTCAGGGACCAAAGTGATGTGTTATACAAATCTCAGGAACCATTTTCGCGATTTAGCCTTTTAGTAACTATGAGAAGTGCAAAAGGACTTCTAAATTTTCTGGCAGTAGTGACAATATTTTTCTTCATGTATGTAATGCGTTGTTTGCTATGATGTCATTGAAAACAAAGGTTTACTGAACAAACTTATAACCATGTGTGACCAAAACTACGGTCTTTCAATATCACCTAGTTGTAATTATTAATAAATATTAGTAGTCCTCACTTTTTTGGGAGGTCTTGCCAAGATCTAACGTGAGAGGTAGTTCACACGAGTCTTTTTTAATTCTATTAAATTTAGTTCTTGCACGTAATAAACACAGGATTATACTAATATGTAGTTCAATTCAGTCCATTAAAATTTAGTGAAACCAAACAAATGTATCCTAAAATGACTCTTTAGCCTGTATGGATATTAGTGCCACCGCATCTGATCATAAAATAGATTCGATGAACATATTCTCCGGTGATCCATTTTGTAAGACTTCATGGCTTATTGAGGCCCAGTCTACCTTGTTGAAATAGAATAAGCTAACTTTAAGGGCTTGTAAAATGCAATAACATTTTGGAGCCCAATTGCCACCTCGTTGCAAATTGTTGGTAGTTTTTAGTATTTTGATCTGGAGACTTCTAAAATGTACACTAGAATCTAATTATCTAATTAATACATCTAGCATTTGGAAAGTTTACTCTAAGTTAGAAGTTTTAAGTTTGATTCTTTTGAATGTGAGTTCATCATGATTATAGTTAGCTCATTGTGTAGCCTAAATACTCACGTCGATATTATTGTTTAAAGAAAAATGTGTTGCCGTTATTGACACTAAAAAAATAGCGTTGTGTACTACTCATAAACAAAACTACATAAGTGCATTTTCCTTTTTAAATATCGAACATTTGGATTATACAGTAAAACTTTTGAAATATCAATAACGACAACAACCTCCCAATAAAAAGTTTAAAATTTTATGAAGTCTTGGACATAATATATTGATTATTGAGGCCCTTAACGCGAGTTGGACTAATAATGAATACAAATAGGTATATATATGACCAATAAAAACTAGCTAGTCAATGACCCAATTAATGGAGAAGAATATAATACCAATACAGCAGATAAAGCTGTTCAATGAAGAAATTGTCAATAAAGCACATTTTCTAGATCTTTCCTCAACCAAATCACAATTTTAAATTACTATTGACTATTGAACACTGTAGAGTTGTCTTAGTGGCCAAGTAAACACTGTTTTCCGGCCACTATAAAACCCCAGAAGGAAGATTAAACCAGTCATAATATGCACACAAGAGGGAGATTAGTTAGTGTTAAACTTGATTAGTTAGTGCATATATCATGGCTGAAGAAGTGAAGCTGTTGGGAGTTTGGGGAAGCCCATTTAGTAGGAGGGTGGAAATAGCTCTGAAGCTGAAAGGAGTGAAATATGAATACGTTGAGGAGGACCTACAGAACAAGAGCGCTTTGCTTCTGAAATCCAACCCAGTTCATCAGAAGATCCCTGTGCTACTGCACAATGACAGACCAATAGCTGAGTCCCGGGTCATTCTTGAGTACATTGATCAGACTTGGAATGAGGGTTTTCCCATTTTGCCTAAAGATCCTTATGAAAGAGCCCATGCACGTTTCTGGGCTAGGTTCATTGATGAAAAGGTTAAAATATTTCACTTTAATCTTTTCGTATTAAGTATATAAGAAAAGTTATCTTGCTTTATTGTGCATCTAAATCATTGATGATCAAGGTTATTTTTAACAAAGTTGATTATAGCATGAATGTATAGTTTAGATTAACAGTATGTCAACATAAGTATGTGCATGGAGATTTTGCAATGAGTATATTTGCTAGAAATTCTTTTGTGACTACCAGTGTTAAACTTTATATACTACTAAACTTGACAATACATGTCTGACCCAACATGATATGTTGGTAGTATAAAATGTTTACGCTACGTACAAAATATGAATTGTAATTAAGTGGGTTCTTTGTATGAAATATGTAGTCTATAGATTAATAAAATTTCCATGTCAATAAAAAATTTCTCGTACTATTGAGGTTTCTTTAAAAAATTTGTAGTCTAGATTAACAACTTGAAAACATATGCCTAGTTACATAAAATTTTTATGTCAGAAAAGCTTCATCAATGATCAAGTTGATTCTTTTGAGTCTTATAACATTAGTTTGACAAGTGAACATTACTGTTGAGTGTATATAGTTCTATTTTCTTGCCATGTGACAGCTTATTGACCGCACTAATAAATTTTGCAAACAAAAATATATGTCTAATAAGCTAAATTTTTATTGTGTTTGTTTACTATAGTGCTTGCCTGCAGCATGGAAAGCTCTCTGGGGCAGTGAGGAACCTGAGAAGGCTGTGGAAGAAGCCTGTGAGCTTCTGAAAATACTAGAAAATGAGCTCAAAGATAAGAAATTCTTCGGGGGAGAAACGGTTGGACTTGTGGACATTGTTGCCAACTTCATAGCCTACTGGCTTGGAGCCATTCAAGAAGTTGTGGGAGTGGAGCTGTTGACCAAAGAGAAGCTTCCCGATCTGTACGATTGGAGTGATGAGTTTTGCAGTGCTTTTCACGAAAGTCTGCCTCCCAGAGATAAACTAGTTGCTTTCTTCCGTCGTCGCTTTCAGAGCACCACCACCGCTACTTCCAACTAAAATGGTTCATATCATAAGATGGTCTCCTGAAGCATTTCGTGGCTCATGATATTTTATAAGAATAATATATATATACTCATGATATTTTATAAGAATAATATATATATATATGTAATGAATTGACAAGGAATGTCTAATCCCCTAATGTTATCCACCACTTGCAAGGTTCTTAGTTTACTTATATATTTTATGTACCGCCAAATCTTTTGTTATGACATCTACACATAAAAGTTTCTTAACTAATTAGCGTTGGAATACATGATTTACATACTATTTAAATAAATCAAATCAACGTTAACTATAATATTTACCTCCTATGGAAAAATGTAAAATACATAGTTAGTAAATTTGCGTATAATACACACTAGCCTTTTTTGCACACGCTGATGCGCATGCAAAATGCCTTTTTTTACATCACGACATTGGCATCAATTTCCGCCTCCATTTTCAATGCGCTTAAAACTGAACCAAGCAGAGCAACCTGTATGGGAAAAGAGGGATACAAAATTTAGGTAAAAAAAATTCAGCACTTGAATTTCTTATCTGCATAATTTTCTTAAAAAAATAATCAATGACTTGAATTTTGACATAGTCTAGAATGTCAATTCCTCCTAATCGCGTGTAATGACTTTCAAGGGAGATAAAGCCATCTGCAAAGCAACTTTAAAAAAAACCTAAATCTTGCAATAATCAAATCACTGCAAGAAAAAACAAAATAAAAAATCCAACTTTAACATTCTTTTTGCCTGAAGCAACAATCTTGCCGATAGAATGAAAAGAAAGCAGAGAGAAACATGATCAGAAGGAAAAATGAATTTGATGAATGGTAGACAAACGTTGGATGGCGAAATAATCAGTCGATGTTGAGGAATTCGAACTTTTGTCACTGATTTGGTCGCTCAATTCTTCTCCCGATTCTTGTATGTTGGTTGTTCTTCCTCCGGAGAAGCACCAAGTTTTCAGTGAAAAGTAAATAATAAAAAACAAAAATGAAAATGAATTTGGTGAATAGTAGACAAACACTGGATGGAGAAGGAATGCAGAGGAAATGGAGAATCCGAGATTGAAAGTTACCTGCGATTAGAATCAGTTGATATATAAACTCCCAAAACAATTATATGGCATAGATGAAATTAAATGAAATCAATAAAAAGTGGAGAAAAGAAACCGGCTTCACCCACACAATCACTAGAGAGATACCCAATCCTTGTTCATAAATCTGCAAAATAACATAACATAACTACGTGCTAGAAACAATGAAAATAGTGTGGTGATTGAAAGCAGCCACTAATATCGAAAGTGAATTGCTCTAGTTGGGAGAAGCAAAACATGCCAAAAACCCAACTGCTCTCTTCCTTCTTGTGCTGGAAATTCCTCTACTCTTCTCGAGTTTCTAAGGCAACGAACCTTAAAGTTTGTACCCATTTTGAGAGAAGAATAGGGGTTTCTTTTTCCCTCTAACCGCCCCGCTTTGTTTGTGAGCGCAAGGACATGGAGGAATTGTTTGTGAGCGCTGAAACGTGGAGAAATAAGGAATGAGTAATACATGTGCAAGCAAAAATTGCACAATCCAACATATTGAACTCGAATTATCCAACAACTGCATGGGATTAGTGAAGAGCAAACCTGTAATTTGCTTCAAGTTGTGAGCGAGCAATGGCTTTTGTATCATCTTCTCCTCCTGCAAAACTGTTTCATTTTGTTTTTTCAGGTTCTTATTTTGTGTCCTTCCTTCTATATATCTCTCATCCCGCAAATTGCTTCTTTTTGCACGATTAGGGCGTTTCTTTTCCTCCTGAACACCACTGCACGTTCAAATTTATCTCTCCTTCCGCAAAACGGTTCCCGGTTAGGCGCATAGCAGTTTCCAATCTATTCCCCACATTTATCTTTTCTTTTCTTTTTCTTTTTCTTTTTTCTAATTTTTAATTCTCTTTTTGTTTAACATATTTTTCTTTTTTGTTTTTGACAAAAGTATCCCTGCTTTTTTGTTTCTATTATTTTCAGCTAGTTGTGGATTTTTTTTGTTTGAGGGGCTTTATAGTTCAATTTTTTTTTTGTGAAGCTTTGAGACACCTAACTCTCCTTCTGACTTTCTAATATTAGAGATATCATACACAAATTTTTCAAAAATACTTCTATATTCCCTACCCGATTTAATAATCCGTTAAACTACACATTTTTAGAACTCTAACGTACAACATACACGTACGTACATACTGTTCACGTTAGTCCACGTTATTTTCACACTTTTTTCAATAATACACATACTCTAAACGTGATTTTAACATGTTATTGAACAAACAAAATAATTAATTAATTTAATTTAATAATAGTAAAATTTAAAAAATGACCGAATTTTTCGAAGTATTGTTTAAGCAGATAATGCACGGATGTACTTGTTTCGTATTTTATTAACTATAAAATGTAAAATGACTATTTTAAATTTGAGAAATTAGGTTCACATCCTTCTTTTTGCTACTCCATTGATTAAAATTCTATTAATTTTCAAATTTTGATCAAGGTCCTTGGTATTGATAACATCATTAATTATTTGAATAATAAAATATTTTTATTTTTTAATAGATTCCTTTAGTGTTAAAAATGTTACAATTAGTATATTTATGGCTAAATTTTTATCATATATTTTTATTTTTAGTTTGTACCTATTTTTAATTTGTACCTTTTTTTTCATTTTTAATTTGTACCCATATATTAGTTTCTTTTTGTGCCCATATTTTTTTAAGTTTTATTTGTGTTTGTACCCATATGTATACCGTCATGTGACATTGTATATTTAATCAATGATAGAAAAATTACATATGGTATATTTATGTTTTATGCCTAAACTTTTTATCATATATTTATATTTTTAGTTTGTACCCACTTTTAATTTGCAACATTTTTTTTTAATTTGTAGTATTTTCTTTTTAGTTTTATTTTGTACTCATGTATTAATTTCTTTTAGCGCCTATATTTTTTTTAAATTCATTTGTACTCATAATTTTTTAATCTTTTATATGTACCCTAATTTATTTATAATGTACCCATTCTTCTTTATTAATGTACCACTTTGTTATATGTGAATTTTTTTAACACTATGAATACATTCTTTTGCCATTTATTATTTCTTATTTTTACATAGTTTTTATCCATTTATTCAATCAAAATGTTTGAATTTTTTATTGTAACCGTTTCTAATAGTATTATAATGAGGGATTTTAAATTTATAGGATTATAAATCTCATAAAATATCAAACAATTAATGTCAAAACTATAAAAATATAAATATTAATTGTAATATAATGAGGTGTACAAAGTCAAGGGACTTTGATCAAACTTTCAATACCATTAGGGGGCGTTTGTTTCACCTTCTTAAGTGGGACTGGACTGGCTAGGATTATTGTCCCATGTTTGGTAAGCTTGGGGACTAACTTAAATGAGACTAGCCCGGACTCGTGTGGACTATCTCCCTCGCTAGGTCGTCTTAGCGAAACCCCCCGAAAACCATGGGACTACTAAGACTTGCTTCGTCTCCTTTGCGCCGCTTGGCGTCCTCCCTCTGCGAAGACCTTGCTTCGTCTCCTTTTGTGCTGCAAACCTCCGAGGAAGGTCCCGCTCTCGCCGTCGTCCGATTCCTCTGAGCTTGCCTGGGCCCTCGCTGATAGACAAAGAAAGAGAGCTTGACATATTCAAATTTACCCAGTACTCAAATCCCCAAATTCAATTCAAACATGCAAATTTGAGGTTTGCTAAACTCGAGGGCGATGAAGGAATATTGGAGGCCAAAACGCCGGTGCCCGCAACGGCGACGAAAACGGCAAAGGTCTTGGATTGGGATGACAACAGCTTGGGATCACCGGCGATAAAGATTGGGTAAACAACCTGAGACGCCAAATTGTGGAATTGGATTTGATTTAATCTCAAATTGTGGAATTTAAAATTGTTGGGAGTTGATTTTGATTTGATCTGTAATTGCAGGGAGTTGGTTTTGATCTGATATGCAATTGTAGGAAGTTGGTTTTGATTTGATCTCAAAGCATGGAATTGGGTTTCGAAGAAGAGGAAGAGTTTTCATAAAAAAAAAAGAAGGAAAAAAAATGAGAGAATTAAGAATAAAATAGTAATAGAGATATAGATATAGATAACTTAATATAATATTAGAATTTATTAATTATCCTGCTTTTTAGTCCGACACTGCATCAAACGCTTCACTAAGTTAGTCCAGCTTAGTCTATTCTAAGGCAGTCCAGCTTAGTCCTTAAAGCTAGTCCAGTCCGAGATAGTCCGGTGCAACAAACGTCCCATTAAGGTTTTAGTCAAAGAATGTTAAGGATTAGGGACCGCATCCAAAGTATCACTTTTAAATTTGTTGGCACTGGTGACAATTTTTCTTCTTCTTATATATGTAATCCCTTGTTTGCTATGATGTCACTGAAAACAAAGGTTTACTGAAGAATACTTATAACCATGTGTGACCAAACTATTGTCTTTTAACATTACCTAGTTGTAATTATTAACAAATATTCTTAAATACATCTCTAATCATTTCTCCTTAATAAATCAACCAATAATTACAAACAAATACCTGTAAAGAATTCAGACAGTAGACAGGTTGTATGCCGTTCATGTGATTGATGAAATTGAGGGTCCACCATAAAACCAATTGGCAATATGGAAACTAGCCCAAGATCATATAAGCACATAGCAAACATTGTCCCTCACCAATATGGGACAACTCTCAACAGTGATATCCTCCTATCGGTTTTTATGATCCTGAAAAATAAATTGAATGACAAACCTTAACGACGACAATTAAAATTGAAAAACGAAAGAGTGGGCAACCGATGAATGAAAGAGTGGCGACCGATGAACTTATTGTAATTTAGGAGCAACTTGTCTGTGAATCTGTTGACACATGATGTTACTAACTCACTAATATTTATTTATTAATGCTACACTTCAAAATATAAACTCGTCACCGACCGTGTTAAAAATTCGTACCTCTATAAAACCAGAAGGAAAAGCCCCACAAGAGAGATACGACTACTGCTACCGCTGTAATATATCATGGCTGAGGAAGTGAGGAAGTTTGGGGTTTGGGGAAGCTCGTTAATTATGTCACAGAGTGGCCGTATACGTAGCTCTGAGACTGATAGGCGTGAAAACCGAATTTTATGGTGAGAACCTGCAGAACAAGAGTGCTTTGCTGCTCAAATACAACCCAGTTCACAAGAAGATTCCTGTGCTTGTCGACAAGGACCACAACGAGAAACCAATCGCAGAATCCCTAGTTATTCTTGAATACATTGACGAGAGTTGGAAGCATCAAGGCTCTACGATTTTGCCTCAAGAACCTTACCAAAGAGCCAATGCACGCTTCTGGGCTAGCTTCATTGATGAAAAGGTAGGGATTAATGTTTCGATTTAATCATTTTGTATCTGATTCAACATAAAATGCATGCTTATGTTGCTCGACGGTAAATGTAAAGCATTGAGTATGTGTGGATTCTTACTGGAATGTCTGCAACAAGTTACCACGTTATAGTCTAACAACATAAGATTGTCTATTTTTATGTTTTCAAGGTTTAATATGTGCCGGGAATATACAAAGCTTTTTGGGGCAAGGAGGACCCTGAGAAGGCGGTGGATGAAGTGCAAGCTACATTTTGTGATAGGATAACACTAGGGAAATTAAATTTATAAACAAAAACTAAATAATATGAAAGTTGATAATGAATTATACTTAAACGTTGACAAATGTGCTTATTATTATTGGTGACGCATATTTTGTAGTAAGCACTTTTGTCATAGCCCTATTTAAAGCACAACAAATTTTGTTACCCAAATAAAAACACAACAAATTTATTTATTGAAAAAATCCAAATGCTTAACTTTTTAAGGATTTTTTGTCAAACTTTGTTGGAGACACTTTAGGTATTGAAAAAGGGTTATACTAGCAAAAATATTATTTGGGGTAATTATTTTTAATATGAAATATAATTAAATCCATAAACGCGGGTTAAGACAATGAGACAGAGATGTTCGTTGAACCGTGCTTTGCGGTCAATTTAATTGGCTATGATTTCAAGAACAAACCAATACACAAAACCAAATGCATTCATCTTCAACAAAGCAATGCCAACGTCGAAAATAATGGCAGATTATTATAAAAGCCGATCCAAGTTTCTAATTATTTATCGATAATACAGATTATTATAAAAACCAGATCCAAATTTCTAATTAATTATCGATAATACAGTTTTAATGTTGTTGCATGCTCGGGTCCTTGACGATGGTCACAGGGATTGGAGCATTGGTGAGCACAAAGTTGCTCACACTCCCCAGTACGATCCTGTTTAATTTCCACCAAACAAATAGATTAAACATATAATCCAAATTAATTAAGACAAGCTTATTAAAAAATTAAAAGAAAAAATTGAAGCATTGGTCCTAAACTGAAAATTCGTGAGTATTTTTTTTTAAACTTATTTCCCTATTGTGCATGGAATATTTAGTTCAATTACCGAAGTTTCAACTCGATTAAAATTTAGGGACAATGCTTCAATTTTTAAAAATTGATTATTGAAAAGAAAGAAATCTAAGAAAATCGGACCCATACCTTTTGATGGTGCTAAGCCCTCTGCTTCCCATGACCAAAGAGTCCAGCTTCAGATCTTCAACTGCTTGAAGCAGCTTCTCCCTTGCATCTCCCCAATACAATTTTGTCACAACCATCACCTGCAAATTAATCCCATACAAAATCAAACACAAAACAATCACTAATCAAAACCCAGATCAAGATTATCCAATTAATTAAAGCAAACCTCTTTCTGCCTGGAAGCAGTGTCGAGTGTGTCAAGAACTTCCATATCAGTTTGGACACCGTAATTCTTCATAATCTGTGGCTCCCTAAACTCTGTCAATGGAATCAGAGCTGCAAAAATAAAAAAATCCCAGATCAGAAACATAACCAATTTGATTCAAAGCTTCAAGCTTTACCTATAAATAAATGAAAGTATTAGATCATAAATTCTCTATGCAGGACTAATTAAGAACCCAAAACGCATGGATAATGAATCAATAACATGTCACCTTTGTCATCTACGAGATTATAAAGATATATACTTACGAGAACCGGATTGGGCCCAGAGCTGGGAGCGGGACTCGCCGAGGGAGTTGGGTTTGATGTGGATGATGTAAAGGGTGTCACCTTTGTCAGCCAAGTTCGCAATCGCCCATTCCAAAGCGTTCTTGCTGCTCTTGGAGAAGTCCATCGCCACTCCAATCTTCCTATCCTTTCCCATTCTCTCTCTCTCTCTGTCTCTCTCTCTCTCTCTCTCTCTCTCTCTCTCTTCTGCAACTCTAGGGTTACAAATCCGACAAGGAAACACAATCGTTGCGTGAGAATTTCCCTTTAAAAAGGATGGGTTCGAAGCTTGTATTGTAAGCAGAATATAAAGGAAACGGAATGATGAAGCGTTGTAGGCTACGTAGCTAATGGTACTGGGTTGTGCGTTTTACTGTTGGCTGGTATTTGTTTTTCGTTTCATCCTGACCGTCCACGTTGGGCCATGGCCTTAGTGGTGGGTCCGACTTTTGTATAATACGGGACTAAAGACCGTTGGATCGTCGCATGGGGCTCCATGCTATGGTCACGTGATAGAAGCATGACGACACGATGACTGTGAATGCATTATTATGTTTGGGATTAGCATGGCGTGTATGTAAGTGTATGGATATTGGATATGTGTTAGTTTAACGAATCAATTGCTTTGCTTATAACCTTAAACTATTCAAAGTAGTGGAATGGTTTTTGTGTTCTTATTTTTACCTCTTGTAATTTTACTTTACTTTTATTTTTTTATAATTAATGGATTGAATAAAGTTTTGTTTGTTTAATTTTTTTTTCTTCTTCAAAAAATGAGGACAATTGATGACAAGTCACGGTTATCCACCCCTTCTGGGGGCCAAGAAGACTCACAGAGGCATTAGAATTTAGTCATGGGACTCACTGCACATCAAACCTCAACGATCTAAACAGTCTATTTCGTAAGTCTCGATTCATAGATTATCTTTGCAAAAATTCAATTCAATCTGAAATCATTTGCCTATTTAATTATCGCATTGAAATTTCAATGTTTTCTTATAACAAAGTCTTCATCAATTTCTTTGAACTCAATTAGATGCTTTAAATATTACTAATTTGGTTAAAAAAATTCAAGGATAATCTATGAGGTGCAATTTAAAAAATAAATTATTTTTATCATTAAAGTTCGATGTGATGTGAATCTCATAACTAATCTCCAATTTTATAAAAATTAAGATATTTTCCCTTAAAGACCGCCTTCACTATATTGCAAGCGTATCTCAAACGGGGGTTTATTTTTCAATTATATGATGCTATTGAAATTATATATGTCTTCGTGTCACGTAAATTCTTGCTTTTTTTCCCATATTTGGATGAAGGAAGCGGCTTTGCACTTTCCTTTGTCATTGTCATATGACTCATACAAAGATATGAATATGAGCATATCTCATCCTTAATTTGTGGCCAATATCTACGCTGGAGTTCTAATTGAATTACGTACCATAACAAGAAAATGGAAAAACCAATCCATTATGTAATGCAAATGCTACAAGCATCTTCCACGTCCACATCCATATGTATAAAACTTCGTTTGAAACTGGTTTTAAAATTGTTTAAAGCGTTTTTGAAAAATATTTTTAGAATAATCATTAATAAAAATAAAAGTGAGTCCTAGAAAAATATTTGAAGTGTTGCACACAAGACACACATAACTGATATTTTTTGCAGAAAACACTTTAAGTATTTTTGAAATTAAGAAACATTTAACATTTTCAGCCATTTTAAAAACACTTCCAAAAATGTTTTAAATAACTAAATCTTTAAGTTGACTGTTGAATGGTTTTGTATCTCGTTATAAAATGTTGAGATTAGTGATAAAAGTCAAGACATGTTTAGCTGTGTAGGCTGCTAAGTTTAAACAACAAGATTAATTGTGAACCGCCAAAATTCAAATCTTAATTTTTTTTGTTGCCATGAGCTCCATCAAGGACCCAAATCTCATATTGAAACTTAAATTTGAGTCACGCTTTGCCTCAAAATCCAAATACGAGTTTTAAGTCTCATACATTAAAGAGTTTTGCCTTATATGTAGACCCTTGTATTAAAATGTTCTTACTGAGTTTTTGTTTTGGGTTAGTTTCGAAGAAAGGAAAACACACTAACTTTTGGAACTTGACCAACTTTTTGAGCAGGCAGTAACAGTACAAGGCCAGAAGTGTGAGTTTTTAGGCCTGCATATTAATGGATGGGATTCTGAAAATATGTCATCTTTTGTGAAAGTCCACTTGGCCACTAGCCACCTGCCTGCCTAGACAGTAGACAATGGGGTTCAGAACGGACAAGGATTGTCTGCCCTTCCACTTCCGGTGCCCTCCTGTGTCCTCCTATTTTGTGTGGTCACGATTAAGCCACGTCAACATTTTATATTGTTTTTTTATAGAGATAATAAGACAAAAATGAATAGTAATATAAAATGTTGACGTGGCTTAACCGTGATCATACAAACAGGAGGGCATCGGAAGTGGGAGGGTAGACAATCCTTGTCCGTTCTAAACCGTGGCACCTAGGAATAGGATCTCTATTTTGTGGTATATAGGCTTGTAAGAGAAATGCGGGGGCTTTCTTAAAGTGGAAATCTCCGTCATTTTTATGGGAATTGTGCTAAAAACTTGAGGTGGCGGAGAGTTCATAGAGAGTTCATGAAGAGTCCTATTTTTGAAAGAGCCTCTTTAGCATTTCTCGAACTTGTAATCGTACAGACTACAGAAGGCTAAGTAATGTTAGGAATACTAAATTTGTAGACTAAATTTGCAAACTAAATTATGTGTCACCAATAGTAAATGAGCACGTTTATCAACGTTTAAGTAATAATCCAATCATCAACTTCTATGTTATTTAGTTTACAAAAGTAAGTCTTCATAGCATTACTCCAAAAGCCTAGGCTAAAATCAAGATAAAGTGTTCTAAAATGACAAAATGATCCTCATTTTTTGTCAAATAATTTTGACCCGTTGTTTATTAAATTGAAAATATTTTTTTATTCATTTTGGTCCTTTAAATGACTGATGGTGGACAAACTCATAAACCACTTCTATCAATTTCAAAATTTCAAGTATCAAATTGAGTGGTTATGTAAATCTTAATGACCATTTTAACTAAAAATGAAACTTATATTCTGATTAATTTACACATTTCTTTTTTTTTTTTGAACAAAAGTACGATATTCATTAAGCAAAACATAATTCGTACAAACTGAGGATAGTGTGCAAAATGGGCCTCGATAAAAATGACAAATTAGGTTCCATTCAATGTCCTTAGATTTTAATAAATGTCATTAATTATTTCAATAGTAAAATATTCTTTATTTCTAAATATATTCATTTAGTTTTAGAAACATTACATTTGTTATATTTATATTTATGGCTAAATTTTTTTTGACATATATTTTTATTTTTAGTTTGTACCTATTTTTAATTTGCAACACTTTTTTTTTTTAATTTGTATCAATTTTCTTTTTTAGTTTTAATTTGTACTCATATATTAATTCCTTTTCGTTCCCATATTTTTTAAACTTTTATTTGTATTTGTACCCCATATTTTTTAATTTATTTGTACCCATTTTTTAATTTTGCAAAATGTACCCATGCTAATTATATGTATTTATTTTATGTTTTAAAATATATCAATAGTTATTTTTTTAAATATCTTAATAATTATGTGGGTATATTTTTTGTGAAGAACAATGTTACTAATTGATTTTTAAGTATTTATTATATTTTAAAAATATTATTTGAATTTGTTTAAATTTTATAATTTGTGGGACATTAAATACATAAATGCATAAGTTATATCTCTTAAATGAGGTTAAGGACCTCGATCAAAATATTTAAACAAACAAGTTTCAGTCTAACAATTAAGTTGATTAAAGATCGAAAATAAAATGACTCATAAAAAAATAAGTAGAAAAATAGTACAATGCAAATAACCATTGAAAAAGAAAAAATACAGCAGGAAAGAAATTAATGGACTGCTTGGACAGACCGGGAGTGGAGTGTCCAACTGTTCATAGCCGTAGCTTTTAGCAATTGTTATTAACAATAATTTCTAATAAGGAAATTGTTATTAGCATTCCAAAAATCTCATTTCAAATTTTCTATAATTATAAAGAAAAATACACTTATAAAAAGTGTAGAATGAGATTTTTAGAGTGCTAATAATAGTTCACTCTAATAATTGTACTATAATTATATATGGTTTGGCAACAAACATTGAGGAATCAACCCACTGTTGACTGATGATTTTATTAGAACAATGCTATCCAAACATCTTTGTCCATTTTTATACAGCTTTGATTAGTTTCTTTCACTTGATTTTCTCAAATGCATTTTATTCGACATACGAAAATTAACATTTATTTATAATATAAAAAAATGATGGGTGGTACTATTTATACAATCTTTTTTACCTCTTACATACGCTTTTTAATTTTCAACTATTGGATCAAATGAAATAAAGCTGATCAACAGACAGAAATCAATAAAACATGTATGAAAGGAAAAATAAATGTACAGATAGCACCGCTAAAAAACGATGCTTAATAGCACCAGCCTATTAACTGATAAAATTGTTTTAAGCTTTTATCTTTAGTCCGCAGATTAAGGTCGAGATTATTGTGTTATTGTGAGTTGCGTGGGATGGTTTCCACTAAACAGCAGCCGCTAGAGACAATGGCAATATGTATTGGCAAGCATGCAGTAGCAGATCTGGGAATGGTGTTTTGTAATGGTGTTTTGGAGGGACAAGGATTGTATGCCCTTCCATCTTCCGTGCCCTCCTATTTTATGTGGTAACGGTTAAACCACGTCAACATTTTATATTATTTTTTTATAGAAATAATAAGACAAAAATAAATATTAATATAAAATGTTGACGTGACTTAACCGTAACCACACAAACAGGAGAGCACGGGAAGTGGAATGGCAGACAATCCTTGTCTGTTTTGGAGTGAGGATTATCATCAGATGCTCTTTGTGAGGATCTCGAAAATTCTTCAATCACATATGTTTATCGTATATCGTACGATCAGTTTTCGTCAAGTACTATTTATATTTATTTTAAATAAAAAAATTTACAATAATTTCTACTGCACAATGTATAATAAACAGATATAATTTGCAATTTTTTGAAATCCTCACAAAGAGGATCCGGGTGTTTTATGGGCTGGTCAAACTTCCACTGCATGGGAATAGACAGATGGTCAAACTTCTCCTAAAAAGAATCTCCCAAAACTCTTCTTCCATGACAGTGAAGACACTACTCGCACCATTAAAAAGGCAAACGACAAGATTAAGACACCAAATCCATACTTTCACCCGCTAATCAAGGTGACAACTTCCTCGATACTCTCTCCCCCCCCCCTCCCCCTCCCCCTGTCTCTCTCAGCCTCCATGTTTATCAAAGACTATATTCCACACTCGTGAGAAATCTTTTAGAATCACATGACACATAGTTTAATTAATCTCGTGTTATATCATGGGATTTGTGGATTGTGAGAATACAAAGAAAATCCCACGGGTCAGAAAATTGATAAATCTTACAAGAATTTATAATAAGTTGGATCATTTCTTCTATTTTTAATTAAGTTTAGATTATATCTCAATTTTCTTTATAGTAGCAGATTAGTTAACTCACGTGTGTGAAGCCTATTGATCTTACATGCTTCATGTCGATTGATATACATTGTTCATATGTTTGGTTTTAGTGCCCTCACCTATGAGCGGCCGAGTGAGGATGTGAACAAATGTACCACAACAAAAAAAAATTGAAAAACCCGGCAATGACTTATATTGAATAGGTCACTTCTAATCTCACAGTGAAACGTCAACTTTCTTTATAGATAACATGATTGGATATGTCATAACATAAAGGTGTACACTATATATATTCATGCGTCGAAACATGTATGAATGAACTGATAACATCACGCGACACTATGTAACAACCTCACTAAAAACCCGTCTTCACATTAATCACTTTTGTAAATACATGCTTAATTAAATCTTAACCACTTGCACAGCTAGACTTCCACAGGTGCCACTGTCAACGTCTGCTATTTTCTTCCACCCCATGTTACTCCCAAGCATGATAAACTAAATATAAAAATTAAAAAAAAAAAAGATAGCTTAGAAATAAGTCTTTGCAAAGTATGATTTTCAAGTTGTCTTAATTTGATGATCATTTTGTTCTTTCAGTGCTGGCTTCTAGGTTTGAGACTCAAGTAGTATTACTATATCCTTTTTGCAGCCCAATTATCTCCTCTTGCAATAATAATTGTCATAAGTAAAGCAATTTGACGATAAGTTTATCGAATTAAGAATACAACTTTATGCTATTAGCTTTAGTCTCCTACTTGCTTGTGACTCGGGATTGTATCCGATCACTAACTTTCAAGTGATTAAATATGTTGGGTGAAGTTTTAATGAGGATAAATTTTTTTATTGTGCTCGAAATACGGATAGTATATCACGAGTCATTATATAAGTAGGAGGAAGTTTTTATTTATCAAGTTGTTAAATACAAGTATCTCACTATTTGTATAGACACGTAGTGTACAATTCCATATTTTGAATACACTAAAAAATCTCATGAATAAGAAGATTAATCTTATGTTCGTTTTTTAATTAGTTTGTGTGCTAATTTATGCTACATCGTACAACATGTGTGCTTGTCAAATTTTCTCTATAGTAAGAATCTTGTTTAAAATGGAAGACGATTCATATTGGCTAACTCATGTCATGTAGCTATTGTTGCTGCTTTGTTGGTTTGATTACGAATGATCTTCTTATTTAAAAAATTAATCAAATCATGGAGAACAAATAAGAAATAGAAACCTTGGGAAACAAGGCAAGTAAAAGCAGAAATCCGGGTATATAGAAGATGACCGATTTTTACATGATCACTTCGAAAAAGTAACAAAGAAAATATAAAAAAAGTAACAAGAAAAAAAGATAAAGGAAAAAAAAGAAATTGATAAAGTGGAAAAAGCAAATAATTAAGATGGTATAATGCATAGCAAACTTAGGCGTTACTCAATTATGTATAATTGGAGTAACACATTCACACCGTCCTTTCATCCTCAAGATTATAATCCAGTAGTAAGATATCCACAGATGGCAAACCACATGGAATCCACTCATGGATTCGATCTCAATCTATGACATAACATGCATATATGTTGCTCAAACTCATTGCCTTTCATGTTAACAAATACTAAGCTTAAAAAAATCAATTATATATAGCACTCCACAACATAATATAATGTGAATTATCATGATAAGATTCCATGAACTCTCGTGTGTTATATATATAACGGATGTGTGACACCATTTTTTTTATAAAAAATTTGACGCACGTTTTTATGGATGGCCTACTTTGTATTGCATTTTAACGATCCAAACTGCCTATCGTTTAGAACTTCCCTAAAAAATCATATCTACCAAAAATCACTCAAATCTGAAACCATATGACATTCGAATTAAAAGGGTTTGGGGTGTCTTTGTAGAATCGTATTCGTCCATTTTCTCCACTACAAATGAATGTCTTAATAATTTTAGATTGTCTAATTTTTTACAAGAATGATCTACGAATGATGTCCTAAAAGATAGACGGGTCGGGTTCGTCAAAATACATTATGAAGTGGACCCTACAAAAACGTATGTCAAAAGTTGTGAAAAAAAAAGTGGTGTTACCAATCTGCCACCAAATATCCTTGTAATTTATTTTGATTTTGATTACTTTCAGCCACGTAATTTTTCATTTTTGTTACATCTACGTCCGTGTAGTTTCATTTCATTAGGATTTGATCCACCGATAAGGCAAAATTCTTTCCAACTTGGTTTCTTATGAGACGGTGTGCACAAAGATGATGAAATATCAACTTATAATTGATGGATTGGGCTAAAGTGAAAACAAAACAATACTATGAGGATGAGAATGCAATAACAAATAACTACATGATTAAAGTGAAAGTTCGAGTGAACTATAGGGACGCTAGTGTAATTCACTTTCACTTAGTAATAAATATATATATGCAAAAAAAAATCAAGTGAAAATATCATATAATCAGTAATGTGTTCTAATTAATAATCATAATCATTTATAATCGGTTAATCTTTCTCTTAAAGATCAATCCCGCAAAAAATAAATACAAATTGATCTTTGAGGAATAGCTCAAAAGAATAGAAGATTATGATCATTGAATTACATGGTAAGATCCCAACGAAGATGGATCTCTATATGCAAAAATCTCACTAGAAGCTGATCTATTAACCTCACACATATATGCATAACACAATACAAAACTCGACGAACAACAGAAGCTAGAGAACATGATGGGCAAGGTACTATAGATTCATGGCACTAGAAGATAAGACTAAATATATTTATGCACACTACAAAACGTGAGACAACACAGTGACATGTTTGCTTGCAAGTTGCAGTAGCACACCAATTGACCCTATGGACACATCTGAGTGCGCATCACCGGCCACACATGAGGAGCAAACATCGGCTAATAGTGTTTTGTACTAGAAAGCATCTTCACTAGGAAACAGCTAAATTAACCGCAGGCATAAGGGGGGATTTTGGTCTCTTTCATATCTATGTTCTTATAAAACGGACGCTCAAGTAGTGCTTACTATATATATGTTCAGATCGGGGGCACACATTTTTTTTTTCCATACATTTTTCAGAACTTACATCATAATTATGTATTTTAACTATCCAACCATTTATCTTTGAGTTCTTTCCTCAAAGATCATTAATTAATTTCTACAAAAAAACCACTCAAATCTAAAATCATATGACCGTTGAATTAAATGATAGTTATTTTAGTGTTTATTTGGAAAACCGCAATTGTCTATTTTCTACATTACAAATGACTGTCTTAATAATTTTGGAATCGTTTAAGTTGTTGAAAAAATGATCTATGAACGATGAATTGAAATACAAACAATTCAAATTCTTGAAAAGAATTACGAAATGAGAACCTAAGTGTATTCCTGCAAGATACTATTTTTATAATATTACACGTACGCCCTAGCATCACAATATTTATCACGCACGGGCATGCCTTGTAGACAAAAGGCGGGCTTGATTTAGTCATGGAAATAGGAAAAGCTATTAGGTTTAAGCTAGGGTTACATCAGCCATGCATGTGCCGACCAATTGCAAACACAGTTGAAGCACATGCTTTAGAAATTGAGCTTTGGCCTTGAGGCTCAGTAGTCAAATTGTACAACGGCGACGCATGTGCCAGGTAATATAAGATTAGATAAGCCAACTGGGTTAACTAGGTTAATTCATTCTGTAATTTAATCACCTTGTGAGGCTTAACAAAAGCAAATGTACTATATGCATAATGTATTACCTTTTCTATAATATCATCCTCAAACAACCCCAATGTTGATATTGTGAAAGATAAAAACTTGACAAAATAATTTACAACTTATATTCAATTATTTCACTTTTAGTTGTACGGAAAGCATATAACTCAACACCTCGATTTGTGCACATCCTTAAGTTGAAATAATATCAATGTGATCGGTAGTTGACATGCATATTCGACTATAACATTTTAACCGGTACACACTATAGAAGAAAGAAAGCCGAAATTGAAAGCTCATGTCACACAAAGGGGCTTCATAACTCGTGCAAGGATTAAATCAAGACAAATGGAGCAAGTGCTAGCTAATTTGAAACTGATTGAGAATTAAACTCGAATTACTACTTTTTTTTCATCACTTCCAATTTGGCCCCTTACTAATTAATTAGGGCTTGCATAATATTACCAGTCAAATTAAGCGAAGAGTGAAAATGACATCATATATATTGATCACTTTCTCTTATATCTCTTTCGGCGGCAAAGTTCAAAACCCTAGAACTAAATACAAGCAATTTTATGCTTTTACACGAGAAAGCATTACATGTGTGACTAAGAACACAAAAATGTGGCAAGCATGCGGTTCATTTATTTAACATGGTCTGAACCTGAAAACCTTTGAAACGGTGGAAAAGTGGCTTCATAAAATAACATAAATGTTGTTTATATTACAAAAAATAAAATAATATTTAAAAAGCTACGAACTTCTTTACCCAGAAGTTCTTGTGTTGTCCAAGCAGTAAACAAGTAATCATGTCCCTTAATTGTTTTTAATTTGTTAATTGAGTTTGTTTAAATAGTGAGTTTAATTAAGTACGTTTAGTATAACTAATACGTCTTAACCATTGAGTGGAGTTTTGATGCTTTTGCCGAGAGGGAGAGAGAGAGCGCGCCGGCCAACGCCGGCAGCTGTTTGCCATGTAGAGAAGGAAAAAGACGCGCCGTAATATTCTTCCCAGCAAACGACGGTCGTTGAGACAAACAGAAGGGAAAACCGGTCTGAGTTTGACCAAGATAATATAATAGCACTTGAAGGTGGCAAATCATTACAAAATACTTCATTTTTCATTACAACCGATATTACTACTTTAAACGACAAGAAAGAAGAAGAATGAAGGTGTGAACTTGGAACAGAGTAAATCTAATGTTGGATATTCTTGTCCGTTTTTATTCATTCTGTTTTCTAAGTTCCACTTGTATCACTTGTGATACGAAGTCGTCCTATATTTGGCCTCACATAAATAATACAATATTAATAAGCAATATACAGAAAAAATGAATTATAGGATAAGTGTTGGAGGTGGAAAGGTACGTTTCCTACAAAAGAGAATAACATTGGACGCAAAGTAAGGGATCTGATATGTCCGCCGTCCCCTCACTAAAACATGTTTGCTTTCGGATGGAACATCTCTTTGAGTATGTAGGGATTTGTTCGACGGTGGTGATTTGATGCAAAAGGAATATCTGCAACATCAAAATCTTATCATGTTCAAGTCAAAATCTTTAATCCTCTTTCTGATTTTGTTTTGAACATAGTAAAATCAGTTTTCGCTTATCAACTTTCAACTGTAGTTTTAAGATATCATAATATTTTTAAATGTGTCAATTTGCTTTATACCGTCAAATTTGTTCATTTCTGACTTTAGGGTTTTCATCATCTAAGTACATAAACTAATAGAAAATCTAATGAATATACCAATTGGATCGAAATGACACATTTTCAAAGTTTACGAAGCTTTGTAAACAAAATTAGACTTCGAGAGCAAAAGTATATGAAAGATCAATTAAGGGAATAATGTTGCATTTTCCTACGTGTAGACTTGTTAATTAATTAGATTTTAACATGAATCCAACGTAACTAGCAAGATTTGTAATTTCAATATGATAATTTGGATAATCTTTTTGTTTAACAAATCAAATATAATTTGATACTATGTGTTTGGACCCGATTGTGCACGTTCTCAGCCAAACCTTGTTCACTATTAAAACGCTCATATCATTTGAGTACATGTGCCCATATAGACTGATAAGGTGAAACCGATTCGGCCCACCTATATTCTCACGAATATAATCGAAGCAACTGAACTTGGTGCAGGAGATCTTGAACTTTGTAGTGAACTAGGCAATATTGTCTTCAGGTTCTAGAACCCTAGGCCAAGATGTGTTCATTCCTCGACCGTAATCGCTCAAGTGCAGAAGTCAGTAGCGCATTTGACACCACCAAACGAATCTATTGGTGTTAAGCATATAGTAATATATATATATATTCTACTCACCGACAGAGTTCGATTGCGAGTTGGCATGCCTGCATTCATAATAATGACGTAGTTAACTCATAGTACTTAGCCTGCGTGCCACGTAGGCTTTGTAATTTTTAAGGTCAACATTATGATAATTTCACCAAACTTGGGCCATATTATTATTATACAAATGAAATACTTAATCTTTTAGCATAAGGATATGGATTTTCTTGTTAATGTTCCGTTGATTTTTCAGATCGGGATAGTCTTGACCGATGCAATTTATCCGTTTACATTTCTACTTACTCGTAACATATTAACCCGAAAATCTTAACAAGTAAATTATTACAAAGGAAGTCCGACAGAAAGAGCGTATTGGGTGATGATGCCAGAAACATGACACTACCGTGGTGCGAAACACAAAAGGATTTGATTTCCATTGGCTCATGGCCTCTGCGCAAAGATCGTTTTCTGCTGGCTGCCGATCTTCCCACAGCTTTAGCTGCAAACAAACAATTGGTACAATATCCTGCTCTCTTCTGCCGATTGCGTGCCAACCATTTCACCTCACACGGCAAAACAGAAAAGGGAAAAGGAAAAAAGAAGTACCAACATTATTAAAAGAGAAAAAAAGGTTGATTACATTTCACATCACTTGGTTTAGGTTGATTTTTAAATCGGTTCCGAAATTTTAATTGTGGAAGGTGATTTTTAAACAAATTTTTTAACTTTTGGTATATGTCTAGTTTTATTTTTGACCATCGAATTAAATAAATAAAACGTAAATTATGTAAATGATTAAGTATCAGTGCGTGAGAGGCTAATTACTTTTTTTCATTTCTCTTAATTGTTTTTATATTGGAACATACAATTTTAAATATTATCAATTTATGACATTAGTCTGGTTTACTGTTTGATACTCTATAAAATTAATGATATTATAAGCGTGAGACTTGTTATGAGCTGACATAAACTACATTTGCACAACAATAATAAAAATTTATCAATTTAATAGAAGATCAGATGTTCAAACATAGATTATAAATGGATAAATACTACATAACTGTTGGGGCAGTTAGACTCAACCCCTTAAAACACTCTAAAGAACTACCTAAGTTTTGGGGTAATTAGACTCAAAATTGACCCTTTTAGCCAAGTTAAACTAGCTAAATCGTGTCTGCTTGATTTAGGTCTCCATAGATAACTTCAGAGTTAAAACATGTTTAACATTTGTCTATATTGTCACTGAACGCTAGAGAACTTAATAGATATCCATTTTTTAAAACTTTAAATAATTATTTAGATTGTTTTAAAAAGTTGGAATCAATTTAGAATCTTAAGGTTAAATAGTTATCTGAGCTTAACCCCCTAAAAACCGAAGCAAAAGTTTTAAGTGCAGAAAAGTTAGGGGGAGAAAAGAGACAAAAGCAAATTCGAGTGAAAGAAAAGAAAGAGAGAGTGAGCAGAATTGTTGCATTGCATGCAGGGACAAATGGCATGTTTATGCAATTTCACAATTCCTTGTTTCCCAAAAATTAAGTTCATTTGACATTTTCAACCGCTGAACGAACGAGGGATGAGTGAGGGAGGCTGTTAGAGCAGCTCCAGCCATGCATGTAGGCCGGGGACAGGGGAGAGGAAAGGGCTCGAGGCCCTGTGAATCAACTTCAGCCTTGAAGAGCCCGAGCTGGTGGAGAAGGCCCGAGCAGAAGGCCTGTCAATTTTTGACAGCCCGTGAGCCCGAGCTCCAAACCATTTTTTTATTTTTTTCTGTCAGGCGCGTGCACCCCACTCGCGCGTGGGGGCGCGTCGCCCGACAACTTTTCAGAAAATCAGTCCACTTTTGCAGTGGTCTCAGTTACCGTTGGGAAGCCACGTGGCTTCCCACGGTCCGTTCGATCTCAACGGCTCCTTAATTTGGACCGTTGGATCTCAACGGTAAAAAAAATAAAAAGTCTTATTTAATATCAAACGCTCGATCTGAGATCAACGGTCGATATTAATATGCTTTATAAATTAAGAAAAAAATAGTTTTAAAATTAAGAAAAGTTACTGTTGTGACACGTGGCACAATCTGGAGTGTTGAAATTCAATTTTTTTAAAATCCAACGGCAGAGATTAATTATTTGAAAAAAAATTAAAAAAATTGTAAAAAATATGAAAAAAAATTGTAAAAAATTGTTTTTACTTTTCTATAAATACCACTTATTCTCCATCTACTTTACACCACAAATTCATATTTTCTCAACTACTTTCAATCAAATTCCTATCTTTCTCTCAAAGTTTCAATCCAATTTTTTTTTTCCACAAAATGACTACTGATGCAGGTACAAATTGGTCGCTTCTTGAAGATGTTGCGTTGTGCACTAGCTGGGTTGAAGTTACTCATAATTCCCTTACGGGTAATGACACGTGGCGCAATTTTGAACGAGTTAAAATCTGATCGAAATCTATTGTCAAAGATTCTCAAAAGATAATGACACGTGGCACGATGAAATTGGATAAAAATCTTATCGAACTCCATCGCTAAATAATTGTTTTTTTTTTATAAAATGACACGTGGCGCAACGAGAACGATTTAAAAAATCTTATCCGAAATTACAAATAATTTTATTTTGTATTATTTAAACAAACAAAAAAAACTAATATTTTATTGCCTATTGCCAAGGGGGAGGGCTCCAAGGGTGGAGATGCAAATGGCAATTACTGTTTATTAATGGCAATTACTATTCATTAAAGGCAGTTACTGTTCAATAGGGTGGATTCAATAATGGATTGCCAGGGGGGAGGGCTCCATGGGTGGAGTTGCTCTTACTGTCCCACTTCCTTCCACTTCCACGTCTCCACCACTTTCACATATACAGGGGATTTTTCACATCCCTCGAAACAACCCCCCCACTCCACACCCCTTCAAATTCATAGTCGGCGGGTGTGATCGATACTAGGAATGGGTTTAAAAAACCGAAAATTGAATAAAACTGGATCAATTAGGGGCAATATAATCCTTACGTAAAGGTCATCCTATCCAACATTCAAGCATTAAGATATGTTTCAGACACCGAACCAAAATCGTAAAATCAAAAATCGAGAAAAAAAAAAACTGAACCGAAAAAGAAAAAACCAAACCAAACCAAATCCCTTTACACTTTATGAATGTATGCCTATTCTTGTGAAACTTTGTTGTCAAGTTTGAAACTAAGAGCAAGTCCATCCTTAATAAAATGCGCTGGCACTCAACCTATTTAATCCACTCAGTTAACACTGATAGACCCCATGAAAAGTAAATTGGTCAAATATTTCTTCACCCCTAAAAAATGTTTGGCACAAAGTTTAAAAATATGTTGGCACAAACGATCTACACCCCTATAAAATGAGCTGGCACCCGGTCCATTTAAAATATTATTAATCTTTTTATAAAATAATAAAATTTAAATTTAGTTTTAATTTCATATAGGATTTTTAAGCAATCTCGTCACGCCATGTGTCATTATCCAAACATACTATTTTGTGAATAGATTTTCACTAAGATTTTCAACCAATCCCGATGCGCCATGTGTCATTATCTGTTTATAATAATTTAGCCAAGATTTCAATAAGATTTTCAACCAATTTTGTCACGCCACGTGTCATTATCCGAACATACAATTTTGTGGATAGATTTCCGATTACATTTTTAACCAATCCTGACGCGCCACGTGTTATCTGTTTACAATAATTTAGCCAAAATTTCGATAAGATTTTCAACCAATCACATAGTGCCACGTGGCATTGTCTATAACCTCATCCTTTTTTTTTGTCCATATAAACCCTACATCCCTACATCCATCATCATTCACAAACAAAACTCAATCCTTCATTTTAGCTCAGAATCATTCTTCATCATTTTTAAATCTTGAGTTTTTACAATGTCTTCTTCAAGGAGATTGTCTAAACGGTTTGAGGAGCAACAGAAAAGATTGTTGGCACAACAGGAAGAATTGTTCAATTTTGAGGAAGGTGGAGATGAAGCTTTTGCAATGGAGGAGAATGATGATGATGAATACAGAAGACAGAGGGCCTCACATTCCCGCTGTGTCATGAAAGCTATAGGTCAAATATCCAAACCCGGATGTGCTGCAAACTTGGATAGAAAGAGGGAAAGACGGGGTAAAGGTCTATTGGAAGATTATTTTATCCCCATATGTGTATTCCCTAATCATGTTTTTAGACATCATTTTAGAATGCAACGAAGTTTGTTCGAAAAAATCATGAGTGCTATTTGCAACCATGATCCATACTTTGTGCAAAAAGAAGAAGATGTTTTTCATGTTCTAGGTCTTCTTCCTAAGCAAAAAATTATTGCTGCCTTGCAGATGCTTGCATATGGAGCATCTGCAAATCAAGTGGATAAGATAACGAGGATGGGAAAATCAATTGTTTTGGAGTCTCTAATGTGGTTTTTGTCCGTAATCAAAGCCCTATATACCAATGAGTACCTTTGGAAACCCACGCCAAGGGACCAACGAAGGTTGTTGAGGAAGGGTGAGATGTGAGGCTTCCTTGGCATGATTGGAAGCATTGACTGCATGCATTGGACCTGCAAAAACTGTCCAAGTGTGTGGCAATGAGCTTATGGCGACAGAAGAGGAGCCAAAAGTATCATTTTAGAAGCGGTGGCTTCATTTGAAACATGGATTTGGCATGCATTTTTTGGTGTTCCAAGGGCTTAGAATGACCTAAATGTCCTTGCCCAATCTCCAATCTTCCACGAAGTGCTGCAAGGAAAAGCACCCAAAGTCACATATTGGGTCAATGACCATAGATACGAATGACCGTACTACCTTGCAGATGACATTTACCCAATGTGGGCAACGTTTGTCAAAAAGTGCCACATCCACAAAGTGAAAAAAAAAAACACTTCACACAATGTCAAGATGGGTGTAGGAATGATGTAGAGCGTTGTTTTGGTATCATAAAAGCTTGTTAGGCGATTGTCATGTCAGCTGCCAGAATGTTTGATGTCGAGGCTCTTCGATCCATCATGATGACTTGTACCATTATCCACAACATGATTGTGGAAGATGAGTATGATTATGATGCTGTTGATGAATACGAGCCGGACACAATGAACAACTCAAGAACACGTATCTATTGTGCTCATAACAGCACCGAATATCTCGTGCAACATGAGCCATTGGAACAGGATGGATGTTCAATCAATTGATCGTTGAGAGGTACACTTCAATGTAAAAGCCATATTGGCACTGTACCCGTCAAAGTGACTTGATTGAGCACCAGTGGGGATTGCAACAAGATAAAGATAATTAAAAGGAGTTTGTGGTGGAAGAATAAAGTTCTTGGTGTATTTAATGTGTTTTTGTAAGTTTATTTGGTGAGTTTATGTAATTTTATTTAGTGTGTTTTTTTTTTAAATTTATTTGGTAAGTTTATGTAATTTTATTTAGTGTGTTTTTTTTAAGTTTATTTGGTGAGTTTATGTAATTTTATTTCGTGTGTTTTTTTTAAGTTTATTTAGTGTGTTTAAATAAAGTACTAAAAATATTTAAGAAATTACATCTATTACTAAAAATAAATAAGAAATTACATAAAGTACTACAAATAAATAAGAAATTACATAAAGTACTAAAAATAAAGATGAAATTACATAAAGTACTAAAAATTAAGACGAAATTAAATAAAATACTACAAATAAATACGAAATTATACAAAGTCTGTGGAGCTAGGAACTTTGTTGCTACGATTTGTGTAGCTAGAACCCCCTCGACTTTTTTTCGCATCTCTTGCACGCCTCCTTCGCACCACGTCTTTTTTATCTGATGTCCAAAAATATTTTGAATTCGGAGACATTCCTACTATAGGCTTGTTCATAGTGTCACGGTCTTTTTGAGCCATCCTTTTTTCTCTAAGCATCTCGTTTTCTCGATTAAGTGCTTCTTTAATCATCTCGTTTTCTTGATTAAGTATTTCTCTTTGTCTCTCAGCTACCGCATCACGTCTCTCAGTAGCTGCTAATATTGCTGCCATAGCAGCAACTTTTTCCTCATCTCTAGTCGCTTCTCGCACCATGTTCAATTCACATTGGCGAGTAAGTTCGTCCATATATTTTGTGTAGTCATTTTTGAAAGAACTCCCTTTTTTGTTTGTCGCATTTTTACCTTGAGGCCTTAGGGACCGACAAGTCGGCTAGGTCTCTGACACTTCTTCGGGCGTCTCTTCTGGCACTTCTTCAAATGTGTCTTCTTCCTGTGAGGCCGTGTTTAGTTCTGGCGAACTGTGTAGAGGGACGCCGTGCACAACAACTTCTGGACTTGTTGGCACAATTTTGTATCTGGGATCATTTTTTACAACATCCCAACATTCCCATTTGTTGAATGATTTGTTGTGGTTCTTCGAATTGTAGAATGTTTGTGCTTGTAGTGTCTACAAAATGTGGGATAAGATAATATTATAAAATGTGGGTGCAACACAAATAAATAAATTAAAATATTGATTTGGGTGGAATACATATAAATAAATAAAAATATTGTCACTTGATCTACTAAACTTGTCCCATTACGTAAATTAGTGAAAGCAATCAAGAGAGTGTTTTTCCAACAAGTGAAGGACATGTTGAGTTTTTTTCCAATGCCCTTGAAGACCTTGACTACTTATGGCATCTTTTCCAAGCCTAGCGCAAAATGCTTCCGTAATTTTACTCCATATTTCTCACAACTCCATCTCATTATCCGTAATCGGGTCATGATTAATTTGAACTCAGCATTTACACAATGTAACATCTTCGATGAGCTTCCACGTAGCCATTTTTTTCACACAAAAAGTACATGAAAGCTTTGGTAGAATGTGTTGAAAATATTGAAACGTGGTGTACAAGTGGAAGATGATGGTTAGGTATTTATAGGAAAAACTAATAATTTTTAAAAAAAAATTATGTATTTTTACCAATTTTTAATAATTTTTATTAAGTAAATTAATATGGACGGTTAGATTTGAAAAATATTCAAATCCAACAGTCCAGATGTTGACACGTGGCCAACGATCATAATTCTGACTGTTGTGCCCTTTTTTTGGGCGAAAAACGTGGACCGTTGATCTCTGGATCGGACGGCCCAGCTCAATCAAATTACTGAGTGCGCCTGCTCATGCGGGTCCCGACCATTTTTTTCTTGTCGGGGACGCGCGGCCACTCGAGGGTGTTTCCCATGTGCCTTGCGCACAAAAATTTAAAACGGCATGTGACGTCACGTAGGTCGGGCCTTGGTGTTGTGTTCCTTCTGAGTGCAATATATGGTTAGTATAATAGCACAAGTAAGGGTGTCGAACCACAGAGACTGATTAGACCTCTATAACTTACTAGCCTTGAAAGAACCCTAACTAAACAATGAAAATAACAAATTGAATGTAGATTTTGTGTTGTTAATGAGAATCACTAAAAATGCAAGAAAAATGTAACAACGAATGATATGTTGATTTAGAAACGATGAGGATGAGTCAAGGGATTTCGAGTTCACCATTACAAAACCAATTCCATGTTTATAAAGTTAAACCGTATTCAATTACCAACCTGTTTCCAGAGTTCGTTTTACATATATATGATTAGCCATATGATGTGTGGTTTTGATCAAATTCTCATAATCTACAGCCTAATTGGGATGTTCAACTTCGGTTCCAAATTAAGAGTCTTTAGCATGCAAGAAAACATTAAAGAACCAAAGAAAATACATGGCAGGATGTTTGCATAGCATTCTCTTCATTCATTCACATGTCTACCAAGATTAAGCATGATGTTTACTATAATCTTGATCAAATGATCTGTAAGAAATCCTAATGGTGATTAATCATTAAAATTAACAAACAAACTTAACAAAAGATTTAGTGAATGAAACAAGAGACAGATTGATGAATTGAATATTTAACATAAAAACATGGGTCAATTGTGCAAGGCTACATCGAAATCCCTAGCTATGAATTAGTTACACATCATGTTCACATAGATGAAATTGGAAATACACAACATGAGTGAAAATAAATCAAAGAGAGAGGAAACCTTTGAAGCAATTCTGATGTTGAACTTCTCCAAGAACAGCTTGTTGGGATGAGTCTTCGGTGATGTTGGAGTGTATAGAATGAGTGGAGTTTTGAGTGTGGATGAAAAGAGAGAAAAAGAGTGACTAGAGTTGTGAAATTTGCTCAGAATGACATGTATGTGTGTAAAAGTGGCTGAAAAGCTAGGTTTTATGATGTTAAAGAGGTTGTTACAGATTGCCAATACATCCCGGTAATTGGACATTTAATTCCCACGTTTTTTTTGCTGTTATTGGTCTTATAAAGAGTCATATTCATCACCATATTCAGTTTTCACTTTTAATTCTTTGTCTACATCAGCATCTTTATTCAATTCTCCACTTTTAGCACCATTTGCCTTATTTGTCCTCAACTGAGCTCCAAAATACGATTAGATGCACACTAACACAGAAGATAGTTAAACACAACCAGTTTAACTCAAAAAATATCTCAAAAAGACTAGGAATAGATGATATAAATGTATGACATATATGAGTTATCGCTTGGCTCAACACATTATGGGACGGGCTATAGGACGGCTTGGGCTGGGTGCCAGCTTATTAAGCTGGGCTGGAGGAGATTGGATGGGTACCGGGCCATTTTGGCTGCTATGAGCTGGCTTATCCATCCCCGGTGGACTTGCTCTAAGCCTAAGGTTTTTTCAATGAGCATACTTAGTTCAATTAGGGAGGATATTTCATTGGTTATAGCGAAATTTTTTGAAAGGCTTTGGAACTTGGAATAGCTTTTTTATTTGTTTTCTTTTAGAATAGATACGATGATCATTTTTCTTCAATTGAAGTTGTTAATAGCATAGGATTGGTTTATATGATCTTGTATATGTGCAACTATCTTCCCACTTTCTCACTTTCCCCATTTCTTATTATTAGTCTACCAATGCAAGCTTATTTTCTATATTTCATATTAAAAAATGATCAAGTTTTATAAAATAAAAAAACCGAAACCAAACCGAAAAAAATCAAAATCGAAAAAACCAAAAGAAAATTGAACCGAACAAAGTTTCGATTCAGTTTCACTTTTAGCAAAGAAATCGAACCGAATGGAACAGAACCTACCATTGAGCGTCACGTTATGTTACAATTCACTTATATTATAAGACGACAGGTATGCGTGATTATCAATCATAGACCTGTCGTTCGTGTTGTGTTTTCTGTGTTCGCGTTTTCATGACATACCTAATATTTTAACGGGTTGTGTCGTGTAACACCCATTAAAGTAAATGGGTAATATGACCCGACACAAAATGTCACATCCCAATCCGACTCCGCCATAACACGATATTGTTCGCTTTATGCCCTAGCCACGCCCTCACGGTTTTGTTTCTGGGAATTCACACGAGGGCTTCCCAATGGGTCACCCATCTGGGAATGCTCTCGCACGAACTCGCTTAACTTCGGAGTTCCGATGGAATCTGAATCCAGTGAGTCCCTAAATGGCCTCGTGATATATAGAGGTGGGCATGTACATATTGATAAGCTCATATTTATATATATTTTACATCAAATTCACTTGTCTTTTCTTAGTTAGTTCCTTATATTTTTGAGCTATTTACGTTGTTTTTGTGTTTTGTGGGATTTGTCAAGCAAAGAAAAGAAAAATAGCACAAGTAGGATTTTTAGTAACAAATTCGTCAAAACTGCCTGTGCAGATCAGCTGACTTTGGAATCAAGTTTCGAACAACTCAGAATGAATTAGAGAATGAGCCTTATATTCTTGGAAAGCTACGGATGTCTATTTTCTGGAGTATTTCGCGGATTGTTAATATCACTTGTCTAGAAGAAGTTATGGCCATTTTAACACTAAAAGGTTCCCAAGAGGCTGAGCAATTTGTAACTGACAAGACTGCAATGAATGCAATAAACCCAATAAATCTAACAGCCAAAACTGATGCAGCCAAGAACCAGTCAGCTGATACCTATTCAAATATAAGAGGAAATGAAAAAAAAGAAGATGAGAATTAAGTGGGAGTAATAGGCATAAAGGCTACCCAAAGAGTTACAATTGTTTTACCATTTCCTCTCACTTATGGTCATCACTAAATGACTGTTAGTGGGGTGAGTTATGGAGAAAAAACTGGGGTATCAAGCAAGAACAAAAGGTGCAGGTTGCAGCTGCAAAAAGGGGGGAGAAAAAAATAGAATAGAAAGAAAAGGCAAGGCAGCAGCGTTGGGGAAGGAAGGAAAGGAAGGAGGAAATCTTGACATTCTCTTCTCTCGGTTTTATCTTCTCAAACTCATGTCTTTCTTTTGGTTTTATTTGATAATAATGTGTAACTAAATTTTTAGTAGTTATGGGCTGTTTTGAAGCCCCGAATATGATTGCAAGTTTGTTATGACATTTCGTATGAATTACTTTTATGAATGGATGAAAATTGGTTCACTACTTGTCTCATTGATGAATTCTTTATGTGTTTTCTATGGATACATACTTAATAAGCATATCTAGGATTCTAATGCTATGAATATGTGTGTGCTTGCCCTTGTCGACTGAGGACCTACATATGTTCTAGAGTAGTACTTGTTAATTGTGATTAACATGTGAACTAATTTCTAGGATAAGTAAGACAACGCCAGTACTTACGATGCCTTGTGATGACTAAAAACTTTTTTCGTTCTTAATGATTTCTACTTGTTAAATTTATGAACACGCCATTCTAGATTGCATGCTAGGAACTAAGTTAAGTTGAAAACGCCATTCTCTTAACATACTACATAAGAAAGAGTAATAGGTTGAATTCTAACATTGAGCCAACTTGAGCATCTTCATCCGGAAATAAAAGGAATTTGAATGAAACATAACATGTTTGCATGATTATTTGGTGGTGGATAGCAATTCCCCTAACTTGTTTTTCTTAATTTGTGAACTACCTAAAATCTTTTTCTGTCTTGTTTTTGTTCGATTTAATTTAAATAGCAAATCAACTCCAAAAATCCCAAAAGTTTGTGCAAATGTAGTTCTGTGTGTCTAGTATCTTCATATAAAATTTCGTAGACTTTAGATAAGTGTAAGTCGGTCTAATAATTATTTTTTGGCGGCTGGTCAGTAGGGATAACAACCAGTTTTTGTGACATTTTAAATAGTTAGATAAAACAATCTTCTGCGGGAAATACCCTAATTTTCAGATGCTACAATTGACAAATCTTAGTGTTAATAAGGAAATTCAATAGGACATTTGTGTGCTACTTTGTGGTGTGCTTTTAATCCTATCACATATAAGGCATATTACCCATTCTCCGTTGGTCAATGTGGGATGTTACAATCCACCCTCTTAGGGGCCTGATGTCCTCGTCAACACACTCGCACCACACAACATAGTGGCTCTGATACCATTTTGTCACATCCCAGTCTGACTCCGTTGTAGCACGATATTGTCCATTTTGGGCTTACCATTCCCTCACGGTTTTGTTTCTGGGAACTCACGAGCAACTTCCCAGTGGGTCACCCATCTTAGGATTGCTCTCGCCCGAACTTGTTTAACCTCGAAGTTCCAATGGAATATGAAGTCAGTGAGTTCCCAAAAGGCCTTGTGCTATATGGATGTGGGCATGTACATATAAGGCATATCACCCCATTTTTGTTGGTCGATGTGGGATGTTACAATCCACCCCCCTTAGGGGCCCGACGTCCTCGTCGGTACACTCGTACCACACGGCAGAGTGGCTCTGATACCATTCTGTCACATCTTAGTCCAACTTCGTCGTAGCACGATATTGTCCGCTTTGGGCTCCGGCCATGCCCTCACGGTTTTGTTTCTGGGAACTCACACGAGAACTTACCAGTGGGTCACCCATCCTGGGAATGCTCTCGCCTGAACTCGTTTAACCTCGAAGTTCCAATGGAATCTGAAGTCAGTGAGCTCCCAATTCCCAGTAGATCACCCATCTTAGGATTGCTCTCGCCCGAACTCGTTTAACCTTGGAGTTCCAATGGAATCTCAGTGAGCTCCCAAAAGGCCTCGTGCTATATGGAGGTGAGCATGTACATATAAGGCATATCACCCCCTATCTGTTGGTCAATGTGGGATGTTACAATACACCCCCTTAGGGGCCCGACGTCCTCGTCGACACACTCATACCACACGGCAGAGTGGCTCTGATACCATTCTGTCACATCTCAGTCTGACTTCGTCGTAGCACGATATTGTCCGCTTTGGGCTACGCCATGCTCTCAATGTTTTGTTTATGGGAACTCACACGAGAACTTCCATGTGGGTCACCCATCCTGGGAATGCTCTCACCCGAACTCGGTTAATTTCGGAGTTCCGATGGAATCCGAAGCTAGTGAATCCCCAAAAGGCCTCGTGCTGTATGGAGGTGGGCATGTACATATAAGGCATATCACTCATTCTCCGTTGGTCGATGTGGGATGTTACATGAAATTGACCCGTTAATATTATCAGGTAATATGACCCGACCTGTTAAGGAAAATATATTTTAAATCAATAAATAATGGAAATGAAAAACATAATTTGACCCCAAAAAAATTGAAAACGTAATATTAAATTTGTAAATGTATATAACATTGTCACATAAATATTACTTCAAAACATAAAAACAACATTTGTCTTTTAAGTATTACATACTCCAAAATAAGAGTCTAATGAAAACATTAGTACATTACTACAAAATACCAAATGGTCAAGGAAATGCAAAACGAAAGGAGGTGCATTTCAAGGTTGAGGAAACCTTGTACATTTTTTACAGTGAAACCCTTCAATTTTTATCAATCACCAAGGAAAATGACATTGTTTCATTTTGAACTCTCTTAAAAATAGTATTCATGAGGTTTTGAGGTTCTAAAAAATTCAAACCACGACGTACCCATCCTCAAAGCATACTAGATGCGATCATGAGCATTCACATTTTTTTTCTTCACTTTTTCGCACTTGTAAATTAATTATTATATTTTTAATGTGTTTTATAATTTTTTAATCTTACTCCTTGCCTATAATATAGTATAAAAATAAATAAAACTTAAAATGTTTAAATTTATATAGAATAACGATTCAATAATACATATTTTAATATACAACATTTACATATACAATATGTGACTATTGTATTTTATAGTAAGTTTTTTTTAGTAGTTTAAAAAATTAAAATCATCACAATAACTTTTTTCTTGACGTGTCGAAATGGGTTAGCTGCTTGTCACTCTCATGTTAACCTGTTAATGATCCATTATTAACGGGGTTCTTATCGTGTGACCTGATAATGATCCGATTAGTTATCTTGTCGACCCGAAACTTGTTATTTTCGTGTCGTGTAAGAAATTGCTAAGTCTAATCAATCAGTATTTTTTGGTATCTATGATTAAATTGAATTTGACTAACTCATTGTATTCAAGATAGAGTAGTGTTACACTTATCATTTATTTGTATAATCTCTTTAATAGAGGTAGGACCCATAATACATGTGAGTCCCATGACGTCAATTTTTCTTATAACACGTGAATTATTAACACACAAAAACGATTCCGACTATCACATATAAAATTATCAATTACGTTGTCCACTCATATTAAATTACATTTAATAATAGCAGATGACAATAAGACTCGCCACACTTTAAGGTTATCACTCGAAAAAATTATGACCGGTGAACTCAATTTATGTTATAACACGAGAATTCTTAACCACAAAAACAGTTGAGACTGTCACTCAAAAAAAGTCTTTTTCTATATAAAAAAAGAAACCACTTGTTATAAGAGATTTCACGTGGTTACCAAATGCTAAAGCCATATAAAATTCGTATGACACGGGTTCACCACCATGATGGCGTCTCGTGCCATGCAAGTCCTTTTCGCTGAGTATAACTATTTCTTTAACGGGAGCTACCTTCCTTCTCAAGGGGTTTTTTGCGTGAGTGCCCCGCTGTCTATGCGTTGCGTTTTTGCGTGAGGGCCTTGTTGTTTATGGGCTTCTTTTATTGCTTTTGAGTTTTTGGTTTGCCATTCCTGCTTGGCGTATTGTTTTTCGGTCCTCCTCGTCCCTTTCTTCTCTCTCCTTGCAAAAAAAAACTATAACTAATGACGTTAATTTATTTTATAAAGAAATGATAAGGGGAGTCTCTTAAAAGTGAGACTCTCCATAGACTCTCTGTTATCTCATGATTTTGACACAATGTTTTATAGTTTTGGAACGAGAATTGACGCTAAACTGTGAGACGACAGAGAGTCCATGGAGAGTCCCCTTAACATTTCTCTACCTTATAACCTGTGAATTGCTAATACACAAAATCGGTTGTGAGTATCACACAAAAAATTGTCAACTACGTTGTCCACTTCCTATTAAATTACATTTATTAATAACATAAGATGATAATACGATTCGCCACACATAAAAGTTATTGCTCGGAAAAATTATGATCGGTTAGGTCAATTTACGTTATAGCACATGAATTGTTAACCACAAAAACAATGGAGACTATAACACAAAAAATGTCTTTCGCTAAAACAGAAAATCATATAATATAAGAGATGTCATTTGTTTGCCGATTGCTAAAGCTCTTCCCCATGTTGGACTCAAACAAGTATCAGCCCTAATTTGGTACAGAGGTGATTCTGAAAAAAATGGCTATAAAAATATGTTTGGTAAACATTCAGCTTCAGTTTTTTTTCCCATAGTTTTGGTGAAAAAAAACCAAAAACATAAACCTGCAAAACCCAGCTTTGAAAAACCACATTTTTTTCACATCTGTTTTACATAAAAGTTTATCAAACACTATAATACTGTTTTTTTTTTCAAAAACACTTTTACAAAAAAGTTTACCAAACACTCTGCTGCTTTATTTCACAGCTGCTTATTCTCCTAGCACAGCAGAAACAGTTTTTTTTCAAAGCACAGCAATACCAAACCAGCCCTCATTCTCGTTTGGCATGGATTTATTGTCATGATGACATCTCGTGCTATACGAGAGATTATTCAATGTGATCGGAATACAAGGTGGTACACTATATGTTACTATACAAATGAGGAGATATAAGTATTCTCATCATAAGAGCAACTCCACCCTTGGAGCCCTCCCCCTAGCAATCCACTATTGAACAGTAACTGCCTTTAATGAATAGTAACTACCATTAATGAACAGTAATTACCTTTTGCATCTCCACCATTGGAGCCCTCCCCATGGCAATAGGTAATAAAATAGTAGTTTTTTTTGTTTGTTTAAATAATATAAAATAAAAAAAACAAGGAAATGGGGTTGTAGGGCCTCGGGCTGACACAAAAAACAATAAAAAAATGCCTTGGCCCTCGGGCTGCAGGCCTGTCAACTATCCACCCCCTTGTGCTCGGGCTCCCACCCTCACTCGGGCCCTCCATGGCTGGAGAAGAATCAACAGGCCCTTGGGCCCCTTCCTGCAGCCCGTCCCCCGAGCAAAGTAGAAGGCTGGAGTTGCTCTAATGAGAAATTTCTCGTTTCATACAAGTCATTCTCGCTTGATAAGACTAATTACTTCACCTTCCCCCTTCAGGAGTTCCGCGTGTTTCCCACGCCCGCGTTTCCGCGTGAGCCCTGCTGTATGCGTTTCTTTTACTGCTGCTGCGTTTTTGGTTTGCCATTCCTATTCGGCGTATTGCTTTTCGGTCCTCCTCCTCCGCCCTTTTCTCTCTCCTAACTCTCACACACACACACTCTCTCTCTCTCTCTCCCCCCCCCACACACACCCTCAATAAATTAAATATAATAATTTAATAAACCGAGTCACTGTTAAAAAGGCCTCTGGGGCTTCGTCCCAACTTTCAATAAAGCCTCTCATCCTCTCTGCCTTCTTCCTCCTCCTCCTCTGTTCTCTCACTCTCACTAACCACTACTTCTCGATATCTGCTGGGTGCCTGTAAGTCTCTACGTAGCACCAGCAAACCGAGCTGGGCTCGCCATTATTATACCTTCACCGAGCAGCAAAACCTCAGACCCATCAAACCCCACTTTCTCTCTACTTTTTTTCTCCAATTCACTCTCTCTGTTCTGCTATTTCAAGGACTACCCAGATGGACGATACGTTAGACGCTGCGTTTTGGCTCCCGACCCAGATTCTCAACGACGACGACGCACCGGCCATGGAGCTCAACTCAAAGACCAAGAAAAGTGGCGGGTATGGGTTTGACACTGATGCTCCGAAAGCTCTGTTCCCGTTTGAGTTTCCTTACGGCGGCGCTTTTGGGGTTTCGTCGGATTTCAGTTCGCCGGTCGAGTCGAGCGAGACTGAGAGCGACGAGGAAGACTACCTCGTTGGGTTGACCCGCCAAATGGCTCGCTCCACTCTCGACGACGAGTTCAAATACTCCTACTCTGCTTTCTCCTTCGAGAAGCCAAAGGTAATATATAAAAAAAAACTTTCTGTTTTGTTTCTAGACGATATGTTTTAATGGCGGTTCTGATTTTATTTGGGATTTTTGTTTTTTGCTTGATTTGCAGGGTTGGGTCGCTTCTGGTTCTCCCCAATCGACTCTCTGCGCAGTCGGGAGCGGTTGCGGTTGCGGACAGGGCTCGAGCCGTGGAAGTCCGAACGCCCAGTCGCCGCCGGCCACCTGGGATCTGCTGCATGCGGCTGCAGGGGAAGTAGCCAAGATGCGCATCAACCAAAGCAGAGGCCTCCTGGGTCCTCCAAGAAAGCCTTCCCCTGTCTCGGTCCCCACCAACAACCACCCAGATGCTGCTTATTACTACCACCAGCAATCGCTTTCTCACAAGCACTTGCGAGCCGCTCAGGTACTAAAAACCTCAAACATGTATCCAAATCTCTCTGAGGTCTTTTATCGAACACCTCACATTCATGATTTCTGCTCCATTTTTTCCACAGTTTGAGCTGTTGAGGCAGCAACAGATGATGAAGGAGCAGAACGCGGCGGTCTGGGGAGCACAAACTCGATATCCTCCGGCGCAGACTCAGCTGCAGCATCACCTAAACCACCAAACAAGAGCGAGAAACAACACTCCCAACATTCTCAATGCTCGGCCTCTGGGTTTGTCGCCATCTGCATGGCCGCCTCTGCAACAAGATCAGCAGCAGCAACAGTACAACAAAAACGGGTCCGGATTCAGAGCGGTTTATCTTGGAAACCAAAACCCATCTGCCAAAGTTGAGCGTTCCGGCACCGGCGTCTTCTTACCCCGCCAAGTCGGCCCCCAATTCGAACCCCGCAAGAAGCAAGGTTCGTTCTCCGCCCTCCCCACTCCATATTTTTTACTTCCAAACAAATTTATTTCACTTTTGAAGTAAAACCCAGTTATAAAATTCGATTTTAAGTAATACCCAGTTAGATAAATCCAATCTCAAGTAAAACCCAGTTAGAAAAATCCAATTTTAAGTAAAACCCAGTAATTAAAAAATTTGTTTCTTCTTCCATTGAAACTTGTGGGTTAGAACATTAAGATTTTTTATGACTCTCTGGGTTTTTTGGGTGTTGGGTGGTTGAGATGTTGAAGGTTAATAAATTTTGCCGGCTCTGTTTTTTTCAGATCTGGACAATGTTCTTCAAAGGCATTAATGTGGTCCAACTCTTTCATTGGATTTGGTGGGCTCATTAAAATTTTCATGTCTTTTTTGGTACAGTTTGTTCCACAGCTCTACTCCCAGCTAGAGTTGTGCAGGCTCTGAACTTGAACATTGACGACATGCAGCAACAGCCCCAGCTTCAGCGTCGTTTTAATGGCAGACTGAACTCTGATTACGGTAAAAGTTAACACCGTTTCTCTTGTTTTACTTTCTAACGGTTTTACTGATGCCAATCTTATGTTTATAATTTGGGTGTTGTGTACTCGTTTGTTTCTTTAAATTTGCAGAGGTTGCTCTTCAGCTTCGGAGTAAGGCCGCCGCCACCAGAGCCGCCACTTTGCAGCAGAAGCGCAATATTTGGCCGCAGCCGGCAGCGAGCAACGAGATTAGGCTCCCCCAGGAGTGGACTTACTAGGGTTTTGTTTGAATTTTGGGAATTTTAGGGAGCAAATTGGAAGGAGTTCAGGAAGAAAAGGAAATGCAAGTTTGCAATAGGTTTTTAAGGGGTTTTAATTTACCATAGTAGGAAGGTTTTAGTACAGAAGAAAATAGTAGTTTTTGAGAAGGACAGGACAGCAAAACAGGTTGGAGAAGAAGAAAATGTTTTTTGGATTAGGATTAGGGTGAAAAATAAAAATGTCTACTTTGATCACAAGGGGATATGGTACAAGCTGCTGCATTTGCCATAGCAGCATAAGCAGAAGCAGAAAAGCAGAAGCAGCAGGCAGCTTTTGTTCTGGTGGTGATATTTGTGCTCAAGCAACGAGGCAGTGGTGGACTGGACTGTTGTCCCTGTTTTGTATTAGTCCGTGGGATAATGTTTTGTTTGGGATCCCAGAAAATTATCAGTGAAAGTTGTAAAGGGTGAAGACCTTGTTTGGATTCCAATCTAATCCGGTCCACCCACCATGGCTATATGCAAGTGCAACTAGTATTAATAATAAAAGAAGATTGTATGTAAATGCACAACCTCCACTGTTTTTCTTTGATTCTTTTAGGTTATTCGGGACTTACAAGGCATGTGTATACTGTTATCATGACGTTTTGTATTATTATCAAGAGACGTTATAGTATCATCATATCAAAGTACATGCGCCATAGTATGTGTAAATTTTTCTGTATTCAGTTCAATATTATCGACATGAGACGGTATTCAGGGGTCTGAGAGTCATGCCATTATTTTTTGTGGCAGTGCGATTTGGGTTTGGTTCCAAGTTGCATTTAAATTTGCCTACTTGGTTCAATGCAACTCGTATAGATTTAAGCCGAAAAGCATATTATTAATTTATGTGAAGAGTTCAAAAAGCTCTAGAAGAAGCTATATGCTTGTTGTTACTAAAACGACTTTTGCTTTTCCCCAAGTCCGGCAAGCTAGATTGTTTAGTTTCATGTGATTAACCATTAATTATGTTTGCCTTAGTTGTTAATTAAAGAAAGTTTTAGTTAATTAATTAACATTTGATTAGACTGACGTTGCGAGGGAAACGAAATTAGTTTGGTTGTGGAGAGAAAAAGGTGACGATTGAGAGATTTTCTGAGAGTGACAGAGGGTTTGCTTAAGAGGGAAGCAGCACCACCGATAGGGCCGTCGCGAGATGTTAACTAGTGGGACCAACGCGTGGCCTGCTTTTTACACGTGGCGCACACACATGTGGCCGGTTTTTGCTTCGCTTTTGAGTTTTGACTTTTGGGAAGTAGGAGAAGGATTATGAAACGAGTTTTTAGTTGATAATATAAGGGTGTGTTTGTTGCACCGGACTGTCTCGAACTGGATTAGCTGCAGAGACTAAGCTGTACTTGCTTAGATTAGACTAAGCTGTATTAGCTTATTGAAGCGTTTGTTACTGTATCGGACTAGGAAGCCGAATTATAATATTATATTATTTAATCTATATTTATTGATATTTTATTATTAATTTAATCTTATATCAATTAATATTTATTATTTCTTTATTATTTTCCATTTTTCTAGAGTCATCTTCTTCTCTAGTCTTTATACATCTCAATTTTTTTTTCTCATTGTTGACTCCGCTAGTGTCGCCCTCCACTCTCCCCTTTTCCTCCTTTTTCAACTCCGCCCTCTCCCTTTCTCCCGTTTCACCTTTGTACCACTATCATCTCTCCCCTCTCTCCGTTTGTATTTATTTTGTTTCACCTAATATGAAACGCTTGACGCGGGAGCTGGAGTTGCAGGTAAGCGGAGAGATCTCAAATTGCGAAGATCGTTCTCGGATCTGAAGTTTTTCAGGCGGAGATCGATCTCTCTATTTTCTGGGTCTGATTCAAGTTCAATCGAAGAAAATGGAGAACCCATTTCTGCATATCGACCAAGTGTTCTTTCGTCGGTTCGTTGGGAAATCAAGGTTGTGGGTTCGTCGGGAAATCTGAAATGTGGCCTCGTCGGGAATTTGCAGATTTTGTTTCTTTTTTATCCAGAAAAAAGAATTGCAGTTGACAAGTTTGGCGTCAGAGATGAAGTCGTGCCCGAAGTCATTGATGTCAAAATCGAGGTCGAGGAGGTGAATCAAGCAGGACGAAGTGAGATGCCGTCGAAATCGAGGTCGAGGAGGTGAATCAAGCAAAACGAAGCAAAGTTCCTAGCTAATCCCGTGGTTTTTGGGGGGACTCGTGAAGACCGGCTAGCGACGCCTCTAGTGAAAGCGAGTCCCAGTTAATCTCATTAACTCTAGTCCCGCAAACCACCAAACACAAAACTACAATCCAATCCAATCCAGTGAAGGCTAAGAAGGGTAAACAAACGCCCCTTAAGGGTAAGGTTAGGAAAATCAAAATTTTAATTCACATGCATTTATAATATTATTTTATTAAACTGAACCACCACATAATTTTAGTATGTGGATTTGGAAGTTGTATAATTGTGAACTCAGTTTTATCTCTACTAATCAATAAAACACTCATTGTCAACCAAAATTTTATGATATTATCAGTTTAACCATCTAATTTAAACAGAACATGAATAAGAAATATGATGCAACAATGTAATTTCACACAACCAAATTTTGCTTTTTTTTTTCTTCAAAACCTCACCTATATGTAATAATAACATATTTCTAATAAAAAAATTTCTCATACATTTTGTGTGTGCCCATATGCTAGTATAAATTGATCTCAACACTTAAGATGAATGTATTTCTATGATATTGTATTATTAGATAAAAATGTCTCATAACCTAACATAAGTGGATCGAAACCCTTTTATAACATTACGCTATTGGATTAAAGTCTCATGACACCACATGATTTTGCATTATTAGTTGGATCACCAAATCGTGAACTCTTTTCATGTACAAAATGATTTTTCCACTTTTTGTTTGTTTTTTACACGTTTAATTATGACAGTCGATTTTATTGATTTATTTAATGTAATAGTCATCCATAAACAAATATGTGTGTGGAGCCAAAAAGTGTATGAAAATGGATAAAACTTAACTACTTACTACCAGTCAATCATGTACTCACTTTCGGATTTGGCTCAATAAAAAATGTAACTTGTTTCTTGTTTGGATTTAGCATGTTCGGCTTTTTCTTTGTTTGAACCCAGATCCTAAGCCTAACGATCAAATGATCCGGACGGTTGAAATTTGATCCAATGCTACAATTATTATAACTTTTAGAGGGGTCCCTGTTTGTAGCCGTTGGATCAAATTTCAACAGTCCGGATCATTTGATATTTAGGCTCAGGATCTGAGTTCTTCTTTGTTATGAAAAATTAAGTGTGGAACTCGCTTAAAATCCTAGCAAGCCACTGTTTGCCGGATGTGATGGTGAAGTGGTGGTTAGGGGTGGGTTCAAAAAACCAAAAACCGAAAACCAAACCGAATCGAACCAAATCTAATTTGGTTTGGTTTGGTTTTTGGGGTTTGAAAACCGAACCAAACCGAAGTTATAATTAATTATAAATTAATATTTTTATTACTTAAACGGTGTCGTTCTTTCAGTCTGAAAGATAACCCACCCTACCTGTACCCTTCGGGCTTTCCCTCTTTCAGTCTGAAACCCTTCCTTATCCTTCCTAAATCCCAAGTTCCCAGTTCCCATTCGCAACCTCCGCCGCTCCTCGCACCTGCGACCTGCGACCTGCGACGGTGTGACCCGTCTCACTCTCAATCTCTGACCCCCATGATTCGTGACGACGTGACCCGCGACCTCCTCTGGCTCTGAGTCCTCTAGCCGTTTCCAGTCTCGAGTCTCTCGACCCATGACTTCCTTTGCAAGGTTAGTCAGTCAGTCTCTCATGTTTTACATATTTTCTTTGATAGTACTGCTCATTATTGTTGTCAATTAGAATGCTTACTATTGTTGTCAATTAGAAGAATCTGATGGGTGAGGAAGGGGTTGTCAATTAGAAAAAAAGGGAGGTTTTGATTTAAGGGTTTGTAACCATTGGCTGTGCATCTGATGATTCCTGACAAGGAGGTGTTTCTGCATCTGAAAGCGTGTGCGAGGCGATCGGACTTCCAATTGGATTTGAAAGTTCATACCCTTGTGGTGAAAACCGGGCTCGACTTCGATGTCTATGTTAAAACCTGTTTGCTCTGTTTGTATGCGAAATGTAGGTATTTGGAACATGCACATAAGATATTTGAAGAAATGCCGGAGAAAAATGTTGTTTTTTGGACTGCCGTGATTTGTGGGTACATTGAAGCTCGCCGGTACAGGGAAGCTATTGATACGTTTTGCGGGTTGTTGGAGATGGGTTTGAGGCCTGATAGTTTTAGCCTTGTGATTCCATTCAACTCCTCAACCTGTACATGGAGCAGACATCATATCACACATAAGCTAGGTGTAAATCTTAAAAGTGAAAACCGTTGAATTTCAAATGTGTAACTCAAAACTAATCTGTCCTTTAACTTGCCACTAACCTTGATGTTATGTTCTGTCCTTCCTGCATCTGATGAATGTATAATCACCATCACATTGTGAATCTTATGTCTCAATTTATTTAAAATTTTAGATTTCAATTTTTTTTTTTTTTTTGAAAAAAAAAACAAAAAAACCGAAACCGAACCGAAAAAAAAAGAAAAAAAAAAAGGACTGAACCGAAAGTTCAATTCCGATTTTGTCAAAAAACCAAACCGATTTGAACCAAACCCAACCCTAATGGTGGTCAACCACGTCGCAGCCAGGAGAGCCATGCAAAGTTGTTTTGAAATGAATTCACATGGCACGCACTACCACTCGTCATGGGGTGTCACGCACGTGATTGGCGCTTAGGGGAGTGCGGTTGGTTGTTTAGAATGGGCCCACGTCGGTTGAGAAATTTTTTTAGTATGTTAGGAATACAATCAAGTACATCATTATTATATTACAACTGGTTAAATACTTGAACAAAAATTCAATTATTTATATAGGAATTTTAACGAAAAGCTCTCAGTACTGTTAAAACCACATTTTTATACTAAAATTTTACCCTTTATTTTATCTTTATCGTTAAAACTCTAAGTTTTCAAACCATTTTCATTAGTTTTCCTTTATTTATATTGTGACATTTAGTATATTAAACGATGTCTCTGACACACTAAAATTTTCTCTCGCCGGTCGATGTGTAGTTAGTGGTGGTGGTGTTCACACTAGGATTTTCTCTCGTCGGTCGATGTGTCGTTAGCGGTGGTGGTGGGTAGGTACTTGGAGTACTGGGTATGTGTGCGTTAGTTTCTCTTCCATCTCCGCTGGATGTGAGTTTGACTCGGTCTTATGTGCATGCTTTCCGTGATTCCTTCTTTCATCTTTCCCTCTCCCCTTTGATTTCGTAACCTCATTATGCAGCGATGTTTGGTTACTCAACAAAGAATAAGTTCGACAAAAAAAAAAAAAACAAAGAATAAGAATTTTTACTCAAAATTTTTCATATTCGAATCATAGAAATGTGTGCTTATAATCAAACTTATTTATATTATGAATCTACCTGTAAATATCATTTATGCAAAAAATGAATTAAAACGAAAGTTGTTTAGTTAATCTACTGTAGCGAATACATAAACGGTTCGTAATGCTTCACCAATTCATTTCATTTTTTTTTGTACAGTTCGATAACTAAACGACCGTAGTTTTAGTTTTTTTTTTTTTAGATGTGATATCTATAAAGTAATTTATAATATGAACGATTATGATCATAAACAGAAGTTTTGATTGGCTACATATAGTTTTGAGTAAGAACTCTTACTCTTTTGTGTAGCCAAATATTACTCACCTTAATGTCGTAAATGTTCAAAATTTATTAACTACTAGAGTTCTAACTCAAAGAATAATAATTTCAATATTCCATCAACTTCAAAATCAACATTTTAAAACTAATACAAAGACCACCTGTAAAATAAAAAGTCAATGTATAAGTGGTTGGTCCATTTAGCTTAGGTTGGTTTACAAAAGCTTAAAAATTTAACCAAACCAATTCATAATTGTTCAGTTTGGGTTTGGTTGATTTGGTCGAATTGATGTCCACCCCTATCTACGACAATTTATTAGTTTTTATCCGTCTTAATTGTTTGCTGAGATTTGCATTTGCATTTAAATCTGATGCATTTGCATTAAAATCTAAATTAGGCGAAAGACATACTTATACCTTTATACGCAACCGTAACATATTCTATACCAATCCAGAATGGAAGGCAAGCAAAGTATTAAGTCGGAAATTTGGGACATCATGTTATTGTTTGAGATTTCTCTTTACTTGTAAGTAAGAAGTTATAAATTTCAATCACGTAGCTATGAGTTTGATTTAACCAGCCCTTTAATTAAATATATCATCATCGTTTCAAAATTACATCAACTCAATTTACCCCGTCATGTTTTTGGTTAATGAATGAGGATCCTCTCCGGATCCTCTTTGTGAGGATCTTGGAGATCCTCCAATCATATCTATTCATCGTACATAATGCGGTCAGTTTTCTTAAGATACTGTTTATATTTAATTTTAAATAAAAACATTTACAATAATTTCTGACTGCACGTTATACGATGAACATATATGATTGAAGGATCCTAAGAATCCTCACAAAGAGGAACTAGAGAGGATCCTCATTCTTGGTTAATACTTCATTCTTGGTTAATACTTTTGTTTTGTAGCACTTGCTATAGTGGACTTCACATTTGACCTTTGCCGATTTCCTTTTTTGTAAGCTTTGTCAAAATGCAAAAGAGTCTGCAGTCTTCCATGCATGGCATGAGTAAACGTACAAAATAAAGCTTCTTCAATTTGTTAGGACGTGTTCTTGGAGTATTATACTTACTTAGGATTAACTTAACACAAAATATAATACGTCGTGCTATTTATGTAAGTTAAATTTAAAATTTCTAACTTACATGTAAATAAAAATAATACTCATTAATAAATAGAATAATTTTGTTGAGACTTAAGAAATGTCGAATTCAAACGGTTTTTTCAACCATCGACCCGATTAAAACCCCATTTTTGTTGACGTTAGTTACACCAATGGAAACCGAGGCCGACTCGGCATGATGATGCATGCAATATTGTGTAGGTGGATATCTTAACTATTATAATTTTTTTTTTGTCAAACGATAGATTTTGTTAGATTAGCCACCAACGGAGTTTGAACTCATGCTGTCATGCATGGGCTCAACATCTTTTCACCACTGTAGTAAATGATCACTTGCAACTGTTATAAAACGTTTGATTATGATTAATTAACAACATGTTAAGATAATTGGATTGAGTAATTTTTTAATTATTTTCCAGTCTTTTAATTATGGTGTCATCATACGTATTATTGCGTGTATGAGGTTGGTTTGAAATAGTATAACGTCGATTGAGATTTGATAGAAGCATTGCAAAATGATTGACAGAATCCTATCCATTCCACCACTCATACATGTCATCCTTGAGTATGCATGACTATGATCTATGGAGAATCGGAAGTCGATCATCTTCGAATCTTGTGTGAAAGAGAAATCAGAACTTCAGGTTTGATTGATGTGAGTCAGTGAAATGAGTTAATAACGGTCGTCAAATTTAATTTGAATGATCTGAATTGCCTAGTTTTTGAGCTCTGGACAATCAAATCTAGAGTGAACCCATGTCTATTTAAAATACAATATAACTACTTCCCTTAAAATAAAATAAAAAGAAATAAAGGCCACTAGGCAAGTACGAAATTAAGGGCTTGCTATGTAATACATACATAATTATCATTCAGCGCTTTATAAGTTTGTCTTTCACATACTTGTACGGACCTTGACATTAAAAAAAATTAAATAAATAAAAAAAAAAAAATTCTACGGACCTTGAAAACTGTCAACGGATCTAAGTAGCAAGTCTTTTAGAAGTTATGGACAGACCTTTGCAGAAACGGCACGTCCACTAATTGCTCGTCCTTAGCGAAAAAATTGAAAGATATACATTATATAATAAAAATGAAAATGTTGTGGCCTATATTTAGTAGAGAGGTGCGGCAAAGGGAATAGAGAGAGATTGGAGAATAGACTTGATGAATTGTGTGTTAATTTCCCAATCCTTGTGCTTTTATTTATAGTAATAAAAAGGAGAGAAACTTGCTCTCAAAGTAATACAAAGTATATTAGGAAAGATCTTTTAGATCCCAAAGGATTCCTACTTTATCTTTACTTAGGATTTACACAATCACATATTGATAAGAACATATGTCACAACACTCCCCATTGAGTGTGCAAATACTCAAGTAGATGGCGCATCAAATCTTCAGGCAAATGTAGAAGCAGTTGATGAAGTCGTCTCGTCTAGTCGGCACAAGTAGCGAATGCGAGTCTCAAAACTAGTGGAAGAATGCATATGTGATAAAACTCACAAAACCTCGATATGGCAAAACCCAAGGTGGGACAAAAGCTCATTGGTTAAGGAGAAAAGTGAGAAGTTGCATTAAGTCAAAATTATAAGTCTTCTGGACGTAAGTAGAAGAGCTCACAAGGGTATGATCAGCCTAGGATGGGTCCCTCGTTAAAACCTAGTTAGGTAGCAAAAACTCAGTGGGAAAAATGCTCATAATTGTAGGGAAAAAGAGTACATTAAGGTCAATGAGTATACTTCTAGATACTCCCCCTGAGTTTGACAAAACTTCTAAATGAAACTACAAGCATCGCAAATGAGAAAGTTACGCATAATAATTCCTTGGACAAGCTTCTGGAATGTAGACTTATGCAGTGACGTGGTGTAGATGTCGGAAAGGTTGTTTGGGATTGGATTGCTTGACTTCAATCTTCTGATGCTCATGTTGATGTAAACACAATATGCTTGGTATTGACTTGTTGGATGTATCATGATCTGGTTGATATATACGGCGTTATCTTCATGGATCGTTGTTGGGACTCAACGATGGATGAAAATCGCAGGGATTTTGAATATGATCAACAAGAGTTCTCGACCATATCTTTCACGTGATGAGACATAATGAGTCTTGGAACGATTCAAAGGTTTCGCAACAAAAGGTCTATCTGGTTGACTTCCAAGATATTGTGGTGTTCCTTAATGGTAAAGACATAACCATTTGGGAACGTACCTTGTGCGGTCAGACATATGGTCTGATTCAGCGAATCCCACAAAGTAGCCATCATTCTGAAGATCAAGGGGGTGTGATCTATTATGAGATGCATAAGAATAGATAAGCCTAAATCCGTAGTAACGAAAAAATATCTTTAACACCAAATTTGGTGGCGGCGTGTATGCGCAATGCCGCTTTATGCCAAAAGATTATCAGCACATAAGATGTCTGATTTAGTGTATTTGAGCTAAGTACAACAAACACTAATGGTACTTAGATATGACTGCCTCACGTTCCAATATGGAACCTTATGCTCCATACCTTCCGTAAAGGTCTCATTTGCATCTAGCATACAGACAATCAGGGTATACTTAGACGTAATACCTTATGGGTCTAGTTCGAGTGGTGGACCAGAATACCATCATAACTAGCTCGAAGCTTTAGGTTGAGGTAATGTCGAGTTCTCCCAAGATCATTCATCTTAAAGTCCAACATGCGAGTTAATTTTCTCAACTTTAGCAAATCGGATTTTGTACACGCAGGGGCATATATCCCTAACTGATCAAATATTCACTTAGACGGGTATACCACATCCGCCCAGATAGTTCTGCATCCGCAAAGTGAAGGCATCTTGAGAGCCGAGATGATGTTCTTATGGTCTAGAACTATTTGAATCAGTACATGTAAGTCATTTGGAAACTCCATGTAGGGTTCGTATCGCGATCCCAGAGATACTACAACCACACTTGTAATGCTGCAATCAATCACATGGCGTATGAGAGAAACCTTGCACCACAAGGCGTCATATCGCACTATTTCATTCTTCTCATTCGTCATCAATTGATTCTTCTAGTTGACCAATCAGTTCTACGTTGACAATAGTTAACGAAATGCGGTTCGTTATCGTTGTTTTTCATTTACGTCGGTAGTTACCATATAAATGAAACATCATCTATGATAATCTCATTCCAATTTCATATCTCATCCAAACTAGTATATAGGACCAAGAACTTCAGGTCTCGGGAGTAATCCAGATTTAATCTCATGAGATGAAAAGGTTTGAGACAGCGATCGATGGGCGGATTTGTTCATGCCATATTCCTCCATTTTTGTGGAAGTGAATCCTCGAACCGAGTGATCTACCACGCTTATGGCGTAGGATAGATTGATTGGCTAGCCGCAAATGTACGAGGGTCAGCCACAATTGTGGCGTTCCTACTTCCGGGACGAAGGTCCGTCGTACATTTAGTACATATCTTTGCAGTCACATTTGCAGCTGGTATATGTGATCTCGTTACTTTTACTAGATCAGAGGAAGTGCTTGGTTATATTCTGAATATCTAGACTGGGATCGATATGAGACATAGTGGGGATGTCCACGATAATTCGCGTCGTTCTTTTAGGAACATTGATGTTCTTATCTCCCCTTAACGACGGGAAGATTGTCTCATAAAAGTGACAATCCGCAAAATGAGCGGTAAAGAGATCGTCTGTCAAAGGTTCTTAGTAGCGAATATTAGAAGGAGAATCATAACCGACGTAGATTTCCATCCTTCCTTGATGACCCCTTTGTTCTTTTGTACGTAAGGGGGGCGTAAATGGCACATGGACCGCATAACCAAAGATGCGCAGATGCGATATGTCGGGTTCGTATCTAGTAACCAACTGACACGCGCTTTATAAGGTTGGATCATGACGGGCCTCAGGCAGACCAATATGGTTGCTTGCAATATTGCATGGCCCCAAGCAAAGATTTGGAACTTGGTACGTATGACCAATCAATCGCGCAATCATTTGAAGACGTTTAATGAATGATTATGCTGGGTCGTTTTGGGTATGAACATGAGACTGGATGTTTAACTTCAAAAACCCAACCGACATGCAATATCCATCAAAAGTTAAGGTTTTCGATGTAAATTCTCCAACTTATCAAATCAAATAAATTTGATCAGATAATCAGGGTGGTGAGCCTTGAACTTGTTAATCTGAGCTACCAGTGTGGAGAATGCAGTTTGTGGACAACAGCCACACGTGTGACCAACGTGTAAAAGCATCAACCAATACTATAAAGTATCTAAATGGTCTGTAAGGTGGTTGAATCAGTCCACTAATGTCCCCTTTTTCGAATCCTTTGTAGAAAGATGGAGGATGCTAAGGTATGATACGCGTCCAGGTATGATGTCTGTACTTTTGGAAATTTCCATAAACATGAAAGTTAGAACATTTAGGTTCTAAGACATGGTTTGGTTTAAATGGATTTAAGCATGAAGAACTTCGGGTTCAACATGAATGTTGTGCGTTAAGAAACTTCAAGTTTCAATGGCACTTTTCCGAAACTTCGGGTTCAGAAGTATGAACTTCAAGTTCATAACACCTGCAAACAAACACAATATATACAAAAATATGCAAATATGTGAGAATTTATAATTTAATTATTTGGACTTCGGGCCAAACTTAAAAGTTGGGCGAAAAAAATTTAAAAACCCAACAAAGACTAAAAATTTAGACAATTAAAATTGGTGGCTCAAAAATGAACCAAAGCCCATAGAGTTTTTATTTTATTTTTTTTTATTTTTAAATTTTAAATCATGAAGCCCATACCCCAAAAAAATGGGGCGAGCAGTGCAAGAAGCAGGCCCAAATTTGGGCAAGATCCAGTAGCCCAAGAAGGGTAGTGATCGTGTGCTTCGCAGTGCACTGAAACACCATAGCCTCACAGGCTGATGTCAGGCAGGCCACGCCTAGAAAATGGGCCGTTGCACCCGAGCCCAAAGGAATAGAAAAAAATTGTTTGTTTTTTCAGGCTGAGAAGAAAATAAGGCCCAACTGGGCTGAGCACCAAGAGAAAGCCCAAGGCTTTGGGTCGGGTTATGAACACCCAAACAAAACTTGGGTGTGCTTGTCGTCGATGAAACCAGGCACGGCGTTGCAGGCGCCGGCAAGTTCCGAGCAGAATCGGACGAGGTTTCTATGGGAAAGTGTTAGGTTTCCAGCCGCACAGAGAAGAAAAGGTTCAGAATAAAGGGAAATGCAGGAAAAGTTTAAAAGGTTAATTCATTTCTTACTTCTCAAGGATTACAAAAGGGAAATATATATCCACTATCCACTACAGACAAAAGGTTTGGTGCTGAGTCACCATAAGAAGTAATGCCATTACAATTCAGAGGGAACAACTTGGAGACAGTGAATAATGGTAAGGGCCCATCACGGTACCCCCCTTACAAAGAGCCTGTCCTCAGGCGACAAATTCAGGGAAACGATCCAAGATAGAATCAGCATCCTCCCATGTGGCATCATGATCTGGAAGACCGTCCCATTTGATTAACCAACGAGTGACCGCGCGATTTTCATGCTTGAACATACCACGTTGAAGGATTTTTTCAGGGGACCAAAGGAAGACACCATCAGAAGAGAGTGGAGGCAAGGTAGGAGAAGCTACCTGATGGTCACCAATTTTGGGTTTGAGCAAGGACACATGAAAGGTAGGATGAATGCGTGACGGTGATGGAAGATCCAGTGTATAAGCAACCTTGCCAACCCGAGCACGGACCTGAAAGGGGCCATAGTAGCGAGGAGCCAACTTCGGACAGTGGATTTTGGACACTGAAGTCTGCCGATAGGGTTGGAGTTTGAGAAAAACCCAGTCGCCAATTGTAAATGTCCTCTCAGAGCGGTGTTTGTCGGCGTGTTGGCGCATGCGGTGTTGGGCCAGCTGCAAGTTCTCACGTAAATACTTGAGCAAGGCATCACGATCACGAAGAGTGATGTCAACGAGATGAATCGGAGAAGCCCCAGGAAGATAGGTCGAGACTGTGGGAGGTGGGTACCCATAAAGTGCCTGAAAAGGGGTCAGTTGGATGGCTGATTGGAATGTGGTATTGTACCACCATTCGCCCCAAGGCAACCATTGAATCCAGTCTCGCGGTTTGTTCATTACAAAACAGCGCAAGTAATGCTCAAGTGTGCGGTTCAATACTTCCGTTTGTCCGTCCGTCTGTGGGTGATAGGCGGAACTCTTGCAGAGAGTGGTGTTTTGGTGCTTAAAGAAGGCAGTCCAAAACTCACTGATAAAAATGGGATCACGATCACTAACGATGGAAGCCGGCATGCCATGAAGACGAAAAACCTCCTGAATAAAGATCTCGGCAATCTTGGGGGCAGAATATGGGTGTTTAATAGCAATAAAATGCCCATATTTGGAAAGGCGATCCACGATGACCAAAATGGCATTGCGGCCATGAATTGATGGAAGACCCTCAATAAAATCCATCGCAATGTCTGACCAAACTTGGGTGGGAATGGGAAGGGGCTGCAATGGTCCCGGGGGTTTCATGGACTCATAGTTGATCATTTGGCAAGTGTCACAAGCTGCCACAAACGTTTTCACCTCCTTTTTCAGGCTCGGCCAATTGAAATTGTTGGTCAAACGTTTATAAGTACGTAAGAACCCAGAATGGCCAGCTGCGGGTGAGGCATGAAATTCATGGAGAAGACGAGTCCGCCATGCAGAGGACGCCGGAACAAAAATACCAGTTTTGTAGTAAAGGAGATCTCCTTGGAGTGTGAAAGGAGTCCGACTTGCAGGAGCTTCCCTTAAAGCCGTGAGAAGTGCAGAAGTGTGAGAGTCCGACTCGTAAGCCACTTGAATTTCTGCAATACAATCGAAAAGGGGCTGAGAAAGACCCATTAAGGCAAACATCTCTGAACGGCGAGACAGAGCATCGGCTGCGGCATTCAAAGTGCCGGGTCTATATTCCAGAGTATAGTTATACCCAAGCAACTTAAGCAACCATTTTTGTTGAGCCGGAGTAGTGATTCTCTGGTCAAGAAAGTATTTTAGAGTCTGGTGGTCCGTAAGGATCTTGAATGGGTGGCCAATCAAATAGGGCCGCCATTTTTGAACTGCAAACACCACTGCCAGCATTTCTTTATCATACACAGAAAGTGCCTGATGTTTGGGTGCCAATGGCTTGCTAAGAAACTCAATAGGGTGGTGGTCCTGTGATAACACCGCACCAATACCGTGATTGGAAGCATCACACTCAATAGTAAATGGTTTGGTGAAATCCGGAAGAGCCAAAACTGGTGTGGTCGACATCGTCATTTTGAGGGCAGAAAAGGCGTTGTCGGCTGCAGGGGACCATTGAAAGTTGTCTTTACGGAGTAAGTCAGTAAGAGGTCGAGCAATAATCCCAAAATTACGAACAAACTTGCGGTAATAGCCTGCGAGTCCCAAAAACCCCCGAAGGGCACGAATGGTGGAGGGAGGCGGCCAATCAGCAATGGCCGAGATTTTAGCAGAGTTCATTGACACCCCATCTGCTGAGATGATGTGCCCCAAATATGCAATCGAACGTTGGCCAAAAAGACATTTGGAAGACCTCAATTTCAACTGATGATGGCGTAAAATCTGAAACACCGTCGTTAAATGAGTCACATGTTGGTCCGCCGAAGCACTAAACACCAAATTATCGTCGAAAAAGACGACGACAGATTTACGCAACAGTGGCTTGAATATAGAATTCATCAAAGCTTGAAAGGTGGCGGGCGCATTGGTAAGGCCGAAGGGCATGACAGTGAACTCATAGTGGCCTTCGTGTGTCCGGAAGGCAGTTTTGGGAATGTCGGCCTCGTGCATTCGTATCTGATGATAGCCCGAACGCAAGTCTAATTTAGAAAATATGACAGCACCTTTTAATTCGGCTAATAATTCATCAATAATGGGAACTGGGAAACGGTCTTTAATGGTGACGGAATTCAGGGCCCGATAGTCGACACAAAAGCGCCAAGAGTCCGCCTCTTTTGCAACTAACAGTGCCGGCGACGAGAAGGGACTGAGACTAGGTTGTATGATATCGGCCGATAACATTTCAGCAACTTGCCGTTCGAGTTCCGCTTTCTGGGCATGACCATAACGGTAAGGCTTCACATTAATAGGACCTGTGCCTGGAAGCAAACGGATACGATGATCAATAGCCCGATGGGGTGGCAGGGTGGTCGGCGGAAGGAAAATGTCATCATACTGAAACAGTAGGGCTTGAATAATAGCTGGTGCAGGGGTTGCCATAGAGATGGAGGAACTGAGACTAGAGATCTGATGAAGCACATTGACCGAAACATCAAGATAAGAGTTCCCCTGCCGAGATACTGTTGACAATGTGGAAGGAATAATGGAAGTGCCCACCAATCGATAATTTGTTCCATCCACTGAGAATTCCATGATCTTGAGAAGAAAGTTCCATCCAACAAAGCCCAATGTCTCTAACCAGTCGAGACCAAGCACCATGTCACAACCCGTGACGGCAAGGAGGTGAAAATTGTTCCTGAATGCATAACCTTGTAACCACACTGGAACATTGGAAGCCAAGCCTTTGGTACGAAAATAGCGCCCTGTTGCGACCATGACAGGCTCACTGTGCGAGGAATCAATGGCCAAACCCAAACGGGTTGCCACTTGAGGGTTGAGGAAACTTTGGTTTAGGCAGGTGTGGGTTGAGAAGGCCGAGACATGGAAGGTGTCATGGTGTGGGGGGCAGAAGGTAATGGAACCTGTTTAGAAGAGGTGTTAGACGAACGGGAAAAACCCGGTCGCAATGATGATCGCCGGCCCTGTTTGGTCTCGTAAATGCGAGCTAGCTCAATCGCACGGGCGAGAGACGACGGCCCTTGGGCCACCACATCATCTTGTAGTTCCTCTTTGAGACCCCCTAAAAATGCTCCTAAAAGCTGAGCATCGGACCAATCCGGAGTGCGACATGAAAGTGTAATGAAATGACCCACATACTGTTCAACCTATCCAGTTTGGGATATATGAGAAAGGGCCATGTGAAAATTCAAAGAATATGTGGGCCCAAAACGTTGCAGCAACTGAGTGGTGAAAGTCGCCTATGAAAACAAGGGAAAACGCATTTTGAACCACCTCAGCCAATGGGCAGCATCCCCACCGAGGTGTAGACCAGCGACTGTGGCACGGCGGCGGTCCTCGATCTCATGATAATCGAGAAACTCATCAGCCATTGCAATCCAACCATATGGATCCTCCCCAAAGAAGCGAGGAAGCTCAATTTTCAAATGTTTCGGTCCATGGAAGATGAGGGAAGTGGGTGTGTAAAGGTGGGGAGAATGGAGATGGGGTTCCAGTGGTTGTAAGGCGGATCCGCCAGTAACTGGAGGAAGATATCGGTTGGTGGGGGCACGGGTAAGGGAAGGGGAAAATGGGGGTACGTTTGGTGTGGCGTAGGAGAAAGAGGAGGGTCCAGGTTCAACATGGGATGTGGATGGGTGGGTGGTAGAAATGGGGTAGGAAGGGGAATTTCCCCATGTGGTTTGGGGAAGGGTTGTATGAACGGTGGAAAGGGGGGTAGACCCAAGAGAAACCGGTATGGAACCGATAGGGATCTGAGAAACGTTCTGGTTTGTGGGTTGAGTTTTGAGTGAACGAAGCTCTTCGATCACTGTCTGTTGAAATTGTTCCTGCCGAGCTCGACCCACCGACAAATCTGCGAGAGCCTGTTGCAGATCAGATATATGGTGTTGTAGATCGTCTTGGCGGAGATTTATCATGGTCATTGTTTCACTAAATTCATGGAGCTGGTTGAATATTTGTTGTCGCTGAATTTCCTGGAGTTCTTCTGCCTCCGTGACATCTGCCACTGTCACCGAGGCTTTGCTTTTGCCCATAGAAGTGAACGAGGCTCTGGATACCAATTGTTAGGTTTCCAGCCGCACAGAGAAGAAAAGGTTCAGAATAAAGGGAAATGCAGGAAAAGTTTAAAAGGTTAATTCATTTCTTACTTCTCAAGGATTACAAAAGGGAAATATATATCCACTATCCACTACAGACAAAAGGTTTGGTGCTGAGTCACCATAAGAAGTACTGCCATTACAATTCAGAGGGAACAACTTGGAGACAGTGAATAATGGTAAGGGCCCATCAGAAAGGGTTCCAAGAATCCGAGGAGTGAGAAATCTCGAACTCCATGGAGAAAACTCGAAGGGCTCTCGTCGAGAACGACGATGTGGACGATTTCCAGTCGTCGGAATGAGCCACATGACGACTACGACGACCCAATCTCAAGGAGCATGTCGGTTTTTCAGATCAGGGTTTGGAATAGCCAACGACTTAGAGCGATGGCTCAGAGGTCTGTGTTCAAAGGATGGCTGCAGGCGCTCTTGGCTCATAGCTTGTGGCTCGGCATAGGGGAGCTCAACGACCTTGTGCCGCGGCTTAGTGGATTTCCACCAAAACCCTAGCATATATTTTTTTTCAAGTCAATTAAATTCATGCATATTCATTATGATTCATAGCAATATCAATTCACATAATCTAAAATTACGAGTATAATGCATACACAATTTATGTAGAATCTAAAATTCGAAAACGTAAAGTTGGGTTATGCATTATGGTGAATGTTTATGCTATCAGGACTGCAAAAATATCGAGATAAAAACCGTTGTTTTGGAAGAACCTGATTACGTGATGATATTGGTGAATTGGTTTGATGCAGAATTTTTTTTCTTTTCAATTTTGGCTTTCATCTTCAAGCTTGTATAACGTTCAACATAAGAAGAAAAAGAAATTGAATCAGTAAAAGTACATGAATTCAATAAAATCAAAATTGAATCAATTAAAAATAATTGTAACGTAATGCTTCCCTGATTGAAGATAAATAAATTCTCTTTAGCACAGCGTGAAGAGCGTGCTGATAATGTGTTGTGGCCTATATTTAGTAGAGAGGTGCGGCAAAGGGAAGAGAGAGATTGGAGAATAGACTTGAGGAATTGTGTGTTAATTCCCCAGTCCTTATGTCTTTATTTATAGTAATAAGGATGAGAGAAACTTGCTCTCCAAGTAATACAAAGTATATTAGAAAATATCTTTTAGATCCCAAATGATTCTTACTTTATCTCGACTTAGGATTTACACAATCACATATTGATAAGAACATATGTCACATCAGAAAATGAATTATTGGGTTCCTTAATTAGGTAAACAACATTTTATATTTCGGTGGATGATTAGGTGAACAACAATTTATCACATGTAACCACATATCACTCTGCCACATGTCGAATATATAACTAAGCTTACAAGCCGCCGGCCTAGGCTGCTCATGTGGCGCCAAACACCTTCCGGACTCAATCCTCAGTGCGAGTCACCACCGTATCGTCTCTAGGACCCAGCAACCCCTCGGTAAATGGTAAATCCAGGTACCAGTTACCGCCGGTAAAAATTCGCTCTTCGTCGTCTTCCGTTCGAGTAGTTCGATTATTTGTTTAGAAGTGGGACTGGAAAGCTGTAAAAATTATCAACCGAGGCTGCTGAACTGGAAGCTTTGAAAATCACGACTCGTGAGTCAACTCGGTCTGGAATCGTCCTCGATCGTCCGAATTTCGGGTGAGCCGAGTGAATTACGAAGGTAATTGAGTGTACGGAATCCCCGCTCTTGCTGGTTGAGCTGAGAGGAAGTTTGTTTCTTCATGTAGGGCTAGGGTTTTGACGTTGATCGGCGATGGCTGTTGAAGAAGGTGTCGAGCAGGTAGTCGCGCCGCCGCAGAAGGCGAAGGAGCCTTCCGAAGATGAGAAGCGGTATTTTGTTTTCAATTATTTTGGTTTTTTTGTGTGGAAATTATCAGTGAAATGCTGTTTCATTGATTTTGTTTGATTTGTGACGATAGGAGGAAGAAGATAGCGGCCGGAGCCTTGATGAAAGCGGTGATGAGGCCCGGTGGAGGCGATTCGACACCTTCAGATGGTTATCAGGTTAGAGCTTGTGTTGCATTTTGATAAGCCATTACTGCAATTGAACTGTGTCAAATTAAGAATTTTGGTGGATAACGTTACGGAAGGAAATGGCGAAAGCTAAATTGCATTGTGCATTTTGCAGGTTGTATATCATTCCACTGTTAGAACATTGGACGGAGTCATTGTTGAATCGTCCCGATCGGAATATGGAGGCAAGTCCTTATGTTACTAACTAGATTTTAATATGTATAGAGATTAGTGGACTTTCTAAATAACACTTCTTATATGTTTTCCCCCTAAATTAGTTTTTGTGTTGTGGTAATTCTATGATTTTCTAAAGTTGTCGAAACCTAATTTTATTTCGCTTTGAGTAAAATGAATTTCCATGTTAAAATTATCTGTTATGTTTGTTGAATTGATTAAACTCTTATTAACAGGCAAGGGCACTCCTATACGACATGTTTTGGGAAAGAGCAAGATCATAGTGGGATTACTCGAAGGAATTCCAACAATGCTGAAGGGTGAAGTTGCGATGGTAATATCTTCTTGGTTTAGTAAGCTATATTTTTGCCTATGAATGTGTGCCTTTGGCTCATATGCTTTAAAGACTGTATTTTTCCTTGTATCAGTTCAAAATGAAACCTCAAGTGCACTATGGTGAGGACGATTGCCCTGTTTCAGCACCCAGCGGCTTTCCCAAGGATGATGAACTTCATTTTGAAATTGAGATGATCGATTTCTTTAAAGCCAAGGCGAGAATTTCAAAACATAAATCTTATGGTTGAAAATGCTTGAAGTACAATTGATTATGGTGATCAACTACACAGCACTCATCCTCTTCCTGACCTCAAATTGGTTCTGATCTTATTTATTTCATTTTGGCTAATTTTCAGGTCGTTAGTGATGACTTGGGAGTGGTAAAGAAGGTACGGGAAATAATAAATTATTGCACATTCGCTTGACTTAGGAGCATTCTGTTAAACTCAGACACGCTTTCAGAATATTTATTCAATTATGATTAATAGTGTCAATCACAATAATCTGTGTAGGGACAAATTTTTCTTTACCTTCCTCCAAATTTGAGTCATTTTTCATAATAGATTGCCCATTAAAATTGGCAGGTAATAACTGAAGGTCAGGGTTGGGAATCGCCAAGGGAACCTTATGAAGTAAAAGCCTGGTAAAGACCAATTTACCCCTTCCCAATAAATATTCTATTGCTGTAATGAAATTTAGTATGAATATGTGGAAACTTTCTAAGGGAGGTATATGGTTGTTTTCAGGATTTCAGCAAAGACAGGTGATGGAAAAGTGCTTGTTTCACGTACTCAAGGAGAGCCCTTTTTCTTTAATTTTGGAAAGTCAGAGGTTGGTAACCGATTTCTCATTACCTTCTTTGTTTGTGTTGGTTTGTTCATTTGTTTTGTTTCAGGTGACATCGCTCTTAGCTGTTACTTATCTGATGGATTTAAATCGCAATTTTGGTGCTAATTTTCTTCTTTCATACACTAAAGAATACATTAAGTCTAGAAGTAAAATACATTAAGACTAGAAGTAATCAGGCCACAAAAGTGTTTATGTTGAGTGGGGAAACAGTCAATTTTGATATTACTCTAACGTATTATGTTTTATTCACCCCAATGTCTTTGAATATAAACTAGGTACCTAAGGGTCTTGAGATGGGAATTGGTACAATGACACGGAAAGAGAAGGCAATAATATATGTGACCAAGCAGTACTTAACTCCATCTCCCTTCCTTCCTGTGGTAGAAGGTGTTGAGGAAGTTCATTTTGAAGTGGAGCTTGCCCACTTTATTCAGGTGTGCAAAGTTCATCTTTATCATAACTCAAGTTCCCTCTCCATGTATCTTTGCTTTCTCGTTTTGTAATAATTTGTATAGCAAAGTTGGCAAGAATATGCCTTTATGGGGTAGTCAAGTTCTGATCTAGCTTTATGGTTCTGTATTTTCAGGTGCGTGACATGCTTGGTGATGGGCGCCTGATAAAACGTCGTATTCATGATGGAAAAGGTGTGGTTCAAGAATTTTATGTTCCCAGAGAATTTAGGGTTTCTTAGAAACATAGATCGAGGTGTGCTACATGATTTTCCATTTTTTTCATGTCAGATTTTCCCAATTGAGTCATTGACTCTGGTCCCTTTCAAATGGTGGTTTTTATGGTCTTTTCACGGATCTTTTATCTGCATATGTTATATGCATGAACCATAATGTTTCTATTATATTTCTTGAATAATTAGGTGAGTTTCCTATGGATTGCCCTCTTCATGACAGCCTACTACGTGTCCATTATAAGGGTATGCTTCTTAACGAGGAAAAGACAATCTTCTATGATACAAGAGTTGATAACGATGGTCAACCTTTGGAGTTTTGTTCTGGAGAAGGCCTTGTGAGTTGTCCATAAGCTTTAAGAAGAATGTTTGGCTGGAAGTCTTCATTTTTTCAGTTTGTGCAATACGTGTGTGTGTGTGTGTGTGTGTGTGTCTGAGGTCATATTCTAAGGTCAGTCCGATTTGCTTGATGCAATTGGAGCTAGGTGTTTACCTTGTTCTATGTGAATGGTGGTTAATCAGAAATTCAATGCAGTGAAAGGTTTATGTTGTATGATAGGTGCCCGAGGGATTTGAAATGTGTGTTCGTTTGATGCTGCCTGAAGAGAGAGCTCTCGTCACATGTCCTCCTGATTATGCATACGACAAATTTCCTAGGTTATTTTGAGAATATTTGCTTACTATTTGTGGTTTCTATCGTAATTGGTAATAAACAGTATCCTAAAATATAACACCCAGACGCACAAATAGAAGTCTCCTGCCAGTGTTTCTATAGTTTTCCAAATTCAAGTGTAACACTGCTGTTCTCTCCATATCATAGGCCTGCTAATGTTCCTGAAGGTGCTCATATTCAATGGGAAATTGAGCTTCTTGAGTTTGAGATGCCAAAGGTAATCTTATGTTTTCCTTTCTTTGAAGTTTTATTTATTTGTTTGTTTATTTTTCATATAAAAATAAAATAAAATAATTGTTTTTGATATTGTTTGTAATTTGTTTGGGTTAATTGTTGAATATTTCTGGGTGATCATTTTAATTGTTCATGTTAGTGTTAACTTTCTGTGAAGCGTTACTTCAATATGAGATGAAATTTTAACCTTCGAGAATTAGCTTTCAGCTTAAAGTAACTTCAAAGTGGTTGTGTACTTTGTCTTAAGGATTACGTCTAATAGTCCTTGATGGAGGTAAACGTAATTATGCGCACTCTAAATGCTTTAGGCGTTGATGTGAGTTACGACTAAACAATTTATACCCATGCTTTTATAAACAATTTATACCCATGCTTTTATAAACAATTTATACACATGCTTATATGCTTTTTGTTAGCTGGACATTTATTTGAACTAGGGATGGGCAACGGTTATGGCGGGCGGGTAACCGCAGTTATTTACCCATAACCGTTTATGCTCATACCCGCATAACCGTTTACCCGTTGGGTAATTGCCTAAACGGTTATACCCATACCCATAACCGTTTATAAACGGTTAACCATACCCATAACTGCATACCCATTTAACCGTAACCGTTTAATATCCGTTTACCCATTTACCCTTTTTAACCTGTTTATCTTTTTTTTTTACCATTACCCCTTTTTCACCCGTCTACATGTTTTTTAACAACTTGAAAATTAAAAAAAGATTGTCATAATTTTTCTTTTTGACAATTAAACACCGTTATAGGTACATTCATCATACATTTCCGTATTTTAATTTTTTAAGTCCTTATACCATTCCAATAATTGAAATAATAGTTTACGGACGATATTTTTAACTGTTACCAATGAAGGTAAATATAATATTTGCTAAGTATTATTGGATTACAAAAATTGTTTAGAAGACATTTTTGTCAAAGCATTTTTGTCAATTTCACGGTTACCCGTAAGGAATTTAACTTAATTTGGCGAATTCCTTGATGATGAGAATCATCATTCAAGTAGCAATGTTATTGAGAGAAGGATCGATGAATTCCTTGCTAATTTATTGGGTGCTAAGTATTATTGGATCGAGAACATGGTTTGTGTTAGTTTTACATATATAAAATAAATGGGTAAACGGTTACCCGTTTATAACCGCGGTTAATACCCATAACCGCCCATTTAAATTTCGCGGGTAAACGGTTATACCCATAACAGTTTATTTATCTAAACGGTTACCCATAACCGTAACCGTTTAATTTAAATGGGCGGGTAACCGCGGTTACCCATAACCAATGGGTATTTGCCCATCCCTAATCTGAACTATGTGTTTGAGGTTTTTTCTTCTTCTCTAGGTTCCTACTGTCAAGCTGTATGCTAGCCATGTGATTAAACCTTATTCTCAAACTCATTGCAGGATTGGACTGGTTTAAATTTTCAAAGCATAATGGATGAAGCAGAGAAGATTAGAAACACGGTATGTATTATTAACTTCTAGTGGTTGCGGTATCAAACTATCAACAGCTACTGATGTATTAACACATAATCTCATTGCATCAAAGTTTTGTGTGTGCACATTTTCGTGCTTTCATGCTCATCTTCTGAATATTCAAGTTGTTTCAGTGGTATAAAGTTTGATTTTTATCAATATATAACATTTTAATAGTAGGGTATTTGAACTTTAAATCATGGGAATTGAAACTATGATTCTATATTCGTCTCAGGGGAACAGGCTATTCAAAGAAGGAAAATTTGAACTTGCTAAGGCAAAGTATGACAAGGTACTGTGCCCTTCCATGCATGCTTTACCTTTAGATTATGAGTATTTTGTAGGTGTAGGCCAGGTGTAGGCCTTTTCTATCTTCATGATGAAGCATGTTCTCTTACTGCGGTTGTTTATTAATTAAATTGTATTGCAAATAAACTGCTGCTTGTTACAAAACTGATTTGTGTTCACTGTTCAGCCACTGTTTATCTTGTGATTTGAGAGTCGTATTTCTGGAACCTAACTGCCGTTCTCAGTTCCATGTTTCAGTATAACTGAGTTTATTTCACTTTTATGAATGGATGATAATACTACATGCTGTGAAATCATAATCTCTACTTTCTGCTCTAAGCCATGAAAAAAATGTGTCCATTGTGACCTTATTGTCATATGATCGTATCTGTTGGATGGCTTCTATACAGGTGCTTCGGGAATTTAATCATGTTAATCCACAAGATGATGAAGAGGGGAAAATATTTGCCAATACAAGGGTAACCACTTGCTTCTTGTATTTCTCCTTTGGGTGTCTTATTCTCTATTTAAATTTTACCTAGATGGGATTAGTAAGCTGTAATTGTTTTACTCTCGAGTCTTGTAATACTGAACATCTTTGCTTCACATTCTCTGAAGTCCAGTTGCACAACCTGTATGTTTGGTAACTATATGTCGAGGACTGATAAATGGTTCTTTTTTTGTTTGGATGTTTAAGAATCTGTTACATCTGAATGTCGCCGCATGCTTCCTGAAGATGGGAGAATGCAGAAAATCCATCGAGACATGCAACAAGGTATGTCTTGATACTTACAATATTAAAAGATAAGGGGTCTGGATAATTGGTAATGTAGTCTGAAGTTCATTCTTTCACTTTGGTTTGTAATGTGTTCCTGATGGAACTTCTAGGTTTTAGAAGCAAACCCTGGACACGTCAAGGCTCTTTACCGTCGAGGTATGGCCTACGTGACTCTTGGAGATTTCGAGGAAGCAAAGAGTGACTTCAACAAGGTAATGCTTATAAGTAATTCAGTGATATTTTTGATAATTAAATTCTTGTTATTCATTTTCGAATCTCTTCCGATGCTTTTAGATGATTAAACTAGACAAGTCAACTGAAGCTGATGCTACAGCTGCTCTTCAAAAAGTTAAGCAGAAAGAACAGGTGAGTTGATCAGCAACAATTTGGTTATGATTTGAGACGTGGAGTAAAAATTATTTATGCGATTGTCTTTGTCTCGCCATTAATAATCAGGAAGTTGAGAAGAAGGTGCGGAAACAATTCAAGGGGCTATTTGACAAGAAGCCAGGGGAAATTGCAGAGGCTGGAACTGAAGATGGAGATCAGCCTGCAGTTGAGAACCCCAAGAATGATGATAAGGAGGATTCCGACGGAGATAATGCAGACGAATCTCATGAAACTGCAGAGGATGTACCTAGATCGTCCTGGTTGTCTTTTTTGTGGCCTAAACGACTACTTGCAGCTCTTGGGCGGCCAGGATGTACGATTCTGTAATCAACGTCTCAAATAATTATAGACGGGTTCTAGAAGAAGAGTCAAGTGTAAACAATTGTCGACGATAGAGTGAATAGAAGAGTCCAGATACAACGTTAAATCATTCTTCTTTCTATACTAACAAACTGTGGAGATTAGCTTCTTCAATGATTTTGTTCTTCTGAAGAGCTCCAAAAATCGTTGACGATGAACCGATCTTGGTGTTTACAGCATGAAAAGCAATCATCAAGTCGACTGGCTAAGGTACAGACTGAGCTCCAGGAGTGTACCTCACCAATCACGAACGGTTGCTGTTACTGTTACTGTAAGATTCATTTGACCTTAATGCATGTTCTACTGTTTATATTTGTTCATCTCCTTATCTTATATGTAAAAGACAAGTATTATTTAGTTTATACAGTCGTCATGATACACCAAGTTGCCAAAAGTTAGTTCAACTATTACTTCATTTGAACATAAATTTATGCAATACATATATTAGTCCAATTGAACCACAAGCTGACTAGCTAACACAACCCAACAAGCTCAAAGAAAATCTTAGGCCTAAAAGGCAACCACAACAAGAAGCAGCGCACTCATAACATTATACAAACCAACCAAAAAAAAAAGATAGAAGCGAACCCAAGCAATGACCAACAACAAGAAGATAAATCAAATTTTCGGTTCGGGTTAGTCGGGGAGGTGGGCATGATCGCGAACCTTAACGATGAAGAAACCTACGCCATGGCTGGCCAGGGCGGCCATGAGGATTCCGATATTGAATGACATGACAGAGATCATGATCAGGTAAGCCAAACCATTACGAAAAGTGTGGACGCTGATCTGGCCGAGGAGGGATAGGTAGGGTTTGGTGCTTGGTCGGTGTTTGGGCAAAACGGACAATATATCGACGGTGACAGCGAGGAGGAAGATGAAGAAGAGAGCCAAGACATACATGTCGAGGTGGTTGTTGGGCCAGTCGGGAAAGAGGATGATGACATCTTTGCCCATGTGAGGCTGCTGCTCATCACCATGGCACCATAAGTTGTGTTCGTCCGGTCGCCCTTGGGCGGAGGAGCCATATTTGGCATGTCGTCCATTTCTCAATGGAGGAGCTGGAAAGCAGGTTTGAGAGGCGAGTGGGCTTCTGATTGCTCAAATTCTTTTGGTTGTGTTACACTTATTTTTACTTTTCACACGCTTATCTCAATTTTCAACCGTCGGATCTGTTGACCCTAAAAACTACAAAGCCTACGTGGCGCGCAGGCCGAGTAATCTAAAAGCTAACTACGTCATTCGGTGAATGCGGGCGTGCCAACTCGTCGGCCGAGCTCGGCCGATGAGTAAATTTGTTGATGTCGCGTTGGGTCGCGCTACTGACTTCTGCGTCTTGCGATTGCGGCCGAGAAAGGAACACGTCTCGGCCTCCTGGATTCTCAAACCTGAAGACAAGGTTACTATTATCACGAAGCTCACAAATCGAATTCGGCTTTCAATGTGCCGAATGTAATAACTGTAACACCTCACATCGTCGAGAAGACTAATGAGATGACCTCGACCAAAAAAGGATTTAGAAACCCTTCTCGACCGAGACTTGGATAGACAATTGACCGCGCCCGCCGCAGTGCTGTTGATGCCAACGGAAGGTACTGCGAGTTCGGCCAATTCTACGGTGACAGAGCTATCTATGCCGACTTAAGATATCACCGGTTGCTTTCACAGTGCTGTTGATGCCAACGGAAGATGTGTCAGCGAAAAAGAAAAAGAAAAAGTTCTCAAGTTGTTGAGGATTTGCGCAGGGCAATTTTGTATTGATTTTGTGGGGCCTTACTGGCTTGCAGCCTCCCCTATTTATAGCACTGGACCTTGAGTTACAATCCTACTCGAACTAGGCTTTCTTCTCCGGATCAACAACCACTCGACCAGTCCTATCTTGACTAGGATTGTGAACCTAGTCCCTTATTGAGTCGGATCCCTTCCGGGTTGTTAATCCTGCCGAGACTCCCTATTGTACTAGGACTCGGCTTATCATTGCGTTTTGACCTAACCGACCTCGGTTTGGAAGCCCACGAGCTGAACGATCCATGGTCTTCTTGTCGCAAGGCCTCCCGGGCCGAGAATGATTCTACACTCGGCCCAAATTGTCATTTTGGGCCCAAACATGATCAAATGAATTAAAGAAGATCACTAGATAAAAATTAACAAGAGTGTGTTGGAAATAAAAATGTGTGTGAATAGAACTACTCATTCATTTTATTTTACCTAGTTTTTGTTTGTTTCATATGGCTTTTAAGGTAATTTTCTAATTTCCACAGTTTCACTATCTTAAACTTCTCAAAATATTCTGCAACTTACGTTGTCGAATTGAATTTAAAACTATTTAACAAGTTTATTTTTTTATGATAGATGTGAGTTAGGTCAGTTAGAACATGTGTTTGTCTTTGTACATTTGAGTTCAAATCTCATTCCTCAACAGTTTAGAACATCAATTTTTCAAAACCGAAAAAATATATTCTTTATTACATGCCGTTCATATTCACAACTTGACAATATAACCTTATATTTGGGCAGAGAGCGAGCATTATTGGTCCATTAAATTTACATTGGAGAAGGAAATAAGAAGATTGATTTGTGCTTAGAAAGTGGAGTTAAAGAATGGGCACCTATAAAGAAAATGAGAAATATAATATATGGTGAAGGAACTAATAAGGAATTGACCCACCAAACAATACAGGACCAGGGGAATCTAATAACTTAACAATACAGCTTGTCGATAACACTATTCTGCCACCTAGTGCAGTGCAGCAGTGCTAGTGCTGTGTTTTTGTAAACTTTTAATAAACAATATAACATTGTTCTGATTTTATAGTTAATTAGTTTTGAATCACGGATTAGGGTATGGAGAAATTCAATGATCTGGGCATGAATTTCTAGCTAGGTTCCATGAACAAAGAACTGTAGATGCACTTGTCTCGGTTCTAGTGGTTGGTTCACGACATAGATCATTCTCGCATCAACGTGAGTTAAAGCTTGACTTGTTATAACCAAGTAGAGACAACTACGACGATTAGATCCTTAAATAGTACCTCTCAATTTTTTTTCTCTGTGAAAACATTTTCATGATTGATTGTTTGGAGGAGAAGATTGTACAGTACAGACTTATGTGAAAATTTATAGATCCTTGAAATACATGACAGATCCTCCTTTATTGTTTGCTTAAGTAGCCTTACAAATGATGAATCAAAGCTCTATTTTCGGATAAATGGAGGACTTGGAAGTACACAAAACTATTTTCTTGAATATTAAAGGTAAAATTGTTTCCTTGACAAAAGGTAAAACTATATCTGATCATCAACTAGGTATAAACAAAATCAAATTTCAACTAGGGTGGGAAGCAGCTGGTTTGGCAAGAGCAAGAGTTATGGCCTTGACTATAAAGTACCCGAAGGTGTGGCCTGCCACGGCTACTATGAAGATTCTGGCGTTGAATGACATGACAGCGAGCATGACCAAGTACCCCATCCCAATTCGAACAGCGTAAACGGAGGCCTGAGCGAGACCCGCCACAATCGGGTTCATGCTAGGTTTGACATTAGGCCAGGCAGACAAAGTTTCCATAGCAAAGGCTAGCACAAACACCAAAAGTAAAGCCAATATGTACATGGCAGTGCTTTCATTAGGCCAGCCTTTGAATAGGATTGTAGCCTCCTTGCCCCAGTGGAAGCTCATCTGCATGTTCATGTTCATCATAGGCTCCATCCTTTCCTCGCTTGCGATTTGGGCATTGCAAGGTTTTCTGGTAGGTTTTGGCGTTATATAGATTACAGACAAGACAGGTGTTGAAACCAATGTTGTTGGGACTTAATTTGGAGGTGATTACAATGGCTGAGGGACAACAACTGGCCGCTCTAGATTATATTTATTTTTCAACAAAGGGGATGCTACTAATCTTCTTGTCTGAATCTTCTTGTTCTATGTTGCTTGATTGTCAAAACTGTCTACTTTATAATTCAACCTTTTATGATCAAGTTTGCTAAAAATTGACCAAATTAGTTACCATTGAATTAATGTTGTGAAAATTTCAATATTTAAATGAATAACATTGTTCGTCTATTTATTGGATAACTCACAGATCACTAAAAAAATTATAATTTGATTTATTTTTTATCGAGTTATCTTTAAGGAGTAACTTAAAAAATAGATGATTAAATTATTATATTACATTGAAGAATGAAAAGGAGATCCAAAAAGTGGATGTACTAACTTTCGTTAAGTTATTAACATCAAAATAAGTAGCATTGAGTTTGTCATAATGAAGCAAAACCGAAAAAGACATCGAACACAAAGAAAGCAAAGCCTTGTGGTCTCGACTCTCGACACATGTATTAGCAAAAAAACCTGTATTCAGATTCAACATTGGAGCAGGAGACGGTTGGCTGCTTCTAAGAACTTTGGTGAGCAAGTAATGTTCATGCATGGCAAATTTGATTCTCCAAATTTGCTTTACATTGAGACTCAATTAACTTTTACAAAACTAGTTGTCCTACGAGTGTACATGATTCGAAACTGCGACGAGGTGCGCTTCGACAGGATCCATAATTTTTCATACATGTGCAGCTGTGCTATTAGTATAGTATGGTATGATCTGTTTCCAAGCAATTTCGTGGCACGAAAGCTGCCATACCTAAACTAATATTAAAGCTTTCTAAGCCTTTTAAAGGGTATGCAATTATAGAATATAAACATATCGGCATGTTTCATGATTTGGCACCAAGTCCTTAGTCACATGCACTACTAGTACTCTCAACCATCATGAGGTCTTTTCTTGTAGCAGGTATTCATATAGGTTTTTCCTTGATTCATTCTTTCATAAATTGCTGAAACGGAAAAAAAAAATTCATTAAAATTCAAGATCTATTAAACCAAGTAATTCAAAATGCATTAATGAGTTTTTGACTCCCGAATATCGAAAATAAAACTTACATACAGTTTTGTTGAAATAAAAAACTTGCATACAACTACCTTGGGGTTTCAATAGAAGAACAGCTACAGTTATAATAATTATTTTTTTTGGTAAGTATTAAGAAATTTGTATTTATAAGACCTTATGCCCACGTTGAGATTCCTTAATTAAGAGAGAATTGATTGGACACAATGTAATCGTACGTGCCCATTGCGTTATTGATCATGATTTTGTTAAGAATAATTTTAGCCCTCGATCTGTACCAAACTCTCATATTAGGAGACTATTAAGATTTCGTTTAATTTATAAATTTTTTATTGTGCACTCTAAGCATGCAATCTTAATTTATAGCTTGCAAGATTCAGGATTGATAAAGACATACAAGCAGTGAGTTACCAAAAGTGCTCTTCAGCATGCACGTCTTCTTTACATAAACTGGGTCTCTCTCTCAAAATTTTATCTCGTTGGCCTTTTTCAAAATCAAAAGAATTGATTAGAATAGATGCTAATCCTTGCAAAATTATCGTTGAGAATTGTTGTAGGTGTACGAAGTAATGATATTAGGACACGTATCAGTAGCATGTCAATAGCCATATAATATTTGGTTGTTAATAATTCCATTAACTCTATGAATCCTGTAAACTTATGCTTTTCATTGATCTGTACAACGATGAACGATACAACTCCTTTTAAATACATAAGAGATAGATGCTACTTGTACTCTACGAGAAATTTTCAAGTGTGCTGAAAACATGGCTCGGTACACTAAGTGTAATAATACAATTAGTTAGAAATTTGAATTTTTTTTTCAACTAATTATATTATTACATTTGATGTACCGGACCGTATTCCCGTTACACTGAAAAGTCTCTCATACTTTACAAACAGATGACAGCAGATAGGTTTGCACAAGTATTTTTGGATAAAACTAACTAAATGAACTCTTATCAACAAACGATATATTAATATTTACTAAGTGATCAAATTCAAAATTTTTGTGAAAAAAAGTAGGATATTCATTAAACATTGGATCAAACACGTACAGGAGGATTAGGTGCACAGAGGGGAACTAATTAAAATTAAGTTAGAAAAGAGCACTCTCACACATTAATTTTGTGGCTAGGACTAATTAAATTATTGTTTCATTACATGGAACCAAAGCTACATTGGTGTCATGCACCTTATTTGTTTAGGTAAGACACACACAAGTGAAGGGGAAGCAGCCGGCCACCCCCACCTCCCCGGGCTAATTAAAGTTACAATATACATACAGCATAATTCTAGTGCATTCTGGTATGAGGATAGTACTTAACCACATTCTCCTTAGGAACCGTGACAGTGAGCATTCCATTTTCCACGAACACCTTCATCTTCTCGGCCTTGGCATTCTCAGGCAACCTCAAACGCCTAATGAACTTGCCACTGCTCCTCTCGAAACGGTGCCAACCGTCGTGATTTTCTTCTCTCTCCACCTTTTTCTCGCCCCTAATACTAAGAACCCTACCTTCCTCCACATCCACCTTCACTTCTTCCCTCTTGAACCCCGGAAGATGTGCCTTGAGTACCAAGTGCCCATCTGAGGTCTCCTTCCAGTCGGTCATTGAGGTCACGAAGGAGTTTGCTTCACTTGGGAAAGCATGGTGTGGGATGATCATTGGGCCTCCATAGTGAAATTCCTCAAATGGGTCCCAAACATTGTGGCAGAAAGGATCGTAGTGACCAACAAAGATGTTACTAGGAATGAATGACAAGATATCTTTGTATGTAATGAGTTTTGGTAATTGGAAAAAGAAACAGGGCTAGCTAAGTATATGTAACTTTTCAATGCTGTGAAATTAAGAAAGATGGGGCGGATAGCTGTATTTATAGGCCAAAATTGAATGGTTGGACCTTATAGAAGGATGGCGATGTGAAAATATCTCTATAGTGCTTAAGGCATATTTGATGAAATTTCTCGAGAGAGAATCCTCTTTATAAAAAGATGAGAATTTTCTTTTCTAGTATTTCTTTCATGTCACATTGTTTGTGTTTATTCTCTATCAATCTTGAATCTTGTTCACTTATAAACAATGTTATTTGAACATGCAATACACTTGTTAACACACATTCTAATATAAAGATAGCCCTTCCAATATTGTAAACCACTCTAATCATATAATATAGTCATATATACATGACTTTAAGATCATGATGACTTTATTTATTCTAATTGAGCAAAATCTAACCTTACCATAAGAAGATGGAGTCGCATATAAGTGTCAAACTGTAAAAAGAACGAGGACGCGACTTTGGCCAACTTGCGCTTGGTCTACAACAAAGTTTTAAACTTTGATATAAGCTGAGGTTATTTTATTTTTTTTTTTTTTTTTTTTTTTTTTTTTAATTCATGAAGCAATCATAAATAGCACTCATGTTTCAATACATAGATCAAGAGCTTTCCCTAGACATAAAAACTTCAGCAATTGAACTTTTACACCACATGATTGTAAGGATCTAAGTGAAGAGGTTAATCCAAGTGAAAAGAAGATCAAGGGTCAAACTAGATGACACTTGTCAATAGATTAATGAGTGAGCTGTTATAGGTTGTTACAAGTTAGTTGAGATAAGGATGAGAGTTAGTTGTATAAGGGAGGAGAGTTAATATTAGCTAAGTAAGAAAGTGCTATATATATAACAACCATTGTAATCATAACTTGGCTATCAAGAAATCAAATACAATTTCTCTTCCTCTCTCTCTCTCTCTCTCTCTCTCTCTCTCTCTCTCTCTCTCTCTCGTTCTCTCTCTATTTTTCTGCATTCTGTGAACCTCTCAAAGAACAAACTCATCAATATTAACATGGTATCATCGCCGGGGAATGCACTGGCACTTCCGCACTTCCATTAAAGGCATTGTTTTTCTTTCTCTAATCCTCTGTTTTGCAAACTGTTGTGATCATACAATTTTGGGGTCTTCTCTTATCCCCAAGTTCTTCATAATTAAGTTCTTCTTTAATTGCCTTCTACGTGTTTGATCAAAAGTCTGACTGCAGACCAATTGAGAATTGTTCAGTCTCCGATTACAAACCTCATTTCCACGGTTTCTACTTCGATTACAGTGAAACTGGATGATTCTAACTATCTTACTTGGAGTTTCCAGATCAAGTTGCTTCTTGAAAGCCATGGCATCATGGGGTTCATTGATGGATCAAGAAAATGTCCTCCAAGATTTGATGATGATTTTGAAATGGAAAGAGTTAAAAAAGATGATTACTTGGTATGGAAAATGCAAGATCGTGTGCTTATGCAACTGTTGATTGCAACATTGTCTACTACAACAATGTCATCCAACATTGGCAGTCAAAACTCTCATGAGATGTGGGTGAATCTACTGAAAGGTTCTTTGCAATCACTAAAGCTACAATCATGATGGTGGGTCAAATACCACAAGATACAACTCTAGGAATGGTTCATTTCAAAACTACAACAATTCTTATCAAGGGTCTTACAACTATGAGGGATACAAGGGGAACAATTTATAAGGAAAAGGAAGAGGTAGATCGTATAACTATGGTCCAAGATTTTATAATCCTCCACCAAATGGAAGCCCTGATATTCTTGGTGCTCCAAAACCCTATCAATCGTGTGCAAAACATCTTTCTGAGATCCCTATTTGTCAAATATGCACCAAGAAAGGTCATGTTGTTGTTGATTGTTTTCAAAGGCATAATTCCTCACAGTCTACTAGCAATATACCAATTCAATGTCAAATTTGTTGGAAATTTGGACATTCAGCTCTGCAATGTTATCACAGAGGCAACTTTGCATATCAATGGAAACCACCTCCCCCAACACTTATTGCTATGCATGCTCATCATTAACCTTCTGTACCTGAGCAACAATTCTAGATTGCAGACATTGGAGCTACTTCTCACATGACCTCTGAGTTAGCTAATTTGCATCTGGTTGCTCCATACCAAGGGAATGACACTATAACCACAACAAGTGGTGCATGTTTGCATATTTCTCATATTGGTACATCAACATTATCTGTTGCTAGTAATACACTTGCCTTGAAGAATGTTTTACATGTTCCAAAGATCTCACAACACTTGTTATCCATTTCTCAATTGTGTAAAGACAATAGATGTCGATTCATATGTTATGATACTTTCTTCTGGGTTCAGGACAAATCCACAGAGATAATCCTAATTAAGGGGTTGTGTAGAGAGAGCTATTATCCTATTCCCTTCAACAAACCAAAGAAGCTGTCACTTGCATTACCTCATAAGCACACATGCTGTCTAGCAAAACTTGTTAATACAAGCATGTGGCATAGAAGACTAGGACATACATCAAATGCCATTACTTTGCTATTCTACATCAAAATAACATCCTTGCATCACTTGATACTTGTCAATCAATATGTACACCTTGTCTGGAAGGAAAGTTTTCTAAGTTGCAGATTAATTTTCCTACAACTGAGTATGTACAACCTCTAGAGGTCTTACATAGTGATGTATGGGGACCTGTCCTTTTGTTATCTTATGAAGGATTTAGGTATTATGTAACCTTCATAGATAAATGTACTCGATATACATGGGGTTTTCCTTTGCATAATAAATCAGAAGTTTTTGCAACATTTGTGCATTTTTATGCCTATTTGAGTACTCAATTTTTTGCATAACCAAAAATTTTACAAAGTGATGGTGGGGGTGAATATGTAGGATCCAAGTTTCAAAATTTCTTGTCACAAAAAGGCATGATACACCAAAGATCTTGTCCCCACACCTTAGAACAAAATGGATTGGCAGAAAGGAAACATAGACATGTTGTAGAAACTGTAATCACATTGCTTCAAACTGCAAGTTTACCTGCTAAATTTTGGTTTCATGCTTGTGATGCAGCCACATATTTGATCAATAGAATGCCATGTGCTACTTTAAAAATGAAATCCCCTTACCAGTTGTTATTTAGACAAGTTCCAAACATTAATCATTTGAAATTTTTTGGTTGTACATGTTTTCCACTACTTAAACCATACAATAGCTCTAAGCTACAACCAAAAACAAAAACCTGTGTTTTCCTTGGTTATGCAAGTCATTATAAGGGTTTTATTAAATAATCAAGTAATATCACCTGCATCTTATAATCATTCATCAACATCTTAAACCACAAAGTTCTTGACTTTGCATTCATCTAGTGCCTTAAATTCTTTGATAGCATCTAGAGCTTCAGATTCCTTGAATACACTTGCATCTAGTGCCTCAAAGTCTATTCACTCACCTTCACAGAGTCCCAATATAGTACAACAACCTCATTATCCTACACAGTATCCCATCCTTGTGGATCCTGATTTTCAACATGAGCAGTTACATGTTGTATTGCCAATACCTATGAATGTTTATCCTATGTAAACAAGGTCCAAAAATGGAATCTTTAGGAAAAAGGCTTTCTTAGCTTCTGTAAGCTATTCTCAGCCGTCTATCATAGAACCAAAAACTTTCAAAGCAACTTCAAAAGTCTAAGAATGGCAAGAGGCCATGACATAAGAAATTAATGTCTTACATACACAGAAAACTTGGTCTTTGGTTCCATTATCACCTGACAAGAATCTAGTTGGTTGTAAATGGGTATACAAGATTAAGAGAAATGCAGATGGGTCTGTTGCAAGATATAAAGCAAGATTAGTGGCAAATGGGTATAGTCAAGAAGAAGGAATTGATTATGGAGAGATCTTTAGTCTTATGGGAAAGCCCACAACTATTTGGTTGATTATGGCATTGGCTGCACAGTTCAACTGGCCTCTTAGAGAAATGGATGTGAAAAATGCATTTTTACATGGAATTCTTCAAGAGGAGGTGTATATGGAATAGCCTAAAATATTTCAAAGTTCAACACATCCTTCCAACTATGTTTGCTAGTTACACAAGTCTCTATATGCCATTAAACAGGCTCATAGAGCCTGGAATGACATGTTCACAAGTTTTTTACCAGTTTGGGATTTAAGGCTTCACAAGCTGATCCTTCTCTGTTTTTTCAACATTCATCCAAAGGCATTCTGATTATGTTGCTCTATGTTGTGATGTGATACTTACTGGTAGCAGTTCTAAGTTAATTTCAAGTGTAATTACAGATCTCACAGCTGAATTTGATATGAAAGATTTGGGGAAACTGCATTATTTCTTGGGGTTGCAGATTAGTTACACACCAGAAGGGTTATTTATGTCACAAACAAAGTACATCAATGAGTTGATTGACATGGTTAATCTACAAGATTGTAAGCCTTGTGGTACTCCATGTCTCCCATATCACAAATTGCTTAAGAATGATGGAAAGCCATATCACAATCCTGATCAATACAGAAGCATTGTTGGAGCTCTTCAATATCTCACATTTACAAGACCAGATATTGCATTCTCAGTGAATCAAACATGTCAATTCATGCACAATCCTATGGAATCACATGTTATTGCAATAAAAAGGATCATCAAATATCTCAATGACACTTCAAATCTTGGTATTCACTTTAGACCAGGACCAATACATCTTTAATCCTATAGTGATGCAGATTGGACAAGTGACCCAAATGACAGAAGGTCCACTTCAGGCTTTGTTATCTATCTTGGTTCAAATCCAATTTCTTGGGCATAACAAAAGCAGCACATAGTCTCAAGGTCTTCCATAGAAGCTGAGTACAGAGCTTTAGCAATCAAAATTGCAGAACTAGTTTGGATTAGACAGTTGTTTTGTGATTTACATGTTGATATTCATATACCTCTAATCATAAATTGTGACAAAATCTCAACAATATCTTTCTCAACAAATCCAGTCTTCCATGCCAAGTCTAAACATATTGAGATAGATTATCACTTTATGAGATAAAGGGTTACTCAGGGAGATCTTAATGTACACTATGTTTCTTCTGCTGAGCAATCTACAGATATACTTACAAAAGGCTTGTCAACACCCTTGTTTCAACAACACTGTGGCAATCTTATGCTCAGTTGTCTTGAGCATACGATTGAGTAGACTTGACAGTTTTTGACACGACACGGTGACACGACACAAAAACGACACGAAAATAACTGGTTTCGGGTCAACACGATAACTTATCGGGTCACTATCGGGTGACCCGTTAAGAACCTATTAATAACGGGTTCTTAACAGGTATACACGCGGGTAACACGTTGGTAACCCGTTTCGACCCGTTAAGAAAAAAATTATTTTAATAATTTTAAAGTTTAATTACTAAAAGATTTATTATAAAATACAATAGTCATATTAATATATACAATATATTCTATATTAAATATATAGTTTTGTATTATCGTTCTATATAAATTATAAAAAAAAAAAAAGTTTTAGTCATTATTTATTTTTATTATGAGAGTTCCTTATTATCATTACTAGGATAAATTTTACATAACATATTCTTGTCCAAAATTAAAATATACTAGTATAGTATTTGTATATGCAAGAACTAAGAAGACATACATACAAGTATGAAAAATGTGAAAGAATATATAAACACTTGTGATTTATCATTATTCCTCTACGAATAGATAATTGTTACACTTATATTATCGTTTAGATTTTTAAAATCCTTCAAACCCTCATGAATAATGTTTTTTATTTGAGGGCAAAATTAATAAAATTAATAATAATTATTTTAAAAGTGTAAAAATATATATATACAATCACTCATATATAAAAAAAATGTAAATGCTTTAAATTAAAGATCAAATTTATTCATTACATTCTTATAGGGTCGAAGAGTGTATATGTACAAAATCATCAAAATCGAAGCTAAAATAACCGTTAAATTGTAATTTTTCGTTTATAACCGTCGAAAACTTTTGTTCCGTTACGTAATCTCTGAATGTTTGCTTTTTACGATTTTTTAAGTTTGCAATCTCGGAATGTGTACAAATAAGTTTGACGGTTGGATTGTTGAAAAAAGTTTCGTAGAATGCATATTGCGTCAAAACGGTATATTAAACAAACACTTAGAGTTAATATTATACTTCTATTAAGTATAAAATAAGTTTTTGTGATATCCACTAGTGTAAATACTTTAAATTAAAGATCAAATTTATTCATTACATTCTTATAGGGTCGAGGAGTGTATCTGTAAAAAATCATCAAAATCGGAGCTAAAATAACCGTTAAATTGTGATTTTTCGTTTATAATCGTCGAAAACTTTTGTTCCATTACGTAATCTCTGAATGTTTGTTTTTTACGATTTTTTACATATGCGATCTTGGAATGTGTACAAATAAGTTTGACGGTTGGATCGTTGAAATTTTTTTTGTAGAATCCTTATTGCGTCAAAACGATAGATTAAACAAACACTTGGAGTTAATATTATACTTTTATTAAGTATAAAATAAGTTTTTGTGGTATCCACTAGTGTAAATACTTTAAATTAAAGATCAAATTTATTCATTACATTCTTATGGGGTCGAGGAGTGTATCTGTAAAAAATCATCAAAATCGGAGCTAAAATAACCGTTTAATTGTGATTTTTCGTTTATAATCGTCGAAAACTTTTGTTCCATTACGTAATCTCTGAATGTTTGTTTTTTATGATTTTTTACGTATGCGATCTCGGAATGTGTACAAATAAGTTTGAAGGTTGGATCATTGAAAAAAGTTTTGTAGAATGCATATTGCGTCAAAACAGTAGATTAAACAAACACTTAGAGTTAATATTATACTTCTATTAAGTATAAAATAAGTTTTTGTGGTATCCACTAGTGTAAATACTTTAAATTAAAGATCAAATTTATTCATTACATTCTTATAGGTCGAGGAGTCTATCTGTAAAAAATCATCAAAATCGGTGATAAAATAACTGTTAAATTGTGATTTTTCGTTTATAACCGTCGAAAACTTTTGTTCCATTACGTAATCTCTGAACGTTTTTTTTTTTACAATTTTTTACGTATGCGATCTCGGAATGTGTACAAATAAGTTTGACGGGTGGATCGTTGAAAAAAGTTTCGTAGAATGCATATTGCGTCAAAACGGTAGATTAAACAAACACTTAGAGTTAATATTATACTTCTATTAAGTATAAAATAAGTTTTTGTGGTATCCACTAGTGTAAATACTTTAAATTAAAGATCAAATTTATTCATTACATTCTTATAGGGTCGAGGAGTGTATTTGTAAAAAATCATCAAAATCGAAGTTAAAATCACCGTTAAATTGTGATTTTTCATTTATAACCGTCGAAAACTTTTGTTCTGTTACGTAATCTCTGAATGTTTGTTTTTTATGAATTTTTACGTATGTGATCTCGGAATGTGTACAAATAAGTTTGCCGGTTGGATCGTTGAATTTTTTTTTGTAGAATGCATATTGCGTCAAAACAGTAAATTAAACAAACACTTAGAGTTAATATTATACTTCTATTAAGTATAAAATAAGTTTTTGTGGTATCCACTAGTGTAAATACTTTAAATTAAAGATCAAATTTATTCATTACATTCTTATAGGTCGAGGAGTCTATCTGTAAAAAATCATCAAAATCGGAGATAAAATAACCGTTAAATTGTGATTTTTCGTTTATAACCGTCGAAAACTTTTGTTCCATTACGTAATCTCTGAATGTTTGTTTTTTACGATTTTTTACGTATGCGATCTCGGAATGTGTACAAATAAGTTTGACGGTTGGATCGTTGAAAAAAATTTCGTAGAATGCATATTGTGTCAAAACGGTAGATTAAACAAACACTTAGAGTTAATATTATACTTCTATTAAGTATAAAATAAGTTTTTGTGGTATCCACTATTGTAAATACTTTAAATTAAAGATCAAATTTATTCATTACATTCTTATAGGGTCGAGGAGTGTATTTGTAAAAATGCATCAAAATCGGAGCTAAAATAACCGTTAAATTGTGATTTTTCGTTTATAACCGTCGAAAACTTTTGTTCCGTTACGTAATCTCTGAATGTTTGTTTTTTACGATTTTTTACGTATGCAATCTTGGAATGTGTACAAATAAGTTTGACGGTTGGATCGTTGAAAAAAGTTTTTGGACCGCCAGCAATAGATAATTTTGTAGTAGTGAAACCTTAAATTTATTTAACCGTCGATTGTCATTTACGCTTTATTCTTCTTACTGAATTTCATTTTTAAAATTTTATTTTTTGAAAACATGATCATCTGGCGGATGTAAGAAGATGATATCACGTTTCGATATTTACGGTTAACTGAAATATGAGTCAATGTCATATAATTTGTAGAGGTTAATCCAAGTGAAAAGAGGATCAAGGGTCAAACTAGATGACACTTGTCAATAGATTAATGAGTGAGTTGTTATAGGTTGTTACAAGTTAGTTGAGATAAGGAGGAGAGTTAGTTGTATAAGGGAGGAGAGTTAGTTGTTTAGCAAAATATCAGCAAAGTAAGAAAGTATATAACAACCATTGTAATCATAACTTGGCTATCAAGAAATCAAATACAGTTTCTCTTTTTCTCTCTCTCTCTCTATTTTTTTGCATTATGTGAACTTCTCAAAGAACAAACTCATCAATATTAACAATGGTTTCAGATCACAATTTTTTTTACGTCTTCAATAAGTTTTTCTAGGTTTTTATATGAAGAGCCATCTTCACTAACTGCATGGCGAGCCAACTTTGCAAACGTATCCACCGACTTGAAAATCCCCTCTCTTCGATCACCTTCTTCCATCAATGCTCTTACCATCTTCTCCACCGTAGACCTATCACACGTGTCCTTCATATCGAGCCCGATCTTCCAACCCTCACCAACCCATCTACTATTCACCGGTTGGTCTGCTATTTGAGGCCAACAAAGCATTGGAACTCCCGCCAAAATGCCTTCAATGGTCGAGTTCCAGCCGCTGTGGGTCAAAAACCCTCCGATAGCTTTGTGGGCCAGTACCTCTTCTTGTGGGACCCACTCCGCTATAAACCCCCTTTCTTTAGTACCAACCTCTAACTTTACCGAAGTTGCATGCGCTTCTTGCTCATTCCAAAGCATATCCGACCGTATTACCCACAGAAAGGGTTTGCCACTGTCGATTAGACCGTGCCAAAACTCCAGTAACTGGACACGTGTTAGCTTTACCAAACTCCCAAAGCTGACGAAAATAACGGACCGTAATTGTTGGGAGTCGAGCCAAGTCATGCAACGTCGGTCTTGGTGGCGCAAGGAGGATGCGGAGGATGATAGATCATCTCCTGTGCGTGATTTGAGAAGAGCATGGAAAGGGCCTAAGGTGTAAATTTTGGGAAAGCGAGTGGCAATGTGGGAGAGTATTGGGGACTCGAGGTCGTCGAAGGTGTTGAGTATGAGAGCAGAAACTCGAGTAATGGCCTCAAACTCCTCCACGAAAAATTTAAAAGTTGGATGGTCGATTGGCATTTTGCAAAAACTCGGTAGATCTTGTCGTCTCAAAAGACTTTCCATCCCCGGAATATCCCTAATTGGCTGATCCATGTCCTCATCTGTTTTAACATGACAAGCATATATCGTGTTCATAAAAAACTGGTACTGTAGTAGCAAGAATACAAAATACATCTGAACTAGTGAAACCAGTTTCACATATTTGTTCTAAGAGAAAATGATCTTAGCACTTAGCATTAGAAAACTAGTCTACGACAATATTGTCAAACTAATTAAAAAAAGGATAAACTAGATTACCATCCCTCATTTTTCTTTCTCATTAATTGAAACTATTATTTTTTTTTTTCATTTTTGATCGAGGTCCCTTGACTTTTCTCCATGTCATTACTAGAATTTTAAATTATTTACAAGTCATTATATGTCAATTTAAAAATGGAAAACTTATTAATCATTTCCAAATGTTTCTGTATAGTATTTTTTTTTCTTCAAATATTTCTATTTATAATTTATACCATTTTTAAAAATTTGTACCAATATTCTTTTTAGTTTTAATTTGTACCCATAATTTTGAATTTTAATATGTACCCATAATTTAATTTAATTTGTACCCATATATATATATATATATTTTTTTGTGAATGTACCCATGCTAATTATATGTGTTTATTTTATGTTTTAAAATATATCAATAGTTATTTCTTAAAATATATTAATAATTACGTGGGCACATTATTTTTTTTGCTAGAACTATGTGAAGAACAATATTACTCTTTTATTGATTTTTAAGTAATTGTTATATTGTAAAAATATTATTTGAATTTGTTTAAATTTCATAATTTGTGGGATATTTAATGCATAAATGCAGGAGTTAAATCCCTTAAATAATGTTAGGGACCTCGATCAAACTATTTAAACAAATAAGGGTTTATTCTAACAATTAGGTTGATTAGGGACCGAAACAAAAATAACCCATGAAAAAAATAAGGGATCTTTTGATATAGGCGCCTCAGTTTTGAATTTTCTAGATCAAACATCCATGCCTTTTAATGATTTGATTAAACTTTTTTTTATCATAATCTTGGTGCTATATGCACATTATATTGTAACAAATTTCCTATAATCTAGCCTTTTGATTACACTCTCCTCCATTAGAGATAATTGTAAAAAAAAAAAAAGTTGGTTAGATTCAATTTATTTTCACAATAATGCTACAATTTAGCAATAATTATCTACGATTTAAGATATTTTTTCCAAAATAGTTTAAAATATTTTTCAATCCCCCAAAATCAAACGTACCGAAATGAGTTTTTCTTTTAGTACGTTAAGAGAAAATAGGATTGAGAATACTATAAACGTACCAAAATAAAATTAATGTATCAATATTAATAATATGTATCAAATCAAACGTACCAATATAGTTTAATTACTAATATCTCCACTAAATAAGGAAAAGTGCATCGTGCAGATAAAAGTTTAAATTCAAAAATTATTTAAATTTTAAAAAATAGAGGTAACTATTGGTCAAAGCACTTTAATCAAATTTTAAAAAAGCACAGATGTTTAATCTAAATGATATATAAAAACTGTAGGGGATTCTAATTTTCCCAAAAAATAATAATTCCTGGCCTGTACCTAAATTAGTATACTTCCTACCCAATTTTATTTTCTGTTAGTGGTGTATCCTATTTAGCTTGGTTCAATTTTTTTTCCTCACTGTTTAGGTTTCGCTTACGTACAAATTAAGAAAGTGACATGTAAATCATAACATTGAGGAAAAATACAAGAAATGAAAAAAGAGAGTCAAGTTGAGAATTTTCTGAAAGGATACATATAAATCAGAGTTTTATGAAATTAAAGTTTTATAAGGAAAGAAAAGAACGGGAAGAAGAGTGACAGTGATCACCTTGGAAGGGAAGCTGGCCTTGTTGAATGAGGTCGGGAATGCATGTATAACACCAGAAGCTGCAAGCGCTTGTTGTGCGAAGGGCAAATATGGGAATTCCCACCTCCTCAGCCACATCAATTGCAAAGCACATAAATATCCCATCTATAACCATACAACGCAAAGGAGGAAGCCGCCGGCGAGTAGAGCCATCATTAGACGTCTCGTCGTCTTTTTTGGTTAGGGAGATGAGCAGTTCGCGCAGAAACGGCTTAATTGTGGACCTAAGCGACGCACCCACTTCGTGTAGGGCAGAAAATTTGCGTCCGTGGTCCGGTGGGAGGCCGTCAGGGATAGACTCGAAGTGGAGGGTTGGGAAGCGGGCAGAGAGGGCATCGCGCTGGGTGAAGAGACTGTGGCTGTGCTCGGTGATGAGGAAGGTGATATGGATGCCAGCGTGGCAGAGCAGCTGTGCCAAACTTAGCATGGGAGTGAAGTGCCCTTGTGATGGTAAGGGCAGCAATAGTACGTGTGAATTTTGTTGTTGTTGCTCCATGTCCACATACAGATACCCACGACCCGTTCTCTGTATGTTTTCCCGGTTCAGAAAATTTGGTGCATGTAAAGTGCAGAGCTTCTCTGAATCTTAATTATAGGCCTATTGATAGTGAGACAGGAAGAAGCACGATATTCATTAGCAATATCGAAAATATGTACAAGAGGATAGGTTGCATTATCAAGTGGTTTCATTTAAATTTTGTTGGTGATTCAATCTGGTCGAAGGAAAAAAGAATGCCGGCACAAACATTACAACATATGACTAATTCTTTAGAAAGAGATCGACAATAATATTTGGAGGTTCCTCAAACCAAATTATATCTTGTGCCGTTGTCTATTCACTCCGTGCTAGTCTATGCGCAATACAGCGCCTGCATAGCATCTAAGTTACCGTGCAAGTATTTAACTATAACCTTTCAAAACTTGGCCATGAAGGACCGAGCACCATTAAGAACAAGTCCAAGCAATGAAGAGTTAGGCTATTGGCTGATTATTTAAAAACAGAAAAAGAAGGATTTGTAAGTGCCTCTTTAACTAAATGTTTGCATGAGGTTTTAGATCAATTAATCTCAAGAAAGTTGAGGTTCCGTCATAGATCAATTAATCTGAAGAAAGTTGAGGTTCTATCATAAAATCAATTGGCAATATATTTGCATGAGGTTTTAGATCAATCTGAAGAAAGTTGAGGTTTCATCATAAAATCAATTGGCAATATATGGAATAACCCAATCTCTTATAAGCCCATACAAGATCCATCCTCCCATCAATGTGAGACTCATTCTCAACACAATCCACTTCCTTCAAATAAGACAATTTCTTTAACCCAACCTTCCAATGCAACAAGAAACAAAAACAAGCAATCTAGCACGATTAAAATGTAGGAATAAAGTATATCCCTTTGCATTACAATCATTAATCGCCAATATAAGAAACTAAAGTAAATGAAGTTGCTTGAACTCAAAAAAAAAAAAAAAAAAAAAGGAACTCTTACCCTGCAAAAACGCATAAGGTTACAGGTATACCCTATGAAGATGAAGAGAGATGAAGGTTCAGAAATGAAGAGAGAGAGAGAGAGAGAGAGAGAGAGAGAGAGTGCAGAGAAAACAGAGAAAGTTTTAGTTAGAGAAAGTAATGGTCTGTATTTCATTGAGCTCTAATGAGCTAAGATTACACTTATATAGTCGGTACATCTCTTGCTCACAAAGGAATTCTGTTTTTGGCAGCTAACGATTTTAACATTTGTTATAACAACTACAGCAATTCTAACAGCTCTAGTATTTAATCTCGACTGACACTTGGCAGCTAACAATTCTAACAACACTTGTTACAACAACTAGCAGCAATTCTAACCGACAAGAAATATGCTGTTCCCAAACTTGTCTCGTCTCTTTCTAATATTTTGATAATTTTAAACGTGACATCGTTAGATTGAGAGTTAAACAAAAGGACATTTGTCGAAAAATTAGAAAGAGACATGGACGGAGACACAAATTTGAGAACAACAAATCCGTGGCCATTGTAACAGCTCTAGTCTTTTAATCGACTGATACTTGGCAGCCTTAGAACCGTTGATATACACATACATCAAATATTCTTTTTTTGGTTGTTTCGAATTCACAGGTGTACATGTAGTATGTACTCACGCATTACACCTTTACGGCTAGGCTATCCCAATGCCTTATACATCAAACAATTTACAAATAAATTTGTAAATTAGTACATTGAAAACAAACGAACCAATACAAGTACGTGTGGTTGCTGTTGTTGCTTCTCCATCTTTATATCCCAAAAATGATCGAGAAGCTCTTTGCCCGATGTCCCAGGTTGCTCTGTGTTGTAAACTATAGTTGTCGGATCACTAAGGCTGACTTTCGTCCATGCTAGACGGGTGGGTCATGTAGTCAAGCTCCCATATGCCTTTACACAGCAGTCTTTACCGTAAGGAAGCAAATGCAATATAGATATTAATGTGTTATATTGATAGACTTGAAGAAGAGATTGGCTTCATATTGCCCGACTCAAATCTAAACTCAATACAAAAGTATTGAATCAGATTTTTCCCGTTGCCATGCTCATTTTTGCTTAAAACTGAACCGGAACGAACAAAACTGAACTTGTTAGTTGATTTGATTTTTAGTTGCTAATTAACCTTAATGGGAGCATGCTCGCGTAGTGTTGATAAAACTAAAGTGAATAATTTTTTGTTAAATTTGAATTCATTTCCACATGTAAAGGAAGAGAGATAGATTTAAGATCTCATGATGACTTCATTTCCACAAGTGTTACATGTAATCCCAATAATCCTTCCAATTGGCAATTAAATCTTTTGGGTAGGAAACTGAGTTTCATAACTTTCATTCATAGAATAGCACAGCACCATTAAGACAAGAAGAAATATTAGTAAGTTTGGACCTCAGAGCCCTACTGCATGCGGTTCCAATTATAAGAAAACAAACGCACTAACAGTGACATGGACAAAACCTCTTTCTTGTGGAGCCCATTCCTCTATGTCCAGTTTCATTAGGACCCACCTCAACTTCCACCGGAATTACGCCGTCTCTCCTTCCTCACAATAATCCTTACAATATTTTTTCTGAAATATTAATTTTTTATTTATTTATAGAAAGCTCATCTAGTTGGTTCTTGTCATATCCCACTTTCTTTTAGTTTAATCAGTTTAATCAAACATATATTGATTTATTATGAATAAACGGGAAATACATAATACACAGGTTTCTAAATACATAATACAGTTATTGACAGTTAATCAAGCTACCAATTTAAAGGGAAATATGACAGCAAGAATGCCATAGTCTCCATGTGACCCTTTTACAATTTTCTTAGGTCATGAATTAGCTTCTCCAAGTTTTGACATGAAGAACCACCTTCACTCACAGCATGACGAGCCAGTTTAGCAAATTTATCCACTGACTTGCAAATTTGCTCTCTTTGATCACTGTCTTCCATCAATGTCCTCACCATCTTTTCCACCGTGGACCTAGCACACTTGTCCTTCATATCAATCCCCATCTTCCAATCTCACTAACATATCTACTAATCACTGGCTGGTCCGCCAGTTGCGGCCAACAAAGCATTGGAACTCCCGCCCAAATTCCCTCAAGGGTCGAGTTCATCCACTGTGGGTCAAAAACCCTACCACAACTTTGTGGGCTAGGACATCTTCTTGTGGAACCCATTTCACTATAGACCCTCTTTCTTTTGTACCAACTTCAAGCTCTGCTGGAATAACAAACTCTCTTTGCTCACCACGAAGCATATCTGATCGCACCGACCATAGAAATTGCTTGCCACTGTTGACCAAACCATACCAAAATTCTAACAATTGGCCATGTGTTAGCTTCACCACGCTGGCAAAGCTGACAAAAATAAGGGTGAAGTGTCGATTTAGTTTCTGAACTATCACCTCAGTGAAAAGTAGGTCGCTGAATTATTTTTTCGGTAAAATAAGTCCCTAAATTCATTAGAAATTGCTAATTTCATCCCTATTATTATATTCAAAACTATTTTATCCAATTTTTCATCAACTTAAGTCACTTGACACACTTTAGAGTGTAATGCCATCATTTTCTTGTCTATAAGCCCTTAACATTTCATATAGGTTGCGAATTTTTGTCTAATTTACCCTCAAAAGTTAACTTACACTATTTATTTATGAAAAACTACCAATTTATCCTCCAAAGTTAACTCCATACACTATTTCTTTATGAAAAACTATCAATCTATTCTCCAATGTGTATCACATGCAAGTAACGTGACTTAAATTGACGGAAAATTGAATATAGTAGCTTCGAATATAACATTAGGGATATAATTGGTAGATTTTTATAATTCAGGGACTAATTTTTCTGAAAATATAGTTTAGGGACCTAACTTTCACTAAGGTGATAATCTAGGGACTAAATTGACAATTTACCCCAAAAATAATGGATCCTGGCCATTGGGAGTCAAGCCACGCCATGCAAGTCGCAACGACGATCTTCTTAGCACAAAGATGTGGCCAAAGATGATAAGTCGCTCCTGACATGAGATTTGAGGAGAGCGTGGAGAGGTCCGATTGTGTAAACTTGGGGAAAAGAAATGGCGATGTGGGAGAGTATAGAGGCTTCAAGGTCGTCGAAGGTGTTGATTATGAGAGCAGAAACTCGAGTAAGGGATTGGGACGTCTCTTCCATGAAGAATGTGAACAAACAGGGTGGTCATATAATGTTGGCAGTCTGCACAAAATTGATAGATCTCTTCGTCGCAAAAGGCCTTCCATTCCTGGAACCTCGCTCACATTTTGATCCATTTCTTCACCTGTTGAGCAAAGTAATTAAAATGTGTTTTATTTATTTATTTATTTTTTCCTTTTTCTTTTTTCTTTTTGTGTATGTGTATGACTTATAAGGTTGAATTAACATACAACACAAGTACTATCTAGAGGAATCATGCACGATCAATTAATACGACAGTAATAAGTACAAAAACTTACTGTTTAGGTTGAGCCTTAACTTGCGGTGTTAACAAGGAATAGACTCATCAGTAATCCGGTAAAAAAAAAGGTCATGTTTGTGTTAATTTGCAAATTTATTGTACTTTATTTTTTTTTTTGAAGCTATTGACCGCGTAATTTGGATACTTTCTTTTGATTTAGGTCAATCTATAATTTTATATTTTGAGATATGGTGATAGATGTTTACTTTCTAACACAAGCTAGCTAGTAAAAAAAAAATTGCAATTCAACTAAGGCCAATGAAAACAATTTTCCAACAAAATCTTGTGCTAAAATTTCTCCTTATTAATGGGATTTAGTCGTGAACACTGGATCTTGGAGAGGCTGAGCTACAGTGAAAGAGGGGATGGGATTGCAGGTCTTATAACATATTTCCCCACCCTAAAATGTTCTATGCCAGCAATGTAGGTTCCAACTATAAGTATAACAGCCACATAGTTTTTTGCATCAAACATTCTGCCGCTAATTTTAATTAACATGGTGTATTAAAATATTTATAAAAAAAAAATTGCCCAACAATGAAACAAATGCAAACTTTTGAGACAAAAATTATAAGATCGACACGTAATAATGCATGCATGGTATAATTCCAATATTTATTGGCAAATTGATTGACACATGACATTGCTCCAAAGGAAGTAGACCAGAAGCCACACACGCTAAGGATTGGCACAGCCATTACGGGAAGCCCCACCTCCGCCACATCAACCGAGAAACACATATTCCCCATCTATTGTCACACAATTCAAAGGAGGACGAGTAGAGTCATACAACCCGTCGTCTTTTTTGGCTAAGGAGATCAGGAGGCCATGCGGAAGCGGCTTTGTTACGAGTCTGAGTGACGAGATAATGTCGATTATAGGGGGAACGGTGCGTGGATGATCCGGTGGGAGTCCGTCAGGGATTTACACAAAACGAAGGGTTGGGAAGCGGGTAGACAGGGCACGGCGTTGGGTGAGGCGACAATGGATGTGTTCGGTGTTGAGAAAGGTGACGTGGATGCCAACGTGGCACAATAAGTGTGCCAAGTTGAGCATCGGAGTAATGTGGCCTTGTGCCTGTAATGGCAACAATAGTAAGTGTAGTTGATTTTGTTGCTACATCTCCATCTCAAGTTCACAATTAAAGCAACTGATGCTGTAATTCTATCTTCGGAGAGAGTCGTAGGGCTGGTTTGGTATTGATGTGCTTTTAAAAAAAAAAAAGCTTCTACTATGTTGTGAGAATAAGCAGCTGTAAAATAAAGCAACAGAGTATTTGATAAACTTTTTTGTAAAAATGCTTTTGGAAAAAAGCAGTATTATAGTGTTTGGTAAACTTTTATGTAAAACAGCTATAAATGTGTGAAATGACCAAAAATAGTATAATACTAGATGTGTCATTAATTTAATTTTCTTAACAAATAAAGATGAATTACTAAATATACTTTATTTTTAAAAGAAAATTATTTATAAACTTTATCTTAAACATATAATCCAATGTTTAACAAGAAATCATAATCCAACGTTTAACAAGAAATCATAATCTAACATTCAACATATAATCCAACATTTATGATATCTATTTACTATACAACTATTACTCTTTTTGTCTTTTCTTTTATTATGGAATCATAATTTTTTATTCTATATTCTTCTCCAAGGTTTGGTTCTCCTCTTTTGCAAAACCTGTATTTTCTTTCCTCTTCCGCCACCCACTCCCTCTCTCATCCTTCTCTCTCTGTCTTTCTCTACCATATCCTAAGGAAGGCTGGGTCGCCGACAAATTCCACTCCTTTATCGACGACCACCACCGCAGCAACACTAATCGCAATCCCTCAAATACAATCCCTGCTCTCTCGACGGAGATTTGGGAAAAGTCGTGGGAGAGTTCCCTTCGTGTTAGAGGCTTCGTCGTCAACATTATTGCCTACAACTACCACCACTTGGTTGTTTTCCACTCGCAGCCCTCGTTTTGGAGCTTTCAGCATGTCTTCAGCTCCTTCTAGGTCAAACCCAAGTGGCCTTTCGTCTTCACTCACGGAAGATGGATGAACTCCGATTTCAGGACTTACTGTTGGTGTTAGCGGCGAAGGCGTCGAGGCTTTCCCGTTGAGATTTTGGATGTTAAGCAGAAGGGTGCAAATCTAGCATTCTTTGTGCAACCCAGATTTTGACAAAGTCCATAAATCCGATGAAGAGGCCCCGAATTTCGACAAAACCCAAAAATCCGACGAACCTTCTGCCGCTTTTGTCTCAGAAATTCGAAGAAGCTCAGAGTTAGATAGGACGAAAAAGAGACGTGGAGGGGTCGGCGATGAAATTGACGTGTATAATGTTAAAATTTATTTAATTGCTAAAGGCCATTTTGGGTATTGAAAAATTTCATTAAAGGCCTCAGTGCCTCTTGCGAAATCGGTTTGCGCAAAAGCTAGGCAAGAAAAAAAAGATGGTTTTTCAAAGCTGGGTTTTGCTGCTTTGTGTTTTTGGCTTTTTTTCATCCAAAATTGTGAAAAAAAGCTGACGTAAAAGAAAAGCTGAAGTTGAATGTTTACCAAATATAAAAAAGCTCCCAGTTTTTTTATACCCATTTTTTTTCAGAAGCACCTCAGTACCAAATCAGGGCTAAGAGATACCGTGCAAACATGTAATAATGAGCAGGCGAAACGTAATGATGTCATGCCATAAGTTTATGCTTACAAATAATATTAAAAACATAAAGTGTACGGAAAGTATATTTGTAAAGCTAAACACGGCATGTCACATCATAGTATACTAGCCTCTCCGCACGCACTGACGTGCGTGCGAGAGGCATTTTTGCATCACGGGCGCTGCGCGCCCCTAGATGTATTGTGTTAGTTTTTTTCCATTGTAATTGTCAAGATATACTTTAAATGGATTGTGCAAAGAGGAACTTTTTTTTTACCATGCACGTCCTAAAAAGCTATCATGTTTTTCGTTTTTACTTTGCGTAAATTAATGATTTAAATGTTATTCATGCTCATGCGAGATACATTTTTTCATCACAGGAGCTACGTGCCTCTAAGAATGTATTGCTTTAGTTGTTTTCTTATTTGCCCATCCAAAATTTTAAACTTTGAAATACTAACACCCAGTTTTCCAGAGGCCAACACCCATGTTTCCTCCTACCTTTTTAATAGATACCTTCAAGTGTGTTTTTTCTTCTTCTTTTGATTAGAAGTAGTAAGCACAACCCTAGAATAGTATTTCTCCAAGTTGAAGCACATTCAAAGAGATTAGGAAAAAATAAAGGTAAAAATACTTCAATGAATCAAATAATATTGTAAGAGAATAAATTAAACAATTAATCTATGGTATTAAGTTGAAGAGTAATCATTCATATATATATTTTCCTTACAGTACCACAAAGTACACCGATTTTTATTACATTTGTTTGAACAATTTATCTTATTAAAAATTGCTAAAAATGGAGTTGATAGGGTTTCTGCCTTCATAATATGTTATCTATTATTTCTTGATATATATCTTACCCTTTCCCGTTCTGCCTGCAAGCTGCTTTGTCAAATTTATGCTACCACAATTGTAAGAACTCAATTTAAAAACAAACTCCATTTGAATGAAGCCACCTATTAAGAAATCAAATATATTATTCTGATACACATAAACTATAGACTAACCTGGGAGCGAAGATTATCAGTTTTATCCACCAACAGCTCAATCTTCTCACCACGATCAAGAACTTGCAAAACATATGAATTGACGATGATTAAAAATCGATCCACATTTACGTACATGTAATCATAATGGAAAAGGAATATGAATAGTACAAAGGAAATAGAGTGATGAAAGTCAGAATGACTATTCTCCAAATGAAACAGGCACCAAGTTCAACAATAATCGTTCCATAGATTTCCCTATAAGAAGGAGAGGGAGAAATAAACCATTCAGTTATTGAAAAGCATATTACGAACTTAAATGAAAACCCTAAATACTCTATAGCCATTATACCAATGAAAACTCACTGCTCTTATCTTGTCTTCTCCCACGTTCAAAACTCTAGCCATTCTACCAAATTAAAAAAAAAAAAACTCTATACCCATGTTTTTACCTTTTTATCCCTCTACGTGGTAGTTTTGTTTTGCTAGAAGACTACAAATTGAAATAATTTTTTCTTAAAATCTAAATCAAATAAGAGTATTTTTGGATTATGATTATTTTAAAAATTTTGTCTTCTGGATTTATATATATAGAAGAAGAAAATATAATAATAGTAAATAATATTATAAAAAATCCAAGCAAAGAACTATTGCATACCAAGAAATTGAAAGAAAGCAGGATAAAGAGGGAGATCGAGAGAGTCATCAAAAGCTTGGAACTGCAAGAAAAATAATAATCAATTTAAATGGTTGTTATAAGCACATGAATAAGAATGCAGAGATTGTAAATAATTGATAGAATCTCACACAAAAAGGATAAAACAATAAAGAATTAAAGCCAGAGAGATTTAGTGAAATAGTTACTATTTGTAATCCTGTCATACGGTTACAAACTACAAATATATAAAAATTGCTAATATACAAACTAATGAAGTGAAACACCTTTTTCTTATGGATCTGCAACATTTGAAGTAAAGGGAGAACAAAAAATTACCATCTTCACCGCCCCTTTCTACATACTACGGTAAAATGCCCCAAGCGCAGTAGATTTTTTATGGGATTTTATTGAAAAACTTGTTCCTGTGGAGTTTCATAATCAGGGAATATGCCTGTAATAGATGTCCGTTCAAGTCTCTGGTTTTGTACCATGAAATACTTAGTTTTGGACATAAAGCGGACAATTTTACGTACCCCTTTGTTCTCAAGGCATGCGGTGAGATGTTGACTGTAGAAATTGGGAGGAAGGTTTCGGTTCATCGTAAGTTATTTGCAAACCGAGTTGCTCCGTCGCAGAGATAATTCAACTCAAGTCAGAGTCCCATGCTCAACTCCACCAAATAAGGTTGTTGCTGCTCCGGAAATCGGGGTTTCACTGCCCACTGCAGCATGCTTCTGATCTAACTTCGATCGCTGCCGTTTCAGAGTTGCGTCTGAATCCATCGATGGATTCCTTCCAGAATTTCTCCTCTATATTTTTAGCCGTAATTTAGACTTCAAATTCATTCTTGATAAGACATGATGGAGAAAGAAATCAACGCCAAAAAGAGCAAGAGAAGAGAAGAAGAGAAGAAAATAAAGAAAAATACCTGAGAGACTGAGACGATTGAGTTTTTGCGTGGTGGATGGTGGAAGAAAGAGAGAAACCGAACGCAACTGCTCATAGCAGTTCCAAACCAAACCACGTTCATCTTCTCTCCTGTGTAGCAATACTGGTTTTACCATTTTATCCTCATTTTCGAAACTTTTTTGGATTTTGATTGTGAACGAAACAAAGGATAATATTGGATTTATTGAATGTTTCACCTATTTGGCCTTCTCACTTTATATATATAGATAAAATACCTTTTCCAAAACACCTATATATATATATATATATTTAAAATGAATAACTTCAAAGCTTTAAGCCACAGGAAGCTTGTAGAACAAAGTTAACATGAAAAATGAAATGATGCCAACCATATGACAGAGAAGCAAATAAAAACATGTAAATTCATAAATCAAAGTTTTAACTCAATCAAATATTATTCCAATGAAAGTTATAAAATGCAAATAAATCCATTTAACAACAAACTGTTTCAACCATTTGACTACCCGCAATGTAGACAAAGAAATCTGATACTCATAGTACATAATTGCTCTATTTATCTCTCTGAAAATGACAAATAATAAAATGGAAAACTGAATTATACCTTGGCTAGTTATTATTTTGGGTCGCCATCTCCAATTGCTCCAAATAAAAGAGATGAACCGTGTGAAGGCAAAATTGGAAGCTTGTCTTGAGTTCTTGAGTTGGCACTGCCGGTCGTCGACCACGTCTCCTAACCTGTAACGTGCTAAAATTATCGATTCAACAGAGAGTGTTTAACTAAATCTTATCTCATTGGCAACGGCACATTATAATATCAAGCACATCTTTTGTGTTTATAGATAATAGAATTTTACACTTTTAAGTAGGTATTTTTCATTTTCAGAACAACAAAATTAGGAATCGAACATAAATATGAACATCAACTATTATACAGAAGTTCGAAATGAAAATTAATTAGTCATGCAAACCTTTTTAAAGCAATCGCGATTCTATCTCTATTTGAATACAACACCATTGAGCTGAGGTTCTCAATTTTCTTAGCTTGTTGTCGTACCATCTTCTCTCTTTCAGCTTGGGCTTTTTTTTCCTCCAACTCCAAAGCCATACGCTCCCTCTCTAACTTAGTCTGCACAGAAAGTACGCATGTCCCAGAATACACTTACATTCAACTAATTACAATAAACATAAAGTGTAACTCCAAATCTGCAATAACTTGTTTTGCAGATTGAGAATTTCTTCTGCCCAACGTTCTGAATGATATAAAAGAGAACTACAAATTGAAAAACTTGAACTTAAACTGTATCCTTTCCGTTTCATTTTTCCCTGCTCGAGGCCCATTTAAATTGAAAAGAGAACTACACAACCATTGTAAATACAAATATTTAAACTTTCTCCAAAAAATGAAATCACAGAGAATTGAATTTTAAGTGTGAATCTAAGGCAAACGTACCAAAATGCCCATGATCCGTTACAACACACTACCCTTTGCCATTAACTGTCATCTCTCGAAAACTCCTTAAGCCCTTTCGCAACTGCATTCATTTGTCCTTTCCCACTGTCAAGAACTCCAGTGAATGCTTCCTCCGCCGCCACCGGCAACGCCACTTCGTCACCCGATAACGTCGACTTCAACCGGCAAAACGTCGGACCAAACCACATTTTATGCAAAAAAAAAAAGAATCAAAATTCGAAACTAAAGGTGCAACATTTGAAGTGTGTGGTGTGGGTGGTTGAGGCATTTCAACAAACACTTACCTAGAGTACCCGGTGCAACCTCTTTCGGAGGTGCGACTGCAGGAGAATGACTCGTAGCCCTCTGCCATGACCAGGGCGGCGGTCAATTCCCGCCGTTGCAGTTTGGTTTCCTGTAAGCCGATCCTATAAATTCAGCAATTTGAGCCCGTTCACGTTGTACGCCACTATCTTCATCTTCTTCCTCTCTCTAGGCAAGTTCGAATTAATTCGACAATTATCAAGGAAGAATTCAGAAATTAATTGGATCTTCATGGCAATTTCGAGCTAATTTGACAATTATCAAGGGAAAATTCAGAAATTAATTGGCGATTATCGATCCCGAGACCAGAGTGGAAATAAAGGATGATGGCGCCCATTGCGGTACCTTCGCAGCAACGTCGAGGTCTCTCCAACATAACTACTGGTTCGAGAAGATGATGGGATTTGGCGACGATGGGATGGACTCCATTACTTTAGGCAACAATTCGGTTTTTGTATGGAGGAGTAAGACCCATAGAGAGAGAGTGGAAGAGGAACGGGAAGAAGTTGGAGCGCAAGGATGGGGAAGTTGGAGTGGGACTACTGCAACAACTGTTTCAAATACAGTTTCCAACTCTTTGCACGTCTAATTTGTGTCCTCTTTTTTCTCTCCTACCCCACGTTTTTACCATTTTATCCCTATTAATTTTTGTTTTTTGTTTTTCTCATAACTGTAATTAAAGGGTTAATTTTGGATTTATGAATGTTTCTGCCTTCTGGCTTTATATATATAGATAAAAGCAGTTGTTGTGAAAAATCACATATACATATACATATATATATATACATATACATATATATATATACATAAAAATGAAAAGACCCACTCACAGTTACTTGTGATGTCACATCTTTTTGAGCTAAGAAAGTCAGAGTCTCTGATAGTAAGGTACCGTTTGGTACGTGGGACGGGACGGGACGGAACGGGACGAGCCGTTCCGTCCCACGTTTGGTGCGCCTAAAAACTGTGGAACGGGTTGTCCCATGGGACGAAATTTGGTTGATTTTTCGTTCCAACTCTTCCCCCTGGAACGACCCGTTCCACATCCGTGGAACATAAACTTATAACATTTTATGACAAAATTTCTCCTTATCTTTTTCAATATTTACATCATCTGTTCCGTCCTATTCTGTCCCGTCCCGTCCCGTCCTGTTCCGTCCCGTTCCGTCCCGTTCTGTCCAGTCTGCGTACCAAACGGTACCTAATTGCACCTAAGCATAATATTGTGACCCATTAGTAAAATTCCACTTAAACGATCAAATTTGAGAAAGCGGAGTGCAATGAAATCAAAGCGTTGAAATATGCTAAAAGGGGTCTCGGGAGAATTTTTGAAAAAAGTCAACAAAAAGTCAACGATCAACCCTAAAAGTCAACCGAGCTTTGGTGGTCAACTATGTTAAAACTTCAAAATTTTCAAAAATGGACCCGAGACGTCGAAATTAGCCCGAGACGTCGAAATTAGCCTAGGAGGGTTTCCAAAGAATATTCTAGGAATATTCCAAAGAATAGGATACATTTTGGAATTAGGACAGGTCGGGTAACGGCCCAAATGTTTGGGCCTGTTATCGGATTAGGATTTTTTTTCTCGGTTTGGATTGACTCGCTGGGCTCGCGGGTTGAACCCGCCGGACCAAGCGAAGAAGAACACCAAAAATTGGGAAATTTAGCCGAAAAACTTCCCTGGTTCCATTTAGCTTAAAATCTTAACTAAAACTAGCAACCCAATATATCTAATTGAAGCCCAAGAAATAAGGAATCAAAATGTACCATTAGGTTGCTCAGCCGTGGCTGGAGTTGGCCAGAAAAAAGCCTGCAAAGGCTTCGGGTCCGTCGAAAAATTTGGGAAATTTTTTGTCCTCGTTGTTTCTGCATCCCAAACTTTCCAAAACGAACACGCTGAGTTAGAAATTGAACTAAACATAAAAATGAAAGAGAAAGGAGGAACCATAAAGCTTACCTAGGCCATGAATAGCGGAGATTCATCGGGAACGGTGATGGTCTCGTCGTCTCAAGTGCAGAGAAGGTGAGGGAGACAGAGGTTGAGGTAAGGGAGAGTGACAAGAGAAAAAGGAAGAGATGCGGTGATTGGGGTGGAACTCACCGAAGTTAACTGGGTATGGTGGTGCTCGGTGTAACTTGCCGAATTCTAGGAAATAAGAAGCAATATGCATGCATGTCAAACCTTAGTAATTTCTAGCTAAAAAAAACCACATGCATGAATATATTTAGTTACCTAGGATCAATTCCAAGTGAGTCTGAGTGCCACCAAATTTGATGTTGGGGTTGGGCATGTATATGCAGAAGATAGGCTAAGAACACATAAATTAAAGCTCAATCCAATAGAAACTTAAATTCCAAACCAGATAAGAACCCAGAACTCGAAGAGAAGGAAATAATCTCACCTAAGATTGAAGCTGAGAGCTTGAAGCTCTCAGGTCTAATGGGACTGCACTTCACAGTGCACCAATGGCGCATGCAAGACCATCACTAGGTTCCCTGAGTCCCAAAGATTAAGGTTTCATGGTTTTGGAGTTCTATTTGTGAAGGGATTAGGGTGATAGTGTGGGTTCTCTCTCTCGGTGCTAGAGAGAGTGTGAGTTCGATAATGCAGAAAGAGAATGGAGAGATAGAGATTGATTTCAGCTGAGGGAGAGAGAGTGTGTATGTGTGTGTGTGAAAGAAAAAAAATAATAATAAAGAAAGCTAAAGAAATAGGTGTGAGATAAGAGTGTTAGAGTAAAGATGAATATAATAATGGTTGAGTGTGTAAGTAGAAAGAAAGTGAGGGGCTGGCTAAACCAAGGTAGTGGTGCTCACTGCACGAGGTTGGTTTTTAAAGTTTGAACCTATCTTAGGTGAATTTGTACTGTTTCAAACATAACTTATTTGTTATAACTCCGAATTGAGTTCCATTTGCTGTCACGTGTTCATAAAAATGAGTACTATTCAAAAATAGCAAAATAAGACTGGAAAAGTGAAAGGAAAATTGAAGTCCACATGGAAGGCCTACATGGCATCTCAGGGTTATTTTGATAATTTCACAACTACTGAGAATCAAATACGATAAATCTCGGGACGGGATGTCACATGTGGCCTTTATTAGAAATCTACGGTCATGAATTATTGTTTGTTTGTCGGAGAATTGTCATGCGAATCAACTAAAATATGACAAGTGACTAGTTAAGATATTTTTTTTGTTGCTTTAACTAGTTCTAAAAGTGTTTGTAGAGAAACGTTTTATACTTGGAAAAAAAGAGAGCATATATATGAGGAGTGCACATCCAATAAAATTTTTGGAGTATCAATAATATAGCACCAAAAGTATAACTTATGAGGGTTGTTTTATTAATTGACTATTAATTTTAAAGACAAATTCCACCAAATTAAGAGTAGGTAGAGTTATGATGCATGGTTCATAAAATTCTTTAATGTTTTCCTTGTATGCATCCATTTAGGGGAGTGCTACCACTGGTACAAAAACATACTTACGCGACAACAACTTCTGCGACAGAGCAAATTGCGTCGTACAAAGTATGTTTGCGCAATTGCAACAACAAAACGTCTCGCAAAGGCATTTTGCACAATGAAACTCTGCGAGACGAAGACCGTCGTCGCGCAAAACAGCTTCGCGCGATGAATGACCACCTTCATCGCGCAATGTTGGAAGAAAAAACAGTAAAGGTCTTGGTTTGGGCGACATAGGTGCACCTACGTCGGGCAAATCAGTTTTGCGCGACAGCAGTCTTTGTCGTGCAAAACTGTTTTGCGCGACGAATGCACACCTTCGTCGAGCAAAGTCAATGACTTTGTGGTATAACATAAAATTTTGTGGTATCCACTTATGGAAATATTTTAAATTGATGATAAAATTAGTTCATTGTATTCATATAGGATCAAGAAGTATATACAAACATGTTTTTCGGTTGGATTGTTGAAACTAGTTTCGTAGAATGCGTATCCCATCAAAACAATAGATTCACTAACACTTAAGAGTTTATTTATTCTTTCAGTAAGTATAATATAAGATCTTGTATGTACTAGTGTAAATATTTTAAATTGATGATCGAATTAGTTCATTGTATTCATATAGAATTAAGGAGTGTATCTGTAAAAACATCATCCAAATCGGAGTTAAAATAACCGTTCAATCATGATTTATCGTTTATAACCGTCCAAAAGTTTTGTCCCGTTACTTGATCTTTGAATGTTTTTTTTTGCGATTTTTGGCGTATGCAATCTTGAAGCATATACAAACAAGTTTGACAGTTGGATCGTTGAAATTAGTTTCGTAGAATGTGTATCTCATCAAAACAATAGATTCGCTAACACTTAAAAGAGTTTATTTATACTTTCGTTAAGTATAACATAAGTAATGTAAATATTTTAAATTGAAGATCGAGTTCATTCATTGTATTCATATAGGGTCAATGAGTGTAGCTGTAAAAAGTAATCAAAATCGGAGTTAAAATAACAGTAAATCGTGATTTTTCGTTTATAACCATAAAAAAGTTTTGTTCTGTTACTTGATCTTTGAATGTTTATTTTTTGTGATTCTTGGCATTTGCGATCTCGAAGCACGTACAAATAAGTTTGACGGTTGGATTGTTGAAATTAGTTTCGTAGAATGCGTATCCCATCAAAACAATAGATTCACTAACACTTAAAGAGTTTATTTATACTTTCATTAAGTATAACATAAGATTTTGTGGTATCCACTAGTGTAAATATTTTAAATTGAAGATCGAGTTCATTCGTTATATTCATATAGGGTCAAGGAGTGTAGTTGTAAAAAAATCATCAAAATCGAAGTTAAATAACCGTTAAATCGTGATTTTTCGTTTATAACCGTCGAAAAGTTTTGTCCCATTACTTGATCTCTGAATGTTTGTTTTTTGCGATTTTTGGCCTATGCGATCTCGAAGCATATACAAACAAGTTTGACGGTTGGATTGTTAAATTAGTTTCGTAGAATGCGTATCCCATCAAAACAATAGATTCACTAACACTTAAAGAGTTTATTTATACTTTCATTAAGTATAACATAAGATTTTGTGGTATCCACTAGTGTAAATATTTTAAATTGAAGATCGAGTTCATTCATTGTATTCATATAGGGTCAATGAGTGTAACTGTAAAAAATCATCAAAATCGGAGTTAAAATAACTATTAAATCGTGATTTTTCGTTTATAATCATCGAAAAGTTTTGTCCTGTTATTGATCTCTGAATGTTTGTTGCGTATCACATCAAGTTCAATGGTATGTGTGTGTGTATATATATATATATATATTTAAGTAGCTTTAAATTTATTTATTTTGTACGCATAACACTTAAGAAATTGAATGTATGTATATATATTAAGTAGCTTTATATTAATTATTGTAGTTCGGATCGAGTTTTTGTTAGAAAAATATATTATTGTGGGAAAAAAACGGTATAAGTCTTGGTTTGGCCCTAAAATCTTGCGCGACGCATAGGCCGCGTCGCGCAAACATCCTTTGCGAGACGTAGGTGCACCTTCGTCACGCAAAATCGCTTTGCGCGACGTAGCGAGATGAATGCACACCTTCGTCGCGTGCAAAGTCAATCACTTTCTGGTATAACATGAGATTTTGTGGTATCCACTTGTGTAACTATTTTAAATTAATGATCAAATTAGTTCATTGTATTCATATAGGATCAAGGAGTGTAGCTGTAAAAAATCATCAAAATCGGAGTTAAAATAACCGTTAAATCGTGATTTTCCGTTTATAACCATCGAAAAGTTTTGTCCATTTACTTGATCTCTGAATGTTTATTTTTTGCGATTTTTGGCATATGCGAGCATATACAAACAAGTTTGACGGTTGGATCGTTGAAATTAGTTTCGTAGAATGCATATCCCATAAAAAAAATAGATTCACTAACACTTAAAGAGTTTATTTATACTTTCATTAAGTATAACATAAGATTTTGTGGTATCCACTAGTGTAAATATTTTAAATTGAAGATCGAGTTCATTCATTGTATTCATGTAGAGTCAATGAGTGTAGCTATAAAAAATCATCAAAATCGGAGTTAAAATAACCATTAAACCGTGATTTTTCGTTTATAAACGTCAAAAAGTTTTGTTCCGTTACTTAATCTAGGAATGTTTTTTTTTTGCCATTTTTTTAATATATGCGATCTCGAAGCATATACAAATAAGTTTGACGGTTGGATGGTTGAAACTAATTTCGTAGAATATGTTTCACATCAAGTTCAATGGTGTGTGTATATATATATATATATATTTATTAAGCAGCTTTAAATTTATTTATTTTGTGCGTATTTAAGTAGCTTTATATTTATTATTGTAGTTTGGATCGGGTTTTTGTTAGAAAAATATATTATTATGGGAAAAAAACAATATAAGTCTTGGTTTGGAGCCAAAATCTTGCCCGATGCATAGGCCACGTCGCGTAAATGGCCTTTGCGCAACGTAGGTGCACCTTCGTCACACAAAATAGCTTTGTGTGACAACAGTCTTCGTCGCGCAAAATTGTTTTGGTGACGAAAGTGCACCTACGTCGCGCAAGTTGTTAAAATTATGGTGGTTCAATTGTAAAAAATAGGCGTTTATTTTAAATTTTCCCGAATTACTTGGACAAAATGGAAAAAAGTCCTTCCTCCTTATCCTTCTCGCTCATCTCGCCCTCTCTCTCACTCTGTCTCGCGTAGCCTTCCTCGCGACTGTACCCAGCCAGCCTCCTCCTCATCATTCCTCATCATCCTTTTCGAATCCTGGTTTCAATGGTATCAATGGTATCATCCTTCTCGAATCCTGGTTTCCCTCTTATGCACACCCACCCACCTCATTTTTCTGCCATGGTTGCTGTGAGTGAGACTTCGATTCGTGAAACCATGGATAACAATCTCCAGAGTCCCCGCCGCTGCTTCGTTCTCTGCAACAACAACAAAACCTCAATAGCCGTATCCGTTCATTCCAACAACCCTATCTCTATGCTCTTCTAGCTTCCAGCTCATTCTCACCATATGGGCTTCACTTCCGCCATCTCTCTGCTCTCATCCCAAGGTACTCTCTCTCTCTCTCTCTCTTACTTGAATACTAAAACTCCTATTCGGTTCTCATATTTTACTGCAGCCACAAAGGTCTGGAGTGCTTTTTCTGGGCTATCATGGGCAAGGCATGGTTTTACCTGCTTTCCTACCGCGAAGAAGGAGATGCTTAGCGGTAAAAGCCGCTTCTAGGTCATCCGGTGTTCGAAGAGTGTACAGAGAATCGCAGAGTAGAGGCTCTTTGTCTGTTGCTCCTGTCAAGAAGCTTGCTTCCTTCGTTGTTCCCGCCGCCTCCTTCTTGGCCGTCACTTTTGGTACTGCTTTTGCAAAAATTTAACTTGGTTGAATGTTGGATAGAAATTAGAAAAGGTACCATTCTCTTTGTCTCTTCGAGAACTATGATTTTTGTTTTTGAATCATTCGATTTCGTTGAGTATTGACAAAGTTATAGACGTTTAAAGTTGTCTAGATTTCCGGCCGAAATCCGTCCTTCTCTTTCAATTGGGTCCGACGACCCATGTTCTGAACTCAGGCCGGGCTTTCAAGCCCATATCTTTTTGAACCAGACCCTTTGGGCCGTGCCAAACCTAGGGCCTTAGGCCCGTTATCCTTTTAAACCCAACCCAAATCCTTTAATCTATTTATATTTATTTATTTAGTTTTATAAAAACCCAAAAGAATTGGGCCTGGCCTTTAAGCCCAAGCCCCTTTTTGTATAGCATAGGGCCTTCGGCACATTGGCCCAAAACCCATTAGATATGGCCTTTGGGCCTTGGAACCCTTTTATTTATTTTTGTATTTTATTTGTTTGAAACAAAACCCTTAACCCAATCCTCTAACCTATTAACCCAAAACCCTTTTTAAATTAGAAAACCCTTAACCCATTAACCCATTATCCTAAGCCCAACCTACTTAAACCTAAACCTAAACCTAACCCAAATCCAAACCTAACCCAAGTCCAAACCCTAAACCTAATCGGCCCAAACCCTTTTATGAGAAATATTCTGTTGGGGAATATTCAAGGAATATTTTATTTACTTTTACGAAATTTATCTGGAACCCTTCTTAGGGTAATTCAACGTTCTAAATCCATTTATGATGTCCGTTTTCCCAAATTCAATTGTTATAATAGAGTTTTATTAATTGTACACTTTATGTGCTTAGGGGCAATTATCTGTGGCGTTTTCTTCTTCGCTAGGTTGCGTGACTTTTCGACGGCGAAGTACTGTGGGTGGACCCCTTCTAAAAATGCATGTTTTAATAGTAGAAATGCATACATCAAAAGCATGATTTGATGATTACGTTTTATGAAGCGTTTTGTGAGATAACATGCTTACTGAGGCTATTTTGAATTATTATTATTTTTCCTACAACCTGTGTTCTTATAGAATATCTGATGGATGACTTTATACTATGAAGTTGTTTTTCAATATATATATATATATATGTTCAATGGTTTTGTACTTACCTAGTGGTCCTTTCCGCTACGGGACGTAGGGATAGATTCCGGTCCATCCCGGGCGATGGTTTGATGTTGGCATAGGGCCTGGAGTGTGTTTCCTCTGGTTATTTAGCACAGGGACGAAGATCCGGCATGGGGCCTAGAGTGTATTTTCCTCTGACTGTCTGCTCAGAAACGGGGAGCCAGCATGGGGCCTGGGGGTTATTAGACATTTACTAGTGATTGTTATATATACAAGTTATGATTTGAGACATTGCACGACATGCTAGGTTTCGGAAAACCTATGTTTATCATTATATATGTGTTTTCATAAAACCTGGGGGTTAGTATGTTGATAACTGTTTATTTTCATAAAATTTGGTCCACTCATGTTTGTTTTGCGCCCTCTTCAGGCTTAGAATCGAGGCATACAATCCTGGCGTCAAGGCACTTCTGCAACGGCATCTTCGAGTCCTCTCAGTGTATGACCCATTCCTTTGTTCATTCAATTTTATATTATTTCTTTTAGTGTTCTAGTTAGTTGTATGCTCTGAACACGTTCTTTAAATGCATATTCATTATTCTTTTATATTTATAAGTTTTATCAATCCCTTGTTTTCAGCATTTGCACTCAATAAATGGCTTTCTACACCTTCAGGTGTCGGCCAACACGTGCCTATCTTGGTTTTCGGGGAATATCGGGGTTAGGGCGTGACATTTAATTTGAATTTTGGTCCAGTTGTAATTTCATAAATCGGTCACTATGTATTTTTAGGAGAAAATTGTTGAGAAAGTCAAGGATCATCATCAAGATACTTGCCAATATTATGAGTCAATCAATGATATTAAGGATTAATATATTGTAATTTATTACATTCCTATCTTGTATTATAAGCTGTCAATTAGTAGCTAGTTAGCAGGAATTGATTGTAAACATATGGCGACATATAGTAGTATTGTATAGAGAATTGAATTAATGAGAATTGGTGAATTACCACCTTCCAAAATTCACATGGTATCAGAGCCCTTCCTGGGTTCTTAGTCCTTTTTTCTTGGGTTATGGTGGAGGATTCAACATCTGGCATTGACACAAAATCAGCGATGGCCAAACCTGAATCCTCTAGTGATCCTGTTAGTCATTTCTATGTTCATAATTCCGATCACCATGAAATGATGCTCGTTTCAACCAAACTTACAGGTGAGAATTATGATACTTGGTGTCGTTCCATGTCAATTGCACTTAGTGCGAAAAACAAATTAGGGTTTGTTGATGGAAGTGTCGAACAACCATCTGCGAAGACAAAGCCCACATAATCTGCTCTTTGGTAACGGTGCAACGACATGATCCTTATGTGGATTCTCAACACGCATTCCGGCGACCTGGCCATCAATGTGGTGTACATGACGACCACCAAAGACGTTTGGGATGATCTACCAAAATGTTTTTCTCAACAAAATGTGTCTCATCTCTTTGAAATTCAGCGTGACCTTGCACGTCTTACATAGAATCAACAACCTATCAATGTGTATTTCACCAAGCTTAAAGGTTTATGGGATGAGATGAATTCCTACTAAACTTTAAAGTCGTGTTCTTGTGGGGCTATTCAATCCAACAATGAACAGGTGGAGAGAACCAAGGTTTTGCAGATTTTAATGGGGTTAGACGACTCGTATTCTGCAATTCGTGGGTAGATTTTGCTTATCCAGCCATTGCATTCGATTCGATTAGTCTATTCCATGTTGACACAAAAAGAGAAACATAGAGGCATGGCTGATGGGCCTAGCCTTATTGAACATGTAGCCATGGCTGTTTAAACAAGCCGTGGAAACAGTAGCAGCAATGGAAAAGGAAAATCAACCTAGAGGAAACCGTTGAACTGCTCGTACTGCGATAAGAACCATCACGTTATTGAAACGTGTTGGAAGCTCTATGGATATTCGTCGGGGCACCATCTTCATGGTAAATCCATTGGTTTGAGCAATTCTAGTGGGCGCGATAACAAGCCGAGCGGCAAACCTGCTGTCAACAATATGGCATCCACCGTGGCACTGTCTTTCTTGCCCAACCTCACCACCGAACAATTCCAGCAACTTTTGTCCATGATGAGCCAAAAGATGGGCCTTGATTCCAAGGAAAATATAGTAGGTGGGCCTCCTTATTTCCAATGGGTTATAGATAATGGTGCCACTGACCACATATCTAGTCTCCCATTGACTAATGCAACTTCAAATCCACCTCTACCACCAATGGCATTGCCTAATGGGACTCGGGTTCCCATAAAATATGTTGGCACCTATAGTTTTGGTTCCAAAATATCTCTTTATAATGTTCTTGGCATAGCTTCATTTTTTTATCAACTTAATTTCCGTTAGTCGGATAACTCGATCATTGGGATGCTCAGTAACTTTTTATCCTGATTTTTGTATTTTACAGGACCTGGAGACAAGGTCGATGATTGGTTGGGGGCGACAACGTAATGGGCTTTACTATTTGGTGGACTCCAAAGGGCGGACATCACCTACAACTACCTCATATCCCAAGGTTTTTTTCGTCACGTGGCACCGTCGACTTGGTCATCTTTCACCCTTGAGACTCCAACTGTTAGCTAAACATTTTCCTGAAATTTCCCATTCTAAAAATAAACCTTGGGATATTTGCCCTTTGGCAAAATAAACTCGATTGTCTTTTGGACTAAGTCATATTAATACTAAGCATGATTTTGAACTTATACATTATGATATTTGGGGACCATATAGAGTAGCGTCTCGTTCAAGTGCTCGTTATTTCCTTACTATTGTTGATTATTTTATGCGTTGCACTTGGGTTTATCTCATGCGTCATAAATCAGACATACAATCTTTTCTTAAATCTTTCATTGCCTATGCCGAAACACAATTTCACCACAAATTTAAAACCATTACTATTGGCAATGGCGACGAATTTGTTTCTATGCATAATTTCTTTAATGACCATGGCATACTTTTTCAACGCTCTTGGGTTTCCACCTCTCAGAAAATGGGGTTGTGGAGCGTAAGCATAGACATATTCTTCAAACTGCACGGGCTTTGCATTTTCAGTCCCATGTTCCCTTGCACTTTTGGGATGAATGCATTCTCACATCCATTTACCTAATTAACCACATTTCTACCTCTCTCTTATTGGGCCTTACGCCTTATGAGAAATTATTTGGTCACCCTTCTTCATATACCCATCTACGCACTTTTGAGTGTTTAACATATGCCACTAATCTTCACCCACAACATAAGTTCGATGCTCGGGCTAAAAAATGTGTTTTTCTCGGGTATCCTTTTGGGAAAAAAGCTTACAAATTATATGATCTTAATTCCAAACAAATTTTTACAAGTCGAGATGTCAAATTTCATGAGACTATTTTCCCATTTCACCAAAATCCCTAACCCCAAACAGTTACCCCAGACCCAAATATTGGCCTTCCACCAGGCCCAATCTTATCTCCACCGGCCCCTGATCCCTACCCATTAGACCACCAAATAGCCGACCCAGGCCTTTCTTCTAGCCCAACACCAATCCCAAATATATCCACCTCTGCCACTAATGGGCTTGACCAGGTTTCAGCCTTTCTTAATGGGCCTGCTGTCTCTCTGGACCTGTGTCCAACACTTACCCAGCCTGCCACTGCATCCCCCATCACTTTGCGACATTCTAGTCACATCTGAGTTTCGTCGACCAAGCTCCATGATTATGTTTGCCTGACTATTACGTTGCCCCCTGCTGATTCCTCGCCTTCCAATCCTAGTACAAGGTATCATCTTTCTAATTACTTGTCATATCAAGGGCTCTCTCCCAAATATCAATCCTTCATTGCACAATTGTCTTCTGTTTTAGAGCCTAACAGTTATAAAGAAGTTGCCAAATCTCCCTAGTGGCGCCAGGCCATGGATGAGGAACTCAAGCCGCTTCAAGCCAATGACACTTAGACACTTTCTCCTCTCCCCTCCGGGAAAGTCCCAATTGGATGTCGGTGGGTTTATAAGATCAAAAGAAAATCCGATGGGAGTATTGAGCGTTAAAAAGCTCGGTTGGTTGCTAAAGGTTACACCCAATTGGAAAGTATTGACTGTCATGACACTTTTTCCCCCACGACCAAACTTGTCACTTTCCGCTGCTTACTTGCTCTTGTTGTTGCTCACTCATGGTCACTTCATCAACTTGATGTCGATAACGCATTCCTTCATGGTGATCTCATGGAGGAAATCTACATGCTTCCACCACCCGGTCTTCGGCAACATGGGGAGAATTTGATGTGTCACCTCAATAAGTCGCTTTATGGGTTGAAGCAAGCTTCTTGGCAATGGTTTTTCAAGTTCTTACAAGCTATTCGATCTGCTGGTTATGTTCAATCTAAAACAGACTACTCACTTTTCACTAATAGAAGAGGGAAGTCATTTACTGTGCTTTTCATTTATGTGGATGACATACTGATAACAGGGAATGACTTGAAAGTAATTGATGATCTCAAAACATTTTTGAATACCAAGTTTCATATCAAAGATCTTGGTAATTTGAAATATTTTTTGGGGATTGAGGTGGCACACTCGAAACAAGGTATTTTCATTTCACAAAGAAAGTATATGTTGGATATTCTAAATGATGTTGGTTTTCTAGGATTGCGGCTTGCAAGTTTTCCTATGGAACAAAATCTAAAATTGCTCCCTGGTGATGGGAATGCTTTAGATGATCTAGCCAAGTACAGAAGATTGGTTGGTTGGTTGATATATCTCACTATAACTTGACTGAATATTACATATTCAGTTCATTTATTGAGTAGATTCATGCAATCACCTCAAAAGTCTCATTATGAAGCAGCTTTACGCATCCTCAAGTATTTGAAAGGCCCACCAGGGCAAGACATGATGTTTCCTTTTTAGAATTCATTGAAGTTAAAGGCATATTGTGATTCCGATTGGGCAGGATGTCCTACCACTCGGCGTTCAACTACTGGTTATTGTGTTTTCCTTCGAAATAGCCTTATTTCGTGGAAAAGCAAACGACAGAAAACCTTATCTTTATCTTCTGCTGAAGCCGAATATAGATCTATGGCAACAACATGTTGTGAGCTTGCATGGCTCTAAAATCTTTTTCAAGATCTTTAAATTCAAGAGCAAGGGCCGGCTACCTTGTTGTGCGACAATCAAGCCGCTCTTCATATTGTGGAAAATCCGGTGTTTCATGAGCGAACAAGGCACATTGAGATTGATTGTCACTTTGTTTGAGATAAGATTATGGAAGCAAAAATTGGGACGGGATTTGTTCCTTCCATATCACAACTTGCTGATTTGTTCACTAAAGCTCTTGGGAAGGAAATATTTCATTCTTTGCTAGGCAAGTTGGGAATTTGCAACATTCACTCACCAACTTGACGGGGAGTGTTGACAAAGTCAAGGATCATCATCAAGATACTTGCCAATATTATGAGTCAATTATATCAAGGATTAATATATTGTAATTGATTACATTCCTATCTTGTATTATAAGCTGTCAATTAGTGGCTAGTTAGTAGGAATTGATTGTAAACATATGGCTATAGATAGTAGTATTGTACATAGAATTGAATTAATGAGAATCGGTGAATTACCACCTTCCAAAATTCACAAAACTCCTCAATCTTAAGGAGCCAGACTTTTCTCCTCACTTGGCTCCCTAACCAGCTGACACGTGACAATCCCTTTCTAGCTATATAACTTAGAGATACAAGAGCCATGCATTTTTCAGTTATTCACAGCCTTGAATCAATTAAGCCCATACCTGTTGGAATTATTATTTTTCATCAAATCAACGGCATGATTGTTGCTATCTCTGAAATGGTCGGACGCCCTTGCGAGTTAGCTCAAGTGGTTAAACAAAAGGTTTCGATTTTCTAACACCACTAAGCAAAAAAAAAAAAGAAAATTGATTCAACATCAATTATGACCATATATACTATGGGAAGTTGATCACTTGATTCTTTATTTCTTAAATATTTGATAACAAAGACACAGTGTTCGGATCAAAACTTGAACTTTGGGCCACGAAGAGAGATGGCCCAAAAGGAAGGTCACGAAGGGAAGATGGCCGAAGTCCAGCCGAAGCCCAGAAAGCAGAAATGGCCCTTGCCGACTAGGTGCAGCTCATATGACCACTTGCTCACCTACCCAAAGGCCAAGTGGTATAGATTGATCAGCTATACAGCCCATAAAGTACTTTATAGTGGCAGTACAAGTAAAATAGCTGATGAGTCACTACCTCCCAAGTTGCAGTCGGGCAAGTTTGCTGCTACTGAAGGCCAAGCCAGGTTGTCTATAAAAGAAGAAAGAGAAATCAGGAATAAGGACACTCAAACAAACAAACAAATGCAAGCACAAACTCTGCTCAAAGCCAGATTTGCCTTCAAAACGAAGCTGTAGTCAGCCTAAGCCTTCATCCATCTCGGGATAAACCTTCATTCAAACCCTTGTAATAGCTCTGCTACCTTGTTCAAACTTGCTGTAGTATCGATTTCTCCTTATAAACTCATCTCCTTATCCCCCTTTCTAAGCCTTCAGACCCTTGATAAACCACAAAGATAGGACCTTGCAAGACGATCAGACTTGCCCGCCAAGGTTAAACCTTGCCCGTCCTTATTTGTTTCTTGTCTTTTCATTCATTAGCCTAGCAATATGTTGTGTACTTCCAGTTGTATTCAAGTTATCTCTAGTAAAACGACTATCAAAAGACTCTATCAGCACTTGAATCCAATTTGAATATATCTTCATTATACAAACCAGATCTAAGTTCTAAGCCCTCGGGCATGTAATCATTTGATCATTTAAAAGTCCTTGGCTTCAAGGCATAAAAAAGAACCTTATGTGGACTTAACCCATCCACGACAGTCCTTGATAAACAAGAAGTCCGAAGTTACTTGGGGCGCAAGTAATCGACCTATTCCTTAGTTTTATTTCTATTATATTATGACTATCCTAGAACGCTTGAGCACAGAATGAGTTCTGATAGGAAGCCTTAAGGCTTACATCTAAGGCCCCACAAAGGCACCTATTTGGGTTCATTCCATTCTGCGGGCTAGAACGTGTGAGTATAAGAACGAGTTCTGATGGGAAGCCTCAAGGCCTACACCTAAGGCCCCACAAAGGCACCCATTTGGGTTCGTTCTATCTCTCGGACTCGGGTAATCAGAAGTATAATAGTTATAAGACTCCTGCAATCAATAGAACAAATATTGTGTGTTCAAGCACTGGTTTAGTTATTGATTGGAAGCCTCAAGACCTACACCTAAGGGCCCACAAAGGCACCTGTCATAACTAACACAATTTCTCGAGCATATATATATATATATATATATAACTAAAACTCGACATCCATTTCACATCTGCCATGCTGAAGATGGCAGTGGCACGCCTGAGCACTTAAAAGTTAATCTTGATTGTGAGCCTCAAGGCCTATATCTAAGGCCCCACAAAGGCACCTCTCAAAGTTAACTCTGTCATTCTCTTTCAGACTTGCCCGACAAGCCTTGCCCGACAAAGCCCGACAGTAAAGTAGAAGCCCGACAGCAGCCCTCAACCGGCGCCAACCCTCCCGAGGCGCTGTGTGCTCGTCGGCCATGAGACATCCCCGACGGAAACTCCTGACGCGAACATAGTTTTGGCACGCCCAGTGGGACAACATCTTTTGATCTTGCATGTCCAAAAAGAAAAGCCGTAAAATTGGCAAAAAGAATCCGAATGAGGGTTTCTCTAAACCTTTTATTCTATAAATGGCAGATCAATCAGGAAATCCTTCTTCCCTATCAGGACAAGTCGTCATAGAAAGCCCAACTTCATCTGAGAGATCGGAAGGAAAGGGAACTAGTGAAGAACTACAAGCTATTATGATCCAAGTACTAAAAAGCATGGAAAGAATCTCCTTGGAAACCAAGGGAGAAGTGAGCAGACTCTGTACATTAACAGAGAATCTACAGAGAAGACTTGATCTGGAGTTTTCTACTCCAAAAGGGGCTCAGGGAAGTGGGATGAGCCAAGTTACCATGAAAAGTGAACCAATCATTCCCTTATTCCCACTATTAGACGAAGAAAAGGATATGGGAAAGAATAAGGTAGTTCCTGAAGAGAGTCAACCTGTGATAGAGCTAGTTCTAGAAAAAGAACTTCCCAGCTTCCCATTATTATCATTTAATAATAGGAGGCAGAGCGAGCAAGAGAGAACGAAGTACGGAATGCCTGTAATAATGGGAGAGACTAGCGGAAGGGGAGGCATCACTACTTCAGATAAACCTGCACCTTACAGGCCACCCCCGTTGGCTAATAAAGGAGGATGAGCTAACTGGAGGAAGCCCGAACCAAGGAGAGAAGCAGGTGCGGGCAACGACCGGAGCCCAAGGATCGAATCTGCTCTCATCAGTCATAATGATAATTCGGCCACTCAGCAGCTGAGGGAAGAATTGGCTGAGCTGAGAAGGACAGTGGCTCAAAATGCTCAACCACGGGCTCGCCCAGTGTTCAGGGTCACTTACCAAAAGCCTTATCCTGAATATATTGACGAGCTAAATCCATTCCCTCTCAACTTCAAGATGCCTGCATTCCCAACGTTCACAGGTGAAGACAGTAGCGTGTCCTCCAGAGACCACATTTTCAAATTCTCCAATCATTGTGTGGCATATGAGGACAACCCAAATTACAAATTGAGGTTGTTTGGGAATTCATTGGCGGGTTTAGCATCCCAGTGGTATTCTCTATTACCCCCTAACTCTATTGCCAATTGGGGGCAAATGAAGATGGCTTTCCATGAACAATTTTACAGAATAGAGCTGGAATTGACTATCAATGATCTTGTTGAAGTCAAACAATACGATCATGAATCTACTGAGGACTTCATGATGAGGTTCAGGAAAACAAGGATGAGAGGCCAGTTCCCCGTCAACCAAGCGCAGCTCATATCAATTGCTCAAAGGGCTCTGAAATTACCTTTGAGGAAGAGATTTTATGATACACAATTCAACGAGCTGCAAGAATTGGTAATTGCTGCCACTAAGTATGAGAGGTTGTTGCAAGAAGAGCAACAAGTGAAGCACACTTCCAAGGTTCCTCCCTTCTACAAAAATAAAGCTGCAATTCATAGTGTGGAAGTAGGAGAAACCAGGCCAGAGCGTGAGGGTGGCCATGATGAATATGACATTGATGTGTGTGCCGCTGAAATGACCACACCTTTCAAACCACTGATGGTAAAAGGGCTAGTCCAACCTGTCAAAGATCAGAAGATCGTAATGAACGATGGTGGTTTCGTTTCCATGAAACCACCCAAGTACCAGAGTTATTCGTTCGATCTGACCAAGGCACCTGAGATCTATGAAGAACTGGTGCGGGCAAGAGTAATTTTGCCCGACAGTACAAAAAAGATGCCTAAACCAGAAGAACTCAGAGGGAAGAAGTATTGTAAGCTACACTATACCTTCAACCATTCCATAGTCAATTGTGTCCAGTTTAGAGATTGGATACAAGACCTGATAGTGAAGGGAAAACTGTTACTTGACAAGCCCCAAGCCAGTATGATGATGGATATAAACCCTTTCCCGGAGGCTCCTATCCATATGATTAACCTCATTTAAAAAAGAAGAGCCAGGGTCACCAGTGGGTACAGCAGAGGAAAGAAAAGGATCACGGGTTGTCCCAACACCCCTGCATGAATAAAAGTACCATGAAGGAGACCAAGGAATCAAGATCAGGCCCTAAGATTGGTGCTGACGAGAGAAGTAGAAGAAAGAAGAAAGTAAACAAGGGGGCAAAGAGTTGCCCGAAGTCAATTCAAACAGTACCAAGAGCAGAGCAGGGGACAAAACACATGTTCATTCCAATAAGAAAAGGGTTACAAATCATCCTATTCTAAAAATTTAACATCTTCACTCAGGGTAACTATTCGAGAATGATATGTCTGCATAATGGCAAATATCCTGCTGGGTTCGGCCAAAACAATATGGCTATTTACAAGTTGGGACCTAGTATGCTCTAACTCCGAGTTTGACTTCTCTACTCCCTCAATTTGGGTTTCAAGGGTATCCAGAAGAGTTGCTTGTTCAGCCCTAAGAGCAACCAGTTGTTCCTCCAGCTTTTGGATTTCAGAAGTAACAACTCCAACTCTTTCTTTTGTCCGCAAGCTTTCATCCATCAACTGATCAACTTGAGCGGAGGTGCTTGACTCTTTCTCTATAAAGCATCTTGCCCGAGTAGCTTGTCTGTCAGCTTTATGGTATTGCTCCCTAAGAGCCCTTAAGTTCTCAAAGAAAGAGAGAAAGGAATCATGCTGGGGTTTTGATAGCCGACCAGTTTTGAGAGACTCAATTGTGACCTTTTCTAAGTCACAAAGAGCCTTGAGGCTGAATGATGCAGTGAAGTCTTTCCTTGCCCATTCTTGGAAGACTCGTTGTTGCTCTGAAGAACTGGAGGTTGCTGAAGAATGTCTTGAAGATTTCAACTCCGTCTCAAGCCGCCCGAGTGCTTCAAAAAGTTTGGGCAACTTAGCAGGGTTTGAGGATGGAAAATGAGGAGGATCCTGCACTACAGCTCCCTCTAATGAAGCAATGCCCACTGAGGGGGCAATCTCTGTCTGCCCGATCTTCTTAATTCCAGAAGAGGGAATCTCAGTACCTTCAGAAGATAAATGAGGACGGGAGCGCTTTGACTTATGGACCAAACGAGGGGGGGAAGTCTCTTTCAAGACTTGCTGTGAAGAGCCAAAAAGACCAGGTCAAGACAAGAAAACAGTTTGAGGCAAAGTGAGGCTTTAGAAAGAAGAAATGTACCTGACTTAGCCTTGGAGTTTCACCAGGAAGAGTACTAAATCCTCGTTGGGGGGAAGACTTTCCACCACCAGCAAGAGAAGAATGAGCTGCACTTGGACCTACACCAGTGCCCTAAAGATATCCCGAGGTAGCAACGATTGTTAGTAAACAGATGGTAAGAGGAGAAAACAGGAAGAAAATACTCCCATACCTGAGTTCGATCCTGAGGAGAAGAGGGAGGTTCATCAATATCAACTGTCGGGCAAGCAGGCACCCGTGAGACTATTACCTCTGAGGTTACAGGAATCTCAGGGACTATAGGTTCATTATCTGATACTACCGACGGAGGGGGTGGCTCATATACCGGAGAAGGCTACAGAAAACGTGACTATGAGTTAATTTGGAAGCAATGTACATGAATTCAATTTGGGAATAATGGCTCACCAAGTTACTGCCCTCATCCACGAAGTACAACATAACTCCTGTAGAAGGGTCAAACTGAGAGGAAGGAGTTGCATCCAGGGCAGGAGAAGAAATCACAAACTTCAGAGGAGGGCCATGACTAGGCAAGGAGGCAGATGCCCCAGCCTAAATACAGATAGAAGAAGAAGAAAGATTCAGGCATTAAGTCCAGAAACTATAGAGTTACCTAAGGGTTAAAAAAGGAAGAAAAGGTACCTCTGAAGGGTTAACCTGAGGAGGAGAAAGGCTGGTTTCTCGGGCAAGTGGTGGGGATGCCTTAGGCGGAAGAAGCGTTTCCTCTCTTGCGGCCTGATTCAAATAATCAGATTTAGAGTTCTGTGAAAGCAAGAAGGGGTGTACAGATAAAAAATACAAGTCTTGCCTCGAGTTCTGCAAGGGCAGTATTTTGCAGTTTTTCAGCCTTTTTGTGTATAGCAGCTCTTAATGGCTCCTCTTTAGAAGCAATGATTGGTCTCTTGGATGTTTGAGGTCCTGTTTTTCAAGGAAAACAAGAAGCAATTAGATAAAGGAGAAAGGTAGCAGTTTGGTAAAGAAGAACAGAAACTTACTTGAAGATTGTTGCTTCTTTCTACCTGCCTCGGGGACTGGAGCAGATGGAGCTGATGACTTAGGAGGAGCGACAGTTCTTGCTCTTTTACTCTTTCTCGTAAGAGTTGGTCGTGGGGTTTTGGATAGAAGTGCGGGATCAGGATCTGAAGCCTCGATCACAACCGCTTTCTTTCGCTTGGGTGCTTTAATAATTGCCTCGGGTGTTTCTTCAGCTCCTGAATCTCCAAAGGATTCCGAAACATCCACACATTTCCCAGCTTCTCGTCTTCCAGCCTCTGTTGCAGCTCCATGGAGAATTGCAGCATCAGCTGAGTCATCCTCGGACTCAATGGCTTCTGATTCAACATCCACTGGGGCTGCAGGGTCAAGCAAAAGTAAGGTTAGAAGGACTTCAGAAGGGAAACAGAATCAGGTTAAGAAAAGAAATACCTATCAGAAGTGACCGGTTCTTTTCTTGGATCATCTCCTTCCAATTTTCAAGCTCGCCCGAGCTGGGGTATGACTTAAGGGAAAGTTGACTGAAAAGACGATCATGAGCCTCTTTCAGATCTCCTCCATACTTCTTGGTCCATCTGTCTTCCCATCAAGAAGAGAAGAGCGAAGTACATTCAAAGTTAAGGATGATGGACTTTCGGGCAGCCTGACTCATTACGTCAAGACTGCGTTGGGCAGCTCGGAAGATCACTTCAGGGGGAGTTGGTAGTCGAAATGAAGTGCCACAATGGATAGAATCGAAGAACGGGACGGGAATGGCCTGCCTAAATCCTAACTGCTTGCTGCAAAAGTTAGGATGGTACACCTCCAAACCTCGGTCATATCTGTTACCCCGAACTCCCCAGGCCAAGTCCCTCGGTTGAATGCAGCTAATGAATTTCTCCCTACAAGAGGGGGTAACGTCTTCACCAGGAGCATTTTGAAAGACTTGGTCAGAAAACCAAGGGTATCTCTTCAAGACTGACGCACCCCATTCTAAATCTGATCGAGTCCTACAAACTCTGAAGAAGTAGAAGCAGGCAAAGGTGGAGTGATCTATAGGGGTAGCTTCGGCCAAAATTCGGGCAAGGGCCACACCCTCCGGGAACTCCAAATTGGCAGCCCGAAACTCTGGGAAGTACCATTGAAGCCAGGTTTGTATCATCCAGACAGACCCATTCAGGTTGGTCTCAAATGGCTCACCAAGAGTCATTTCGAAAAGAAGATGATAAAGATGAGAAAGGAGGAATGGGCCTGTAGCTACATCATTGAAATTATGAAGAACTTCTACTAAGGGGATCCATTCAACCCGCACCCTTTAGACTTGTTGGGAAATATATGTTTGTTGAGCCAGTATAAGAGGAAATACATGTGCTCTTGATCTTTATCCACCCGAGAAGAGCTTGCCCCAAAATTCGCCTTTACGAAAGGAATGAAGCCTTTGAAGGAGGTCCCGTAGCTCTTGAAAGTTGCAGAGTTATAGTTCAGAGAAAGGAAAGTAGTGGATGAACCTGAGCTTCCAGTGGTGGAGGAAGGAACCCAGTCTTGAGTGACGTCCACTATCCTGCCCGATGGCCTTAACCCGAAGACCTGGGCCATGTCAAGAAGGGTTGGAGACATGGGGCCCATGTGGAAGTCGAAAGTATTCATGCCCGAATTCCAGAAAAGAAGGGCAGAAGCAAGCAATTCGGGCTTGGGAGTGATGGAAATTTTCGAGAGCATGATTAATTCGTAAATACCATTACTCATCTATTTCTTCTTAAAAGTGGGCTCTAATTCATCAATCCACTGAGCCCAAGCAGGATCGTTCATCAGAGAAAAACCTCGACGGTATGACGACCACTTGGATGAAGAGATGCCCAACCTAGCCAAAAAGGGATTTGGGGAAAACCAATTATCCCTGGCCATGTTGCTTTCTACCACTGAAGGGACCCGGGAGATCCATGCGGGACCCAATGATTGTGCCCCATGCACCTCAAAGAAGAGCTCAGAATGCAAACCTGCCCGAGGGCGATGCAGCTCGTTGAGTAGACGACGCAGAGTGGCGATTCCTTCGCCAGATTCGTAGGATGGTTAAGTTTGGCTAGATCCCGAAGCCATTTGATGAAGTTCGAGAGGGGGATACCAAAGAAGATGACGAGGGTGAAACCTTATCAAGCAAAAAAGCGAAAAAGAATCTGAAAGATTCAAGAGAAGAGAAATAACTGGGAGAATTAGGGAATTTTCAAATTACAGAGAGATTTCTTGCTGTGAACACAGGGGATTGGAGGGTTCGAACGCAAGGGATTCGTGGGTTTTAATAAGGAGCTTTTCAATTAATATTGGCGCCTGGAATTCCAGGCTAAATATCAATTGAAGGGGGCACTGTTTGGATCAAAACTTGAACTTTGGGCCACGAAGGGAGATGGCCCAAAAGGAAGGTCATGAAGGGAAGATGGCCGAAGTCCAGCCGAAGCCCAGAAAGCAGAAATGGCCCTTGCCGACTAGGTGCAGCTCATATGACCACTTGCTCACCTACCCAAAGGCCAAATGGTATAGATTGATCAGCTATACAGCCCATAAAGTACTTTATAGTGGCAGTACAAGTAAAATAGCTGATGAGTCACTACCTCCCAAGTTGCAGTCGGGCAAGTTTGCTGCTACTGAAGGCCAAGCCAGGTTGTCTATAAAAGAAGAAAGAGAAATCAGGAATAAGGACACTCAAACAAACAAACAAATGCAAGCACAAACTCTGCTCAAAGCCAGATTTGCCTTCAAAACGAAGCTGTAGTCAGTCCAAGCCTTCATCCCTCTCGGGATACACCTTCATTCAAACCCTTGTAATAGCTCTGCTACCTTGTTCAAACTTGCTGTAGTATCGATTTCTCCTTATAAACTCATCTCCTTATCCCCCTTTCTAAGCCTTCAGACCCTTGATAAACCACAAAGATAGGACCCTGCAAGACGATCAGACTTGCCCGATAAGGTTAAACCTTGCCCGTCCTTCTTTGTTTCTTGTCTTTTCATTCATTAGCCTAGCAATATGTTGTGTACTTCCAGTTGTATTCAAGTTATCTCTAGCAAAACGACTATCAAAAGACTCTCTCAGCACTTGAATCCGATTTGAATATATCTTCATTATTCAAACCAGATCTAAGTTCTAAGCCCTCGGGCATGTAATCATTTGATCATTTAAAAGTCCTTGGCTTCAAGGCATAAAAAATAACCTTATGTGGACTTAACCCATCTACGACAGTCCTTGATAAACAAGAAGTCCGAAGTTACTTGGGGCGCAAGTAATCGACCTATTCCTTAGTTTTATTTCTATTATATTATGATTATCCTAGAACGCTTGAGCACGGAATGAGTTCTGATTGGAAGCCTCAAGGCCTACATCTAAGGCCCCACAAAGGCACCTATTTGGGTTCATTCCGTTCTGCGGGCTAGAACGTGTGAGTATAAGAACGAGTTCTGATGGGAAGCCTCAAGGCCTACACCTAAGGCCCCACAAAGGCACCCATTTGGGTTCGTTCTATCTCTCGGACTCGGGTAATCAGAAGTATAATAGTTATAAGACTCCTGCAATCAATAGAACAAATATTGTGTGTTCAAGCACTGGTTTAGTTATTGATTGGAAGCCTCAAGGCCTACACCTAAGGCCCCACAAAGGCACCTGTTATAACTAACACAGTTTCTCGAGCATATATATATATATAACTAAAACTCGACATCCATTTCACATCTGCCATGCTGAAGATGGCAGTGGCACGCCTGAGTACTTAAAAGTTAATCTTGATTGTGAGCCTCAAGGCCTATACCTAAGGCCCCACAAAGGCACCTCTCAAAGTTAACTCTGTCCTTCTCTTTCAGACTTGCCCGACAAGCCTTGCCCGTTGAGCCTTGCTCGACGAGCTTGCCCGACAAAGCCCGACAGTAAAGCAGAAGCCCGACAGCAGCCCTCAACCGGCGCCAACCCTCCCGGGGAGCTGTGTGCTCGTCGGCCAGGAGACATCCCCGACGGAAACTCCTGACGCGAACACACAGTACTGGATTTATTGTTACTGTTAACTAGAAGCTCTGAAATGTTGAACATGCAGCATCGAGAAATTGAGGGGTAACAGATGAAATCATTAAGCAGACTGAGAAGTGGTTTTAAACAAGTCCAAAGAGGATCGAGTGTTAAGGCCACGGTCCCAGAATTTTTCAAAGAACTCAGCATAAGTGAAGCTTCTGTAGAGGGGAGGTTGATGATCATCAATCAATTGTGGGGCTGGTTCCATCACGGCATCGACGTCGTACGATGGGCAATAGAATGTTGGGATGGAGATCCTTTCCTTGTTGCAATTCACCACCGCCCGATGGAGTACACTCTTGTAACGATCATTGCTAAGAACCTCTGAAATAAAAAATTAGAAAAAGCGTACACATGCAGTTAGCAAAGGTTTGAAGTTCTACTATGGGAAAAGATTATGGTTTCTTATATTGGAATGGCCGGAACCAGCTTATTCCTTAGAGCAACACCAGTGGTGCTCTAACTAATTCTGAAAGTGTTGGTAGAGAAACTTTCTATACTCGGAAAAAAATTTACTAAAAGTTTGTGTGTCGGAGAATTGTCATGAGAATCAACTAAAATATGACAAGTGACTAGTTAATATTTTTTTTGGTTAACTCTTAATTACCTTCGCGACGATGTTAATGCTTTGTTTACTTCATATCAATAAAGTTTTGGTCTGAGTTGCAACACAAAATATAAGCAGGTCCCAACACAAAACTTATGTGTATATAACTACTGAAATTAATTAGCTACTAAAAATCCCTTCGAACAACACACAAAAATATCATGTAGAAATAAACTTTTTATGTATTTAGCAATTTTTTTTTTATACATATCAATGTAAAAAGAATTGGAGGTCAGGAAATTTTAGGGTCCCACTTTGAAAACTTGCCTAGGGCTCCTAAATTCTCAAGGCCGGCCATGTATCACGATGACTACAACGTTTTACGACTACAATTCAACACGAAATAAGGTGAACGGAATGTGAAAGTTAAGAGACCAAAAAATGGAGTGTAAGAGGCAAGAAACCAAGACTGATTTCAAGAAGATTGCCGCCGACTTCAAAGCGGAAGGCAGAAGCCGGCGCAAGAGTTTTCTATTCTCAATTTCCAACTCGTCTATTTCAAGACTTCTTACATGGAAACAAATTTTATTTTTATTAAATGCGTTTACTTTGTGCCACTGAGATTTGAATTTTTGTTTTAGTTCCTCTATTTTATACTCACGTCTTTTTTGCATGTCACCATAAGTCTTGGTTGATTTGAATTTTTGCAGCAATGCAGGTTGCAACTTTCTACTACGTACAGCACGGCTTTTTTTTTGTTTTTATTCTATAACGGCCAATTTCCCAAAATTTTTTACGTCAAACATCTAATTTTAATTAGCATGGTTGATTGAAATTTTATATGAAAAAATTGCCCAACAACGAAACACATGCAAACTTTTCAGACATAAATTATAAGACGACACATATCAATGCATGCATGGTGTGATTCCAATATTTATTGGCAGATTGATTGACACATGACGTTGCATGCATGGTAGGGCTCACCTCCAAAGGGACGATGACCTTGCTTAATGAGGTCGGGAATGCATGAAGTAGACCAGAAGCCACACGCCTTAAGATCAACTTCAATGATGGGTTAAAAGCTAAATTATCTCTCAAAATTTCCTTCCAAACCCAATCCAACCCAAGAGGAAATTTTGGGCTAAATGCTAAATGTTAAACCAAGGTCAGATTCCCCCCAAAATTTAGCTCAGAAATCGGAATTTAAATTTTTCAATATTTATCAGAATTTAAATTTTTTTTAGATTAAAATGTTCATAAAATTAATTTACGATAGTCTACATATTTTTTTTTAAATTTAATTTAACAAAAAAATAGCCTAAGTTCATTCTTTAATAAACCCGGGCTAAAATTTTAGGCAAGAACGATTGGAGCAGAAAAATTGTTTCAGGGCTAAAAGTTAAATTTTTCGGATTAAAATATTTGGCTTTTAGCCCAACCATTGGAGATGGTCTAAGGACTAGCATAGCCACTATGGGAATCCCCACGTCAACCGCGAAACACATATTCCCATCTGTTATCATGCAATTCAAAGGAGGACAAGTAGAGTCATACGGAAAGAGATCATCTCCGAATCCCTTTCTTCTAATTCATAAAGTTTGGGAATTCGAGCTATTGAAATTTGATCAAACGGTTGAAATTATTATAACTTTTAAAGTTGACTCCTATTTGTAGCTGTTGGATCAACTTTCAATGACTTAGATCCCCAAACTTAATGGATTAGGAGGAATGAATCCGGAGATGATCCCTTTCCAAGTCACATGACTCGTTGGCTTTTTCAGTTAGTGACGTGGATGCCAGTGTGGCACAATAACTATGCCATCCTGAGCATCGGAGTGACGTGGCCTTGTACCGGTAATGGCAACATTAGTACGTGTAATGGTTGATTTTGTTGCTCCAGCTCCTTCTCAAATTCCCAATAAGTTAACTGACACTGTAATTCTATCTTTGGGGTCTGAGGATCTGCCTGCCTTATTATTAATATAAATTAGAAGGTTGTTACGTCATTATGAGCCCTAGGTTGTGTTATAAATTTATAATAATGTGGCAGTCTTTATATCAAAGGGTAATGCCACGGAGACTAAATTTGTAGACAAAATTTGTAAACTAAATGACATGAAAATTGATGATTGGATTATTACTTATGCATTGATAAATCTGCTCATTTCCTATTGATGATACATCATTAGGTTTACAAATTTTATCTATAAATTTAATCTCTCTAACTTACTCTTTATCAAAAGTCATGCAGATCCAAGATAACAAAATCCCAATAGCAATTATGGAGTTTTAACTTTTAAGAAGTTATCAAGGCATATTTACTTTACAAGGTGAAGAATATGTATGATCAGTATTCATCTGTTTACTAATAAATAAATAAATAAATGAAAAAATAGGTGCGTCTATGTTGAAGAATAGAGTCCTATGTCAAAAATATAACAAAATGATATACATCTTATAAGTGAGATGTTCACTTCTTATGTCAATGATATCTTTTATGATTAAACACAAAACCTAATAATCCGTGCTTAAGTTGAGACAATATCGATCATGTTGGTAATGAATTATATTGGGCCTAAAAAGTTTATTTTGTTGCTCAGCATCGAAATAACATAGCTTTGTAAAGGTAACAAAAACAACAATACGTGTTGTGGTTTACTTGGCTCCATCTCCATCTCAAATTCTCAATTAAGTCAACTCACTCCGTAATTGTATTTTTGGGTAGAGTCTAAGGATATGCCTGGCTTATATATAAACTAGTCTCTCTACACATGCTCACATGCATGTGAGACGCCTTTGTTTAATCATGACCACTATCCCCCACCTTGAAATGTGTTGGGTTCACTATTCAAAAAATCAGCCTAGGCACTACGCGGTTCAACTAACGGATGTATGAATTGTAATAAAATACAAGTTTGTGTTTGAGATTGAAATGTTTTAAAAATGGTGTTTGAGGCTACAAATTGTACTCAAACTTGAGAGAATAAATCCCAATGCCGTATACATCAAATAATTTACAAATTATACCCCACTACAAGAAACGTTAGTAGGGGCAACAAAATTTGCATCTAAAAATATTGGGTAAATTACACAGTAGCCCCTCAAGTTTTGAGGTTTATTACAACCCCATACAACAACTTTAAAACATTTCACTTTCATACCTCAAGTACTATTTTATTTCAATATAATACATCCGTTAGATTTTCCATCCATTAATCCGTTAAATGCTGACGTGGCTGCCACATTTGTGCCACGTGGCTACCAAATATCTGCTACGTGGCAAAAAAATAATTTTTTATTTTTTTTTAAAAAAAAACCCTGAATTTTCTCAACCAAAAAAAAAAAATTGAAACCCACATCCCGTCCCCCCCCCCCCCCCGCGCCCAGCGACCCTCCCCCCACCTCGACCCAGCTCCCTTCCTCCCTCTTTTTCTTCTTCTTCTTGCAGATCTGGGTTTCTTTTTTTTTTATTTTTTTTTATTTTTTTATTTTCTTCCTCCGACGACCCTTCTCCCGTGCCCCCACCCCCACCCCCACCCCGACCTAGCTCCCTTCCTCCCTCTTCTTCTTCTTCTTCTTCTTGCAGATCTGGGTTTCTATTTTTTTTTATTTTTTTTTCTTCCTCCGACGACCCTCCTCCAGTCCACCCCCCCGCGTGCCCAGCGACCCTCCCCCCACCAGAGCCCATCCCCCAAACACCCAGCCCCTTCTCCCATCCGTCATCACCCGAGCCTCCCCCGCAACCTTCAATCTCCATCTTGCTCCAAATCCGTCAATCTCCATCCCAGAAGCCAAAAACTGGAAAAGTTCCAAATTTTCCCACACTCAACAGAACACATAGAAATCCAAACATTTCCTACCCATTTTCTCTCAATTTCCCTCTAACCAAACACACCATGTTGTCTTTCGAAAGAATATGCAAAGCCTACCCATTCAATTTCAAATCCTCAAAAACCCAGCAAAACTAAAAAACCAAAAAACTAAAATATCCAAAATTTTCCCCTCACCCTCTATCATTTTCTCAACAACCAAACACAACCCAGAATCCCAATTAAAAAAAAAAAACTTGAATCATACAAACCCATTTAGTTGAAACCCATAAAAAAAATAGAAAGCAAATTCAAGAACAATGGGAAAATTATCAGCCACTGGAACGCAAAATCAGAAGCATAATCGATTCGATTCAACTCGGAATCTGACCGAGCAAGCCCACCGTGGTCCACTGGCAGCTATTTGGCGGAGCTGAGGTTGCTCGGTGCGGTGTTTGATGCGCTCGGGGACAGACTGGGCGAAGACAACCTGGAAAGGTGGACCAGCTATTCCAGCTCTTGCTCTGCGAGTCCAATGACTCTTCTCCTTATTCGAACCGGACCACCCTTTAAAACCTTCAGTGCTCGAGGGAGAAGATGGGTTCTGGGAGGGAGATGAGTTGGGGGGGAAGATGGGTTCTGGGAGGGAGAAGAGGGGTGTGGAGGGGTTGCGGGGAAGGTGGGGGGTGGGTTCTGCATTTTTCATTTTTTTTTGTTGAGAAGATTCAGATTTAAAAAAAAATTAAATTTTTTTTTGCCACGTGGCACACAGGTGGCAGCCACGTGGTACAAATGTGGCAGCCACGTCAGCTCTTAACGGATCAATGGATGGAAAATGTAACGGAGGTACTATATTGAAATAAAATAGTAGGTGAGGTATGAAAGTGAAATGTTTTAAAGATGTTGTATGAAGTTGTAATATACCTCAAACCTGAGGAGGTATTATGTAATTTACCCAAAAATATTTATTAGAGGCGAATATCTTGAAAAACCGCCCCTAACAGAAAGGAGCGCGGAAAATGTATTCACCTCTAAAAGAGGCGTTGCTATTGTTATTAGGGGCGAATAGTGTCAAATTTCTGCACCTATTAGTCTTATCTACCACGTTGGAAAATCTTATTTAAAAATATACCACTAATATCTTTCAACCATTTAAGGCAAATGCTTCCGCCCCAAATACTTTCAATATAATAAAAAAATATATATGCATAATCAATAAAATATTATCTATTTGGTTGATAAATAATTTCTTTTGAATAATTCCCTGTTCTCATGTGTTGCAAAACCAAATACAACTCTTCATCTTCTCCAGAAAAATAAACCTTTTCTTCAATCCCTTGTTCTTAACCTCTGGTGAAGTTTTCCAGAATAAATCTCGAAACCATTTCTTCTCTTGACTTCCCTGCACTGACGAACGATTTCAACTTGCGTTCTTTCTCAATTAGCAACTGTAAATATAGCGAAGAACAACTATTAGACTAAATCATAACCGCAATTATAAAACAAATAGAACAATAATAAAACTTCAATACCACATACAGTTAAATCTACAACCAAAATCTAAAAGTATAAAAAAAATCCACAAACAAAATCCATTAGAAAGTATGCACCTCTACAATAAAATTTCTTGTGAAAGACTTTAAACATATCGATTCAGGAATACATAACCAACTGCACTTCAACCTCTTCCATCCTTAAATTAACCTGCAGAACAGAAGGTTTAGAGGAGAAATAACCTTGAATGAAACTATAAAGAACGAGTTTTGCTCTCCGTTGAATTAATGCAAACTGTTTGTACCATACTTGACCAATCCCAAAACTACTGAGCAACGGTCAACGTTATACTGTCAAGGACCCAGAAGAGTTTCTCTCCAACCAGGAGGCCAATCACAGCGCGACACGTGTTGACATCAGAAGCCAATCATAGCGCGACATGTGTCAACATCAGAAACCAATCATAACACGACACGTGTCAATGTCAAAACAAAGCTAGAAACTCTCTTCTATAAAAGGAGATCATTCTCTCACAATATTTCCTAATGTCATTTGTACTAAATCATTCACTAGTACTCACTAAAGGAGAGCTTGAACCTATGTACTTGTGTAAACCCTTCACAATTAATGAGAACTCCTCTACTCCGTAGACGTAGCCAATCTGGGTGAACCACATACATCTTGTGTTTGCTTCCCTGTCCCTATCCATTTACATACTTATCCACACTAGTGACCGGAGCAATCTAGCGAAGGTCACAAACTTAACACTTTCTGTTGTACCAAAATCCTCACTGATTTTGTGCATCAACATTTGGCGCCTTCTGTGGGAAAGACACTTATTCCCAATCTCTTTAGCTTTGTTAAGCTGGTTTCCACCATTCGACACTCTTTTATGACCAGGCATCCCTTTCCAACATGGGGAGTGAAGGAAGCCACAACACACAGAATGACACCCATCTTGCACCTGGTGTGAAGCAATGAAGGAAGGAACAAAAGAAGTTTGCTCTTCAGGCTAAAGTCGATGAGCTGGAAGCTCAGAACAACAAGATAGCAATGAAGAATGAGATCCTCCAAGAGCAGTATGAGAAGGTCTTCGAGATGCTCCACGAGGCTAGATATACTAAAACACACGAGCTCATCACCCATGTGGAAGTCAACCATCAATTGGGTGCCCCACAACACGGAGGGTCATTTGCCCTCGACATGGGTATTCCTGTTGAGAAGCGAGCTACTCATCGAAATGGCGACCAACATGAGACTTCTCTCAACCCAGCTGCTTCGACCCTGGAGCACAACTCTTGGGAGGCAAACTAGGCCAGGCAATACAAGTAGTACAACGACCATACCCGGCCCTAGTTAATCACCAAGTTCTTAAACATGATTGCATAATCCATACACGAGTCATGTCCTTACCTTCATTGTTGGAACGAAAAGTTTCTGTAGATGTTTGCGTTGTCGAGACATTACCAAACGATTAGAGAAAGTCGATTTTACGATATCTCGATAACTCTAGTGACAAACACGATCGAATGACAATGGTACATGCCACAAACTATGTGTCATACTAGAATGAGTTGTATCAGAAAGGTGAGGATGGTTTATTGTTACTATGCCTCGGCCCGCAGGAGACTGCCCAAGCAATTGCAGAAGTACAAGAAAGAATATGCGGAGCTCATCAATCTCGACGCATGATGTGTTGGTTGCTTCGTCGACCCAGATATTTCTGGCCGAGTATATTGAAAGATTGTATCGAGTACGCACGAAGATGTGTACAATGTCAGATTCATGGGCCAATACAAAGAGTTCCGGCATAACTACTTCACTTGGTTACCAAACCCTGGGCATTCAGAGGATGGGCCATAGACGTAATCGGTAAAATAACGCCATATTTTAGAGCAGCAAAACATTCATGGATACTTGTGGCGACCGACTACTTCACTAAGTGGGTCGAAGAAAAGTCATATGTCGAGTTAACGTCTAAAGAAGTCTGTAATTTTGTGGAAGAAAATATTGTAACCAGATTCGACGTGTCAGAAACAATCATAACGGACAACGGTACAATCTTTACATCCGACAGATTCAAAGAGTACACGGCGAGTTTAAAGATCCGACTCGAACAATCCACGCCGTATTACCCACAAGCAAATGGATAGGCCGAAGCAAGTAACAAAGTTTTGATCGACATTCTTGAAAAAATGATAAAAGAAAAGCCTGGTATGTGGCATTTGAAATTAAACGAGGCTTTATGGGCATATCGGACCTCACTCCGATCAGCAATCGGGACGACCCCATATGCGTTGACGTATAGGCACAACAAGATGTTACCAGTCGAGTTGAGTATAAACTCGCTGCGAGTAATTGAGCAAAGTAGTTTGTTCAATGCCGAATATAACCAAGCCATGAGACAAGAGTTAGAAGATTTAGAGGAAGGTCAGCTTGATGCTTATAATTTATTGGTGGCACAAAAAAAGATTGCCAAACGAGCCTATAATCAACGAGTCAGACAACAAACGTTTGGCGAGGGAGAGTTAGTTTGGAAAACTGTGTTGCCCATAGGAATCAAAGATCCTAGATTTGGGAAATGGTTGCCGAAATAGAAAGGACAGTTTTTCGTCCATAAAGTTCTCGGCAATGGGGCATACCACCTTAAGGATCGAATCGGCCTAATTCATAAGTTACCAATCAACGGGAAATTTTTAAAGAAGTATTATCCAGTCACTTGGGAGACGTGAGAATAAAAAGTTCATTTCATTAATTTTGCAAAAAGGCGTTCAAGCCAAGTTACAATGATCCCTAAAGCCAAAATCCTAAGGGGTCAAAGGAATGAAGGCTTCAAGAACGGCCTTTAGTTCCAACCACCTGATGCGAAAATAAATTAACGCACAAATTAAACCCTATTTGTGACAATTGTAGTAATGATGTAAGTAGGGATCGTTCTAGGCCGGGGATTAACTAGGGATGCTAACCAAAGTAAAATTAAATTAACAACATAAAAACAAAATTTAAAACACTAAACTAAACTCAAAACACTTAACTAGAATAACTTAAAATAAAACTAACAAATAATCTAGAACAAATCAAAAGACTCAAAATAATTCAAGACTCTAGAAAACACAAACTAAATTGATTTCTAACAAATCTAACACTTTAAAATAAATGGGGGATTGATTTTTTTACGAAATTGAATTTAAAACAGAAACTTAAAAACAAACTTCAAAGAAAATATATTTTCATGAAATAAAATGATGAGACGTTAGTTAGAGGGTTCCTTATCCACACATGAATATATGCATACAATTTGATTCCCAGTTATGATTTCAACAAACGAATAAATGACAACGCTCCAAGTTAATTAGGTCTGCTTAAATTAACTTTCAGATTTCCCTAGATTCATTGAATTGGACGGAATACGCATCACAACCAAATTATTCTTATCAAGTTCCCTAACTATGGAATACGCATGATAGAGAGACATATCAAAGATCATTAAGTTTAATGGAAATCATAAACATCGACTAGGCATTCATAACTATGGAATACGCATGTTAATCCAACCTAGGGTTTACTAAACACAATCGTGACTAGCGATTTTTACTACTCATGAATATAAGTTTATAACGATTAGGTGAAATTCCCTTATATCCTAGCATCAAGTCTAAGCATGTAAATTAAGTGTCGACCCTCAACCCACATACATAAACAAGTTCTTAATCAACACAGAAAAGTAAACCACATCCAACATTCATAAATTCATAACTGGAGTAAATCAAATCATAATAAACATTTATCCATGGTTTCAAATTCCCCTCTAACTAAACAGAAATTAATTACACATGTTTAATATAATTGAAAAGCAAATTAAATTAAACATGAGTTTAAGAAAAATAAAACCAAATGAGGAAGCCTTTCTCTGCGTCCCAGCTGCCTAAGGTTCCTGCGCCTGTCTCCTCTCCCAAGGCAGCCTTCTGCCTTGCTCTCGCAGCTTCTGTCTCGCTGCCAACTTTCCCGTCTCGCTCTCTCTCGCCAGCTACCTTCCTCCAATCCCCGCTGCTGTCTCTTCTGTCCGCGCATGCTGCCTAAGGCAACTGTCCTGTTGCATCCGTCCTCCCCCGTGCGCCAGCTGCCAAGGACAGCTGCTTCTTCCTTCCTGCGTGCGCCAGCTGCTTCTGCCGTCCTCACTGTTCTCTTCTTCCGCGTCTTCAAGCTGCCAAGGCAGCTTCTATCCTTTCTGCCCGAGACCCCCGTCCTCACTGCTCTCTGCCCAAGGCAGCACTCCGTGCTCTCCCACCTTCCCCACTCTTTCTTTCCGCCCCCTCACTCCCTGCGTGCTCTCCACCTGCACAGTTTTTATTCCCCCCCATGCCAGCTGCCTTCATGCAGCTTGTCTGACCTCCCACGTTGCTTGCTGCCAGCTGCAAAGGCAGCGTGCTCATCTCCCCTTCCAGCTGCAAAGGCAGCTTTCCTTGCTGTTATTCTTTTTTTATTTATTTCCTTTCTTTATTTTTTTTTTCGTGCGTCAGTCAGTCCCTCCACTTCTTGCATTTCTTTTATTATTCCTCTTCACCTTTCTTTATTTTCTGATTTTCTATCAGTCCCCGCCAGCTGCCTAAGGCAGCTTTCCCTTATATTTCTTTCTGCCTTATTTTTCTGCCAAAATATTTTCTTAAGTTACAACAATAAAATAAGTGAGCAAGGTAGAAATGACGAATTTATTACTTAAAATCACACTTGTGCTATTTTTATTTTCTTAGCTAGATAAATTCGATAAAACACAAAAACAAAGTAAATAACTCAAAAATATGAGAAACTAACTAAGAAAAGACGAGAGAATTTGATGTAAAAAATGTATAAATATGAGCTTATCAAATACCCCCACACTTAGCTTTTGCTAGTCCTCGAGCAAAACAACGAAAACATGAAAAAAGTAATAACATGAAAAACATTAGTTTCTCCTATGTGACCCTCATAGAACTTCATTCGAGAACACAAATCATCAAGAACCATAGCTAACACCAAACAAGCTAATAATCCAAGTTCATCTTCCTTATTCAAATATTAGCAGTAATCTTTGAATCATCCTTGAAGTGTAGTGTGTGAAATAGCCATGCTAATGCAATTTCAAATTTTTATTTTTAAAATCACCATATGCAAACTAGCGACCTTCTCACTGGATATACACTCAATCACACATGTGTTTAGTCTTAATGTGTTTCGCTCAAAGAATCAAATGTGAAAGTTCTACCATAAGCTTGCATAAAGATCACTTCTCCACAATCATAATTGCAAAACTTAAATCAAGAGGAGTTTTATTGGACGTAATGAGGTTTAGGGCGAGGGTTATTGAAACGAAAGAATAGGTAAACACAAGTTCCAAGCTACATTGCAAGCAATTCTTTTGTTTAGATTTATAAGAACTCAAGCTTTCCAGCTATTCTTCTAGTCACCTCCAACCACAACCTTAAACTGAAACTTTAAAACTTTTTATTTTCTTCGTAAACAAACTTTCTTTCTTTCTTGTTTTTTTTTTTTTTTTTTTCAAGCAGAAACAAATATGAAAAACCCCCACACTTATTCTTTTGCCAAACTCCCTCCGAGTACTTCACAAACACTTCTCATAAGACAATTTCACATTACTCATTAGCTCGCTTGGAAAGGGTAAGGAAAAAATATTTCAGGCATAAGGGTAGACATATCTAGTGATAAGAAATAAAAGGCTCACATATACGGCTCAAATTGGCAATCTAATGATATCATTTTTCTTTGGGAAACAAGGTTATTTGGGCCATGGTGGTAAACCTAATGCCTCTATCATTTTCAAGTTCATGCAATCAATGACAAATATTTCGAAAGATCGTTATGCAAGTTCTAGAGAAGTATCTCACATAAGTTCATCACACATGAAAGAATAAGAGTGTATGAAAAATGCACACACTTTCAATAGGCTCAAAAACTCACATAGGATGTATATGGTCACTAAATTCACATATGGAGCTTTAAATCATGCTTTAGTTTCACATCAACAAGGCTATGTGCGTTTAGTTTTTCAAAGATAATCAAATATGTACAAAACTAACACGAGAATTAGGAATTTCACACAACACATGTTAACTAAGTTCTTGATCATCATGGTTCAAATTTTATCCAATTATATCATTGGGTCGGGAAACTAACAAAAATCTAATTCAAAACAATAAGGAAAACAAGGAAATATTTTTTTTGGATTTTTTAAATTTTCCGATTTTTTTTTTTTTAAAACAACAACTTAATTAAGAAAATACAAAGCAATAACATGAAAACAAATGAAACCAGTTCAAAATCGAAGGTACAAAAATTTTCAATTTGGTCATTTTTATACTTTTTACCCCCACACTTAAACTAGACATTGTCCCCAATGTCAGAAGATATAATAAAATGCAAATAAAAATAAAATAAATAAATATAAAGAAACAAAATAAAGCAATAGGACTGAAAACTTCCCTAATTTGCAGTAAAATCAAGCGATGACCCCCCAAGCTAAAATTCTGCAATCAACTTCAAGGGTGGAAATAACCAAAAGTTCCTGCAAAGAAAAGAAATAATTCAGTTAAGTAACACAAGAAAATGTAGAAAATGCAAACGAAAAATTGAAAATCACGATAAAAGACAATGAATAGAACTAATAAGTGATCATTGGTCGTGCTTGTTGACTTTCCACAGCTTTGAACTCGAACTGGCCTAAGGAACTTCTTAGCAAGGAAAATGAGACTTGATTGGTGGTGGTGACTGATGCGTCCATATGTTGTTGAAGCTTCTCGAGCTCTTGGTTTCAACTCGGACTCCTTCTGCCGGGTTGATTGAGTCTGCAGGCTGCATTCTTCTCTGCTTGTTTCTTCTGCACGGCAGGTAGGCACGAGGTAGAGGTGGTGGTCTGTTTCTTTGTTCAATCTGTCCAAGTGCCGACCGATTGCCTTCTTTCTCCTTGACTCGCAGGCAAGAGCAAGGGTAAAGGAAAAACATGCCATGAGATATCTTTGCCTTTGACTCTGATGATATGAGATACTTTTGCTTTTGAAGAAGTATCGTTCCACAGGTTTATTCTTGAACTGGGCTGGGGAACTTCTTAGCAAGGAAAATGAGACTTGAGCTTGATGATGAATCAGCACGTTGTCTCCACATGCTTCAAGTTATCACTTTCACTTGCCTTATCTGTTCTCCAGGCAGATGTGGCATCTTCTTCGGAAGTACATCAGCGGTTGAAGATGAGCACTCGAGAGCAATGCTAGGTAAGCAATCAGGAAGGATTTCCAGGCAGTCGGTTCTTAGATCGGAAGATTGACACCGAGTGCTGGCTGATTGCTCGCTTTCTCCTTGTCACAAAGACAAAGAAAAGGACAGGGAGAAAGCATGATATGAGATACTCTTGCTTTCAACCTTCATGATATGAAATACTCTAGCTCTTGATGACTTATTTGCAAAGGTATCCCAGGGAATGAGAAACACAGAGTAACTCGAGAGGCTTCGTTGGGAATGCATTTTCGGAGATGAAGAAGGGTTGAGAGGGTGTGTCTTTGCTGTGGAAGGCGAAGGTAGATACTTATAGGATTTCTCTTCACAACCGGAACTATTCTCTTACCCCTGTCGGCAGCCGGTGGATGGATGAACAGTACAGGTTACGCGCTTTCTGAAAAAGCTACCCGTAATTTGCGCAAAGCTGACAGCGTGCGTGACGAATGACGACAAAACTGGAAAAGCTGCTCGCCTCGTGATTCCTGACCGCTCCGTCTTTTGAGAGAGGCGCCCGACTTTTGAGAACGGCGTCCGACTTTTGAGAACGGAGTCCGTCTTTTGAGAAAGGAACCCGGCTCTTTGATTTGTGAGATTTGCCTCTTCGACTTCTGAGGAGCGCCTCTCTGATTTCTTCTTTTTATAGAGGCGCTAATTTTGTTCCACAACACACTTGAACTCCCTCCTGCAAACACTCCCTCCTAGTACTTTTTTAATCTTGATCAGTTCGACCTCTTCTTTTTCTTCACATCTTCAAATATGTCTTGCCCTTCTGACCGTCGCCTTAACTTGAATATTGGGGAAGATATTGATATGTCTTCTCCAACCAACATTTGGCAGCCGTCCTTCATATCCCCAAATGGTCCTCTTACAGTTGGGGATTCCATGATGATGAATGAAACAACTGCTTCGGTGGTGGCCAGAAATCTGCTCACTCCTAGAGACACTAGGATACTTTCCAGGCGGTCCGACGAACTGGCTGTTCAGGACTCTCTGGCCTACAGCGTCCGATGCGCAGGCTCAGTATCAAACATGGGCCAGCGCCTTCTTGCTCGATCTCGTCAGGTTGAGTCGTTGATGGCTGAAGTGGCTAGTCTTCGGCAAGAGGTCAGAGTGCTTAGGCATGAGAATAAGGAGTTGCACATGCTCGCAACTAATTACTCAACAAGCATGAAGAGGAAGCTTGATCAGCTGCAGGAGTCCGAAGTGCGGATTCATAGTGATCATCAACGGTTTATGGCGTTACTCCTGAGGTTTATGTTGCCTTCGTCCTCGGGAGCTGCACCAAGTATTGAGGCTCCGAATGATCCAACTCTGGCGCTTCGTCTTTCTAGGGCTCCGTCGACCTCCGAGGCACCACCTACCAACGACCAATGAAAGCTATTAGTTCACATTATTGTAAAATATTCATGCTTTTAAGTTTATTTAATTATATATATAAATATAAGTATTTTTTTTTTATTTTTTAAATATCAATGTAAAATAAGTAAATCAACGTAAAAAGACTATGTTTAATCTCCCAAACAAAAATCACAACTAAATAAACAAAACAAAATGAAAGCAGTAAAGAGAAGGGATGAGACTTCGGCCATATCCCCTGGTTCATTGCTTAAACCTAGAAAGCTTAATGGCTGAGCCCAATGTTTAAGACTGCTTCTTAATTCCCACAACCGATGAAGGTTATCTACGTTCGACGGCCACTGAGGTGGCTAGGAAATATAGATAACACCCTTCATCGCATAGAATTTTTGATGAAATGAGTAATTGGACACCTGACATTTAATATCTTTTTGGTTTAGAATTCTAAAGTAGTAAGTTAATAGAATGGTAATGAAGGTTCTTACGAAGGCCGAAGTAACCTCCTATGGAGGACTGCCGAGATTCCGGTCTTGGGGATGAATCGGCGTCTCCGCCGTCCCTTCCATCTCGACAATAGGTGCAGCTTCATGCCCCACATTTGCTTCGACAGCAAGAAAGTTGACTTGGCCAGCCATTTCGATCATCGGCTGAGGAATGGTGGATGACAGCTTGGTCAGTTGGCAGCACTTCACCAACAATAGTTCTTCATTCTCGTCCCCTTGGACAGAAAAGGGTTATTCATTAGTTGAGAGGTCCAATTAAATAGAAAATTACTAACAAAAATGGTCGTACATCTTCTTCAATGACGATTATTGGTTTCTTTTTTGGATTTGGGCATGGGTTCTTCTTGGACAGAGTGGTGATGCGAAATATATAAGCACACAAATTAAACCCTCTTTTTATCAAATGTAGTAAAGTATGTAAGTAGGGATCGTTCTAGGTCGGGGATTAGGAGGGATTGCTAAATCACTTGGAAACTGACTTGAAAATGTAAAAACAAAGTTTAAAACACTAAACTAGACTCAAAGAATGCAAAACTATACTTTAAAATACGAAGATAAACAAAAAAATTGAAAATAGCAACCAAAGACTCAAAACTGCATTAAAAACACTTTCTGGGCAGTTTTGGGACTCCAACACAAACTTGGACGAATTTTGGTTTTCTAATGAACTAAAACACTTAAAACATAATCTAAGACAAGTTCTAATTAATATGACTCAAAGAAATAAGATGGGGTTGATTTTGGACGAAAATAATTAAATTAAGACATGAACAAAGTAAACAGATTCTTAGGCAAATTTGGGTGAATCAAAACACTTAAAAACACAAACTAAAGTGATTACTAACTAATCTAACACTTTGAATTAAATAGGAGATTGGTTCTTGACGAATTTGAAAACAAAACAAACTTTGTAAAACAAAACAGATTGTAAATGAATTTGAATGAAACTTATGGATGGAAGGCTAGCTAGGAGGTTCTTCTCCACACATGTCACACTTGCATACAAAACGATTTCCAGTTGCTTTTCGATAAACTATGAATACTCAACGCCCCAAATTAACCGTGAATTGCACTAATTAACCCTCAGTTTTTCCACAAGTTATTGGGTTGGATGATTGCATACGACAACCCAAAACATTCCCTACAAGTTCCCTACATGAATTGCATAATAGAGATACAAGCAAGAATCATTAAGTTCTATGAAAAACATAAGCATTGACGAGGCACTCGTTACTATGATTTGCATGAAACTTATGCCAAGAATTTACTTAACGTGATTGTGACAAGCAACATTCACTACTTGTGAATATAAGTTCATAACGATTAGGTGAAACTCCCTTATATTCTAGCGTCAAATTCATGCATGAAAATTAAGCGTGCACTCTCAACCAACATACACAAATCAGTTTTTATACGAACGGATAAGTAAATTGAATTCACAACTTATGAATCACAACTGGATGTAATCAAATCATATTGCAAGCATGAACATAGTTTCGAATCACCCCCTAACTAAGAGGGGTTTAGTTCCTCATACTCACAAAGCAAAGATGCATAAATTTAGACATTAAAAACAAAGAAAGAAAACACCTAGAAACGCTCCAACACTCCCAAGGCTTGGGCTTAGGCACGGCACCAGGTTTCTTCTTCTTTCTCCTTCCTTGCAAGCTGCGGCACTAGAGGTTTTGGACAGGTTTTGGGTGGTTTTTATGGTGTAGAATGGATGGGGAATGGTATGGAAATGTTTAGGGTTGATGGGTGGTGTGGCTAGGGGTGATTTTTGGCTGAATTTGGAGAGAATGGTGGTGGAAAACTCACGGCAAGGAGCAAGGATCAAATCTGTCCCCTTTGATGAATATGGGAGGTGGTATTTATAGGCTTGAGAGAGGACCACTTCATTTCCTTTGCATGTGCAGCTTGTGTGGGTGTGAGTTGTCATGTTTCCCCTTTACATTTACACACACATGCTTCATCATTTCAACCACAAAGCACACATATTTTCTGCCATGCTTTCCTTTACATTTACACACACATGCTTCATCATTTCAACCACTAAACACCCATATTTTCTGCCCATGCCGTGTGCTCCATGTGTTTGCTGCCATGTTCTTTTCTTTGCCATGTGTTTGCTGCCATGTTATCATCCTAGCTATTACACTTGCACACACACATGTTCTTGCATCATTTCAGCCATAAAACAAGCACAATTCCTTCCCCTTTGCCGTGCCTTTCTTCCACTTTGCATGTGGGTGTCTTTGCATGTGTTTTGTGGCAGAAATGTTGTGTAATGATGAGGGGTTGTTGCTGCATTTGTGTGAAGGATGATTCCAGCTCCTCTTTGCATGTGTGTGCTGCCATGTTTCATCCTAGTTGTTACACTTGCACACACATCTGCCCAAAACGTCCATCCTCATGCATGCAATCCATTTTAGCCCAATTTTGGTCCAAAATGCACTTTTCTTGCCAACGTTGTTATTAAGACCTACAAACATACGAAAATGACTTTAAACGCTAAAATAACTAAGGAAACACAACGTAAACGCACAAGAACAAGCCAATTAAGTGGCATAAATATGCTCCTATCAAATTCCCCCACACTTAGCTTTTGCTAGTCCTCGAGCAAAACAAAGAAATAAAACGAAACAAAACAAATAAAACACAACCTAAACCTTCCAACATTTGCCTCAGGGATTTCCAATGCACATGACATGTTAAAAATCATTATCCCCCACAGATTTGAATCATCTTACACTTAAGCACATACTTAATCATAGTCACTATTTACTTGTTCACAATTGATCGATTAAAACAATGTTTTTGATGTAGTAACATGCCTTAGAGAATTTACTCAATTCCTTACAAAGTATGCACTCAATTTTCACTCAGATTTTCTAACTACACACCCTATACTAGTCATATGTGAGAAGATTGATGTAGATATGAAAACGAACACTCACATATATGTATCACAAAGAACGCAATTTCTGGAGTTAATAAGCATGTTCAGATATGATCTCATGAATGGAATGCTACTACTTAGATGCGAGAACCAGTGACACCATATGCTCATACCAAATTCAAACTCCACAAATTGAAACACATAACACTCAAGATAGAAGTCAAGGGTTGTAACGGGGCTTAGGGTAATGGTTAACAAAGGAAAGATAGGGATAACAAACGTTCTTAAGGCAATAGCAAGAAAAGTAATGAAATCGAAACTTAGAATTCACTTTAGAATGCAGAAATCAACTTTTAACACAAATGGAAGATTTGAGCAACACTTAGGACCGAATTCAATGTTTTGGACCCTTTCTTCAACAAACAACACTTTAGAACTCTTTTTCATACATTTTCACAACTTTTTTTTTTTTTTGAATGTATTTTTCTTTTCTTTTCTTTCCACCCGTGCCTATGGCTCACTACTTACATGAGAAACACTTCCCCCACACTTGTTTTCTGCCAAACATTACTCAACAGGAATTCAATTTGAATCATGCTTTACTATGCTTTAAGAACAAGGGTATGGATGGTCCTAATCTAGGCTAGGTGGAGATGATGTGATTAACAAAGAAAAACAGGCTAAACAAGGCTCAACGGGGTTTACACTTGAACATATAATGAAGTAGTATACATGGCAATTTGGCTAAGGTGGTGGTCACTACACAACTTCTTCTTGAATATGTGTTATGCAAATCAATAGCATGCTTTGAATGAAATGGGCATGAGTTCTAGCATTTGGAACTAAATGATGAAACGCCTTCTAAGTAGTAACCAAGCAAAGAATAATGAGATCATGCAACGACTTAGAAAACAATAATGCACAGATTATCAACTCTCCAAATAACGTTTAGGCTCAAGTCTCACAAGGTTGTAGCGTTTGTTTGAGTTCCTTCCTTCAAGAATGTTACAAAAACTATTTTTTCCTTTATGATTGCATGTGAATTCATGAATTATAACCACAACCAAGCATACACCAAAGAGTAAATCAAATGTTCATCCATGTTTATAACTCTCTTAAACAGTCATGTAATTAAAAACCATATCCTCATCATTGTGTTGGAAGGTACCCTAAGACACAAACAAACACACAAAAACAACTCTTTTTGGGTTTTTCAAAACAATTTTTCAAATTTTTATGAGATTTTCGAATTTTTATGTCAAAACACACTAAAACACTCCAAAACAGCTTAAAAACACTTAAAATAGCAAGGAACAACACTAGAAGTAATGGGTGATAAACTCCTACGAATTTCATGCAAAACAACTTGGTTACCCTCCCACACTTAAATCAAACATTGTCCTCAATGTTTTAAGCATAAACTCACACAAAAACAAGCAAACAAACAATTAACGAATAAACATGACAAGTATGGCAAAGTAAAAAAAACAGACAGAGTAGAGTTTAAGAACGCAAATCTGGTTATGGAGAGATGAGTTTGTTGACTTTCCACAGCTTTGATCTCGAACTGGGCTAGGGAACTTCTTAGCAAGGAAAATGAGACTTGATTGGTGGTGGTGATTTGATGGCCTTGTACGGCGAGGCTGTGCTCTTTGGCGACTGATGCGTCCATATGTTGTTGAAGCTTCTCGAGCTCTTGGTTTCAACTCGGACTCCTTCTGCCGGGTTGATTGAGTGTGCAGGCTGCATTCTTCTCTGCTTGTTTCTTCTGCATGGCAGGTAGGCACGAGGTAGAGGTGATGGTCTGTTTCTTTGTTCAATCTGTCCAAGTGCCGACCGATTGCTTTCTTTCTCCTTGTCTCATAGGCAAGAGCAAGGGTAAAGGAAAAACATGCCATGAGATATCTTTGCCTGCGACTCTGATGATATGAGATACTTTTGCTTTTGAAGAAGTATCTTTCCACAGGTTTATTCTTGAACTGGGCTGGGGAACTTCTTAGCAAGGAAAATGAGACTTGATCTTGAAGATGAATTAGCACGTTGTCTCCACATGCTTCAAGGTATCATTTTCACTTGCCTTATCTTTTATCCAAGCAGATGTGGCATCTTCTTCGGAAGTACATCAGCAGTTGAAGATGAGCACTCGAGAGCAATGCTAGGTAAGCAATCAGGAAGGAGTTCCAGGCAGTCGGTTCTTAGATCGGAAGATTGACACCAAGTGCTGGCTGATTGCTCGCTTTCTCCTTGTCACAAAGACAAGGAAAATGACAGAGAGAAAGCATGATATGAGATACTCTTGCTTTCAACCTTCATGATATGAAATACTTTTGCTCTTGATGACTTGTTTGCAGAGGTACCCCAAGGGATGAGAAACACAGAGTAACCCGAGAGGCTTCGTTGGGAATGTATTTTCGGAGATGAAGAAGGATTATGTATGTCTGCCTTGCTATGGAGGGTGAAGGACGACATTTATAGGAATTAATAACCGGTACTATTCTTTCACTCTTGTCGGCACCCGTTGGATGATTGAACAGTAAACTTCACGTGCTTTCTACTTCACCAGAAATCTTCGACAGATTGCCCGTAATTTCTGCAAGGTTGAGTGTGCATGTGACAGATGCTGACACGTCTGGATAAAGCTAATGCCTCTTCGATATCTGGAATCGGCGCTTCGACAAACTGCCCGTGATTTCTGCAAAGCTGAGTTTGCGTGTGACAGGTGCTGACGAGGCTGAAAAAGACTGGCACCTCTTCGATATCTGGAATCGGCGCTTCGACAAACTGCCCGTGATTTTTTCAAAGCTGACTCTGCATGTGACAGATGTTGACACGTCTGGAAAAGCAGATGCCTCTCCGATATCTGAGATCGCCCCGTGGTTTCTGAGCAGCCCAGCTTTTGAGAAAACAGACGTCTCTTCGATCTCTGAGCTTGCCTCTTCGATTTCTGAACTTGCCTCTTCAATTTCTGAAGCTCTGTCGAGTGCTGATTTTTAAATAGAGGCACGCATCACATTCCAAAGCATACTTGAATTTTCCGCCTGTAAAAGCTCCCTACTTGCACTTCTAAGAACTTGATTTGTCCGACCTCTTCTTTTTCTTCACACCTTCAAAAATGTCTTGCCCTTCTGACCGTCGCCTTAACTTGAATGTTGGGGAAGATATTGATATGTCTTCTCCAAACAACATTTGGCAGCCGTCCTTCATATCCCCAAATGGTCCTCTTACAGTTGGAGATTCCATGATGATGAATGATACAACCGCTTCGGTGGTGGCCAGAAATCTTCTCACTCCTAGAGACACTAGGATACTTTCCAGGCGGTCCGACGAACTGGCTGTTCAGGACCCTCTGGCCTACAGCGTCCGATGTGCAGGCTCAGTATCAAACATGGGCCAGTGTCTTCTTGCTCGATCTCGTCAGGTTGAGTCGTTGATGGCTGAAGTGGCTAGTCTTCGGCAAGAGGTCAGAGTGCTTAGGCATGAGAATAAAGAGTTGCACATGCTCGCAACTAATTACTCAACAAGTATGAAGATGAAGCTTGACCAGCTGCAGGAGTCCGAAGTTCGGATTCAGAGTGATCATTAACGGTTTGTGGCCTTACTCCAGCGACAACTTCTGCCTTAGTCATCTGACGCTTCACCAAGTGTTGAGGCTCCGGAAAATCAAACTCTGGCGCTTCGACTTTCTGGAGGTCCGTCGAATGCTGAGGCACCACCTAACCAATGAAGGCTCTTTCCTGCTTGTTTGCTCTTGCTTGTATTTTTCTACCTTTCTACCTAATGTTCGTTTTCCATGAAAATTAATGTGAAAATACCTTGCATATCTGTCAATGTTTCAAAAATAAACCCACACCCAAAAATAATTAAATCAACAACAAATAAAAATGACAATCATGGCAAAAAAATGCAAAAAAAAAAAAAAAAAAAAAGGAAGGTTTTTATAAACGCAAAACTGATTGTGAAGCGATTCATAGATCTTCCTTATTTGAATACATGGGCTGCCTCCCAAGTAGCGCTTGCTTTAACGTCGTACAGCCGGACGAAGACCTCATTCACTCCTCATTAGGGCCCACGGCATCCAAGGATGCTTCATTTCCAACCTCCCTTACGAACCACTTCATGCTTTAGATCTTTGAATGGAAGTGGATAATGATCCTTCCTGATTTTTGTGCTTTGCTTCCCTAAATGAACTCTCCCACCCCTTTGAATGCACCTAGGTACCTGCACCAAACAAGGTAACAACCTATTATTCGAAATGGGAATTGAAAGTGGAGAAGATGGCTTACCCATGTGCTGCACTGAAGTGGCAGCACATTGAACAAATGCACAATGGGTATTCTCGGCCAGATTTGGTGATTTGGAGGTTGAGACGTGCTCCTTGTGCTTTAATCCAAGTCCCTCCTTGATTGTGGTGCGAGAAACATCCCTCTTGATTGTTGTTGAACATTCCTGCCCTATATTTTCAATTACATCAATAGCACAACAAGAACGAACATCATTAGTCTTCTCAACAGATTCAGAAATCTTAAAGTTAATCATATCACCACCGAATGCCATGGTTACTGCTCCCTTGGCCACGTCAATCTTGGTTTGAGCCGTTTTCATGAAAGGTCGTCCAAGTAAGAGCGGTGATGGTGAAGAGTGTCCTGAATCCTCCATATCAAGCACATAGAAATCTGCAGGAAAAATTAAGTGGTCTACCTGCACCAAAACATCTTCCAACACTCCTTTTGGATATGCATTAGATCGATCGGCTAATTGAATAATCACACCATCATTTTTAAGTTCTCCTAGATTCATAGATGCATAAACAGAATATGGCATGACATTAATTGATGCACCTAAATCTAGCATAGCATGCTCAAATCTTGTATTACCAATTACACACGGAATTGTGAAACTACCCGGATCTTTGCATTTAGGTGGCAGCTTTCTTTGCAACATTGCAGAGACATTTTCACTTACATGTACCACTTCTTTCTCCCGAATACGCTTCCTTGTTGTACAAAGCTTCTTCAAACACTTGGCATACTTTGGAATTTGCTTAATAGCATCAAGGAGTGGGATATTGACATGCACTTTTCTAAACGTCTCCAGAACATCTTTTTCCTCCTCTTCGTTCTTGGCTTGCAAAAATCTGCTAGGGAAGGGTACATTTGGAGGAATAACATTAGAATTAATTGGAATTGGAACTTTCTTACTTGAGTTGGACGGATTGGATTGTTTATGGGATGTAGGAGGCTGCGGCAAGGGTGTTTCCTTCCTTGCCGTGGCCTTGGCTTGCGGCAAAGGTGTTTCCACCCTTGTCGTGGGTTGCTTTTGTTCTTCCTCTTCAATCATCAACTCCTCCACCCCGTTAGAACGTGATTTGGAGTGTTGGGGGTCAGATCCTACGTGCTTCCCACTTCGCAAAGTTATAGCTTTTGCAGATTCGAATCCACCTTTTGGATTGACCACGGTTGAGCTAGGCAACTTGCCTTGCTCTCGAAACTGCCCCATAAACTCGGCAATTTGCCCCACTTGCTTCTCTAACTCGTCCACCTTCTTGTCCCTAGTTTGCATGCCCTGCGCCATATAAGTTAGTAAATTAAAAATCTGATCATTATCAATAGAAGAACCTGATTTTTGGGCGGGTTGTGCTTGGGGTTGAGTTGGTGCAAACGGCTTTTGATAGAAACCAGGGGGTTGTTGCCTAAATGTGCTTTGTTGTTGGCCTTGTTAGGGTTCTCGCCATTTGAAATTTGGATGATCACACCAACCGGGATTGTAAGTATTAGAAAAGCGGTCCTTCCTCGGTTGGTATTGGTTGCCAAATCCCACGGCATTGAGGGTCTCCCAACCTCCATTCTCTATCAATTGTGGGCACTTGTCCGTAAGGTGTCCTTGCATGGAGCATACGCCATAAGCTGCCACGTTTTGCACTTTTTGACCTTCCACCACCTGAGAAAGCAAAGTAGTAAGGTTAGCCATTTGATTTTGAAGTTCGGTTATGGCACTTACCTCATTCACTTGGTGTTGCCGTGGGTTGCTCATTTGTCCAACACCTTCGTATTGTTGGGCATTCAACGCTCGATTGGAGATTAATGTATTGGCTACCGTGGGGGTCTTGTCCACCAAGGCTCCTCCTGCCAAGGCATTTAGCATTTGACGTTCGATTGGTAGTAGCCCCTCGTAGAAGTATTGTAGAAGAAGTTCCTCCTTCATCTGATGTTGTGGACATGAAGCAACAAGAGATTTAAAACGTTCATAGTAAGTAGGAAAAGATTCACCTTCATCTTGTTGAATTCCACTTATCCTTTTTCGTAGGAGGATGACTCGAGAAGTTGGGAAAAACTTCTCCAAGAAAGCCCGTTTCATGCTCTCCCAAGATGTGACCGTTCTGGCAGCTAATTCATACAACCAATCTTTCACCTTTTCCATGAGAGAAAAGGGAAACGCCTTCATCTTCAATATGCTCCCATCGACGTTGATTGGAGTCATGCTTGAACACACCACCTCGAACTCTTTCAAGTGTTGTTAGGATCCTCCATGGACAACCCATGGTACTTCAGAATGTGGTGTAGCAAACTTGACTTCAACTCGAATTCCTCGGTCTTTCCTTGGGCCACCGCAGGGTATTGTATGCATAAGGGTGCGGCATTGTCCAATCCCGAAGCCGAAAGCTCCTTGATTGTACGATTGTCTTGTGCCATGACTTCCTCAAATTCACCCATTCTTGCCGTGGGTATCTCTTCTTCAAACTCAACTTCAGCTTCTGAATTCGAACTTGATTCACTAGGTTCTAGATTCTTCCTTTTTCGTCTCAATTCTCGCTCGCAATCGTCGTCAAAGTCTAAGATGTGTTCACGAACCGGATGAGAACTCCGAGTCATAAACTAGTACCTAAAAACAAGAAAACAAAACAAACTCAGAATCTGGAACGAATTAAAACAAACTGAAATAAAACAATTCAAAGGATTAGCAAAGTTGCTAATCCCCGGCAACGGCGCCAAAAATTTGTTGCGAAATATATAAGCACACAAATTAAACCCTCTTTTTATCAAATGTAGTAAAGTATGTAAGTAGGGATCGTTCTAGGCCGGGGATTAGGAGGGATTGCTAAATCACTTGGAAACTAACTTGAAAATGTAAAAACAAAGTTTAAAACACTAAACTAGACTCAAAGAATGCAAAACTATACTTTAAAATACTAAGATAAACAAAAAAATTGAAAACAGCAACCAAAGACTCAAAACTACCTTAAAAACACTTTCTGGGCAGTTTTGGGACTCTAACACAAACTTGGACGAATTTTGGTTTTCTAATGAACTAAAACACTTAAAAACATAATCTAAGACAAGTTCTAATTAATATGACTCAAAGAAATAAGATGGGGTTGATTTTGGACGAAAATAATTAAATTAAGACAGGAACAAAGTAAACAGATTCTTAGGCAAATTTGGGTGAATCAAAACACTTAAAAACACAAACTAAAGTGATTACTAACTAATCTAACACTTTGAATTAAATAGGAGATTGGTTCTTGACGAATTTGAAAACAAAACAAACTTTGTAAAACAAAACAGATTGTAAATGAATTTGAATGAAACTTATGGATGGAAGGCTAGCTAGGAGGTTCTTCTCCACACATGTCACACTTGCATACAAAACGATTTCCAGTTGCTTTTCGATAAACTATGAATACTCAACGCCCCAAATTAACCGTGAACTGCACTAATTAACCCTCAGTTTTTCCACAAGTTATTGGGTTGGATGATTGCATACGACAACCCAAAACATTCCCTACAAGTTCCCTACATGAATTGCATAATAGAGATACAAGCAAGAATCATTAAGTTCTATGAAAAACATAAGCATTGACGAGGCACTCGTTACTATGATTTGCATGAAACTTATGCCAAGAATTTACTTAACGTGATTGTGACAAGCAACATTCACTACTTGTGAATATAAGTTCATAACGATTAGGTGAAACTCCCTTATATTCTAGCGTCAAATTCATGCATGAAAATTAAGCATGCACTCTCAACCAACATACACAAATCAGTTTTTATACGAACGGATAAGTAAATTGAATTCACAACTTATGAATCACAACTGGATGTAATCAAATCATATTTCAAGCATGAACATAGTTTCGAATCACCCCCTAACTAAGAGGGGTTTAGTTCCTCATACTCACAAAGCAAAGATGCATAAATTTAGACATTAAAAACAAAGATAGAAAACACCTAGAAACGCTCCAACACCCCCAAGGCTTGGGATTAGGCACGGCACCATGTTTCTTCTTCTTTCTCCTTCCTTGCAAGCTGCGGCACTAGAGGTTTTGGACAGGTTTTGGGTGGTTTTTATGGTGTAGAATGGATGGGGAATGGTATGGAAATGTTTAGGGTTGATGGGTGGTGTGGCTAGGGGTGATTTTTGGCTGAATTTGGAGAGAATGGTGGTGGAAAACTCACGGCAAGGAGCAAGGATCAAATATGTCCCCTTTGATGAATATGGGAGGTGGTATTTATAGGCTTGAGAGAGGACCACTCCATTTCCTTTGCATGTGCAGCTTGTGTGGGTGTGAGTTGTCATGTTTCCCATTTACATTTACACACACATGCTTCATCATTTCAACCACAAAGCACACACATTTTCTGCCATGCTTTCATTTACATTTACACACACATGCTTCATCATTTCAACCACTAAACACCCACATTTTCTGCCCATGCCGTGTGCTCCATGTGTTTGCTGCCATGTTCTTTTCTTTGTCATGTGTTTGCTGCCATGTTATCATCCTAGCTATTACACTTGCACACACACATGTTCTTTGCATCATTTCAGCCACAAAACAAGCACAATTCCTTCCCCTTTGCCGTGCCTTTCTTCCACTTTGCATGTGGGTGTCTTTGCATGTGTTTTGTGGCAGAAATGTTGTGTAATGATGAGGGGTTGTTGCTGCATTTGTGTGAAGGATGATTCCAGCTCCTCTTTGCATATGTGTGCTGCCATGTTTCATCCTAGTTGTTACACTTGCACACACATCTGCCCAAAACGTCCATCCTCATGCATGCAATCCATTTTAGCCCAATTTTGGTCCAAAATGCACCAAAATGCACTTTTCTTGCCAACGTTGTTATTAAGACCTACAAACATACGAAAATGACTTTAAACGCTAAAATAACTAAGGAAACACAACGTAAACGCACGAGAACAAGCCAATTAAGTCGCATAAATATGCTCCTATCAAGTGGCCACCTTCCCCACAACGGTAGCTACTGAGATAACCCGTAGGAGTAAAAACCGGTCCCGGAATTACAGGCCTCTCGACCAATAGAACGACAACTGGTTCGACCACGGCCGAAACAATAGGGGGAACTTCAGTCGTCTGAGCCATGAGAGGATTTTGCAGTTCTCTCGTCGAGACCTCAATGGTAAGGGGAGAGAGAGAGATACGCTATGAGCAGTTACCCCTGTTGTTTGACTTGAGATCACAAGAATTTTTCGCTCTTCTTTCTTTGCCTTCTTTTTTATGTGTTTTAGGGGAGGGGCAACATTACCAGCTGCTTCTATCTCTGGGCGAGGTCGTTTGCTCGGTGTGACGGGTACAGTAGTGGCCACCAATAGGGTAAGAGAGGTTGCGGGAGGTCGAATAGTTGCAGCCTTCTTTAGAGGAGCAGGCTTCTTTTTTGCTGCAACTGTCGCGGCCGTGTTAACCCGTTTTGTTAGACGACTCACTGAAAATAAACTCACGTTAGGATAAAATTTTGAGCAATAGATAGAAATAATTAAATGACGTAAACCTTGGGCTGCTTCTTTGGATTTTGAGGCTGGAGCTTTCTTTGAACGGTCACTGAATATCTTTTTGACAATATCCCCGACTTGTGCACCAAAAAATTCTTGGACGTATGAACCCCACCAATCAGCAAAAGTGCTAGTACTGTAAGTTTCAGGGACTTTCGGCCGAAGGTGGAGTATCGTGCACCTTTCTTGAAATTCTCTCTCGACCTCTCTACACTCTCTTTCCAATGAACCAGAGAAACGTTCTCGACTTAGAAGAGATTGGGAGGTGAGTAGAGGAGGAGCTGGTCTAGAGGCCAATTGGAGACTTAGCGCTTCAATGGTTTTCAAGCTGGGGATTTATGGCCTCAGGGTGGCGAAGTAAACTTGCAACTAGAGCTGGAAAACCCAAAATGGGCCATTCTAGTGTGGGTCAATTTTGGTGAAAGTCGCTTCGGCTAAGCAGCGCATGAGGTTGGCAAGGATGGCTGAGTAAGAGCTAAGGTGTGACCACTAGCCAGGGCTTCGGCCACTGGCATGTTCTCAATCAAACATTTATTCAACTTAGTACAAACAATAAATTTGTTGTACTAGTAGAATATGAAGGTTTCATATTCCCTCTTCCATAAGTTTTCCTCCCCTCGGCCAGCAAAGTGGTGGATGAGAGTGTTATAGTTGAAGAAGTTCTTGTGCAGCTTCTAGACTTCTTCTTTTAGAGTTTCTTGATCTTTCTTTTTTAGGGCTTCGACGACACGTTCTACAAATAATGCTTTAAGGTCTAAGTAGAATTGATACCCAGGGATGACGACATCAACTAGAAGACTAGATGGAGAAGTGCCAAGGATGACCGATATGTTGAGCATGGTTGGGCTAATGGGGCCGAAAGGGAGAACCATTGTGTTGGTGGCCAAACACCAAAAACTCAGGGCTACCGTGAGAAGCTCCCAGTCCATAGTAATCTCAACAATCGAGAGCTTGATTATAAATGCTAAGAGTTTTCCATTCTGTGCTGAAGAACTTCTCTATTCGTTTGACCCAAGCTGCCTAGGATGCAGTGGTCGAGGGCCAAGCTCCTCGAAGCCTAGTCAAATCCCACTTCGACCAATCATACCCCTAGAGCAAGGGTTTCAGGCAGTGGGCTTTAAGCATTTAAGTAATGCATATTCAAAAGACCCAGGTGAAGAGACCGAGGTTTCGAGGTTTAAGGATGAGTAGGCTACAGAATCGTCACGTGGCGGAGCATCTGACAAATTGAGATCGGGTGATCGTGCTTCATAAATGCACATGTGGATGGAACATTTAGGATTTTTCGTTGTCCTTAAGGGATTGATTTGACTTCTTCAAGGTCGAAACTCGGCCAAAAAGTTATAGGTCGAAGACTTCAAAAGCAAGGAGGCAATGTTTGGGCCCAAAATAACAATTTGGGCCAAGAGTAACAAAATGGGCCAAGACTCCTGGACTAACGATCTTCCGGGGGTATCATGGGCCGGCTAGGCACCTTGTCTAGTAGGCTAAGGTCAGATCCTTTTGCGAGAAGGATTGATTTGGATAAAGATGAAGACTGAGTCCTTATATCACCAGGGGTGTTAATACTGAATGCATTAGGAGTCAGGGGATGAATCTGGTTCATTATGAAGGTGGGTTCAAAGTCCCGATTAAATTAGGATTAGCCGAGTCCTAGTTAGATCAGCATAAGGAGTCCAAGTCCGAGTGTGGTTCTAACTCAACCAGGAGCAGGTTCACTGCTATAAATAAAAGAGGCATCGCACCATTTTACGCGATCTAATTCTACACACAAACTGTCCTATGCAAACCCTCGCTTTATGCGAAACCTCTCAACAACTTTGAGATTTTTATTTTCTTTTTCCTGCCGACACATCTTCAGTTTGGATAAACAGCACTGTGAAGGCAACCGGCGAACATCTTTAGTTTAGATAAACAGTACTATTATCGTAGAATCAGCCGACCACGGAGCACCTTAAGTTTGGATAAACAGCACTACGTCGAGGATGATTAGTTATCTATCCAAGTCTCGGTCGAGAAGGATTTTTGAATCCTTATTGGCAGAGGTCATGTCATTAGCTTTCTCGGTGAAGTAAGGTGTTACAAGTTACTACATTCGACACATTGAAAGCCGAATTTGATATTGAACTTCGCAGAACTAGCAGCCTTGTCTTCAGGCTCTATAACCCGAAGGCCGAGACATGTTCCTTCCTTAGTCACAATCACAAGATCAAGAAGTCAACAGCAAGCCCAACGCAACATCAACACATTTTACTCCCCGGCCGAGTTCGGCCGACTAGTTGGCAGGCCCCACACACAACCGAATGACATAGTTAGCTTTTTAATTACTCTACATGCGCGCCACGTAGGCTTGGTAGTTTTTAGGGTCAACAGTTTTAAACCGTCGTCGTCGTATCACTAAGGCTGACTTTTCGTTATCCCTGCTCGATAGGTAGGTCTTGCAGTTAAGCTCTCATCTACCTTTGCACACTAGTATTTACCATAAGGAAGCAAATACATTATAGATATTCATGTGTTATATTGATAGACTTGATGAAGAGATTGTCTTCATATCGCCCAACTTAGATCTAAACTCAATAGAAAAGTATTGAATCAGAGTTTTCCAGTGGCCAATGTCATTATTGCTTAAAACTGAACCGAAACGAACAAAACTGAATTTCTTAGTTGATTTGATTTTTAGTCATTAATTAACCAAGCTTAATCGTAGCATGCTGCTCACGCGTAGTGTTGATTAAACTAAAGTGAATACTTCTTTTTTTTTTCTAAATTTGAATTCATTTCCACAGGTAAAAGAGGAAAAATAGATTTAAGATCTCATGACTTCATTTCCGCAAGTGTTATATGTGATCCCAATGATCTTTCCATTTGGTAATTAAATCTTTTGGGTAAGAAACTGAGTTTCATAACTTTCATTCATAGAATAGCACAATACATTAAGACAAGAAAAGGATTAGTAAGTTTGGACCTCGGAGCCCTACTGCATGCGGTTCCAATTATAGGCAAACAAAATGTATGAAAAAACCTAATTCCTTCCATGGTCGAGTTTCATCAGAGCAACTCCACCCCTAAAAATGCGCTGGCACCCAGCCCATTTAATCCACTCAAATGAATAGTGATTGACCCCAATGAACAGTAATTGGCCAAATGCAACTCTATCTCTAAAAAATGCGTTGGCACAAATGCATCCCCACCCCTAGAAATGCGCTGGCACCCAGCCCATTTAAAATATTGTTAATTTTTTTATAAAATAATTAAAAAAAATTAGTTTAAATTTCGGATAGGATTTTTAACCAATCTTGTCACTCCACGTGTCATTATCCGAGAGTACTATTTGTGAATAGATTTTCGATAAGATTTTCAACCAATTCCGATGTGCCACTGTCACTATCTGTTTACAATAATTTACACAAGATTTCAATCAGATTTTCAACCAATCTTGTCACGCCACGTGTCATTATCTGAACGTACTATTTTTTAGATAGATTTCCAATAAGATTTTTAACCAATCCCGATGCGTCACATGTCACTATTTGTTTACAATAATTTAGCCAAGATTTCAATAAGATTTTCAACCAATCACGTAGTGTCACGTGGCATTGTCCATAACCTTATCATTTCTTTTTTTTTTGTCCATGTAAACCCACATCCATCCTAATTCATACACCAAACTCAATCCTTCTTTTTAGCTCAAAATCCTTCTTTGTTTTTAAATTTTGAGTTCTTACAATGTCTTCTTCAAGGAGATTGTATGAAATCAATTAGCAACAGAAAAAATTGTTGACACAACAGGAAGAATTGTTCAATCTCGAGGAAGGTGGAGATGAGGCTTTCGCAATGGAAGATGATAAGGATGATGAACATAAAAGGCAAAAGACCTCACATTCCTGTCGTGTCATGGAAGTTGTGGGTCAGATATCCCAACCCAGCTGTGCCGCAAACTTGAATAGAAAGAGAGAAATACGAGGTAAAGATCTCTTGGAAGATTCTTTTATCCCCAACAGTTTATTCCCTGATCATATTTTTAGACGTCGTTTTAGAATGCAAAGAAATTTGATCGACAAAATCATGATTGCTATTTGCAACCATGATCCTTACTTTGTGCAAAAAAAAAATGATGCTTTTCATGTTCTAGGTATTCTTCTTGAGGAAAAAATTAATGTTGCCTTGCAGATGCTTGCATATGGAGCATTTGCAGATCAAGTGGATAAGATAGCGAGGATGGGAAAATCAACTATTTTGGAGTCCTTGATGCGGTTTTACTCCGTAATTGAAGCCCTCTACACGAATGAGTACCTCTAGAAACCCACACCAATGGACATGCGAAGGCTTCTGAAGAAGGGTGAGATGCGAGGCTTTCCTGGCATGATTGGAAGCATCGACTGCATGCACTGGATCTAGAAAAAATGTCCAAGTACGTGGCAAGGAGCTTATGGCGACAGAAAATGAGCCAAAAATATCATTTTGGAAGCGGTGGCTTCATTTCATACATAGATTTGGCATGCTTTTTTTGGTATTTTAGGAGCTCAAAATGACATCAATGTCCTTACTCAATCTCCAATGTTTGACGAGGTGCTACAAAGAAAAGCATCAAGAGTCACATATTGGGTCAATGGCCATAAATACGAATGAGCGTACTACCTAGCAGACGACATTTACCCAAGGTGGGCAACGTTTGTCAAAACAGTGCCACATCCACAAAGTGAAAAAGAAAAATAATTCTCCAAATGTCAAGAGGGGTGTAGGAAGGATGTGGAGTGTTGTTTTGGTATCCTGCAAGCCTATTGGGCGATTGTCAGGTCTATTGCCAGAATGTTTAATGCCGAGGCTCTTCGATCCATCATGATGACTTGTATCATTCTCCACAACATGATTGTGGAAGATGAGTATGATTATGATGCCATCGATGAATACGAGCTGAACACGATGAACAACTCCAAAACACGTATCTATTGTGCTCATGACTGCATCGAAAATCCCGTGCAACACGAGCCATTGGAACGGGATGAACGTTACAATCAATTGATCATTGATCGGTACACTGCAATGCAACGACCATACATGCACTTAACCTGTCAAAGTGGCTTGACTGAGCACCAGTAAGGATTGCAACAAGGTGAAGAAAATTAAAAGGAGCTTGTGGTGGAAGAATAAAGTTCTTAGTTTATTTGGTGTGTTTTTTTAAGTTAATTTGGTGAGTTTATGTAATTTTATTTGGTGTGTTTATATAAAGTACTACAAATAAATAAGAAATTACATCAAGCACTAAAAATAAATAAGGAATTACATAAAGTACTAAAAATAAATAAGATATTACATAAAGTACCACAAATAAGTAAGAAATTACATAAAGTAATAAAAATAAACAAGATATTACATAAAGTACTAAAAATAAAGACGAAATTAAATAAAGTACTAGAAATAAATAAGAAATTATACAAAGTCCGAGGAGCTAGGATATATGGTGCTAGGATCTTCGTTGCTAGGATCTGTGTCGCTAGAACCCCATCAACTTGTTTCCTCATCTCTTGCACGCCTCCTTTGCACCATGTCTCTTTTTTCCGATATCCAAAAATATTCAGAATTTGGAGACATTCCTATTAGAGGCTTGTTCATAGTGTCATGATCTACTTGAGCCATCCTTTCTTCTCTAAGCATCTAGCTTTCTCGATTAAGTATTTCTCTTTGTCTTTTATTAGCCGCATCACGTCTCTCAATAGCTGGTAAGATTGCTTCCATAGTCGTAGCTTTTGCCTCATCTCTAGCCACTTCCTGTGCCATGTTCAGTTCTCCTTGGCAAGCAAGTTCGTCCATATATTTTTTGTCGTCTTTTTTGGAAGAACTCCTTTTTTTTCTTTGCCGCCTTTTTACCTTGAGGGCTTAGGGACCGACGAGTCAGCTGGGTCTCTGGCATTTCTTCAGGCATCCCTTCCCGCTATTCAAATATGCCACATTCCTGTTTGGCCGGGCCTGCTTATGGCGAACTATGTAGAGGGATGGCGTGCATGACAACTTCTGGACCGGTTGGCACAAGTTTGTATCTAGGACAATCTTTGACAACATCCCAATATTCCCATTTGGTGAATGATTTGTTCTTGTTCTTCGCATTGTAGAATGCTTGTGCTTGTAGTGTCTATAAAATATGGGATAAGAAAAAATTATAAAATGCGGGTGTAACACAAATAAATAAATCAAAATATTGATGCAGGTGGAATACATATAAATAAATAAAAATATTGTCACCTGTTCCGCTAAACTTCTCCCATTACTCAGATTAGTGGAAGCATGAGAGAGAGCGCTTTTCCAACAAGTAAAGGATATGTTGAGTTTTTTCCAATGACCTTGAAGACCTTGACTACTTCTTGTGCGATCTCCAAGGCTATCGCAAAACTTTTAAGTAATTTTGCTCCACAGTTCTCACAACTGCATCTCATTACCCGTAAGCAAGTAATGAGTAATTGGAACCCAGCATTGACACAATGTAACATCTTCGATGAGCTTCCACATAGCTATTTTTTCACAAAAAAGTATATAAAAGCTTTGGTTGAAAGCGTTGAAAATATTGAAATGTGGTGTAAGGTGGAAGATGATGGTTAGGTATTTATAGAAAATAATAATCATTTTTTAAAAAAATAATAATATTTTTAAAAAAAAAATTATGTATTTTTAAACAATTTTTAATAATTTTTAATTAATTTTTAATAAGTTAATTAATCTGGACCGTTGGATTTGAAAAAGATTCAAATCCAACAGCTCAGATGTGGACACATGGCCAACGGTCATAATTCTGATTGTTTTGTATTTTTTTTTTCATTTTTTAGGTGAAAATCGTGGACCATTGATCTTGGGATCGGACGGCCTAGAACGCGCCACGTCACTAACCGTTGGGTTTGAATTTCAAATTTTGTTGACCTTTGGAATTCCAACAGTCCAGAAAACTAGCCATTGGAAATCCAACGGCCTAGAACGAGCCACGTGGCTTCTCCTCGGTCCAAGTTAGTGCGCTGATACGGCGGGCCCCGCCGTGCTTTTCTTGTCGCCAACACGCGCCCACTAGCGCGTGTATCCCACGCACTTGACGCAAAAAAAATCAGTGGGCCTATGCGACGTCATGCTGACCCCAATGTTTTCTTGCTGACTTTATGCGACGACAACAAGTATTCGTCGCACAATTTTTTTTTCCTATCCTTTCTATTTTGTGCGACGAAATTTTTTTTCCATCACGCAAGTACGTCTTGTGCGATGAAATATTGTTCGCCGCGCAAACTGTTTTTTCTACTGGTGACTATATGGACTCCGTCTCAGGAATATAAACTGATTTGTATTTGGGACAGTATGGACTCAGATCATCTTCTTCTTCTTCTCGTTTGTATTTCATCATCTCTATAATCTCCGAGGGCCAAGAGAAAGATTTGTTGAGCTCGCCAAAGGCTTTAGTACCTGTTTGCAGAAAATTAATGTTATCAAATGATAGAAATAAACAAGATTGGATGAAGAATACCCCACAATATCAAGAAATGTAGTACACACATACGGGGTAATGTTTCAGATAAAATTCTTCTACGATCCATCTTGGCATTCGTAAAAAAAAAAAAAAAAAAAAAAAAAAAACATAATAAACAATAATCAAACCACGAAATGTAACCACTAAATACATGTAACTTGACTTGTAATTTGGATTTCTTACAGTTTCCCATTCTTTTTCTTTTTTCTTTCAAAGCGACTGGTCTTTCTCTAGCTTACATGCACCTCATATAATCATATTTCTTGCGATTGTGAGCATATAATATGAAGTTCAAGCAAGAACATATAACCTCTAATTCATAAACCTATAATCATATTAAAGGAATCTCAAGTACGTGTCGTCAGGAAACCTTGATCCCTCATTACGACACCACTAACGTCAACTCTGATCAAAACCCGAAGAAGAATTTATCTTGCTACACAATAGAGATTGAGAGAAAGAAGAAGAAATAAACTGACTAAAAAAACTAAATTCATTGAAAAAAATGATGGATGCATACTAATAATCCAAATAGGGGAGCGCATGAACCTTGTTGTATGATATTTAATTTAGAATTTAGATTGTGTTGGATTTAACTGACCTCAAAAAAAATTGGAGTGAAAAAATATGGCGTGATAAAATTGGCGTGGAAGAAGAAACAAGGGAAGAAGCAGGATTGAATGGGGAATGGTGAATGAATAAGAAGACTCGTATGCCACAATCATTATTTAATTCCAGCTTTTTTTTTAATTATTGGTTTATTAAATAGTTTTTAATTTAAATTAAATTATAATTAATTTAAATGATGTGGTTGTCCATTTCGAGTCTATACTCGATGGCCTCCTACGAGATTGCCTCCGCTCCATTCCCCCCTAAATCGACATGGTCTCGTGGCTTAGGTCCGTAACCAGACCACTTCTACATGATCTGCTCATAACCCTAACCAAAAAGGACGAAGAGTCGTATGGCTCCACCCCAACTCGCCGTCCTCCTTTGAGTTGTGTCATAAATCGCCGTCCTTCTTTGAGTTGTGTCATAATGGATGAGATCATGTGTTTCGCAATTGACGTGGCAGAAAAGGTCGGCGTTCCCGTCATGGCTATCCCCATCATCAGCGGTTGTGGCTTCTGGTCTTACTCCTGCATTCCAAATCTCATCCAACAAGGCCACCTCCCCTTCACAGGTCACACACTCTCATTCTTCTCTCGTATTCTTTTCCAAATTTCTTTTTAATTCAATTAAATTTTTGCTGGAGTTGGACATCATGATGCCACATGTCAAAACTATAAGACCATATCCAACCCTTGGGTTAAAACCTAAATTTTTTGGATTTTTTAATCCAAAAAATTAGGTTTTAACATAGAAACATGTTTTTTGCTTCAACCCTTCTGAGTTAAATTTTTAGTCCGATAAATATTGAAAAATTACTAAACTAACACCATGAAACTCATGAAACACTATGAAACACATACAACAATTTCTTTTAATTACTTTAGCCGTTGAAATTAAATTTGGACCATTAGAATTTTTTTTTTATCGTAGGATTTAATCATATTAGATCTTAGCCATTGAATTAAATGAATTTATAAATATAAAATTAAAAAAATACATATATGGTGGCCAGCCCCACTAACCCATGGAGAATCTTAGCCTAAATTTGCCCTAGAAATGAGTTCTGGGTTAAAACTCATATTTGCCCCAAGGGTTGGAGCAAGTTGGGGTGGTTTAGAACCTAAAATTTGAGTTTTACTCCAAGGATTGGAGTAGGTCTAAGGGTTTTAAAGGTACGTAGTGCTAGCTACACGTCTACAACAATGAGCAATGTTATATATTTTGTATTCCCCATTTCTATCACATTTCTAATAGAGATAGAGCCCATCAATATGTAAGTGTCATCTCTATTAGAAAAGTAGTACAAATAAAAAATGTGATTAGAGTAGCATTTTTGATATCATATGACATGATTATTTTCCATTTTGTGGGATGAAGCCCTTGAGTTCAAACCTCTTTTATAATAGTTGTTAATCAAAATATAAAGTACTATATTAATGCTTGACGACAAAATCTTGCAATTCTTTGTTCTTTCTTTTTACGATATGTCAATTGAGAGTTAGGCAAGTGAGAATCAAAGAGTGGCTACTAAATTAGGAAGACAAATTGTCTATTTTATTTACTTGATTTCGTCAAAGAATAAAATTTGATGAATTATCACATTAACAAAACAAAGAAAATATATCTTGTGTCCTGCAATATTTAAACATTTAGATACATCAAATAGAATGAGGATCCTCTTCAGATTCTCTTTGTGAGGATCTCATAAATCCATCAATCATGTCCGTTGATCGTACATTGTGCCATCAGAAATCATTTTAAATTTTTTTTTAATTTAAAATTGAATACAAATAGTATCTAACGAAAACTGGCCTCACGATGTACGATAAACAAACACGATTTATGGATCCCTGGGATCCTCATAAAGAAGATCCGAAGAGGATGGCCGTTCCATCAAATGAACTTATTTTGTCGTGGCTAGTAGCATTTTTTATACCGCCAATATAAATAGGTCTCATGTGTACCAGTATACGTGGTGCAACACTTCCTAGCAATTATTATTATTATTATTATTATTAGGGAGACTTTGGATGCGGTCCTTAGTTATGAATATTCTTTGATTGAAGCCTTGTTGGTTTTTAATTTTTTATCCAGATCCCTGAAATTAATGTGATAATTTATTTCTTTGTACGTTACTATATTTTTTAAATTATAAATTAGAAATTTTAGTTGTTTATATAAATGAGATTTTAAATAAAAAATAATAATTTGTGGGATTAAAAATATTAAAAATACAAATATACTATTGTGTGTGTGTGTGTGTGTACATGGGTACATTCATCAAAATTAACCAAAAAAATTATTGTATCAAAACATGGGTATATTCTTCAAAAATCACAAACAAAAAAAAAGATATTAGACTTAATAACATTAGTAAATTTCTTCGATTAAACTTAACATGGATACAGTTTAAAATCAAAGAAAAAAGAATGTACCCATATAAGTTTAAAAATGGATTAGAAAAAAATTGAATAGATTATATATAAAGGGTACATTTTATATATAACAAATTGGTATATTTAAGAATGAGTACATTTTAAGATTAAAAAGTTTTATATGAATGGGTACATATAATTAGCATGGGTACATTTAGCAAAATAAAAAGTACAAATAAAAAAAATATATGGGTACAAATACAAATAAACTTTAAAAAATATGGACACAAAAAGAAATTAATGTATGGGTACAAATTAAAACTGAAAAGAAAATTGGTACAAGTTAAAAAAGAATTACAAATTAAAAATGGGTACAAACTAAAACTAAAAATATATGATAAAAAATTTAGTCATAAATATAAATATACTAATTGTAACATTTTTAACATTAAATGAATATATTTAGAAATAAAAAAATTATTTTATTACTGCAATAATTAATGATATTATTAATACCCAATGACCTTGATCACAAATTGAAAATGAATAGGATTTTAATCAATGGAGTAACAAAATGAAGGATGAAAACCTAATTAACAAACATAGGGACCCATATTGACAATTGCCTATTACCTCACAACTTTGTGAACATATAGACTATATATCTGCAACGTACCAACAATATCTACACTATATAAATACTATGTATCAGCAAGAGTATTTTAGACGATTCGTTATATCAATATTACGTTATTCGTGTCATCTGTGTCTATCTTTTTATTTTGACAAAACATAGAGGTCCACTAATATTTCAATATATTTCAATTCCAGGTGATTCATTCTACAACTTTTTCTTGAGAGGTCCAGAGTAGAGGTGGGCAAACGGGTACATGAACCGCGGGTAGGGACCGGTAAGGGGCTGGTCCAATATTTCTAAACACAAAACTTGGAGGGGCAGTTCAGGAATATGAAATTATCAGGGCAGGGTGAGTCTTAAAATACGAGGGAACAAGCCTCCGGCCCAGCCTATTTCTTTTCCTCATCCCTAGTCTTCTCGATCTCTCATCCCCGACTCCTTTTATTTCATTCATACCTTGAGACCTCCTCCTAACTCGCTCCCAGCCTCCCATCGTCCCAGCTCCGTACTCCACCACCATCATCGTCAGACCTCCATCTCTCCTAATTCACTCTTGTCTTCCTCGCTCCATCCGTTGTCATCATCATCAGGCCTCAATCTCTCCTGACTCACTCTCTAGAAATCAGTCTCTCTTTCTCTGACGAACTCAAAGGGACAGACGAAGTCGAACAACTCGAAACGACGTCTCCTCCATCTGACTTAGACCCATATTTGCAGAGCACGACTCTACTCATAGTCCTCTTCAGTTTTAAGGTATTACGTTTTAGGGATTTAGGATTGAAAATTAAATTAGGGTTTTCTAGATTTAGGGATTTTGTTGGGTTCTTGAACCTTGACCTCTGTTATGTTCCAATTTCAAATCTTTTATTGAATTGAATTGAATCGACTGAGTTTGAAACTTCTGTTGAATTAAATTGAATTTGAGTAAGAGAAGAGCCAGATCTAAGTTGGGCAGCATCGAATCTCATTGTGGGTGGCGATTTGGAACTAGATTTGGTGGGTTTGGATCTAATGGTGAGGTGGGCATGGGTGGAGACAGTATTGAGTGGCGGTGGTTCGAGTGGTGCTATTGAGTTGCAGAAGAATACGAAGGATGGGGTGTGGGCATGGGTGGATATCAAAATCTCAATTGAATTTTTTCTGGTTTCGTTTGTGATTAATTGCTTGTTTATGATAGTTATTGATGGATCTTGACATGGCCATTTGATTGTTATTGTCAATGCTGGCTTGATTGTATCAAATTCAAATCGATTGAATTGTATCCCATAAAAAAAATAAAACAAAAAACAAAAAAGAACAAAGGAACCGTGGAGCCGGCCCAAATTGGCTCGTTTGAGCTGGGCCGGGTTAGGTCCGGTTCCTATATTAGAAAATGTTGCCCCCGGCCCGGCCCATTCCTTCAAAAGTGAGCCCGGCCGGGCCCGTGACCACCGCTAGTTGAGAAATTTTAGTACAAGAGTTTGACCTTATTGAAGTGGAATTTTTTTTTTATTGGCCTTAGTTGAAGAGATTTTTTATTTTTTTTTACTAGCTAGCTTGTGTTAGAAAGTAAACATCCATCACATATGTCAAAATATAAAATCATAGATTGACCTAAATCAAATTTACTTATTAAGAAAGTATCCAAATTGTACAGTCAATAGCTTAAAAATAAAATAAAGTACAATAAATTTGCAGATTAGCACAAATATGACCCCTTTTTTTATCGGATTACTAATGAGTCCATTCATTATCAACACTGCATGTTAATGCTCAACCTAAACACTAATTTTTTTACTTAGTATTGTCGTATGAACTGATGGTGGATGATTTCTCTAGGTAGTTCTTGTGTTGAATGTTAATTCCAACTTAAAAGCCATACACATACATATGCATAAAAAGAAAAAAAAGAAAAAAACAAAACAAAAAATAAAGCTCAATTTAATTACTCAACTGGTGAAGATATGTATCGACGACGTGGTCTCTGACGCCATCTTAATCGGGAAAGAATCACATATATGACCACCCTGTTTTCAAATTCTTCATGGAAGAGACGCCCAAGCCATCACTCAAGTTCCTACTCTCATAATCAACACCTTCTACAACCTCGAAGCTTCTATACTTTCCAACATCGCCACTCGTTTTTCCCAAGTTTACACAATCGAACCTCTCCACGCTTTTCTTAAATCTCGTCGGGAGCGACTTATCATCTTTGGCCGCGTCTTTGAGCGAAGAAAATCGTCGTTGTATGGAGTGGCTTGACTCCCAATGGCCAGGATCCGTTATTTTGTCAGCTTTGGTAGCATGGTGAAGCTGACACATGAACAACTATTAGAATTTTGGCATGGTTTGGTCTACAGTGGCAAGCAATTTCTATGGGTGGTGCGATCAGATATGCTTCATGGTCAGCAATGCGAGCTTGTTATTCCAGCAGAACTTGAGGTTGGTACGAAAGAGAGGGTTTATAGTGGAATGGGTTCCACAAGAAGAGGTCCTAACCCACAATGGGAGGGTTTTTGGCCCACAGTGGGGTGAACTCGACCCCTTAAACCATCTCCAACCCTGACCTAAAACCTAAAAATATTTAGCCTAGAAAATTTAGGTTTTAGCCCAGAAACAGTTTTTCTACTCCAACCATTTTGGCCTAAAATTTTAGTCCCAAATTATCAAAAAATGAATTAAGGCTATTTTTTTTTAAAATTAACTTTTTTTAAAAAAAAATTATGTAGACTATCTTAAATTAATTTTATGAACATTTTAACCTAAAAATATTTAAATTCCGATAAATTTTGAAAAATCACTCAAACAATACATGAAAATCATGATAAACCACATAAACTTAAAAAAAAAAAAAAAGACAATTAATAAACCACATAAACTTAATACAATCGAAAACTCATAGACTACATAAACCTAATAATAATATCCATCATCTTCACTTGGTGGTGGACTTGGGTGATAGTCTTGAGATGAATCATCATCTTGAAATATACTCCTTGTGGCATTCCTTCGTAAAATTTCTTTTTGCTTACCACGTAAATATCTCTTCCTCTCTGGAGTGTATTTGTGTTTAGGCCCAAAATATTGGTTTGGGCCGAGTGTAGAATCATTCTCGGCCCGGAAGGATTTATTTAAAAAAAAAACTGCTAGGGGCCGTCTTGTTTATGGGCCGCATGGTTAGGGTCGTTTTAGGAAAAGGAACGGCCTGGATAAGGAAGAGGCAGGGGAAGTTCTGCGGTTAACAGAAATCCTAGTGTGATAAAGAGTCCCGGTGAGATGAGGAGGTCGAGACACATTTTGAATGCGGCCTGATAGAAAGGTTAGGTCCAAAATCCTAATAGGAGTAGGAGTACTCCAGATGGTGTTTGATTAGAAGAAGAAGTCCTAATCCGAGTAGGGTTTAACTACTCGGATTAACTCTACTTAGGAAGTATCTGATGCTATAAATAGAGGAGGTTGTGCATTGTTCAACCCCCTTCAAATTCAACACACAACTGCCATGCGCAAACTCTCTCAACAACTTTGAGATTTTTTATTTTCTCTTTTCGCTAACATATATTCCGTTGGCATCAACAACACTGTGAAAGCAACCGGTGATATCTTCAGTCGGCATAGATAGCTCTGTCGCCGTAAAATCAGCCGATCTCGTAGCATCTTCCGTTGGCATCAACAACACTACAGCGAAGACGGTTGGTTACCTATCCAAGTCTCGGTCGAGAAGGATTTCCAAATCCTCATTGTTCAAGGTCATCTCATTAACCTTCTCAGTGAAGTGAGGTGTTACAGCTTACTAAGCTCGGCGCATTGCACGTCGAGTTGTTTTATGATTAGATACTCTCAAGTGGGATTTGGAGTTCGGCACTCGAACAGTCGAACCACGTTCACTATTAAGACTTATATCCGCTTTGAGTATTTGTGCCCTTACACTTTGGTGTCAATTCGGCGTGAGTTTACTTTGACGAATACCATCACTGTGACCGAATCCGACGACGACAATTCGTGAACTTCGTAAGAATAGTAGCCTTGTCTTCAGGTTCGAGAACCCAAGAGGTCGAGACGTGTTCCTTCCTCAGTCGCAATCGCGAGACGCAAAAGTCAGTCTCGCGCCCAACGCAACATCAACAAATTTTACTCTTCGACCGAGCTCGGCCGACGAATTGGCACGCGCATTCAACCGAAAGACGTAGTTAGCTTATAAATTACTCGGCCTGCGTGCCATGTAGGCTTGGTAGCTTATAGATTACTCACCCAGTTGTACTCTCGCTCAGATAGCCTCCGGAGCACAACTCCTAGGGGGCAAGAGTGGACCATTGATACCCGTTTTACGGCAATCATGTCCAGCTCTGGTTAATCAATAAGTCCTTCAGCGAAACCAAGTCATCCGTACACGGGTAATGTCTTTACCTTCGTTGTTGGAACGGGAGGATCCTGTAGAGGTGTGCGCGGTCGAAACGCTACCAAACGACTAGAAAATGTCAATTATGCAATACCTTGATAACCCCAGAGGCAAACACGATAGAAAAACAAAGGTCTATGCCACAAACTATGTCTCATACCAGAATGAGTTGTATCGAAAAGGCGAGGACGGTTTATTACTGTTATGCCTCGGCCCGCAAGAAGCTGCTCAAGCAATCATAGAGGTACATGAAGGAATTTGTTGAGCCCATCAATCAGGACGCAAGATGCGTTGGTTACTTCGCCGGCACGGTTAATTTTGGCCAAACATGTTGAAAGATTGTATTGAGTATGCATGAGGATGTATCCAGTGTCAAATTCATGGACCCGTCCAAAGGGCCCCGACCGAATTACTTCATTCGGTCACTAAACCTTGGCCGTTCAAAGGATGGGCAATGGACGTGATCGGCAAAATCACACCATCCTCTGGAGCAGCAAAACATGAATGGATACTCGTGGCAACGGATTATTTCACTAAGTGGGTTGAAGCAAAATCATACGCCGAATTAACATCCAATGAGGTTTGCGATTTTGTGAAGGAACATATTGTGACCAGGTTCGGCGTACCAGAAACGATCATAACTGATAATGGCACAGTCTTCACAGCCGAAAAGTTCAAAGAGTATACGGCAAGCTTAAAAATTCAGCTTGAGCAGTCCACACCATACTATCCACAAGCGAATGGACAAGCCGAAGCAAGTAATAAGGTTTTGATCGGTATTCTCGAAAAAATGATAAAAGAAAGACCGGGCTTGTGGCATTTAAAATTGAATAAGGCCTTATGGGCATACCGGACTTCACCTCGTTCGGCAACAGGGACCACCCCATATGCGCTAACCTATGAACATGATGCGATGTTGCCAGTCGAGCTAAGTGTAAATTCTTTACGCGTGATCGAGCATAGTAGTTTGTCCAGTGCCGAATACAACCAGGCCATGTTACAAGAGTTAGAAGATTTGGAAGAAGATCGACTTGACGCCTACAACCTTCTAATGGCACAAAAGAAAATTACCGAGCGAGCATACCATCAAAGGGTCAAACAAAAAACGTTCGGCGATGGGGAATTAGTTTGGCAAACGGTCATACCCGTGGGGATTAAAGACCCCAGGTTCGGCAAATGGTCGCCGAACTGGGAAGGGCTGTTCATCGACCATAAAGTCCTCGGCAATGGGGCATACCATCTTAAAGATCGAACCGGTGTTATTCACAGGTTGCCAATTAATAGAAAGTTCTTAAAGAAATATTACCCAATCACATGGGAGATGCGAGAATAAAAGTTTTTTTATTTCATAAATAAGATGGGTTACACTCAAAATATTCTAAGGCGACGAAGGAAGAAGAGTTCCAAGAAGTGCCTTCAGCTCCAGCCACCGCACCTCGCCCATTATAACCTCGGCCTGTCGGTTCTTCTTGTCCATCTTCAATTGCTCAATTCGCTTTGTGCTCGCCGCATATTCGGTTAAACAATCTTTGCCGCCCGATTCAAAGTTTTTCGCAAGCTCAGAAGCAATAGCCGACCTCCGTTTTGCTAATTCGGCCATTTGACGGTCGAGGTCAGCCAAGGCTTCCCCTTTCGCCTTTAAAGCATCGATCTTCAGACGAAGAATGTCTTGGACGGCCACGACAGTTTTCAGATCCTGTTCAGCCCTCAGACTGTTTTCAAGGACACTAAAGGTTTCCCGAACTCGCTCCAAGGCGGACGACGCTTGAATGATAGCCTCAGCACTCATTTGACCATCGGCTCCGAGGTCGTTTAGGCATGCGCCCAACAAATCAAGCCCTTTGCGCTCAAGGACTTGCGACGCCGAGAGAGACAAGACTTCTTGCAACCGAACCAGAGTAGTTGAATCAACGGGTTCAGTTGTAGCGATCGAAGGACCAGCCGCTCCGATAGTGCTTGACAAGAGAGCTTTGAACTCGACTTCCCATGAAGGCTGCATACAAAAATCAGTTTAAGCTCAAGGAAATCACGAGAAAGATAGCAAAAAGGTTTTGTTTTAAACCTGCCGAGATGAGACTTCGGCCATGTCTTCAGGTTTATTTCTCGAACCTAAAGAACTTAATGGCCGAGCCCAGTGTCTTAGACTACTTCTCAGTTCACGCGGCCGATGGAGGTTATCTACGTTCGATGGCCACTGAGGCGGCCAAGAAATATAGATAACACCCTTCGGCGCATAAAATTTTCGATGAAAAGAGTGGGCAGGCACCTGACATTTAATATTTTGCTGGTTTAGAGCTCTAAGGCAGAAAAATAACCAGGGAAAAGCGGTAGGGGTACTTACAAAGGCCGAAGTGGCTTCTTGGGGAGGAATGTTGAGGTCCTGGTCCTGCGGGTAAACGGGCGTTTCCGCCGTCGCTTCTGGCTCTATGGTAGGTCGCTTGCCACGGTCGACCGCAGAATGGATGACGTGGACAGCTGTCTCGGACGCAGGGGGAGGTTGATTGCGTGATTGAGGGCGACCCGCCAGTGGAATCTCGTCGCTCCCGTCGCTCTCTTCTGGCTCTATGGCAGGTCGTTTGCCACGGTCGGCCGCAGAAGGGCCGACTTGGATAGTTGCCTCGGACGCAGGGGAAGGTTGATTGCGTGGTTGAAGGTGACCCGCCAATGGAATCTCGTCGCTTCTGTCGCTCTCTTCTAGAACGACTGCTGCGTGTTTTGGATTTTTAGGATGAGTTCTCTCGGCCAAGGGGACTGTCTCTTCCAGGACATGTGCAGCGACCGACCCCGAAACCACAGACGCCTCGACCAGTGGAGCACCAGCTGGTTTAGCGACCTTAGAAACAGGCCGTACTTGGGCTGTTTCTTCGGCCAGAGTTGGTTGTTTCTCCGCCGAGGCTTGGGCGATGGGGGAGAAGGGGAAACACTCGGAATCGTCTCTCCCGTAGTTTGACTGGAGATAACATGAATCTCTCGTTCTCCTTTATTCGCTAGCATTTTAACCCGTTTGGCAGGCCGAGGGGGTTCGATGGCCGGCTCGGCCTCCTGACGAGGTCATTTACTCAGCAAGGCCTGCGCAGTGGTCATAACCCTCTTAGAGACGATCGATTTTTTCTTACCGCAGCCACAGCAACCACTTCCACCTTTTTCAGTGACCGACTACCTGAGAAAGTAAAAGCAAATCAGTAAAGCAAATCGGTAGAGTTCAAAGTTGAAGAAAAAAGGTGGAAATAAACCATTACCTTGGGATTGGGGGGCAGAGGCCTTCTTAGGTCGATCGCCGAAGATCTTGTTCAGAACGCTTTCGACCGGAACACCAAAAAAGTGTTGGGTATACTCTTCCCACCAATCACCAAAAGTGTCAGTGTAAAGAGATTCTGGAACGGTTGGTCGAATGCGGAGTTTCTGGCACTGTTCCTGAAACTCCATTTTGGCGTCCTTACATTCCTTCTCTGAAGAACCCGGTTCGCGTCCACGGCTTAGGACGGATCGTGAGGAGAGAAGGGGGACCGGGCAACCTTGGAGATAGCCAAGCTGTCGAGCGAGGAAGTTAGGATGATACACTTCCCAGCCAGCTCGGCGACCATCACAGCCAAGGGGTAAGTCGCAGGTAAGCACGAATGACCCTCAGGACTGACGAAGGTCAGCATCTTCATCCGCACCCCACGCTGATGTAGGAAGCCTGATCGATGAAGGGTATTCTCGACGACGACATATCAAGAACTCGTCGTCAGAAAGGTCGTTGAGGGTAAAAAAGTATCTAAATACCTCTTCGGCTTGGTGATGGGGTGTTGGCCGGGAAGCTAGCTGAGGACCAAGCGTTTCCGTAGGCGAGAAATCGGCAATCTCTGGCCGAAGAGAGGCGAAGTAAACTTGTAGCCAGAGTTGAAAGATCCAGATGGGACCGTTCTGGTACGGATCGATCTTGTGTTTGGTCGTCTCGGCCAAGCAGCTCAAGAGATGGGCGAGAACGGCTGAGTTAAGTGCCAGAGTGTGAACGCCAGCCAGGGCTTCGGCCATTGGTATGTTCTTGACCAAGCACTTGTTAGATTTGGTACAACAGATATATTTATTGTACCAATAGAAGAGGAAAGCCTCGTGTTCCCCTTCTTGCAGAGCCTCTTCTCCTCGGCCGGTAAAATAGAGATAGAGGGTATTGTAGTTGAAGAAGTTCTTTTGAAGCTTCTGAACTTCTTCTTTCGAGGGTGCTTGATTATCACCGCTCAATGTCTCAAGAGCCTATTTTTCGAAGAGCGTCTTCAGGTCAAGGTTCGACGGGTACCCAGAGAGGGCAGCATCAACTGGATTCCAGATGGGGAAGTCCCCAAAATAACGGTAATATCGAGAATGGTGGGACCGACGGGACCAAAATGGAGGACCATGGTGTTGGTGGCCGAACACCAGAAGCATAAGGCTGCTAGGAAGAGCTCCTTGTCCAGGACGACGTCCATAGATGAAAGATGAATGACGTCATAGATGCCTAAGGCCTTCCATTGCTCGCCGAAGAGTTTTTCCATTCGTACAACCCAGGCTGCCCAGGTTGTAGTGGTTGAGGGCCAAGAGCCTTGAGGCCTTGCCAAATCCCACTTCAACCATTCAAATCCTTGCAGCAGGGATGATAGGCAGTGTTCTTTGAGAATACTGGTGAAAATTGGTGGCGCCGCCGCTTTGAAAATAGGACCAAGAATTTGGTGAGGGGTGCTCATGTCATTTTCAAAACATATGGTCTTGATTGAACTCCGATCAATGATTTTCTGGCATTGGTCACATTCCTTATAAAGCTTAGAGATAAAGGAGGCCATCGTGAGTGGTTTGAAGGGATGAAAAGAAATGAATCTCCTAGGTTAGGGTGAAGACGAAGACTTGAAAAAAAAGGATTTTCTAGAGAACAATGGCAAGAAGTTTCAGAGAATTTGAAAGCGTAAAGTACAAATGGTAAATTTCGATATTTATAGGCTTGTGGAAAGGAAAAAGGTCAAACGTTTCAAAATTCAAAATAAGGGGTAAAATCGACTGAAGAATTCGCTAATCATTACGAACATTCAGGGAATCCGGTTGAAATGACTGAGGATTTCGTGTTCTGGGGAACGCACGATTAAGTGTGGCGGCAAGATTTATGGCGAAATAACGTTTTGGCGTCTGCACGATGTTAGAGGGTTCGTGGATCAAGGTGGCGTGGTTGTGTTCAGCAATAGGGTCGTGATAACGAAACGGTTCAGTAAGCCACACGCTTTAAGAGTCATTATTAGGGGGAAGTCGGGTTAGAAGATGCCACGTGATGGACTGGTTGGCAAGATCAAGGACATGCAATCGTGCTCCATTAATGCGCCTTGGAAATAGAGTATTCAGATTCTTAGGTTTAAATTCGCTTCTTCAAGGTCGGAGCTCGACCAGAGAATTCAGGTCGAAGACCTCATAAACAAGGGGGCAATGTTTAGGCCCAAAATATTGGTTTGGGCCGAGTGTAGAATCATTCTCGACCCAGAAGGATTTATTTTAAAAAAAAACTGCTAGGGGCCGTCTTGTTCATGGGCCGCATGGTTAGGGTCGTTTTAGGAAAAGGAACGGCCTGGATAAGGAATAGGCAGGGGAAGTTCTGCGGTTAATAGAAATCCTAGTGTGATAAGGAGTCCCGGTGAGATGATGAGGTCGAGAAACATTTTGAATGCGGCCTGATAGAAAGGTTAGGTCCAAAATCCTGATAGGAGTAGGAGTACTCGAGATGGTGTTTGATTAGAAGAAGAAGTCCTAATCCGAGTAGGGTTTAACTACTCGGATTAACTCTACTTAGGAAGTATCTGATGCTATAAATAGAAGAGGCTGTGCATTGTTCAACCCCCTTCCAATTCAACACACAACTGCCCTGTGCAAACTCTCTGTCACCGTAGAATCAACCGATCTCGCAGCATCTTCCGTTGGCATCAACAGCACTGCGGCGAGGACGATTGGTTACCTATCCAAGTCTCAGTCGAGAAGGATTTCTGAATCCTCATTGTTCGAGGTCATCTCATTAGCCTTCTCGGTGAAGTGAGGTGTTACAGCTTACTAAGCTCGGTGCATTGCACGCCGAGTTGTTTTATGATTAGATACTCTCAAGTGGGATTTGGAGTTCGGCACTCAGACGGCCGAACCACATTCACTATTAAGACTTATATCTACTTTGAGTATTTGTGCCCTTACACTTTGGTGTCAATTCGGCGTGAGTTTACTTTGATGAATACCATCACTGTGACCGAATCAGACGATGACGATTCGTGAACTTCGTAAGAATAGTAGCCTTGTCTTCAAGTTCAAGAACCCAAGAGGCCGAGACGTGTTCCTTCCTCGGTCGCAATCACGAGACGCAGAAGTCAGCTGCGCGCCTAACGCAACATCAACAAGTCTTACTCCTCGGCCGAGCTCGGCCGACGAGTTGGCACGCCCCGCATTCAACCGAAAGACGTAGTTAGTTTATAGATTACTCGGCCTGCGTGCCACGTAGGCTTGGTAGTTTTTAGGGTCAACAATTTGTCAAGGTCCTCCATTATCAAATTAGTTTCGTACCTCTCTGGAGTGGTTTTCGTTCATTTTTGCCATTTCGCTAGCAAATTGTGCACGTATCGGATCTTGGGACTTCCCTTTTCTCTTTGCTTCCTTTTGCTTATCTCTACCCGAGGGCCTTGGCAAAGAAGAAGTTAGGCTCATTTGGTCGATACCTTCATTGTCGGCAAAATTCACACCTTCATTGACATCATTTGGGGGTGGGGCTTCATTATGAAATAATCTCCCACATTGTTGATTCGCATCGGTTCCCCACCTCGGACAATCCTTGAGGATGTTCCAAGCATGATGCAACTTAAAAGCTTGATTTTTTGGTGTAGTTCTTGTCTTATAAATTGCCATTGCTTTGTCACCCTATGCAACAAATACATAAAAATAATTAGTTACAAAATACTATTATGTACATGACAAGTAAAATATCAACAAAGAAACTCACAATTTCTGAGGCGCCCCTTCCACTAGGCATGTCAACCATGGCTCTCTCCAAGCTTCCCTTCCACAAAGTGCACGCTTTGTTGATAATCTTCCACCGATCATAAACACCACCAACTTCCCTTCGACCGGCGTTGGAGTTTTCATGGAACTTATCAACGATTTTACCCCACAAATCCTTTCTATTTTGATTGGTGCCGACGGCATCATCTTCACTAACAGAAATCCATGCCAAACATAAAGCAATATCTTCATCAAAGGTCCAATTACGGCCTCTAACATGCTCTTTTGCCATCTTGAAAATTTTGGAAATGAGAAGAAATGGTAGAAAGAAAAGTTGGAAGAATTGTAGGAGAAAATTGAGTTTTGTGTGAATGTTTAAACAAATACATAGGTATTTATAGAGTTTTTGGTTGAATTTTAAGTTAAATAATTTTTTTTTAATTATTTTAGCCGTTGGATTTAAATTTGGACTGTTAGATCTTTTTTTTTACCGTTAGATTTGATTATATTCGATCTAAGCCGTTGAATTCAATAAATATATAAATATAAAACTAAAAAGAATTAATTTGAACCTGGACCATTGGATTAACCAACGGCCCATTTAAATGGAGTCATTGGATGAAGAAAAGTAGTCGTTGGGCTACATAATTGGCTGACACCCGGGGGACAACCACACGAGGGTGGGCCCGTTTTATGTTACTCTCTGGCGCGTGCATGGGCTGAGGACGATTGGAAGCTGGGCAGTGGGCTTCACAACCCCTGTTTCAGTTTCATTTGGTGGAGCCCAGTTTGCTTTGTGACCTAAAATGGGGCTGGTATTTGGCCTCAGAATAAGTTTTAGGTTTTAGGTTACTTTTAGGTCATCGGTTGGAGTGGGTTTTGGGGGGGGGGGAGGGGAATTTTAGGTTATAAGCCATGGTTAGAGTTGGTCCTAGACCATCTCCAATGGTGGCTTATAACCTAAAAATATTTAGCCCAGAAAATTTAGGTTTTAGCTCAGTAACAAATTTTCTACTCCAACCCTTCTGGCCTAAAATTTTAGCCCGAGATTATCAAATAATGAATTAAGGCTATTTTTTTAAAATTAACTTTTTAAAAAAAAAAATCTGTAGACTATCCTAAATTAATTTTATGAACATTTTAACCTTAAAATATTTAAATTCCTATAAATTTTGAAAAATCACTAAATCAATACATGAAAATTATGATAAACCACATAAACTTAATACCAACGACATTTAATAAACCACATAAACTTAAAAACAAAAAAAAGACAATTAATAAACCACATAAATTTAATACAATTGAAAACTGATAGACTACATAAACTTAATAATGATATCCACCATCCTGACTTGGTGATGGACTTGGGTGATAGTCTTGAGATGAATCATCATCTTGAAATATACTCCTTGTGGCATTCCTTCGTAAAATTTCATTTTGCTTACCACGTAAGTATTTATTCCTCTCTGGAGTGTATTTGTCGAGGTCCTCCATTATCAAATTAGTTTCGTACCTTTCTTGCTCCTTATTCCCTTCTTCCTTCATGGCCAAAAGCATTTGGGCTGATTCTTCTTGCCGACGGCACATGTTTTCATTCATTATTTCCATTTCGCTAGCAAATTGTGCACGTATCGGATCTTGGGACTTCCCTTTTCTCTTTGCTTCCTTTTGCTTATCTCTACCCGAGGGCCTTGCAAAAGAAGAAGTTGGGTTCATTTGTTCGACACCTTCATTGTCGGTAAAATTCACACCTTCATTGACATCATTTGGGGGTGGGGCTTCATTATGAAATAATCTTCCACATTGTTGATTCGCATCGGTTCCCCACCTCGGACAATCCTTGAGGATGTTCCAAGCATGATGCAACTTAAAAGCTTGATTTTTTGGTGTAGTTCTTGTCTTGTAAATTGTCATTGCTTTGTCACCCTATGCAACAAATACATAAAAACAATTAGTTGCAAAATACTATTATGTACATGACAAGTAAAATATCAACAAAGAAACTCACAATTTCTGAGGCGCCCCTTCCACTAGGCATGTCAACCATGGCTCTCTCCAAGCTTCCCTTCCACAAAGTGCATGCTTTGTTGATAATCTTCCACCGATCATAAACACCACCAACTTCCCTTTGACCGGCGTTGGAGTTTTCATGGAACTTATCAACAATTTTACCCCACAAATCCTTTCTATTTTGATTGGTGCCGAATGTCCAATTGCGACCTCTAACATGCTCTTTTGCCATCTTGAAAATTTTAGAAATGAGAAGAAATGGTAGAAAGAAAAATTGGAAGAATTGTAGGAGAAAAGTGAGTTTTGTGTTGATGTTTGAACAAATACATAGGTATTTATAGAGTTTTTGGTTGAATTTTAAGTTAAATAAATTTTTTTAATTATTTTAGCCATTGGATTTAAATTTGGACCGTTAGATCTTTTTTTTTTTACTGTTAGATTTGATTATATTCGATCTAAGCCGTTAGATTCAATAAATATATAAATATAAAACTAAAAAAAACATTTGAATGTGGACCGTTGGATTAACCAACGGTCCAATTACCACAGCCGTGCGATGGAGAAAAGTAGTCGTTGGCTACAGACATATTCTGACACGCTGGGGGACACACCCACGTGGGTAGGGTCCACCTTGGCTGAATGACTTGTGCGTCTACGCGTGGAGCAAGTGTGTTTGGGCATTTGGGCTTCACAGCCCACTTTTCACTCTCATTTGTGGGTCCCACTTCAATTTGTGGGCTAAATTTGTGACCGGTATTTGCCTTTATTTTAAGTTTTAGGTTTTAGGTTTGGTTTAGGTTTTGGGTTGGAGTGGATTTGGGGGGGGGAAGGAAAATTTAGGTTATAAGCCACCATTGGAGATGGTCTTAGGGATTTCCAATGCTTTGTTGGCTACAAATGGCGGAGCAGCTGGTGATTCGTAGATACTAGCACCGATGCCCGCGCGATGTTGCGGGTCATCAACAGTGACATCATTTTTTCAGTAGGACATTACATTTTAATTACACAATAGAAAATGATAGAAGACAGAAATTGTAAAAAGGAAGTTGATCTTAGTAACTCTTCACAAAAACCTACTTGGCAAGGATGGAAAATTATTGAAAATAGAGACCATCAACAAAGAAATGCATAAACAAATTAGTAACCTAATTTATATAGCCCCAGGATGAATTATGTTAATTTGTTTATATAGGAGTACAACAGAAGGATGGAACAAAAATTAAACACAACTCTTACTACAAGGAAGAGCTAGAAATTCAAAATTTACCCAAAACCAAAACTGAAACACGCATGCTTACACTACCTAGCCCACGAAAACCATACTTGTTTCCAAACAACATACCAAATTAAAACCCATAAAACATTCCAAGAACACAACTTTTACTTTAGTATTCCACTTTGAATTCATGAACTTCAAGGAAGAGCTCGAAATTCAACCAAGAACACAACTTGTACCTTAACCAAAACCCAACATGAAAGGACACCTGTTTATAAACAACACATGCTCCACCAAATCAAAACCCATAAAACATTCCAAGAACATAACTTTTACTATAATATTCAACTTTGAATTCATGAACTTCTCTCTAAGCTAAAAAATTGCAAAGAACTCCATGTCCTCTGGCAATTCGAGGGCGATTTACACACATTTTCTCACATGGGTTTGCTAATTAAGCACCCAAAATGTTCCATTGAGCAGCCAAGCATCATTCTCCTTTAAATTTTCTAAATTTGTTTTTGTTTTCCAGCACTGTTCTAATAAATCAAAGAATGCTAATGGGTACATATAAGATTAAAAAATTGGAAACCTTTTTATAAAAAATTAAGGGGTACAAACTTATTCTAATTTTTATTTTATTTTGGAAATGTTTTGAATTGAAAATTATTTAGGAGTTTAATAAATGTGTGACTATTAAAATCCTAAATCAATTATTAATTTTTTTTTTGTTACAACCACACTTATAAAAAAGTTTACCAAATACTTAACAACTTTATTTTACAGCTGTTTATTCTCACAGCATAGCATAAGCAGTTTTTTTTTTTTAAAGCACATCAATACCAAACAAGCCCTTACACAACATTATATTATTAGTTTGGAGCGTTATAACATCAAACTCATTCCATAAAAGTCTTTCATCCTAACCATTCCCTTTAATATATCATGCATCATCAGAAGTTTCTCAAGTCTTGAATAAGTTTGTCCAGGTTGTTGTATGAAGACCCACCTTCAGTAACAGCACCCCTAGCTAACTTAGAAAATCTTTCCACCGACCTCAAAATTTGCTCTCTTTCATCACCTTCTTCCATCAATCTCCTTATCATCTTCTCCACCGTGGATCTCTCACATGTGTCCTTCATATCAATTCCAATCCTCCAAACCTCTCCAATCCATCTACTAGTCACCAGCTGTTCCGCCAGCCGAGGCCAACAAAGCATCGGCACTCCCGCCCAAATGCCCTCAAGGATCGAGTTCCACCCGCATTGGGTTAAAAACCCTCCAACAGCTTTGTGAGCCAGGACCTCTTCTTGGGGGGCCCACTCCACTATAAGACCCCTCTCTTTGGTACCCATCTTCAGCTCCGTTGGAATCACGTGTTCTCCTTGCTCCCCCGAAATCATATCTGACCGCACCACCCATAGAAATTGTTTCCCGCAACTGACCAAGCCGTGCCAAAATTCAAACAATTGGTCATGTGTCAGCTTCACCAAGCTCCCAAAGCTAACATATATAACAGATCCCACTTGTTTGGAGTCCAGCCACGCCATGCAACGACGGTCCTCTTGGCGCAAAGAGGCAGAGGATGACAGGCCATCACCAACGCGAGATTTGACAAGAGCGTGGACGGGACCTATTGCGTAAACTTGGGGGAAAAGTGTGGCTATGTGGGAGAGAACTGAGGCTTCGAGGCCGTCGAAGGTATTGATTATTAAAGCAGAAGCACGAGTAATAGCTTTGGTCACTTCGATGAAAATTTTAGTAACTGGGTGGTCAATTGAAAATCTGCAAAAGCCTGGTAGGTCTCGACGCCGTAAAAGGCCTTCCATCCCCGGAATATCGCTACTCTGCTTATCCATATCTTCATCTGTTTCAAGGTTAGAAGTACATTTTGCATGACTACTCACGCTAAAAATATGAAATAGACTTCATTTGGAAAAAAAAAAAAAATGCTAGGAAGAATTGTACCACGTATACCGGTATATGTGAGACCTATTTATATTGGCGGTATAAAAAATGCTACTAGTCACAACAAAATAAGTTCATTTGATGGAACAAGGATCCTCTTCGGATCCTTTTTGTGAGTATCTCGGAGATCCATTCATCGTACATCGTGCGGTCAATTTTCGTCAGGTACTATTTGTATTCAATTTTAAATAAAAAAAATTAAAATGATTTCTGACGGCCCAATCTACGATGAACAGACATGATTTATGAATCCTCGAAATCCTCACAAAGAGAATCCAAAGAGGATCCTCATTCCATTTGATGTATCTAAATGTTTTTAAATATTGCAGGACACCACATATATTTTCTTTGTTTTGTTAATGAGATAATTCATCAAATTTTATTCTTTGACGAAATCAAGCAAGTAAAATATACAATTTGTCTTCCTAATTTTAGTAGCCACTCTTTGATTCTCACTTGCCTAACTCTCAATTGACATATCGTAAAAATAAAGAACAAAGAATTGCAAGATTTGTCGTCAAGCAGCAATATATTACTTTATATTTTGATTAACAACTATTATAAAAGAGGTTTGAATTCTTCATCCCACTAAATGGATAATAATCATACCATATGATATCAAAAATGCTACTCTAATCACATCTTCAATTTGTACTACTTTTCTAATAGAGATGACACTTATATGTTAATGGGCTCTATTTCCATTAGAAAGGTGATACAAATGTTGTATACAAAATATAATAAGTGTAACATTGCTCATTATTGTACACATGTAGCTAGCACTACCACATATATCATTATCGATGCTGATTTTTTTTTTTTTTGGGTTACGTACCCTTAAAACCCTTAGACCAACTCCAACCTTTGGAGTAAAACTCAAATTTTTGGTTTTAAACTGACCCCAACTTTCTCCAACCCTTAGGGCAAATATGAGTTTTAACCCATAACTCATTTCTACGGCAAATTTAGGCCAAGATTCTCCTAGGTTAGTAGGATTGGCCCATCATATATATGTATTTTTTTAGTTTATATTTATAAATTCATTTAATCCAACGGCTAAAATCTAATATGAACAAATGCAACAGTAAAAAAAATATCTAATGGTCCAAATTTAAATTCAATTACTAAAGTAATTAAAAGAAATTGTTGTATGTGTCATATTTTTTTCATAGTGTTCCACGAGTTTCATCGTGTCAGCTTAGTAATTTTTCCATATTTATCGGAATCTAAATATTTTGAGGTTAAAATGTTCATAAAATTAAATTAGGGTAGTCTATAAAATTATTTTTTTTTAAAAAGTTACTTTAAGAATCCTAAATTCATTCTTTAATGATCTCGGACTAAAAATTTAACCTAGAAGGGTTGGAGCAGAAAACATGTCTCTGGGTTAAAACCTAAATTTTTATCCAAAAAAAAATTAGCTTTTAACCCAAGGGTTGGAGATGGTCTTATTGTTTTGACATGTGGCATCACGATGTCCAACTCCAGCAAAACTTTAAGGGGTTTTTAGATTTTAGGGCTTTAATAAGATTGTTTTTAGATTTTAACCTGAATGGTTTTTAAAATCTAATATAAGTCCTTATTTTTAAAACTTACCATATCTAAGTAATTATAGCACATTGTTATTATTTATAAACTTACCATTCGAAATTCTTTACCTATTCATAATTAATGTTTTTTTTTTTTTTGTGATTCAATTATATTAATAGATACAAATTCATTCAAAATTCAAATTATTATTATTAAAAAAATTCAACAACAAAACAAAAGCAATTTATGCATATCTTTCGGTACCTTATTTTATTCATAGGTACGGAAATATTGGTACATAAGTTTAGGTACGAATATATCGGTAGATAACTTTAGGTACATTATTTTACTCATAGGTATAGAAGTATCGGTACATAAGTTTCAGTATGAATGTATCTGTACAAATGTGTCGATACGTAACTATAGTATCTAAACATACATATATACATAATATGCATATACATATATATGGAGAAATTCATGCACAATGAAAAAATATATGATAATATATGACTTTTCTTAACATTTTTATTATTTATGGGAATCAATATATAACCTACAAACAAAAAAACTCAATAATTATTATTACAACCTATTTAATATTCAAAAATTACAATTAAATGCCAAGGATTAAAATTAGTTTTTAATCTTAGACAATGTTTTATTTAAAAAGTAATCTTAGACAAGGATTAAAAAATAATTTTCTTAAAATTTAATTGAAGTAAAAAGAAATTTGGAAAAGAAACGAGAGAAGAATGAGGGTGTGTGACCTGTGAAGGGGAGGTGGCCTTGTTGGATGAGATTTGGAATGCAGGAGTAAGACCAGAAGCCACAACCGCTGATGATGGTGATAGCCATGACGGGAACGCGGACCTTCTCTGCCACGTCAATTGCGAAACACATGATCTCATCCATTATGACGCAACTCAAAGGAGGACGGCGAGTGGTGGTGGAGCCGTAAGACTCTTCGTCCTTTTTGGTTAGGGTTATGAGCAGATCACGCAGAAGTGGCTTGGTTACGGACCTGAGCGACGAGACCATGTCGATGAAGGGGGGAATGGAGCGGGGGCAGTCTGGTGGGAGGCCATCGGGTAGAGACTCGAAGTGGAGGGTTGGGAAGCGGGCGGAGAGGGAATGGCGTTGGGTGAGGAGACGGTGGTTGTGTTCTGTATTGAGGAAGGTGACATGGATGCCAGCGTGGCCTAGCAGCTGCGCAAAGCTCAGCATCGGAGTGATGTGGCCTTGTGCTGGGAACGGCAACAATAATACGTGAGCTGCAGATTCATATCGCTCCATCTCCATCTGCATCCGTACATGCACTGTGTGACTGTGTCTATATGTATATACATATGAGGTTGGAATGACTTCTCAATTATAACTCGAGAAAGGATTGGCAATCATATATATAGTGGGGTCGCCAATAAAAGAGTAACGATAAGTATGTAACAATTGTCGATCTTTAACATTTATTTTTTTATAAAAAGGCAGAAATATGTGGGCGTGAGAAGGATTGACAAATAAATAAGGTACATTTTTACAAAATCACGAAGTAAATGCATACAGATTTGGTGAGTAAAGTAAATCTGGCATTGTGTTACTATTATTAATATTATAATGCACTGCTTTCCCCAAAGGAGATTACAATAATAACACAATCTAAGGTTTATAATTAACGTGACAACCTTTTTTATCGTATAAAAAGCCATGCATCCATATCTGATCAATCCTTGCAGAAGAAAACTATATATCCCATCCATCAAGATCGAGATACAATGAAGAAGATGGAGCAAACACACACTCTTGTTACCGCTCCCAGCACAAGGTCGCGTCACCCCAATGCTAAACTTCGAACAACTGCTTTGCCATGCTGGTATCCATGTCACCTTCCTCAGCACGGAAAACACCCCACCGCCGCCTCCCCCAACTCCAAGCCCTCTCCGCCCGCTTTCCAACTCTCCACTTCCGGTCACTCCCGGACAGCCTCCCACTGATCCACGCATCGGTAACCCCTTAATCCACATCAGCATGATTTCGTCACTCAGATCCGTAACGAAGACGCTTTTGCGTGACCTGCTTATCTCCCTAACCAAAAGCAGAAACTACGACGACGAGTCCTGTGACTCTACTACTATTAGCCGTCCTCCTTCTTTGGGTTGTATTGATAACAGATATGATCGTATGAGCTTTGCAATCGACGTGGCGGAGGAGATGGGGATTCCCGTGATGGCTCAGCAGGCCATCAGCGCTGGTGGCACCTGGTCATTGTCTTACATTCCTGACCTCATTCAACAAGGTCAGCTTCCCCTTGGAGGTATGCATTATTCTTTCTTTATTTTAGTATAATTATTACATTGATTTCACTCTAAAAATTTGAGATATCACATTCCTAAAGTATTTCAAAGAAAACTCTTCTAGAGATGTACACATATTATAGTCGTCTTATGAACATGCATGTGTTCTTTTATTGGAATAATATCGGAATGAATACAAACATGCATGGAATAAAATGACATACTGAAGACTTTTTTTTCGTTTTCCGTCAAACCTAAAAGACTATATTCATGTTCATTAGAATATTTTTTTAATATATTATTTAAATACCCAAAAATAATGCCCTCCCTAATAGAGAGTGTGCACTTTATATATGAGATCCATTTCGATTAGAAGATTATGTGTTTTGTGGTTTCATTCTGCCTCTAACCCCCACTTGGACATCAAACTAAATAAAGGTCATTTTAATTACTATGATAAAAAAAATGAGGACATGGAAAAGATGGTTAGCGAATTTCTGGAGATGTGAGATCTTTTACGACACAAGGATCTACTAAATTTTTGCAGACTTCTAAAGGACGACCCAACTTTTCGATTCATGATAGAGGAGATTCAAGCCCTCCCTCGAGGTTCTACTCTCCAACACCTTTAACTAGTACAAAAAAACAGTTTTCGCGACACAGGTACCTTCGTCACGCAAAGTCAAAAAACGTTGCTTGAAAATTAGCCCAACGAAACCTTCGTCGAGCGCCAAAGCAATGAAAGCAAGGTTTGCGCGACGAAGAAGTAACCTGCGTCGCGCAAAGTGTCTTTGTGCGTGCGACGCATGTCCCTCCGTCGCACAAAACTTCTTTGCATAACGTAGGTTATCTGTCACGCAAAGACACTTTGCGCGACAGAGGGACCTGCGTCGCTCAAAGGAGTTTTGCGCGACGGAAGGACATGTGTCGCGCAAAGACACTTTGCGCGACGCATGTTACTTCTTCTTGCAAACCCTTGTTTTTTTTTTTGGCAAAAATATTTTTTATTTAATTTTTAATAAATATTGTAATTAAATTCTAAACAATAATTAATAAACCAAGAAAAAGTATTTAATTATAAAATATATGAAAATGTACATACAAGATGTTCGAACATAAAAGAAAAAACTACAACAAGTAGTCTTCTAGGCTTAATGCATCAGGCTATTGGGTACCGACTGGGCAAAGTGGTTGGGAGGTCGAAGGTAGAGCAAGATCAAGTGATGGCATCGGGATTTGAAAGCCGGACATCTGTAAGGCCCGTAAAATCATACTCATCTTATAGTCTTGGGCCGATAACTGGGCTGCAATCTCAGCTTTCCGGACTGCTGCTTCGTCCTCCCAGACTCAATTCTTGACCAAGCCTATACAGAAGCATCACGAATTTGTGTGCGCCTCTCTCATTGACTGGAGAGGCAATAAGATATATTCAGAGCAGCCCCATCACACTGCTTGCTAATCAGTAGTCTATCCGTAATCGTCGCATTTCAGCATGGAAAGTCGAGCTTGAATTCAAAGTTCGATGAGCAAGACTCCTTATGTCCTCTCGTGAACAGTCTCGGGAAATTCTAACTAGCTCCTAAAGGGGAGAAATTTTTAGTTGTGATAAGAATACGGATGGTACACCACTTGTTTTTATGCAAGTGGTGGAAAATTTTAATTTTTAAGTTATTAACCTTTTAACACACATAACCCACCATTTACATAGGGACACGTGGTGTACCACTTCGTGTGACGGTTCACACTGAAAAATCTCTCCCCAGAGGGCACCTCCACTAATCATGTCCTTGGCATTCACCTATGTGATATAAATACCCAATGTATATAAGTAGAAAGTCTAAGACATGAAGATGTTATCTAGGATCATACAAATTCACCTACCATGTTGTGCTCAGTGACAGAGTGCAAGCTCAATGTGGCGCCGGATTGGTACAGCCTCGTCATTAGCATTTTGTACAATCCATGGAAGTGCACCATCTTCTATCAAGAAAGATCTTCCATTCTTTATCCCTATAGTAGGTCAGCATATTGACATTACACCAAAAACGTAAAAATCTTAAATCGGACATTCCACCATAATACTGAGGGAACTATTCATGGAATATTTCTGACAAAGGCTCTTACCTTGAGTACATGCTCGTGATTCACATTTTACAAAGTTAGCAATTCCACGTGCCACTTGGGAAAGAACATCAGGATGCCCGCACCTCACAATTCCTAGCAACGCCTTAATACCGCCTTAATACCACCTTCAGACCTTAGCTTCATTTGTAGCTTATCTGAGGATATTAACAAAATAATAACAAAGCAGGATTTAAATATTCAAATTTAGGGGGAAAATGCAGAGCAAACATAGACAAAATGAAGAACAAACAACAGAAAACCCTTCCTCTGAAGCATAGAATTGGAAAATGGACATGTTTCCAGGGACTAGTGTAAAAAAGTTTGAATATATTGTATATAATAAACCCGGGAACTAAATAGAAAAGAAGAGTCTTCCTCAAAGATTTTAAAAGGACTTTTATTATGCACTAATAAGCCAATGAAGCCATTTATGCCCGATTACTACAGATAGTTATACATATTTTCTTTTAAGACCATCAGAGAAAAGAAATGAATAACCAAAAGAAAAGGTAGAGGCTCTAATAATAAAACAAGTAAAGAAAAACAACGTAGTATACCATTGCCGCATAAATTAGCAATAGCTCCAGCAACCATGCGTAGAGTTTGAACATCATCAGCTTCAGCAGCTGTCGTAGCTAACAAACTAATCCCACATTCCTGCATTATAATTTCTTGATTGGCTTCTACAAATCCAGAGAGGAAGCAACGTTAAAAACCAATATTTTTAAAGTCAGACAGATACTTCTCAACCCAAAAGTAATAACATTCAAACTACAGAAAAAGCCATTGCACTCTAAGAAAGAAGAATAGATCATTGAGCACTCACCATTCATTGCAAGATTCGCAATGGCACCAGCTGCCACTCTTCAAACAGTTTCGTCGTCAAAGCTTCTAAGAAGCATCAGCAAGGAAGTAAGACCACCAGCTTCAACTATCCTTTTCTGATTTGCCTCTGCTTTTCACATACAAGTGCACAACAATTCTCTGAATAAATGTAACTTCGACTTAGGAGTTGTGTTTAAGTACTGAATAAATGAAATATTGATCTCTGTCCAATGCTAACCACTTATTTTCATTGTTAACAGACCTGTCAAAGGTGGGCACTTTTTCTTCTCCAGAGGTGGTTTGAAATCCAACGGCAGTCGAGGCTCAAACAGCTTATCTGCAAAGTCCAAAAAGAGCAAACCTAAAGTATCATTTTCTCCACCATGGATCTCTCACATGTGTCCTTCATATCAATTCCAATCCTCCAAACCTCACCAATCCATCTACTAGTCACTAGTTGTTCCGCCAGTCGAGGCCAACAAAGCATCGGCACTCCCGCCCAAATGCCCTCAAGGATCGAGTTCCACCCACATTGGGTTACAAACCCTCCCACAACTTTGTGAGCCAAGACCTCTTCTTGGGAAAATTTTTAGTTGTGACGGGAACACTGAAAAATCTCTCACTACTACAAAAGTACCCATTAGTGTCGGTTTAAAAACCGACAAGAAACGTATAATATTGTCGGAAATTAAGCAAAATCCGACAGAAAATGAGTGCAGTGACGGATATAATAAGCGACAGAATTGCCTGCGTCAGGAAATGAATTTTCCGACAGAAAATACTCTAAAACCGACAGAAATTCTGTCGGATATAACCGACAGATAAGTTATTAATAAGAATAAATAAAATAATTATTGTCGGATAAAACCGACAGAAAATTTATTAATAATAAAAAAAATGTACACCACTTTCTGCATCACAAGAACCCCTCAAAGAACATTGGAGAAGGAGAGAAGACAGATTCGGAACAACCCCTCTTCCAAAAGCTATGGATTTCTTCTGCAGTCTAGACAACCCTATTTCAAAAGCCATGTACCAGTAAGTGAAACTCCACACTCGAACTTTTTTTTTTCTGCCATTTGTGTAATAATTTCGAGCTTCATTTTCCATATCAACACAGAGTTTTGTATTCAATTCATAGCTAGAGAGAGAAAGACAGAGCTGATAGTTCATGGCCAGAGCTCCGTTGTAAATCCTAATCTTCCTCCGCCACAACCATCGTGCCCTGCAAAACACAAATACCCAAATCAGATACCTCACAACCGAAACCAAAGATTCCTTTACAAAAATTGCTCAACAAATTTGTAAGATTATTACAACAAAACCCAGATGATTCATCTCAACAATTTGGAAGAAACATCAAAAATTTGCTCTCGATCACTGCTACAGTTATGATCTTAATTCATCTTGATGAGGAATTGACAAGGTCTCTCCTTTGTTAAAATAAGTGTGTAACCTATTTATGTACTGAACAAGATTAACAATGCCTATGGTGAATCCATGAAAATCTAAAGTTTTCGTGATGATAGTTAAACTCGAGGAAAAGCTAACCTTGTTTTGCAGCCTTAGTCTACCAAGTCGAAGACCGTCCCTGATTCCATAAATGTCAACGTTGATTTCATAAGGCTCCTCATCAACTAGTCTCATTGCTTATGTGCAAGCATTAATCCCTGCACAAACAGACGGATAACGAATTATCAGCAATGTGAACATGTATATCAATATCTCATTTCGGCTTCTGTACTACATTACAATTGTAAAGTCCAAGCATTTGAGGGAGAACATTTAAAACAGAAACAATAAAACTCCAGCTAATATTGTAGTAGTGGCTCTTCTTCTTGGGGGGCCCACTCCACTAGCTATAAGACCCCAATCTTTGGTACCCATCTCCAGCTCCATCGGAATCACGTGCTCTCCTTGCTCCCCCGAAAGCGTATCTGACCGCACCACCCATATAAATTGTTTCCCGCAACTGACCAAGCCGTGCCAAAGTTCAAACAATTAGTCATGTGTCAGCATCACCAAGCTGCCAAAGCTAACATAAATAACAGATCTCACTTGTTCAGAGTCCAACCACACCATGCAACGACAGTCTTCTTGGCGTAAACTTGGGGGAAAAGTGTGGCTATGTGGGAGAGAATTGAGGCTTCGAGGCCGTCGAAGGCGTTGACAATTAAAGTAGAAGCACGAGTAATAGCTTTTGGTCTCTTCCATGAAAAATTTGGTAATTGGGTGGTCAATTGGATATCTGCAAAAGCTTGGTAGGTCTCGGCGCCGTAAAAGGCCTTCCATCCCCGGAGTGTTGCTAATCTTCTTATCCATGTCTTCATCTGTTTCAAAGTTAGAAGTAGATTTTGCATGACTAGTCATGGTAAAAATATGAAATGGACTTAGTTTTAAAAAAAAAAAAAAAAAAAAATTGCTAGGAAGAATTGTACCACGTATACCGATATTACAGGAGACCTTTTTATATTGGCGGAATAAAAAGTGCTACTAGTCACGACAAAATAAGTTCATTAGATGTATCTAGATGTTTGAATATTGAAGGACATGACATATTTTCTTTGTTTTGTTAATGAGACAATTCATCAAATTTTATTCTATGACGAAATCAAGCAAGTAAAATAGACAATTTGTCTTCCTAATTTTACTAGCCTCTCTTTGATTCTCACTTGCCTAACTCTATACTGCTATATCGTAAAAATAAAGAATAAAGAATTGCAAGATTTTGTTGTCAAGCATCAATATAGTTCTTTATATTTTGATTAACTGCTATTATAAAAGAGGTTTGAACTCAAAGACTTCATCTCATAAAGTGGAAAATAATCATGTCCTATGATATCAAAAATGCTACTCTAATCACATCTTCTATTTGTACTAGTTTATGTATTGATGGGCTCTATCTCCATTAAAAATGAGATACAAATGTGGTATGAAAAATACAATAAATTTAACATTACTCATTGTTGTAGACGTGTAGCTATCACTACATATATTATTATTGATGCTAATCACTGTTCTAAAAAACGGCCTAGGCGGCGCCTAGGCACTGGGCGGTGGAGCTCCGACCTGATTTAAACCAAAACGTTCAGTTAGGCGGAGAGGACTTAGGCGGTCGCCTAGGCGCTGGCTAGGCGCCTAAGGTGGGCTAGGCGGCAATCTAGGCGGTTTGAATCTCACTGCAAATCCCAAACTTTGCTGCAATTTTAGCAACGAATCTACAACTTCCGATCTCGTACGTAGCAGCAGAGTCCCTGCGAATTTTTGCATCTCGTCTCTGTGAAGATGAGGGAAGAGCGAGTTAAGCTCAGATTGGGCACTATCATGAATATTTCTCGTAGAAGCTACCTGCAAAGGAGATGCATGCACCATGAAACTTGTATCTAAAAGATCTAGCCAAATCAAATATCAATGCTTACCTTTGCTCTCTGTTCTTCGACTTCTGAAGTTAGGTTGTCAATTTGTGTTCTCAAAGAAGCTAATTGAGTCTCTGAAGATGCAAGTTTCTTTATAGCAGCTTCTTTTTCCATAATAAGCTTCTCTTTTTCATTCTCATGCCCCTAGCATTGAATAAAATCATGTCACAAAATAAGGGAAAAGAGTATGAGAGAAGAGTCTGAGAGAGTGCGAAGAGAGAGAGAGAGAGAGACGACAAACATTTCTATGTGGTACTGGTAGCAAACCGTGATCTCAAATCCAATATGGTTTTAACTTTTAATTATGAAATTGAAAACCATGGGATGGTTTTAATGATGAAAACCACCTTGGGTGGACGACTGATGGTTTTAATGGTGAGGGGATGACTGATGATTTTAACTTTTAATAATGAAAACCACTCACTATGTGAGGTTTTTATATTTTTAAAAGTTTGGGATATTATATATATATATATATATGTTATATAAATTATAAATTATAAATTATTTAGATAATATTTGATTTTTTTTTCATAGGCAAGTATATTATATATTTACATAAAATATTCACATATGTATGTTCTTCTATAAGAAATAACATATTAGTCAAGAATTATTTACATTTGATATAGTAAATTTAATTAATTCATAAAATATATAAGAAATTTACCTAAATCCGCCTAGGCGCCCGCCTAGACTCTGCCTAGCCGCCTAGGCGCTAGGCACTAGTTCGCCGCTCGACTAGCGCCTAGCGTTTTTTAGAACCTTGATGCTGATTTTTTTTTTTAGGGTTACGTACCCTTTAAAACGTTATCATTTTGACACATGGCATCATGATGTCCAACTCAAGCAAAAATTTAATTGAATTAAAAAGAAATTTGGAAAAGAAAACGAGAGAAGAATGAGTGTGTATGTGACCTAGGAAGGGGACGTGGCCTTGTTGAATGAGATTTGGAATGCAGGAGTAAGACCAAAAGCCACAACCGTTGATGATAGAGATAGCCATGACGGGAACGCTGACCTTCTCTACCACATCAATTGCGAAACACATGATTTCATCTGTTATGACACAACTCAAAGGAGGACGGCGAGTGGTGGTCGAACCATACGGCTCGTCGTTCCTTGTGGTTAGGGTTATGAGCAAATCACGTTGTTTGGGTTAGTATTTGAATAATGGGCTAGACTGACAGAAGGCCCAAAGATGTCAAAACAAGGAGAATCTACCTGAAGCCTAGCATCAAGCCCAAAAGCAAACTGAAGCATTCTCAGCCAAAACATAAGCCATGTGTTTATGAAGAAAGTGACAAATGATGGAGAACAACCTACTCTCAGCCAAAAAACACTTTCTACAAGTAAAAGCTGATGACTCACTACCCTACCAAATTGTAAAAGCACTAGAGTTCCGCCGTCACCTTAACAATCCTATGTAATTTTGCTAACTACTTATGAATTACACATGCAACTTTGAATGTTAGGTTTTTCTAATGCATATTTTCCTCCTGATATTCAAGTAAGAACATACATCTAACATTCAATCCGTCTGTGATATTCAAATCAAATGTAAACATGCATGACTCATTAAATTTTGTGAAAACCCTTTGAAAATTGTGCAACACCTAAGAGTGTGATATTCGCCTTAAATGAAATTACAATTATCAATCATAAGAAGCCATAGTCACTCCTTCGGTGATATTGCGACCGAATTGCATCCAATTACTTATCTAAACATCCTAATGGTGATCAAGCACTAAGAAATATGAATAGTTTAAACACAATGATTAATAATTCAAAATATGCATGCATAATATCATAAGCAATTAAATAAAGACTACCTATTCATGCTAAGGCTCATGGCCTCACCCTAGCAAAAGAAATTAGTTATGCACAACCATACAACAAATTATTATTGAAAACATAGATAAAAAAACACCTGGTAAATAAACTTCAATCATCAAAAGCTCTCTAAGTCGAATTCTCCAAAGTAGTGCGCAGAGAACCCTAATGGCTAAATAGCCTTAGTTATACTAATACAAAATAAAATTCTTTCCAGAAAAAATCTTCTAAAAAGTAGAAAACAAATAACTTAAGAGAAACTAGGAAACTGAATCCTAATCAAATATGGAAAATCTGCCCAGCCACAAATCAGTCACGTTTATGGACCTTCAAGGTTTCAAAACAGGCCCAAAATGACTTGAATTAAAGATTAGGACATCCTCTCCAAGTTCCAAGAAAAGCCCAAGACCAAAAACCATCGTCTTCCAGCCTAAAAGTTGCAAATAAACCCAAAAAATATCATTTTGTCAGCAGTGAGCGCTGCTCCTTTATTTCATCGCCATAAAGTATCCACTTGGTAGAAAATTCTGAAACTTTGATATGAATAAGTTGAAAGACTAACGAACAACCTCCAATTAGAATCACTCCAAAATTCATCCGTTTGATTACTTTTCGCTTAAGAAGAAGTCGAATGTGGTACATTGAGAATATAAATCAAAGTATCAAAATCTCACTAAAATAATTACTAAAATATACTAAGAATAGGGTACAATATATAATATGAAATCGACTCATCAACAGTCCACCTTATGGAGACCGGAAAGATTCACAGAGACATTTCGGCCTTTAACATTGAGTTGAGTAGAAATGTCTGCAAAATTTATCATGGTTTAACGTTGAAGTCGCTTGTTGGAGAGTTAAGAGAGTTTATAAGGAGTTCATGATTCTCTTTTTTAAATAATTAATAGTACGTACCAAACAGGTTTTTATTTTCACAAATTGTTGGCGATATAGTCTATGAGCACAAATCTTTAAAATGACATGTTCTTGTTTTAATTCTCAGAGAATGTTAGAGAAATTATTTCAGAAAACATCAAGGACGGGCCCAATTATTTCTTATCTTCGGGTTTTCTTGATGTATTCAATTGTGATTTTGATGGACTTTAAAAGAGTTGATATTTTAAATGGTATTTAATCAAGATTTTTAATTAGCTAGTCCATGAAAATATAAGAGTATGCAATCAAGATTTTATTTATGATTTGCCACATAGTATTATGGTCTAATGTTATTCCTATTCACTTGTAAGTAAGAGGTCTTAAGTTTGATTGTCGCTAAAGGAGAATTCAAACCACATTATTACTAACCCATTGTGAGGAAGAAACATAACCATTCCTTTCCGCCATCATGAAATGATGACATTCTGTTTGTCATTTCAGTTTCTATTTCACTTTTATTAATTTTTAGGTCAGCACTACACGAAATTATAATGAATTTTAAGTCCTCGTCTCGAGGAACATAAAAGAACTTAATCAAACCAGGGTCCTACTCGATACACAACCGTTTGGTTAAAAAGTCAAATTAACGCTCAACTTTCACACACACACACACACACACTTAACACACAAATATGGTCTGTTGGCAGCCTTCAACAGTGGCAAACCTATTCTCTCTTTCTCTCGAGCTATCTCGTGGCATTGAGACCGAAAGCAACACTCGAGATAAATACATGTTAAGCCAATCTAGACTCTATCCGAGTTTTGACACCAACATAGATGATCTTAGTTAAGAAATATATAAGATGACAAGTGGGAGGCGCTTTTTACTTCTTAAGAATTTTTTACATAGGCTTGCTCATCCTTTTTTTGTCTTCGTTAACGTTGTATTATGTTATTATGTTTATTGCAGTTGTTTGTTAGATCACTTGAATAAAATACGACAAAACATACAGTATTTTTATTGAAGATTTGTATGTGAAATTTCAATCAAGAAACAAGAATATAGATAAAAGGGAGAGAGGAGAGAGACTTGATCCCCATGTACATGTGCAAGAATCCACAAACTCTCGTTGGTTTTCTGTGCAAAAGAAATTCCTCTATTTACAATTAATGGTTGGTTTTGGTAGATTAGGAGATGATAAATTAGGAGACCACAATCTCTTAAGCATTGCAATGATACATAACACTCAGTGATACGAGTTTTACAAAAGATCTAATTATTGGTAAAGTTCATTAAATCTCTTATGCAAAATCTAACTGACGATTTTCTAGATTACTCAATAGTGCATACCATAGAAGAAAATTTGATGAATAGAAGCATGTCTTGGTTCACTTCTCCTTGCATAATGTTGCCAAATCTACAAACCAAAAGCCAAAAAAGTCAAGTGAAGCTTGGAGAGGAGAAGCTTTTGCGGTCCTTGTGTTCTTATTTCAGCTTTTCACTTTAAGTTATATGCTCTTTAGTCTTTCCCCTTTAATCATGGACAGAGAGATCTTGCTTTACTATGCACAAAAGGGCAAATACCGAATGAAAAAAGTAAAGACCGCCTACATGGTAAAGTTAATTGGAAGAGGATGAAGGCTATGGGAAAAAATTTTGAATTTAACACTTTTATTTTCTACTTATGACTCTTTCTTGAGTTTTGAGCTAAAACTAATGGTCGAAGAAGGACAGAGATCCTCATCGAATCTCACTGTCCGGAGCTCAAAGACCAGGCAATCTGCACCACTCAAACTGAATGCGGCGGTCCCAATTTAGGACTAAAAACGAGAAGTAGCTTATAAGAAGAAAATGAATGTGCAAAAATCAGTGGAGGCGCCTCAACAGTCTTCTAGATCTAGATTTTTTTTTTTGTTGTAAAAAAAATGAGAGAGACATTGAATGACCTCAAATTTCAACACTCTCACATGCACGGACCAATTCCTACTAATAGAATAAAGGACATGTAAAAAAGCAAAACCTCAAATGAAATGTGGGAAAATAACTTGGACTGATCTTAATCTAATTTTCCTTTCTCTATTCTCTTTCCATTTCTTTGTGTCTTGTCCTTGTCACATTCCAATCTTGTATTGCTGGTAAATTGTATGTATTCCAATTTGGGAATATTGGGTAGCTTCATTCACACTTTTAGTTTCTTCTTATGTGCTCATTTTCTTTTTTCTTCAACGAATTTGGATCCTATCGGGATTTTACTGTCCGGAGTTTAAAGACAAAAACTTACTTTGACTCGATTATGTTAGTTTGAAGGTTAAATCGAACGCATCTCAATTGTGAAGTTACACTAATCTAAAGTGTAGCATGAAGTCTAAAGTGAACCCCCAAGTGTAATTTGATACCTAAATTGAACTCGATATGTAATTTAGACGTAAATTGAACTTGGTGTGTAATTTGAGACCTAAATTAAACAAGAATGGACAATATTCCCGCTTATATAAGATATAAACCAACCAGAATGAGGCAAACGCACCCTTATCTTTCTTAATGGTTTACATAATAATTGGAGATGTATACTTTGGGCTAGATCGTATAAAGAAAAGAACAACGGTTAAGTCAATGTTAAGGAACCCTAAGTCCAAATAAAACCAAAACAAAGCAAGAAAATCCCCTAATCATACGGCAGGCGCCTAAAGCCATAAGCCCAGCTCCAATCAGAGTGGTCCGCTGACGTAGGCCAGGAGAACTTTTCGGGACCCACACACATCGTAGGGATCCGTGATAAAGAAAGAAGTGGCCTTGTGGGACCCCCCCCGATAGCCACCTCACCCTACAATGATGTGACCCCCTTCAACATCATAGCCTCATACCCACACACGCTTCGCTCCATCTCAGCCGTCCGATCAAACAACCCTCTCTCTCTCCCACTTTCTCTCTCTAGCTCAGTCTGAGAGAGCCAGCAAAAGCTCAGTGTGTGAGAGTTCGCAGATTTGTCTCTGTCCTCTCTCTCTCCCCCCTCTGAATCCTCACCTCCTCCGCCTCCGGTGGAACAACAAAAGCGCACCGTTTCCCACGCACACGGATTCCACGAACAGCCGGATTGAACCGACCGCAACAGCGGCGGCGCTCGCGGCATTTTTCTGGCGGTAAAGTTCTTTTCTTTGCTTATAATCTACGTCGCTTCGCGGTTTTTTTACTCTTGGTTGTTACGTTTCGGATCTGTATCGGAAACGCCGCGTTTCGGCAAATGCGTTTCGTTGCTAAAAGAACTTGTGCTTTCTTTAGTTTCCAGAAAGTTAGTCGCGAAACTTATTAGCGCATTTGGAATTCTTTTGTGTATTTTGCGCTCTGGTTGGTTGCCGAGAAAGTGGAGAAAATAAAAGGCTTATTTTGTGCTCTGTTTGGTTGCCGAGAAAGTGGAAGGAAAACCAAAGACGATGAATTGTTTTACCTTGGAATGTCGCTGCTCATGATTGGAAACTTGCGAAAGTAAAAAGCTTTATCTTGATTCTTGCGCGTTTTGCATTTTCCTTCGTTTTCTTTGCAACCAAACAGAAAATAAAAGCTTCTTTTTCTGCTGTTTGGTTGCCATTTGTGTTATGCTTTTTAAGATCTATGAGTTTCTTGCTGTCAATGTGGCATTCATGTGCTTTGATCTTGCATTTAATCTTGGAAATTCCATATTTGTAAGATGAAATAATAGTTTCATAGAAATAGTTATATTTCCTTTTAGACAGATCTCTTATTTTGTTCTTAATCTGTGACAAAATTGGAATGTGATAATCGTTTTTCGCTGTTAAACTGCCATCTGAATTTGATTCTTCGAACAAAATGCTCGAAATACCGGAGTCTCTCAACTGTATTTTAGATCCCTGATTTGGTACCTGTGCTTAGGATTTGATTAGAGGAAATGTATCTCACATCAATGTGATTATTTGCATTTTTTTTTTTCAGAATTTAAGGTTGGATTAAGAGAGAGAGAGCAAATTTTCGCAATGGTTTCCTTGGTAATATTTGAAAGCGAAGCTCAAAAGCTACAATGCAATCGGATGTATGTCTAAGTAGTCACTTTGTAGAAATAGAATCTGCTGTTGGATATGGGATTCAGTTTAGAGCAACGAAATAGTTCAAAAGAGCAGAACAAGTCCAGCATAGAGGACAATGTTGTACAGCCCCAAACGAGTCGTAGAACAAGGCATATAGAGAAGGCGAAAGTGAGAACTGGCGCTGGTTTGAAGCAGAATGATCTGCATCCGAATGCAAGACAAGATGCAGGTGATGGTGCTTCAGGCCAAGAAAAAATTTCGGGAAATCGATATAGAGAGAGTATGAAGGGGAATAATGCAGGTAAAGTTGATGAGCTTGTCAAGCACATGTCAAACTTGCCCGGTTATCTTCAGCGCCCTGAGAGAGGAGAAAAGATCCAAGAAAAGGTTTTGAACGTTGGAGTTCTGGATTGGGGTCGACTAGAGAAATGGAAGCACAAACAGAAGCCTTTTCCCGAAAAAGGTAGCGGTAGTTCATCCTCAGAAAGGACTACTGGAAAGTCTACATCATCTGTTGTAGTTCACAATGGGACAAATGCTGAAGAACTCTCTTCAGGTTGTTCTAGTCTCAAGTCATCTCAAAAGGATGGCCTTTCGCAGGGTGTCAAACCATCTGTGCATAAAGATGTGCGCTTCCAAGACTCTAAAACTGCTTCGAAGAATGCCATTTATGGGCAGAAAAAGATATCCATTCCCTATCGGTCCCTTGGAAGAAATCACTCAGATATGATGCTCGATAAGGGGAAGGCAAAAGATTCAGATCAGAAGTTCACATCAGAAACGGGCAATATGGCAGCAAACTTGAAAAGCTATGGAGTCTCTCTCGATCAAAAGCACGAGGTGAGCACTAGGCATGGTCGAGCTAAAAAAACCAAGGACCTGCAAGAATCGGATATCAAGAGGAAGGATATTGATCAAGGAATCATTACGGAAAAGGGAGTTCCTTCATCTAAGCTCGAAAGTTTTGATGTCTCACTCAGTTCAGATGGTAAGACAATTGCTTGTCATGGTAAAACTGAGAAAAGGGTGGAGGAGCTGCACAAATCAGATACCAATCTAGCTCATCAACACTGCCCTTCTGCGGAGAATCCCGTTGTTGTCTCACCACCAAAAGAACTACCCCAAAATGACTTTCCAGAGGTACTCCAGCTTTCAAAACCAAGAGCATCATGGGATGAGTGTATGGCAGAAGCTGATAAAATTAGCTTCTCGGGCAACTTTTCGACCAAAGAGATGGACTTTGCCGAATTCTCTTCTGAAGTTTCACACTCATGCCCACTGCCTTCTGCAGTTGAGACTAATACAGCATCAAACATGTTGCTAAATAGCACAATCAACGGTAACAGTGTGGGGCTTTCCTTTGTTCCATCTCACATGCGTCGATGCTCAACACAAGACCTCCTCTATGATGATAAATTTGTACATAAGAAAAATTCAGAGAAAATGCTTACCCGTTCAAGCTTTGATACTTCGAGTACATTGGATCAAGAAGATGTTGAGCTGGCAACTAGAAAAGGCAGAAGCCCAACTCCCATTCGCCGGTTTAACTTCAGCTTAGGCAGGCTTGGTAGAAGTCTCAGTTTTAAGGAAATTTCAGATATTCCACAGTTGAGTTCCACATATATGACGGTCAAATCAGGTCCTGTGAGATCTGGAACTTCCGATTGTCCAGATAATCCAAACAGAGAGAAAGCAAGTACTCATAACCGAGCTAGGTCAAGCCCGTTAAGAAGGCTACTAGACCCAATATTAAAGCACAAGGAGGCAAATCTACACCATTCTGCTGAAGCAGTTAGACCCCCGAAATCAAATTTTAATTCCTTGGTCCCCAAGCCAATTAATATCAGCGAGTCATTAGAGAATCTGAAGGCTGAGGCATCATGGGTTAAAGCTTTTTTGCAAATAACAATCAAGAATGGACTTCCTTTGTTTAAGTTTTGGGTTGACAACAACAGCAACTGTTTTGCGGCAACCATGAAGAGTTTATCATCTGGGAAGGATGATTTCTGCCAGTATTTTACATTTTACTGTATTAATGAAGTTAAGAGAAAAAGTGGTGGCTGGATGAGTCAAGGAAGTAAAGGCAAAAGTTGTCGCTATGCTTACAACGTTGTTGCTCAAATGAAAGTTTCTAGCTCTGACTTATCTGATGTTAACGGGCAGGACTTGAGTAAGTATATGGTAAGAGAGGCTGTTTTATTAGATGTTGATCTAACACAAGCAGATCAAGAATTACCTAGTGTCGTACCACATAGGGAGCTTGCTGCTGCTGTGGTCAAGTTACCTAGGAAAGACTTGAGCCATTCTGAACAGCAGAGTGACGAGGAAGTTTTGGAGAAGGGCTGCGCGAAAGGTTCATCCGAGGATTATAGCTGGGAAGATAGTACTATAGTCATACTTCCAGGTGGAGTCCATAGCTCACCGAACACAGGAGAACCTTCACCATTACTTGACCGTTGGAAATCTGGTGGGTTATGTGATTGTGGAGGCTGGGATGTTGGTTGTAAGCTGCGTGTTCTCTCCAACCAGAACAAATGCTGTCAGATTCCAAAAACATCCTCCGCATGTTACCCTTTTCCAGAGACTTTTGAACTATTTGCGGAGGTATGATTTTTGTTTCAGCAAAGCACTCTATCTATATCACACAATTGATGGTGGTGTTTTAGCCAATTTGAATGTTGATTTTGTATTTCTTTTCAGGAGGGAGCTCAGCAGAACAGGCCAATCTTCAGTTTGGCACCAGGGAAGGATGGAAGCTACTCGATTGAATTCAACACGTCACTTTCTTTATTACAAGCGTTCTTCATCTGTGTTGTCATAATCAGCAGTTGCAGACCATCAGATCTTTCAGAAGTTAGTAACGTGTTGGAGGCGAAAGAATTCCAGGAACCGAATCTGAATCAAAGTAATGGAATCCAGGTGACAGGTCCGGCAAAGTATGCTCCAAATCCACCCCTGTCACCTGTTGGGAGGGTCTAGCTTTGTCCGAGGAAATCCTTTTTGCTGTTCGAGTCCAACAATTGATGGTTTCAAACACAGCGGGAAACATCTCGTAGCCAACAAACCATTGTCGTGTGAATCCATGGATGCTCAAATTTTTTAGGGAAACTTGCATGTTATTACAGAAAACATGTATGAGTTCGGCCGTTGCTCGTTTTGTGCTCTGCTTTTTTACTGCATTACCATGTGTAAAGGGAAAAAACTCAAAAACCAAACTTCAACATCTTCAAAGAATGATGGTGTAAATATGCCTATGCTAGGGCATTTCAGATATGATAGTACCAATTCTCCATGCTTATCAATTCTGTTTAGATGACGCCATGGGACATTTTACCCATATTGTGACTTCAAGTCATTACGTGTAGAAGGAGAAAATAGGCGTGCGGAAATCATTTCCTGCACAAATTTTTTTAAAGTAAAGGTTCTCAAAACCACAAAAATGTAGTTCAACTGAAATTTGAAAACGCAATATAAACCGTGAAGTTGTACATTATACATGCATTTGAGTTTGTAAAATTCACAAGTCAAGAACTGAAGCATGGTGAATACAGATAAACCATTTACCATCAATTTTCTCAAACACATTTGTTGCAAACTGTCCACCCCAACTGCTACCCTTTGTCTTCACCAACTCGACACAAGAAACATACCCGACATCCCCTCTAACGTAAACATTAACATCTTTCAGCTCAATCTCTAGTGGAAATTCGTAGTTTGCCCACACGTAGTCCCAGCTAGTCATAACATCTTCGTAACCATAGATTCCACGAGCACCCGGGTGCACGCAACAGACTTCTTTCCTTTGGGCCCAAAGGGCTTGCATTGCAGCTAAATCCCCAATCCTGAATGCCTCGTAGAATTGTGCGTTTGCTGTTCTAACAGAAGTTAGACTGTCCTGCATCAGAAGTTTGAGGCTATCACGAATTTGTGCTGCTGTGGCATAGTCCTCCTCTGCAATGGCAATGTCTAGATCACGCTCCAAGGTTTGCGCATCCAATACGATGCTTTCGCCACCGCTTGAGCTTTCCTTTGAGTCATCGCCTATCACATTACATGGTCTTAGGGGCCGCAATCGAGAGGCCTGAACAGAGGATACTGCACTGAAAAAAGTAAGAATTAAAAGTATTTAAGCTGATGCTACATTGCATTAAACGTCAATGGACTCCATTTATGGATCACGCCCTAACAAAGGTGATCAAGAAAAGCATATAGTTTATTGTTGCGGGGAAAATAAACTTACTGGATTCTTCAGTTCGCAATTTGAGCTGACGATAACCGGGAAAGAACGGAACTTTATGCCCCCTTTCGAAAGTCTTTGCTACAACTAAGTTGTTTTTCCTTGAATAGGGTGAAGAAGGAGGATGAAGCATCCCAAAAGTATAAATACAGGAACACGGCAAGCGATTAAGCTCTGCACGAGAAACATTTCCCTAAAACGTATAGATCAAAATAAGTCTAAATCAAACCAACTTGAAATCGGCAACGAAATAACAATGTAAGTAAATATGAAGGAAATCGTCAACAAATTCAAACATATTCCCCTCGTTTCTTTCGTAATCTTCTAAAATCCAAACTATGAGATTCCCAACACTCAATCATAACATGGAAATTCAGAATCAAAGTGAGCTCGTTTCACAGTACAAAGATCAAAACTTGAAATTATATGCATCCGACGCAGACGTGAGTTAGGCCAGTTGTCTAGGGCAACGTGCCCGCCACATTGCACTAGAGTTCGAATCTCACTCCCCGTAAATTAGAGTAGTTTGAAGCTAAATAAGCGCTCTTGGATTAATCATTATTCATCATCCACTTTGAAGATAAATACAATTGAATTTTAGCAAATAAAAACTTAGAGAGTATTCAATTGAGAATTTGAGAGATTTTAATGGATTTTTATGGAATTTAATTGATTTGTAGAGATTCCATGTAAAATTTTGATTCAATTCCCTCGAAATCTCTTGGGGAGAGGTGAGATTTGTGGATGCTCAAAATACACTACGAAATCTCTCCAATTCCCTCTAATTCCTCAACTTTCTCAAATTCTTTAAAATCAAATTCTAATTTAATACACCTGTAATGTGATAAACTTCTTTAAAATTCTAATTGAATACGCCCGGATTTCTAAGGATTTTCATAAACTATCTTAAAATCCTGATTGAATACACATTGAATTTCAGAGAATCACTTAAATTCCTGATTGAATACCCCTAGATTCATTAAAAGAATTAAAATCCCTCAAAATCTTAATTGAATACACCCCCCTTAATTAAACATTATGAACTAATATATCTCAAAACGGGGAAACATACAGAGCTAAATACAAACTAAACGACATTGATAATTAAGCACAACTCACATTTAGGCAGAAACCAGATCCATGAAGCGCCATGAAAACAGAAGAATTTCTGCAATCCAAGCACAACCCAGAATTATATAATTAAAATTATGAAAAGGGTAAGGATAAGGATTTAGGTTTAGGGCTCAGAGCTTAGAGCTAGGGTTTTGAGCTGTCAGAGCTCCTGCTTTTAGGGTTTTCGCAGAGGTGAAGTTCTACAGGAACTGGAAAATGTAGAGTAGTATGGAGGGCACAACAAAATCGGCCCAATAAGAAGATATAATGGGCCAAGCAAGGGGCCCAAACTTTAGCCTACTTTGGACCTTCCAGAATTGAGGAACTTTCCAAGAAACTTCCAAGGCCGAATAACATGTTAGCTTTATCGTGTAATGGCTCCAGAACATTCCAAAGATTAGTTAATAATTACACAATTAAATAGTAATAAACACGTGAATGTCCACCATTTTCCTTGTCGAGGACAAAATTGCACCACAAAAATAGCATAAGATATATCCATTTGCTTTGTTTTTTGTTATATTTTTCTAGGAAATTTCAATTGCTCAAACTTACTTCATTGACAACCAATTTTCTTGTTATTTTAAACTTGTAAGAGATGACCTATGAAGGACTAAAGCGTAGTTCTCTATTTTATTTTAGTTTTTTTAAAATTAATATTTTAAGGATTACTTTAAGGTTAAATTTTTTCATCTCTAATCATGCAGGGTTATATTTTATTACTTGTTAAGGTCAAACTTAACTTGCCTTGAGGCTACATGTTTGCCCTAGGGCCAAACTTAGCATGATTCTTTTAGTCCGATTTTTTTAGCCCTTTGGTTGGGGACTAATTTTGAATATTTTAGGGCTAAATGTGGCCTATAGCTCTTGAATGATAATGCCTAATCCCATATTTTTTTTAAGGAAAAAAAAGGGACCAGTCGGTGATTTCGTCATGTCAGTCCACCCTTCTGGTGATCGAAAAGACTTCTAGAGGCATTTCAGCCTCCCACTAACAATCATCGTGCGATTCACCAGCAGAAAAAATCAAATTCAAAACGTGTCGTGTGGAATACGGGCCTGAAATTCGTCACTAACCACTTGCCTAATCCCATATTCCAAGATTTATGTATAATCGAATTTATGTATGTATATGTTTTGACCAAGTAACTTAATTGAGTTGCTCAAATTGTACTCTGCCAAATGTCAATTATGACATTTTGGTAATTGAAATAGTTTTGTAAAGAGCACCAACCGTACAGTACATCCATAGTCTAGATAGAACATGGTCCTTGAATCAAGAATTAAAAAAAGATAGAACATGGTCAAAACTGGAAAACTATTGAACCTTGAACGGAATGAATGACATCTGGTAAACGGAGATATTTTTGGCTATTTTTGTAAATATGTTCTGTATGTTACAGTCTCCGTCATTAAGCGGCAAACACTAGATTGTTATTGTTGATATATTTCTGTTTCTTTAAAAAATTATCATGTGTCATTCAGTAATACTTTATTTATAAGTGAAAAGTTTTAAGTTTGATTCTCGTCAAAGACGAATTTGACCTATAGTATTGATGGCTCATTGTGAGACTAAGTCCACTATTCTTCATTAATAATATTTTTTGTTAAAAAAAAATGATCATGAGACTTACAAGAGCGGAGCTCGCATAGGCTCTTCTGGGTTATAGCTTAAGTGCAATTTAAAAAAAAAAAAAATTATTGTAGAGGAAAATAATTTGACTGAGAATTTCCTATAATACAATGTGAGGCACAGTCACCTTTATATAGTAGTGCGACTATCCTGGCAAATTACACAAATACCCTAATTCAATAGAGAGAATTAATTGTCTAATCAATTGAGGAATCAATGGCCTAACGGTTACACCAATAAGTAGTCAGACATAAATATCCTTCTACATTTGAAATTACTACTAATATTTTTTTTTACAAACGATATTATCTACTAATATCAACACTAAGGGGAGGGGGTGGGTTAGCCTCACAATGGGCTAGCATAATGTGATTCAAACTCGTCTTTGACGAGAATTGAACATAAGACATCTCACTTATATTTGCAATTACTACTAATATTTAGTCTAAAAGAAAAACCAAAATCTTATCCCATCTTAAATTTACTCTGCACTTCATGCTCCAGCAACATGTAAATATTAGCCTAGTCCTGTATAAAGTGGGAAACGAAAAACACAAATATTTAGGTTCTTATACACTCTTTTTAATTTATAACCGTCGAATTTGATAAATTAAAAAAATTAACACATGATTTAATAAAAGTGTGTGAGAAGATAAACCGGTGTATATTAACATTTCTGAATAAAGAAATTTCTAGTTTCATTCTGTACTTGGTCAGTGCTGGAAGCCATGTGATGAGTCATAGAGATAGAGAGAAAGGTGGGGAATCGGGATGGGGATGGGGATGTAGGTATCTACCAAGCAATTTTTTGGCAGGCAATGGGATGTTTCATCGTTGAAAAGTTTTGGGCAAAAGAGGGTACTCATAAGGAAAAGCTTGTAAACTTTTTACCCAAAATCGTGGAATTGCAGAGTACGTAACAGAGACATTTGTTTTGGCAGTAAATTGACTATTCATTGTGCACCAACAAGTGGTTTCTTAAGTGGTCCTGATTAAAAGCCCCTCTGACAGTCTGACCCTTCAATCCTTTGGTTGCTTGCCTTGCCTTGCCTTGCCTAGCTTTGACACCAAGAAGCTGATGAAACCTAACAAATGGAGGACTAAATCATTGCACATTGAACTACATGTCATCAATGAGCCAATAACAAGCCTCCCATAACTCTAGGGTTTTTTAAGATGTATGTAAATTGTCGACGCTAGTTATCAAAGTGCAGACTACAAAGTAACAAAATTATAAGTGTGAGTAACATTACCCAAAAGTTATTTGAATCGCATTTTTTACTCATCTCCGTGTTTTGACAACAACAAAAAAACCAGTTTTCGGAAGCAGCTCTCAGTTGCGTTCGATTTTTGGTAGTAAGCAAATTAAGGACATGGAATTGGGATAAAAAAGGGTAGCGCTATCTACGCACCCATTTTTGCTTCTAACACATTCTTTTAATTTCTGATCCTTTGATTGAACGAATTGAAGAAGATAAATGACAAAAAATTAACATGTGCGAGATAAAAATGAGTATGTGAACAAAAAAAAAAGTAGATACTGGAGTTCTGGGTCTCATTGACGAGAAATTTTTCATTGTGATCGGAACACGAATGATACACCACGTGTTTTTATAGAAGTGGTGTGAAATTTTATTTTTAAAATTATTAACTTTTTAACACACATATCTCACAATTTGTATAATGATACGTGGTATACCATCCTGTGTACCGATCATACTGAAAAATCTCTACTCTTTAACGTGGAATGGAAGTAGAGATGCAGCGAGAGATGAGAAAGCACGTGACACGTTGCAATCACGTGGAAGAAGCCGCCTTGGCCGTTTACTGTCTTCAACCTTAAGCCTAAGCACCTTTCGAGTGTTTGACCGCTTTGTTACACATCCCAGCCCTCCTTATTTTAGTCCATTTTGTACTGCCCATGCTCATATGACCAAACTACCCTATGCGGCTATGCCAAATTACTCTCTTTTCTTTTCTGATGCCCAATAAGTGGCTTTATTACACTATTTGATTATTCTAACGCATTACTTGGTCATCTATTTAACGGAGTGAAGAAATAAATTAATATTAAACTCATTATCTACGAGATTTGATATCAAAATTTTATACTTATAAGTGAATGAGTTACTAGTAGACAGTAATCCTAAACGATAACTTACAAATTTAAACAAGTTCTAGCAAAGGTCACACACTCTGTGTGTTGAGAAATATATTTTTTTCTTATGAGATGAGTTATTTGTTTTTAACAGGTTGCTGGCATCCCAAAAAAAAAGGGTTGGCAATTAGGAAGGAGAGAGAAAGAGAGAGAATAGGTGGAGGGCATTGATAAAGTGACATAGTTGTGAAGTTTAGAGAAAAAAAAAAGTAAAAACTTGTTTTTACAAAATTATTCTAATGCCTACATTTCTTTTCTAATATCTTCTTTCAGCTTTGTATTAAAGGGTATAGTAGTAATTTTAATAGTTTTGATTCACAAATAATATTTTATTAATATGTAGTTTAAATATCATTTATCTATTCAAATACAAAAAAAGTAATACGCATTCCTTACAATCTTCATTAACTTTTCAAATATACATTTTCAAGCTTCTTTCTTTCTTCTCCCCGCTTATCTGCAAATTTTCGCCAATCAATATCGCCCAATATGCAAGGATTGTGGAACTGAACGATATTATTTCGAAACTGAGCGATATACAAATTCGATTCCACCAATCATTGCCTCTTAGGTCTATCTATCATAACATTTGTATTTTTATCGTCTTTTTAATGAAATTTATCTTTTCAAACTAAAAAAAGATGGCACAAGCAAATAGAAAATTGATGCAAAAGTAGAAATAACAACAATCCCATTAATATGTCAGCCAAAAGGAAAGAATGAAGAAATTAGGTTCCTCCAAACTAGAAAGCTCACTGTCGAATCTACCTATTTTATACGGGGGTTGGTAATTTACACAAAAAACAGGTAAAAAGAAGTTGTTGGAAGTTAGCGGGTACCAAAAAATCTCCCAGTCAGACAGACATGCAAATATGTTATACCATTTTACTTTTTTATTTTATTTATGCGCTGTACCAACAATAAATTATGTTTATGTTCTGTAGACTTCAAAATTAACCCCCAACACCAATCAACCCCCCTAACCTCTTGGCCTTTGCCTAGCTTGAAACGGCATGGCATGGCTTGGCTTCCACATGCTCTTGTTTATCTCTCTCTCTCTTCTCTTTTTTTTTTTTTTTTTTTTTTTTTTTTTTTTTGAGTAGTTCTAGAATCTGGTACTCGGATTACGTGTTTGTGCATCCTAATGGCTCGCCACCTCCTGCTTTGAGATCACCGCTATCCAATATAATGACTTTATCTCCTAACACGAGATTTTTCAATGTGTTCACAGAACAGAGTGATACGCCACAAGTGGAATGAAGCTTTTTATTTTTAAGTGTGCATTCAGTTGTATAATGACATATTGCGCATGGTCCGTGTTCCGCGTATTCAAATATCCCACATCAGCAACATGAGGGAGAAAAGAAGAATTTAAATATTCTAATATCATTCCAACTAATAACTAAGCCTTTGGTGATAAAACTCTACACCTGCTACATTGTGCAAGTGGTAATTAATAAGTTGGAAACAATACTGATGTTGTTAGAAGCAGGCATTTAGTAATTTGACACCAAACACTGAAAAATCTCTCCCGTTTACACCACCTCCATGACTCACCACCTATGGGTGCCACACCCAAGACCTTCTTCTCTTTTTGCCTTTCACATTTTTTTCCCTGTTTATTCTTTCGAATCATTATATGCACAAAGAGTTGGTTTGGTATAACAAGGTTGAAGAGACATGAATGCGTTTTTCGTGAAAAGTTTTCACGTCGTCTATCTTTTTAAATGTTTTCAATAGTAAAATATATTAGTAATTATTAGTATTTTTTGAAAATATGCATGACGTTGTGAAAAGTTTCCACGCTGTCTATTTTTTAAGAGACATGAATGTGTTTTTCAGGAAAAGTTTTAACGTCATCATGCATATTTTCATAGATACTATTTTAGTTGGGAATTGTTATTGACACTTCAAAAATCTCATTCTACACTCCAAACTTTCTATATTTGGAAAGAAAAATACACTTGTGAGGAGTGTAGAATGAGATTTTTGGAGTGCTAATAACACTTCCCTTTTAGTTTTATGTCTTTCATATTTGGGTTTTGGATAGAATGCCTTGGGTTATGTTTTATTTTGAGCTCATAATGCTTCTTTTATTGGTTTATACAAACGATATATTTACATTAAGAGTCGGATTGCCTAATGCAATCTACCGGACAGGACTGGCACCTAATTTGGATCCAAGGCGAGCGAATGGTGCGATGTGAACATACACGTGAAGGACTGGCCCTGGCCCTAGGGCAAGTACTAACATCGGGTGCAGCAAGATAAGCATGTACAAATATGTATGAATGCCATGACAGTAATATCTCAACCATATAGCAGCATTTATCACAATTATATAGCAGTTATCAAATATTTGGCAATATATATACGCAAAGTGATGCATTTATGAAATTTTGGAAACTATAAATACGTATAGATATAAAAATAAACTGCACACTCACTAGTACGTCGCTGGGTCATAGCCCCCAGCTCTAGCCTGGCCCCGAACGTCCTCGGGATACGTTTCCCCTACATGTGAAATAACTAAAATATAATTAATTAAAGCACATATACGAAAACTTAAATAAAACCCCATAGTTTGCTCAAACCTAGGGTTTAAATATACCATTGTGACCTACTCAACGTCACGAACATCCCCAAATTTTTAGAATAAATTTTGGGCGGCTCACGCGCCCCCACACGCCGTCAAGGGCACGGCCAGACGTGCCCCCACTCGCAGGCCAATGCCTGACGTCCGTCAGGAATATTCCGTTAAAAGCTAACGGAAGTTAACAGCGTTACCTGACGCCGTCGCGGTTGTCCGCCACCGTCTGTAACTCGATTTTTCGTCGAATTTCTGGAAAAATTTCAAATTCACTATTCTCCTTCATTTCTCAACCATTTTCGACGCACTTTATATGGATTTGAAGCTAATGAAGAGTAGAATCGCGTTATACCTGTTTGGAGTCCAAAAAGTGGACGGAGATCACCGGAAAAAAAGCCTCGAAAGTTCCGGCCAAAAGTGAACTCCTCGAAACTCGGTCGTTTCACGTCGACCTTCTTCCAAAACAAGCCTAGGACCCTCAAAATGTCGTGTAGAAGCCTTCCCAAGCTTCAAAACATCCTAACTCGTTCGAAAACACGTCGAACTTAGTGTGCCTGAGTTCGGACCTCACGAGTTAACGAGTCAAAACTCGTCTAAACTAGGTTTCAAGAACATGGTTGAGATCGTGAGGATGAGAGGAGCACAATGGTGTGGTTTTTGAGTTCGATCCGTGAGCTTTGAAGCTTGCTGAGGGTTTTGCAGAGAAGAAGAGAATACTGGAGAGAGAGAAGGAAGAGAAAGAGAGAGAATCCCTTTTTCTGATTTCTGATTGGTGGACAGAAATGAGGGAGACATGGGATTGGTGAGAGAGTGAAATAATGGAGGAGAGTGCACGGGATGGCTAAAAGGGTAGATAGGGATAGGATTTTGGATTTTGTACAGAAAAGAGTATCGAAATCTATCTGGAACAGTGTTTTCACACTGATAAAATTTACATACACTCGTAACAACGTGTACAATTTAAATGCGATAGCGAGAAATAAAATGAAAGCGATAAGAATACGTCCACGTCACTCGCTAATAAGGGCATAACAGTCAATACACATCATCGGGGAGAAATTACATAGGGAAATTAGGGATGGGTCGTCACATTTACACCCATTTGAAAAATAAAAAACCCAAAATCAAAGCATTTTATTTTCCTCAAGTCCCACAACTTAATTTTCTTCTCTTTCTCAGTCTTGTTCATAAATCTCTCTACCAACTTTATAAATTTTTGTGTGTTCATCTTTATTTGATTTCTCCCATATTCTTATAGTTATTCACACCTGCATAAATCACTTTCAGCTTATCATGCTTTGCCTAAGGTGCCTTGATTGATGTTTCACCTTCTAATGTGCTAAAAGATGACCCTCTTTTAGGGTTCTTTAGCTTGTTATGTCATGTTTGGATGTAAATTAATTGAAAGGAATAATTATTTGTCCTGAATAATTCATAAATCGAGTCCTGGAGGATTCAAAAGTTCAAAATCACCATCCACCAATAAAAAAACTTGTTTTTCTCTATAAGAGTTATTAAGTTTTAGTCGGAATAAACATAAGATAAACATGGAGTGATGATAGAGTTTAATTATACTGTGTGGGTTTATTGATAAATTTGAGTTTTATTATTAATTTTATTTTGTATTTAATAGTAATTATGCAATAAGATAAAAAAGACAATTAACATTTAAAATTTAAGTTGAATGTAAAAAGAAGTTATATGGATTTAAATAAAATTTACTTTAATTTTTTTTTAATGAAATGGAATTAAATAATAACGAAACTTTCAATTTTAAGGAGCGGACGAGGGAGTCCGTTATCCTCGTCGACCAAGCCCAAACGCGGGGGACAAGTGCTAGTCATTTCCCACTAAAACCAAGGACATAATCGTAATTCACCACAGTCTCCAACCTTGATCCCATAAACCATCATTTGATTAAGAAACTAAACAAAAATTAGTAATATCTTAAATCTGAATTTACAAAGAGGAAATTAAAAAATAAATAAAATTAGCGCAGCCGTGGCCGGACGATTTATTTACCGCCGCATTCCTCCGCGGCCGGGCGTGGTAAAAAAAAAAAAAACTGTAATACAAAATTGCCGCCCTCTTTTATTTCTTATCCTTTTTTAAACCGCAATTTTCAGTTACAGTTTCGAGAACGAGAATATCTGCTTTTACCTCGTTTTCTCAGAATTTATTTAAAATTATAAATAAAATTACGGTTGAAGAACAAGAGAGAGATAGATAGGAAGAGGAGAGAGAAAGTAAAATAAAAAGGAGACCTTTTTTCTTTGCTTTCTCCTTTGCACTCTCTTTTTCTCTAATCTCTGTGTTTTGGGTTTCTAGAGAGAGAGACGGAGGAGAGAGAGAGAGGTTTGGAATTGGGATTTGGGGATGTGGAATTTGAATTGAATTTGGTGGCCTTTTTTCTCCTTTTCTCTCTGTCTCAACTGTCGCCCCCGTGTTCAACTCGCGTGCTGGCCCAGCACTACTTGACAGACGAAGCCAAACACAAAGACGAAGAGAGAGAGATAGAGAGAGAAAGGGGAGAGAGAAAGCAAAGCAGAAAAATAAAAAATTCTAAAAGCCTTTCCCTTTTTCCTTTTCTTCTTCTTCTTCTTCTTCTTCCGTTTCCCGATTCATCAGAATTTGTACGCGTTGATTGCCCTCTCTCCAGATCTCCAGGTCGCAATCTGTGATCCCCCTCAGAACCCACCTTTAAAACGACCGCGTTTTGCTGCCCTTCGTCTTCCTCCTCGCATTCGATTCGATTCTTGAGGTGCCCGGCTATCAAGCATGGAGGTGCTGAACCTGTGAAGTAATATGGAAGTTGTGGTTACGCCAATAACAACAACAACAACGAGTGGAAGAAGATGACGCTTTACATTGGCCGCGAGTCGTCAAAGGTTTGCTCTTTTTGTTCACTTTGCATTAATACCCTTTTGTTTTTCCCCTTTTTAAAATTAAAAAAAATTGAATTTTTTGCTTTTTTGTTCTTTACTGATGGTGGTCCTTTGTTTTCTCTCTGTTTTTGTATTTGGGGTTCTGATTTGTGAAGCTCTGGAAGAGAATCTGCGCCGAGGTAGTCACCGAGATCAATCTCCTCGCCGCGAATTGGAAGTATCTTCTCGCCGGTCTAGTTTTTCAGGTGCTTTTTTGTTCTTCGATTCATTTACTTTTTCGGGTTTTCGAATTGGAGGGTTCTGGTGAATTTAGTTTAGGATGATGAACAATGGGTCGACTTTCTTTTTCCTGATTGGAAAAGTGATATAGCATAACAGGATTGGGATTTTCGTTTTGATGGAGAAAACAGAGAAAGTTGGAAGTTGGTTTTGGTTGAGAGTTTCGATCATGGTTGATTACATTGTGTAACTTTGAGAGAAGGTGTATGCTTTTGAGCATTGGAGGAAGTTACTATCAGTTTACAAATGTGATTAGTGTTGAACATTATTTTCTAGCAAATTTCATCTCCTAATGTTTGATTGGTTTTATCAGTTTCAGTCCATTGGATGAGGAAAAGTTATTTGTGAGAAGATGTATTGAGCAACGTAGTCTTGTTCTGATCGTTGCGATTTGTTTTCTTCTTTCTTATGTTAATTTGTTACTGAGTTTGATATTTGAAATTCATCTGATTTGCAGTACATACATGGTCTAGCTGCTCGAGGAGTTCATTATATACATCGGGCAGGGCCAACGCTCCAGGATGCTGGTTTCTTTCTTCTTCCAGTTCGTACCTATCCTTTTTTCTTTTTGAAACTGTATAGTGTGAATTTGATCATACGAAGTGGTTTCCTATATTTAATTTTGGGTATTTGGAATAATTGAGTTTTGGTGTTTTTGTAGGAACTTGGGCAGGACAGAGCCTACATCAGTGAGACCCTTTTCACCTTCATCTTCTTATCTTTTGTATTGGTAAGGTTCTTCTGAGTTGTCTTTGTCATATTGCTTTCATCTGCATCACTTAGTTATATGTATCGGTGTTCTGTTCAACTTAATTTCTTGGGGGTTGTGGTTGTGGATACATTGGAGAAAATGGTGTGTGAAATAAAGTACTTGTTGTTTCTGATATTAGGATGCATGGAAGGAAACAACTCTAATATTCTAATTCACACATTGAGATGTTATGATTTATTGTTTGAAGGTTGATGTAAAAAGTGTTTATTTTTTCAATGACTATTTATTTATCGATTAGCTTTGATGTGTATTTGTGTTCAGAAGGCCTGTATATAATGTCAAGAAATATTATCAGTGGGGGCCTAAACAGAAGCTGTTCTACGGCACTAAAACTTACGCGCTTCAGAATTTAATAGTATTTTCCTGATTAATTTTTCCCAATTTCATTAACAGAAAACACCATGAGACGTTTTCCCTCTTTTGATAGTTAATTTATTTAATATTCTTCTTTCCTTTATGACTTTGAAAAGTTTAGGCGCTTTTCAATACTTTTTTTATTTTATTTTTTTTAATAGAGCACAGAGCACTTAAACTTAACATGTTATCTACTGTTTTTTTCCCTTATGAACTCTCTAGTGTGTCTTTTTCTTTGATTCATTAATTTATGGCTTCATCTTATTTGCGCACTATTATTATGATTTATTCTCTATCCAGTCAGGCATGTGTGCTTTACAGAAATTTTTAAATTTTATATTTTCCTCATGTGGTGCATGTTCTGTTGCAGTGGAGCTTCCATCCTTTCATTTTCAAGGGCAAAAAGTTTTACACAGTTCTCCTTTGGTGTAGAGTTTTAGCATTCTTATCGGTAAGTGGTGATAATTTCCTTTTTGTCTACACCGTTTCATATTTTTAAATATTATTTGTTGTTTTATTTGTTACTTTAATTGAATTGAGATCTGGGCTCATGCTGGTATAAACTATTGAAGGTTGAAATTGAAATCGACCTCTAGTAACAGGGTTTGAGAAGTTAGTTCTGTGATCAATTGAGATATTCATTCATTTTGGTTTGATTTGTTAACTTTTTATTTTTCTTACATTAACTTGTACCTTGTCTGACAAACTCATAAGAAACTTATGACAGTTAATTTAGTTATTATGGTTCATTTGATGTTTTGAACCATTAGATATACGCATTTTTGTTCCGCTGCTTTTGCATCATTTCATGAGTTCCTTTCCTTCTTAAGTGCCGCAAGAGATAAATTGGGTAAGAAAAAATTGTTTTTCAAAGAGAAAACAAGGCTGTCATTAAGTTGTGCTGTGAACCCATGGTTTATAATTTTAATCATGTAACAGTGGTAGGCACGGGGCTGGTGACAAATATATTCCCTACTTTTTTTGTCTGACAGTTTCCACTGTTTATTTCAGGCTTCTCAATTTCTCCGGATTATCACTTTCTATTCCACCCAGCTTCCTGGTCCAAATTACCATTGTCGAGAGGTAGGTTGGTTGTTTACTATCCTGTTGGTTTTGTTGTATACCCTAGGGTGTTGTAGAGAGTAGAGATTACGTTTTATTCATGTTTGAATTTATTTCTCTATTGGCGGGGTACAAAATTCTCCGTATGTTGTAATAAGCTAAGATGCTCTATTATAATTGTGCAGGGTTCTAAACTTGCCAGGCTGCCTCCTCCGGAAAGTGTATTAGAAGTCTTCTTGATCAGTAATATATCTTCTTGAACTCAGGTCATTTGGCATATTGCGTCGTGTAATACGTCTCTCTGCTGATTTGTTTTCTCTAAATATGCAGTTCCGCATGGTGTACTTTATGGTTGTGGTGATTTGATTTTCTCATCACACATGATATTTAGTCTAGTCTTTGTGCGCACTTATCAGAAATACGGTACACAAAGGTAAGCATAGCTTTAGTTCATGGATGACATCAATTTTAAGTGATTCTTATTTGACTTGCTGCTGAGATAAATGTGTCTTTTGATTCGTTGATCGATGCAGGTTTATAAAGCAGTTAGCCTGGTTACTCGTTGTGATCCAGAGTTTCTTGATTGTGGCATCCCGCAAACATTACACAGTTGATGTTGTTGTTGCATGGTATGAAGATTTTTGCATGCTTTCATCTTTGTATATGTTTTAAAAGAATATACACTAAGTATTGTCTTAACTTCCTTATTTGGTTGAAAATATGATCTCCTGCAGGTATACTGTTAATTTGGTCGTATTCTTTATCGACAAGAAATTGGCAGGTTAGGACGCCTGGATTTGTTTTTTGTTTTTTTTTTTTTTGTTTTCTCCATATTTTTGGTTGTGAACCAATGAGAAGTGATACTAACATAATTGTTAATGCAGAATTACCTGACCGGACCAGCGGAGCTGCATCTCTCTTGTTACCGCTAAGCACAAAGGACAAGGATGGAAAGACCAAAGAAGAGAACCACAAGCTATTGAATGGAATCGTTGGAGACCCTGCTGATCGGGTATAGTGAATCTTCGTTTTGAGTAAATTCTATTGATATCAGCACCATTTTGTGATCTGGGCAATCATCTTACAATTTTTTTTGCTGTTACATATATCCAGAGGCAAAGAACTCAAGTGAACGGCAAGACTCTTGATGATGTAAACACAGTACACACCGATGCTACTATGAACGGTGCATAGAAACGGAAGGATTGTCGCTGCAACAAGGTGATTTGACATGATTTGTTTAATAGGGCCCTGGGTTTGAATGGTTATGTATCGTGTGCGTGCGGGTTCTGTGCTGGAAACACATGACGTGATTTGTATTCTAATGGAAATGGAATTTGGTTTAGTTTTCGCGTTTTGCAGCCCCGCTTTTGTTCAACTTCAGATCATTATATACCACCAGTATGCACAATAGATCTTCGATGAATAAGGTTAAAGAGGACTTACCTGCACCCGGGAATGTTACTGTTGGCAGTATCCCAAACCAATACACATTACCCTATTTTTATTATGTTCCACGGTGCGTTATTGATTTCAAATACTACCACAATAGTATCCCGAGAGTTCGACATTGCATTAGATGTGGACGACAGGGAAAGAGAGCACATGATGGTATATATGCCAGATGCAGATTGTCTGCCCTCCTGTTTGGGTGCCTTTCTCTTATTTGTGCTGTCACTGTTACGTTACGTCAACATTTTATATTCTTATTGCTTTTTGTTTTATTATCTCTATAAAAAAAATTAATATAAAATGTTGACGTGGTTTAACCGTGACCGTACAAAATAAAAAAGGATGGAAATGGCATCCAAACAGAGGACAGACAGTCTGCCTCCATATATGCCCCCACACCCCACATTGCTCTGCAGTTTTTCCTTTTGAGCGTGGAGCACCACATCTTCGTTGGAAGGACCCCCTCCCCTACAAAATTGAGACCTCACCCTCACATGCGTCCTCTGTGGAGGGATAAGGTGCTTCCTGTCCTTTACCATACGACAATATCCATCAAATCTCAACTGGAGTTTGGTGACACAAAAATAAATCTTGGACTTCTGCATCTCTTTATTATTTTTGTCTCGGCACGCCGCCGGCGGATCTCAGCCGGTCTAATCGCACCGAACCGGAGATGGTGAGTGGCTTGGGCACAAACCGAACCAATTCAAACCATGCCAAGTCCTAACTCGAAACTCGGACTGCAGTCCCCCGTCATTTAAGGGAATGGTGTTCAAGCCACTTAATCTAGTCTAGTAATATTCATCTTTACTTGGAAATGAGAGACCTTAGGTTTGAATCTTATGAATGACGAATTCGATACCAAATTAGATTGTCTATTGTGTGACTTAGACGAACTTCCCCATTTAATTTCTTGAAGTGTATACTCAAAATTGGATCGCAATCCTGTAACCTTAGATTAGTTGTCAAATGGGTAGACATGTCAATAACTAAAAATTAATCTTATATGTATCCCGACGCATTGCGCTTGACATTCATAAGAATCATATAAATCCCATTTTTTATGCAAATTTCATGACTGTATTAGTGCCTCGACGCCGTACGCGTGAAAAATTTCTCGTCCCAAACCACATTCTTCGATCGAGCTTATGCAAGCGTGAGCGCATGTGTTTGCATACATTAGATCATGCAATTGATCATTGCAAACACGATCTTTAAATTTTGTAATTTAATTAATATATTCTCTTTGCTTGGTTATGTTATATTTTGAAAGAGATGGGCTGGATCACAGCAAAAATTGCTGGCTTGGCCATGTGAGCTTTTTCTGTGATATTTGACAGCATGGAGGCCCCAATGTGCCCGCCTCATCTCTCTGTTTCCTCATGAGTTATATGAGAGGAATACTACCCCACTTGTTGCCATGGCCATTGGCCAGAAAGCACGCAGGCGCAATTTCAGCTGTAAAAGTTGGTCAATAAAGAGAGATGTTAAGTATAATTAGAATGTGTGATACGGAAGCGATTATCTCACGCAACTAATTTTTATGGTGTAACAAATGTTTGTTACGTATTTAAAAAGTGTAATTTATCCGTCTAATGCATGATTGTCAATTTGTCATGTGGTTTGGTGATATAGAGAACAATATGTATGCACGACGAGTAGACTGTAACTGTGTTGTTTTGTGTCAATGGGACAAAATTACGTGGACAGAAACATACAAATACAGTGCATCATTGACATCGAACGATATAATGACAATGTACCCGTTTCGTAAAAATCCTTGTGGTGTGATGTAAGAGGTGAAGTATCATGATTGAGGCATGTCTAGGCTCTAAAAAAACCACCACTTTTCTTCATTGATATGCTCTTTTCTTTATTTTTAATGGGAAAAGGAAGGGGGTCTCTAGACACCCATATGGATGCATGTTACACTGCTGCTACTTATAGCAACACTTGTCACACTCTTGTCTGATCAAGCATGCTCATTTTTCATTTTCTTGTTGGGAGAAACCTGCAATTGGTGAAAAGGTAGATCTGGTTTTTCCCCAAAAAGAAAAGGGTAAATTCGAACTGTTAATTCTCTAATACAAGCAAGTTAAAAGACTGTTAAATGTAACAATGAAAGGTTGATTTTACCTAAGATTGGACTTTGTATTTGCTAAAATGTGAAGACAGGGGTAAAAAGTTAGAAACGATTCTCTTTCTATAAATTAGAATTGTCGTCATTCCAAAAACCAAAGGAGATGATACACTCGTTTTTCTTCTTTGTCTCGTAACGTAAACGTGTCCGCATCTCATCAAACTATCTACTCTTAATAAACACATTATCATATACAATTGATTATGTAACATGTTTTCTCGCATGTACCAACAATGTTATGTTAAAAAACAAATTAATCACATGGTTTATGTATCTGTATTAGTATTTGTATTAACAAATTAATCACCCTTAACAGTTATACAATAAGTCACTTTAAGCAATCTATGTGCAGAATCTCTACCTCTCATAAACACTTTATTTTACACCAGTAATATGGCAGACTTTCTTGCGTGATCGTTCTTAGTTGTGTAGAAATCGACTAATATTGTTGGAGCACAAGTCAAAATTCCAATGCTTAATTACTGGTGTGCCCCCTATAGTGTTTGGGAGTACGACTTTACCTCCTGAAACTTATTGTGATTCAACTTGCCTTCTTAAACATGTAAATGTGTCACACTTTAATCTATGCTGTCATTTTGTTTAAGTTTTCCATCCATGTGGCAAAAACGAGAGGACCATTTTGCCTTCCATCTTCGTTGGGTCATGTACTTAACAAAGATGGTTTACCTTGTCCCCATGGTTCCCACTGATTTTGGTAAACGTTGAACGGGTGACGCTAGAATTTGGTTCTTGTGTCTTCTCCTATCCCCTTTGCTGTTTGATAGTGCTGTTTGTTTGTTGGCCTCGTGGTAGGCTTTCTTGTAACTCTTTGGCTTGTAGCCCTGGTAATATATTTTCAGTTTCCCCCCCCCCCCAAAAAAAAAAAAAAAAAAAAACAGAGTACACGTCTCTTCTTCTTCACTCCTCTAGTTCATTTCACTTATCCTTAATCTTGATAAAACCAGGATCATCTCTACCTTCAAAAGTCATATCTTTTAGGCACAAAGAAAGACCAATTAGGCCAAATGCTGTCACACATCATATCGATTGTCAATAAAGTTTGTTTAAGGCCAATATTTGTCACCACCAACTGACATCAATTCAATTGTTTGCCAACATTTTGTAACAGAATAATTGAAGCCCTATTTTCTTTCCCTCCTGGGTCCCTCGTCAACTTGTGAAACAAGGTGATCATGTGAAGAGTATAAACTGATGGGGACTAAACAGAACATAAAGGGATGGGTTCGGTTTCAATTGGTTTGGTTTTTTTGTCAAAAAATTGAAACCAAACCTAAACTATTGTTTGATTTGGTTTCTGTTCGATTTTCTTCAGTTTAACTTTGGCTTGGTTTTTTACGGTTTGATTTGGGTTCGGTTTGGTTTTTTTTATAGACATGAAATTGTTTTTTTTTTTTTTTTAAATAAAAAATAAAATCTGTAACAAACATTCTAAAATTCAAATTTGTTAAAACTTCATTTGTTCACTAACCTGCTCGCTCATTTGTTTGTTGAAGAGATTTCAAGTCAAGTGATAACACTAATCAACGTGTTCATAATCTTCAACTCGGCTTCTGAAATTTAATTTACTGGTTTTTTTTTTATTCTTTCCAAGATTTAATGTAGTTTCATAAAACTTTCAGCACCAAAGTAAGAAAAATAAATTAATTTCAACTCATCATTTGACATATAATAGTTTCACATTATATTAAAAGGAAAAAACTCAAACTGTATAAAAGGTGGCCGAAGTCCAAACAGATATCTGATAAGATGAGAACGAACTGCATCATCTTGGGTTAAATACCTAGAAAAATGACGTCTGTTAAGGGTAATGGTTAGTTCGGTTCAGTTTAGCTCAGTTTAATTTGGTTTGGTTTTTAAATCACTAAAATTGAAATTGAACAAATCAACTTTGGTTCGATTCGGTTTTTTAAATTTGGTTCAGTTTTTTCAGTTTTGGTTCCTTTGGTGTTCGGTCCAATTTTTTTCGACTTTCAATTTTTCGAACCACCCCTAAATAACCCAATCTTGAATTTGAAAAAAAATATATATATATTAGATAGTAGTGCCCGGCCACGTTATTATATGCGCACCATTCACAAAAGCATAAATATTCTTGAAGTTTATTCTATTTAATTTTCCAGACGTTCCACCTGGTGCGAGAGCAGACCTAGTCACTTATTCTCAAATTGAGAGAGATTAGTGGGACTAAGATTTTCTTCCGTGATCTTTCCATTCCATTCCATCCCCTCATTTCATATTATCTTATTTTGTCTTTTTCTTGTTATAAAAAATTAATATAAGATGTTAACGTGGTTTAATCGTCACTGTTCAAATAAGAGGGGAGGGAAGGGGAGAGAAAAAAAGCGGGGAGAGAATCTTATTCCAGATTAGTGAGGAGTGATTAATAAGAAAGAATTGTATACATGAGCTGATCTCCATTAGTTTGCTTGACTTTCTTGACCCCACTGAAGAAACAAAGCAAAACGGACATTGAATTGACCACTAATCCACTCTCTTGAAGAAGAAAAAAACAGAGAGAGAGGAAAAAATCATGACTTTGCAGAAGAAAAAGGCCGTTTCCTTTTCGTTTTTGCATATTCTTTTCTGCAAAACAAAACAGAGTCACTCACACTCTCTGAAACTCTGACACTCACACACCAAAAGTGAGAGACACACATTCACACTGATTAATTAACAATTTAGCAATAATAATCATCTTAAACACTAATTAATATATATATTTATGTATTTTTAAATATTTTTGTACTTTGATAACACTGAACTTGCTGGGAGCAGCTACTAGGACTGAGAGCGCCTGAGAAATGAATCAGCTTTGGATCCAGAACTTTACTCTCTGAAGATTCAAAGACTGAACCCTCCTCTGTTTGCCTCTGTTTCTCTCTGTTTGATGTCCACCGTCTGATCATCTGACTTTCCCACTCCCACACTCGCTCTCCCACGCTCGATCTCAAATGGGAGCCCGCTGCTCCAGATTCTCCCTCTGCTGGTTCCACTCCCACCTTAAATCCACCGTCCTCGAATCCTCCGAACTGGGTAACCGGCCCCTTCTTCTCTGTTTTCCATTTATGTTTTTTTGAGCTTCTGAGTGTGATTCGGACAATTCGGTCGCTGTTTGTTGCAGACAATGGGGGCAAAGGCGACAAAAGCATATGGCCGACCTTCACGGAGTACAGCCTCGACCAAATGAAAGCCGCCACGTCTGGCTTCGCCTCCGACAACATAGTCTCCGAGCACGGCGAAAAAGCTCCCAACGTTGTCTACAAGGGAAAGCTCGACAACGGCCGGTTAATCGCCGTCAAGCGATTCAACAAGCTCGCCTGGCCCGACAATCGCCAATTCCTCGTCCGTCAAACTCAACCCTCCCTCCACTTCTCAACATTTCGACAAAATCCCAGTCCCAGATTTTTTTGTTTTCTGGAAAAATAAGGAAAGATCGAATATTTTTGTTTGCAGGAGGAGGCGAGGTCGGTGGGGAGCCTGAGGAGCGAGAGGCTGGCGAATCTGATCGGATGCTGTTGCGAAGGGGAGGAGCGGCTGCTGGTGGCGGAGTTCATGGCGCACGAGACGCTGGCGAAGCACCTGTTCCACTGGGAGAGCCAGCCGATGAGGTGGGCGATGAGGCTGAGGGTGGCGCTGTATCTGGCTCAAGCTCTCGATTACTGCAGTGGTAAAGGTCGTGCCTTGTATCATGATCTCAATGCCTACAGGGTTTTGTTTGATCAGGTAGATTATAAAGTCTTCTGTTTTTTTGAATTGGATTGATTTTTGTTTTTTAGGGGTTAATCTATTATATTTTTCGGTTTTAATCGAAAAGTAGGGGATGCAACACGAGGACTTCCCGCGAGGTTGTGAATCGTGGGTTTATCTGTTTTTATTGTTTACCATTTGGGTTTTTCGACTTGGTACACAGGATGGTAATCCCAGGCTGTCATGCTTTGGCCTCATGAAGAATAGCAGGGATGGCAAGAGTTACAGTACAAACTTGGCTTTCACTCCACCTGAGTATCTCAGGACAGGTATGATCACTTCGATTGAAATGCTTGCGGTTTTACAAAGTATTAGCGACATTATGCTTTTGAATTTAGTAACAGACACCACATGTGAAGACCCATTTGCTTAGAACTGAATTCGAAGTTGGGGAATCAATTCGCTGAATTGGGAATTTGTGTATTGAAAAGTAAATTAACAAGCTTTTTGTGCCACCTTTATTCTTATTAAGAATAAGATTTTCATCAGTTCCTTTCAATAAAATTCAATGTGAGAAGGATGCCAAGTTGTACATTGGATTGTTGGTGGAGCACATGGAAACCGGCATTACATATTTGATTTTTTTCCCCATGCCTTGTTACGAATTCCATTGGGTTTCAAGCTTTCAATATGTTCAGAAGGTATTATAACTTCATAAATGTACATGTGCTTTGGTTGGCAGGTAGGGTGACGCAAGAAAGTGTAATTTACAGCTTTGGAACGTTGTTGCTTGATCTTCTAAGTGGCAAACATATTCCCCCCAGCCATGTGAGTTCTATGGCAATTATTCTTTACAATGATGTTTCACGATATGTATAGTAGTGGGGAATCGTGGGACAAAAAAATAAAATTCTCATTGGAATGAAAATTAATACTTGAGTTTGTTTGGATACCTAATAGCAAGCTAGGGTCACAGAATCTTTGCATAAATATGCACTGTGTTTGGCAAAAGAAAAGTGAAGATATTTAAAAAGTTTGGTCTCAACTAAACAATTCCAAAATATAATTTATTTTAGCAGCTATTGGTAAATTTCCCCTAAATACTCTTTTCTTTGTTTCATTTGATCTCAAGTAGTTATGGATTCTTTTGTAGCTTTGTGTTTGGTTAATAATACTGGTAAGCTGTTTCACGCTCCTATCGCTAATACTTTTTTGCTTCAAAAGTTGGTCCTTGGTGATTGCAGAAGTAAACTGAAGAAGGCTAACCATTATTAACACCCATAAGACCCTTTGTTTTATGACTCCAAATGTTGGTTTGAGTATCAAATTAGGGGTGACCATGTTTGCATGTCTTGTTTGAAGGCGCTAGATCTAATTCGCGGCAAGAATTTCCTGATGCTAATGGATTCTGCTTTGGAGGGTAATTTCTCAAATGATGACGGAACTGAGTTAGTACGCTTAGCTTCCCGTTGTCTGCAATATGAAGCTCGTGAGCGGCCAAATGCAAAGTCCCTCGTCACTGCTCTCATGTCACTTCAGAAAGAAACAGAGGTAAGGATTCTATCATTATTGTTAGTGTGTATCTCACATATTTCTCATAATCTCATACAAATATTAGGTCTAGATTCTTACTTTTCCTCATAATGCACTACACCCCTTAAACATATAAATAGACTTTCCCTTGTACATGCATTATTACTCACTCGCAACTTGCATAATTTCCTTTTTCTTTCTTTTGTGTCCCTATTCTAACGTGGTATCAGAGTCACCAATTAATGGCTTGTACTAGTTTGTTAGCTCATACCAGCCATCACTGTCACCGCCTCTGATCTATATTGCAGCCAACCATCTCTGCACACCATCTATATTCCTCCTCTCTTTAATCTGAATCTTTGTTGGTCAAATCAGTTTGACAGTATCTCCATTTAGTAAGAATTTGGAGCTAACCTGTGTCCAGATTATTATATATATGAAATGTGAGGAATATATCATTAACAACTTCTGAAACTCAAAGGTGATACACGAGAAACCATCTTGAGCCTACTTGTATAAACAAGCTAGATATAGGTTAGAGGCGTTAGACCCCGACTTGAAAAAGATGTTATTGTAATATCTGACATGTATGACTGAGATATTTCACATTATAATTAACCTAGAGTCCTAGACATGAGTTAGGTTTATATTCTTCTAAACTTGCATCTTCTCTGGTACCATTGTATTAGTTCGCAATCCCTAAGCCTATAAGTAGGCTTCCTCTTGTACGTTATCACCAACTTCAACGTACAGAATACTATCTCTTTCTCTTATGTTATTCTTAAAAGGGAGGTGTTATTGGCACTCCAAACAAGTCATTTTGCAGTCCTCATAAGTTTTTTTTTGTTTCTGAATGTAGAAAGTTTTGAGTGCACAATGACTTTTTTTGGAGTGCCAATAACATCTCCCTTCTTAAAAATGTTTACCTGTTTTAGTATTGATAAAACCCGTAGCCTTTTATTGAGACTAACCACATTTCTTTTTCAACTTTAAAAAACAGATGCAGGGAAGGAAATTTTATGCTTAAAGTGAAATTTAATTTCCCCCTCATCAATTGTGGGCATGGGATTGTTAATGCTAGCCTGCCATTTAAGAGCTTTAAGTTTGCTTGTGAAGAGTATAATTTCTCATTGCATAGTTTTCGAGCAGGTTGCATCACATGTTTTGATGGGTATTGCACATGAAAGCGCATCCTCAACGCAGCCATTGGCATTAACACCCTTTGGAGAAGCTTGTTTGAGAATGGATCTCACTGCCATACATGAAATATTGGAAAAGAATGGATACAAGGATGATGAGGGGATTGCTAATGAGGTATGTTACTGTATGTCCTGTACTCAGTTCTTTTAACTGTGATCTGTGATATTTGATAAAAAAAGATAGTGTGCGCGTGTTTGAAGTATGACCAGCAAGAAGCGCTTGTTTTAAATACAATTATTCCTCATAGTGCTAATTCTGCTTGAGATATTTGGCCCTGCAGCTTTCTTTCCAGCTGTGGACTAATCAAATGCAGGAGACTTTGAATTCTAAGAAGAGTGGAGATTCTGCTTTTCGAGCTAAAGATTTTACAACTGCGATTGATTCCTATACACAAGTGAGTTTCTGTTCAGGAATAATTTTAAACTGGTCTGCACAATCCATGCTTCTAGCCAGTTCCGTAACTTAAAGACATTGCAACTTTCAAAAACTGGCCTTGTATATGGATTTTTTTATTTTATTTTTCAAGAATGCACACTTACAGTTTAGTAAGCCTCAGAATCTGATAGCGGTATCATACTTCGTTAATTTCTGAACTGTTTCTGTACGTACATTGTTGATCATATGATATAAGTTGTCAAATCAACGCTGATTCATACTTCGTTAATTTCTGAACTGTTTCTCTGTACGTACATTGTTGATCATATGATATAAGTTGTCAGACAGTTTGTCTTATACACAATGCTATTGAGAAAGATCAGGAGAATAGCATTGAGGGTGTCTGTTAGGAATTTAGAACTTGTCAAATCAACGCTGATTTATGTTTCTACCCTTCTGATTTCTTTTGTAGTTCATCGACGGCGGGACCATGGTATCACCCACGGTGTATGCTCGGCGCTGCCTCTCTTACCTGATGAGTGATATGGCACAAGAAGCTCTTGGGGATGCTATGCAAGCCCAGGTAGTTTCTCCCGAGTGGCCGGCGGCTTTGTACCTTCAAGCAACTTGCCTCTTCAGCCTTGGCATGGATAATGATGCACAAGAAACACTCAAAGATGGCACAAATTTGGAAGCCAAAAAGAACAAAACTTGAAGTGTATAGCCTCATTTTTTTTCTTTCTTTTCTTCTATACCTCCGTTAACATCCGGGCGACGCTTTTTCCTCCGTTTACATCCCGGCGACGCTTATATTAGTAGTCGTTTGTTTAGCCTTGTATCTATTCTTTATTGTCATGATTTGGGTATTTGAAGGCTTTAAGCTTTGCTTGCTTCAATTCAGGATTTCTTGGAAGATTATTCTGTTGGTTTTGATAATTTTTGTTTCTGGCCTCTTATTTTTATTTGGTTATTCAAGCGTTTGTATTCACATGTGTTCTTACTAGAATGTGTGTAAAATTCTCCGATTATTGACACCCCTGCAAACGAGTATTGGAATTATTTTGATTCTCGACTTTCCCGTGTTTACTAAAACATGAGTTATTGAGTAATTTCAATTCTTGAGTTCCCGTGTTACCAACACATATGGACCAAATACGAAGTTGGTTCGGTGTCGAATACCGAAGAATTTATGAGAATTTTGAAAGCTATTGTAGGGGGCCGGCCGGCACAAATGACCTTTCCTACTCTAGCATTATTGAACCAAAAGCCGATGTTTTTCCTCAATTTTGACAACACCATCGCTTGATCGCCGGCGAAGTGACCAATTTGCTAAGCGTTGACGTAACTACGAGCATGCTGAGTCTCTTTTGGGGTGGGCTATGAAGAAAACACTTCTGCCCAGAGGGAGTGGGCTATAGAGTAGCCAAACCGCCTCAGGCGCCTAGGCGACTTGGGCATTTGAATTCTTGAATTCTTTTTTCTTTAAACAAATAGCCCAAACACAAAATGACGTTGTTTTGGGTAGGATTTTTATAAAATTCATGCTAATTTTATGTTGCTACTTAGTTTCTACTAGTTTATTATGACTTTATGATGTGAATTAGAGATAATAAATGGGGTGAATCCGTGGCACCACTTTTTTATATAACTTTTGACATACATTTTTGTCGGACTCACTTCGTAATGTATTTTAACAATATGAACGCCTATCTTTTAGAACATCATTCATAGATCATCATTTCGAAAAGATTGACAAATCCAAAACCATTAAGATATTCATTAAGAAAATAGACGAATACGGTTCTACAAAGAAACCCTTAATCCAGCGGTTATATGGTTTCAGATTTAGGTGAATTTTGGTAGACATGATTTTTTAGGAATGATCTAAAAGATAGACGATTCCAATTGTTGAATTACATTAGAGAGTGGGCCTTACAAAAATGTGTGTTAAAAGTTGTGTAAGAAAAGTAGTGACATAGATCCATCCCCATAATAATAAAGGAAAACTAACTAAAAGTTCAAAAAAACTTCCTTTTTAATTCCTTGGCATGCTTACTTGATTGTTTTACAAAGTATTATCACACACACACACACACACACACACACATATATATACATACACACATATATATTAAGTATAATACTATCGTGAGCCTATTGCTTAAGACAAGATTTCCTTGAAATGCTTTGGTTTCGTCTTCGCCTTTTAAAACATTGTTTGAGACAAATTGAGCGGCTCTGCGCAGTAAATCTCTGCGAAAGAATTGATCGATCTCATACCAATTCCCTCCTCCCTTCTCCTAATTCATGACTTGTTCGTACCATAAACATGCCATATAGGTTTGCCGAGCAACATATAGTAGTTGAACTTGATGATGTGGTTGGATAGAGTATGATCCAAGAGCAATGAAGCAATTTTACAATTTTACAATTCAATTCAGCAATTCTCTCTCTTAAGAGAATACCATATCCTCTGGCCAAATGAAAAAAGAAAGATATATTTTACATAATTATATATAGGGTTAGGATCGAGGGACACATTTTTTGACACATAAAACGCCTTGAAGAGAAGACCCGAAAAAGCCAACTTATGAACAAGAAACACTCCAAGAGAAGTGGGCATGAAGCAATATATGATGTATTACTACTAATCTATATAAACCCTGCAGATTTCGCAACTATGTGTTACAAATCATCTAGCAGATTTTGCAGCTTCTTTTTACACTTGTTTTTTCTTTTGATTATCCAAGTTTTCTCAACTCTTTGCTCGGAATTTCACGACGGAACGTTGAAGTGAAAGAGCCATGATATGACAAAAGCAAATACCATGCAGGCAAGAAGGAAGTTGAGGAAGCGGTGACCGTGCCAGAAACTTCGAGTCTCTGTGGAGGCCCCTGGGGCTGCAACTGCAGCTGTTGCTGAGGCAGTGCTGGATTCGTTTGACTGCTCAGTGAACTCGATGTCATTTGGCCCAACGACGTTGCGCGCAACTGACTGGCATATCTCACAGGTCCTGGAAAACATGGAGTGGAATTCATATATTAACCTAATGGTTTTCGTTTATGAATAACAATTCCGAACGCAGCAGATATGAGTGAATGTATAAAGTAAAAATGAATTTAACAGAAATAAGTAAACAAACCAAGATTAATCTCTATGGCTTGAAGAAAAGCAAATTAAGCGCAGAAACCTACAAGGGAATCAGAAGGCAACGTCCTACTTGTACTTTTAACATGACAAATTGGCCAAAACAACCTCATATTCTGCTACTAATGTTAGAAGGCCGCAATGGTAACGCTCACACTTCGCAGACGTGGGATATAGTTTAAGATGCAAAGGAAGGAGTGAAACACGACGCACATCATATGCGAGATCATATTGCACGGCTTTTACAAATATACGATAAGATTTCATAAAATCCCGTCAGATTCATACATCGAAATTAACAATTTCATACGAAGTATCTGCCACCATTATCAAAGCATCACCAGGACATGAGCGATCAATGTGATATAACAGTGGCTGCCAATGGGGATTAAAAGTGGCAATGCCACCACACATCTTACTGTCAGCATCAATGCAGCCATTGCTAATATGTAAGTGACATCCATATAATCGAGAGATTGTCTCGCGGAACTAAGTTTTAGTACCAATAACTTCACTGTTCAATAAACGTTTACCATGTGTTAAAAAAATGCACGACCCATCCAATGAACAATCGTCACATGGTGAAATAGTGATATATGGCAATCCGCCAAAAGCTTGATTAGTTATACATCTATCGTACTCGAAATGTATATGAAAAGAGATTTATCACTGAGCATGCTGGATGAATAGGAAATGTGGATATGAACACAGTAAATATCAATTATTTAGTGCGTCGGCCGACAAAAGCTTTTGCAAAAGATTAAATCTAATTGGAAAAATCAATAAGATGTCAAATCCCCACTTTCATAAAAGAGAAAGAGAATCACAGAGGAGCAGAGATTCTTAAACTTGGACGAAAGACAGAGCTGTAAGGAATTCTAGTTTGTACACATTTCAATGCTTTTACCTTTTCCTTTACTTTGTCTTGTCCATTGCCCTCTTTTAGGGAAGAGATCATCTCCGTATCTTTTCCACCAAATCTATCAATCCGGGTTCTTGAAATTTGATCAAACGATTAAAGTTATTATAATTTTTAAAGGAAATCCCTGTTTTTAACCGTTGGATCAAATTTCAAAGATCCGGATTGATAGATTTGGTGGAATAGATCCGAGTATCCCTTTCCCCTCTTTTAATATCTTCTTCCTTTTTTTCTCGACATAATGATATCCTAAATTACTTTAGTCTAGTCTAAGGATACTAACCAGCCTAATTCACGTCTGTATCTCCTATCTAGAGCCGTTCTATAGGTCATCCAACTATTACTAGACTTACTTCGACATTAAGAATCGGGTAAATCTCGATCAATTAAGGGCTAATTAGCTTATCAAATCATAAACTTTATCAAATCAAAGATATAAACTTTGCATAATGCTAAAAAGTAAAAAGTAAAAACCTAGGTTCTGTCTTCGATTCTCTCTTCTGCCTAAGCGGGTTGGCCAACGATTTACCGAAAGGACTCGAAATTTAATATATATATATAAAACAAAAAAAAAAAACAGATATAAATTTACTTACTTGTTGCCCCTAATCTTGAACCACGTATCAGCACAGTTCTTGTGGGCAGCAGCCAAATCATCCTTGCAAGAACAACCCAATTCAATCGGAGCTCCGGATTCGTGGCTGTTACTCTCCAAACCCAGATGACAAATCCGACAATCTCTCTCTACTCTATCCAAATGAACCTTAATTTCCGGCACCCCAATCTCAATTTCGACAACCTCGACCGAACTGTCCGAAACAGACGAGGCTCTCCGAGAATCCGACACCACGCCGAGCTGAGGATCAGAGACAAAAGCGAAATTGTACTCATCGTTGGAGCCGCCATTGGTCGAGAAGAACTGAGAGTAACACGACCCGTCGTCTGCGTCGGAGAAGCAGACGCTGCTGCCGCCGTCGGCGCTTCCGGAGAAGGAGCGGCGGTGGATTCCTTGCTCTAAATCGACTTGGGACATGTTCGGAGGTTAAAATTTTAAAAACCCAGAAGCTGAAACTCCGCCGGAAGGCAAAGAACAGAGCATTCGGGCATTAAAGTTTGGAGCTTTGGGGGGTTTCGAAAACTATTGAAGAAATATTTGATGGAATTTGAGGATTTAAGGAAGTGGGTTTTGTTGGATTAGGTGAACTTCGACTCCATTAAGATTGTTTATGTTGGAAATTTGTTACCAACAAAATTAAATGCACCCAATAAAGTTTGATCAGTTTAAGGACAAAGGTTTAGGCTTGCAAGCTTGAAGAATGTAGAGAGAGAAAGAGGATAGGGAGAGAGAGGTCTCAGAGAGCAAGAGTCATGCCTTAGAGAGCTGGGACTGAGTACCCCTCATGGAGGAGGAAGAGATATACAGAAAACGTGCAGTGGGTGCACTGATTATTTCGGAAGAGAGATTTCCATTGGTAAAGACAACTTGAAATTTGAAAAAAGCAGTGATAAGTGGAAAAAAGAAAGAAAAAAAGAAAAAGTTGGTGGAATATTTGGTGTGCTATGTAATTTTATACTAATAATGCTAGATTAGTTTTTTAAATTAAATTTAAGAATTATTTAATTTATCACAAATAAAATATAAACACGTTAATTAATACTTTCTTAAAGAACAAGCTAAATACATACATAAATTTTTATTTTTATTTCTAATTTAGAATAAAAAGTGGCTTTTCTTCCAGTTAGAAGAATGTTGGCTCTTTTTTTAAATCAAATTTTATATCAACTCATAAATCTTTGAGTCAATTACAAGGTCTTTTTCAAATTATTAATGATACCTAAATCAGATTAATTGTTTGATATAATACATTTCCTATTTCTAAACACAAAAAATACATACATTTATTACAAGGGCAATGCTAGGAAACTTCTTAGAGCATATCTAAGGAAGATATCAAATATAATATGTCAAAATTTTATTTGATGACTAATGTGGCAAATTGAATACAAGTGCTAAATTTTGTTTTTTTTCAAGGGAGCATTTTTGCTGACCACCTTAAACTATGATGTATGCTCACCATACACCTAATCAATTGACACGTGTCATTTCACTTAACTCTAGTTAACTTTCACATTAATGTTAGTTTTTCAATTTTGAAAAAAATTAACCAAGATTAAGTGAAATGACACGTGTCAATTGATTAGGTGTATGGTGAGCATACACCATAGTTTATGGTAGTGAGCAAAAATGCTCCATTTTTCCAATGGATGTGTCAAATATTTATTTTATTATTTTATTGGACCTAGAGTTACATTAACTATTAAAAAATAATCAAAAATAGTTTTGTTTTTTTATTCTATTGGTTGTTAATGGGACCCATGCATTAAAAATTAAATAAAATATAATTGACTCCTTCTTTATTTGCTATAAAAAATGCAGCTAGAAAGTAAATAGTCAAATAACTCACATGCCACATCATATATGGCATATCCATTGGAAAACACTTAAATGTCTTTTAATCCTATTTGGCATATTACGTTTGCATTCTATCTTCTTGACTCTTCTTCTCATCTTTATAATAAAGCTCATGTCAATGATCTAAATCCTTTATTTTTTAGATCATCATTTAAAGATCATATTTTCAAAAAATTAACTAAATACAAAATCATGGAGTCATCTAACATTATCCAATAAATAGGTGAACAATATTTCTTACTTGAACTTTGAAATTTTGTCAACGTTAATCAAATAGTTAAACAATACTAATTTGGTTGATTTTTGTAAAATTAATCTTTAAAAGATGATGTAAAAGTTAGACATTCAGATTAACAAACAGCATTATAGGATTGAAAAAAATAAGAAGAGAAAATTCAAATAAAAGGATGGTTAGCATGTAATTAATACCTAGATAGTGATAATTTCTCGTCTCCTTAAAACGACCAATTTGCCAGCACAATTGTACAACAAATGAAGAAGAAATTTTTAATGTGCCGGAATCAAGAATCGATACATCAATGGTCATAATATAACTGATTAAATAATTAAAAAAATATTTTAATCAATTATATTATGACACTTGATATACTATACGATTTGCCCGAACATTGAAAATTTTTACCCAAATGAAGGCAAAGAATATGAGGATTCTTAGAAGATGAGGCGGCAATGTGTCAGAAACTACATCCCAATTATTTAATGCTTTCAGGTACCCATTACATACTTTAATCAGTGGCTGCTCCTTCGCCTAGAGTACAAAATAATTTTAGTACCTGCAACTGCAAGCAGGATTTCTCTGTGCATCTCTCTCCTTTGCCATGCTTTCATGCATGGATCATGGCCGTCTATTTTTAGGGTAACGTAACCGAACGACTAAATGGATGAAATGATGAAATCAGGGCCGTAGATTGTGGATATTAGCAGCGCTGCAACAACAATATTTATATCCCCTCATTGTATTTTATAATTTTGTAGTTTTGGAATTTCCCAGTCATGATGCAGTTGACTGGAGGTGGGACCACCTCAAAGTCAGTGTCGCTTATGTAATATTGCCTTTGCGTGAGGAACAAAAAAGTACAATAAATTTACTATAAAAAATTAATCTTCAGGAAAAAGGAAAAGGGAAAAAGGAGTGGAAAATTTGAAAAGAGCTACATTCCAATTCTGGTTGTTGCCTAAGATCCAACGAACCAAATCAGAATTGGTCTGCCCTTTAAATCTCCTCTCTTTTTCTTCTTTTTGGAAAGATTTGTAGTATCAAGTGCTACAATGCATCGTAGTTGAAGCAAAATGCTTTGTATCCCACAATGAGTCATTCTTCTTTATCTTCGATCTTTTGATAAGTTTTTGTGCCCAAAAACTTGTATAAAGCAACGAATAGATGAAACCAAAATACAAGAGTGCGAGATGGGAGTGCGAGATGGTTTGTTTTTTTCAGACAGACAATCATATGGTACGGAATTTGCATCTTAAAACATGATTGGCAAATAAAGAAAAATGAGTTACTAGCGTATAAAGAACAAAACAATCTTAAACTGTTAATTTCATCTCAACATCCTAATCATTACAAAGTTGACCAAAACAAAAATTCCAAGCATTACAAAGGGCAGTCGAAAATAATAGGAAATAGCCAAGCCACGAAACAAAGGACAGTTTGTGATTCGGTCAAGGAGTAAATTGAGGAGGAACTCCTCTTCAATCTTAACGAGCAAAACTCCTCTTTTCCTATAATATGTTTTTGAGGTATTTGTCAGTTGATCCTCCGGGGAACTTGCATAGAGCATCAAATTTTTTACTTGAACTTTAATTTTGGCCTACTACTCCTGAAGTTTATAATTGGCCAATTTCCTCACTAAACTTTAATTTTAGCTGATTACCTCATAATATTTTATAAATAGCCAATTCCCCCTCCCCCTAGCGTTTAGATTTTAAAAATTTTCATCCAAATTTTCATTCTTTTTGTTCTCATACAGTTGTCATGTGTTGTCGACGTGATCAAAATGGATAGAAAGTTGATGAAATTTTTTAAAATCTAGCGTCAGGAAGAATTGGTTATTTATAAAAGTAAAATTAAAGTTAAAGGGGAAAATGAACTAATTATAAAGTTCAAGGAAGTAATCAGCTAAAATTAAAGTTTGGAAGAAAATTGATAGCTCTATACAAGTTCGGGGAACAAATAAAGAGATATACCTATGTTTTTTTGTTGATAAACTTGATAACAAGGCAATAGGAGTTTGAACACAAAATCCCAAGTCCAGGAAAAAAAATCCTTGACCGCTTGAGTTACAAATGTCGTAATTGCAAATATTGTAATGGAATTAAAAATACATATACTCTTGGAATCTCATTCTTTCTTCTACTTTTCTCTTTAGCTTTAATGTTCTTCGCTCCTTGTGTTGTGGGTCATCCTTTGATTCTTCCCTCTCATAACTGAAAACCCTTGTTTTCCAATGTCCACTCTTACACGACAAATAATTAGTTAAACAAACGCACCGCTTTGAATTGCTTTTATATCTCTCTCACATGTGATGCGAGTGTAGGTGGAACCGACCCACTTGCTCCATCTACAAATTGAAAGAGGAGCAAGTAATCCTTGAGGACAACGAGGAGGGTCATATGGTGGGGCTGCCTCATATCTAATATCTTACCCTTCACTGGGGCAGTTCGTCGACTCGACAGCTACACTACACTGAAAAAGGAGACGAGGCTTGGAGGACACAGTCCAATATCCATCTTCTGGGGTCCTACAAGTGTTTTTACTTGTTTCTTTGTTTCCCCTTCCACACTTTGGCGCTGTTCCTGTTGCAACTCTCAATAAGTTGAATTCGAACTAGAGTCAGTCTTCCTAGCTATCCGTTTGGGTTGGACCATAACTTCGGTAGGGCTGACTGGCTAAGGGCTGGTTTGGTATTGCTGTTCTTTGAAAAAAAGCTGTTGTGAGAATAAACGGCTGTGCTGTGAGAATAAGCGGCTGTGAAATAAATCAGCAGAGTGTTTGGTAAACTTTTTTGTAAAAAAGCCAGTTTTTCAAAGCTGCAAATAGCAGCTTCAGCTTTTTCCTTTGATTTCAGCTTATTCTCACAGCAGCTTCCAAAATAAGCCTTTTTTTTTTTCAGTTTACCAAACACCTAAAACCCTCACAGCTTTTTTTCATGGGTGCTTTTTTTTTAAGCACCTCACTCCCAAACCACCCCTAAAACAACTCTTACGTTCGGTATGATCAACTTGAAGTCGGGTGTGATCAAAATACAGGGGTCCTATGTATTTGTGAGAGGTGGAATACCGAGGCTCGGTTGGACCAGGGTGAGGTCAATTGAACTTTTTATTTGAGTTGTACATGTTCTTGGGTTGTACAGGTGACCTGGTCCTCGCAATCAGACATAAGAACATCTTCTTGGGTTGGTATTAGGAAAGAAGAGATATCTTAAACAAAATATCACATGTCAATAGTTTAACTTCACCTATGAGATTTAGTACCCATAAATCTGAATAAACGCTCATGGCAAGTAATGAAATGTCAAAAAGAACTTGAGTTTTGAGGATGCTGTTAATGTATGCAAACTAGCTTTTCATATGTCAGAAATCTGGAAAATGCACAGCAGCTACAAGGGAGATTGATAGGGTTTATGGTTATACAACCAATAGAAACAATGAAACATATTTTCTGAGCCGACAGCAGCTACAAGGGAGACAGTTTCTTGAGTTGAAAAGAGTTGCTTCAAATTCTCTTCAGCTAAATAACTACATGCATATGGTATTAACGAAGAGAAGAAATGCCACACCTTTCAACTGGATTAACAGTTATTGAAAGTTTATTGAGGAAAAAAATTGACCTCTCGCTTCTCCGTGACTCTTAGAGTAGTGACGATTCTCATACTGGGAAACAAGTATCTTCATTGATCCTACTTGATTAAGTGGTGACAGCAACCTGAATCCCCTGCTTTAGATTGTAGTTGTAGAACATTCTGTGCACCAGTCTTAGGTTGATAGTACATTGGTCTTCATGCCCATTAGCCTATCATTTCTCTCTTCAACAGGAAAAAGATGATTCGTTCTACTATCCTCAAAACGCCCCATTTGTCCTTGAGACTCATGAGTCGTTATTCTACCAGCTGCATCACCCATTCCTCTTACACTGTTATTCTCCAACCCACTTTTAAGCCAAGCAAGGTTACTTATATCTGTGGCAATTGCAGCCAATTCAAAACTTGGAAACGAGGGAGGCTCGGAGAATTCCACGAATTCTGGCCCCAACAACGAGTTTTGAAAGTTCATACCATTCTGTGCACAGCAGCAACCGTGGGCACACTGATCAGGCACTGAGAGCTCACCATAAACTCCTTTGAGAAACTTACTGATACCAACATCTAGTTTTGATTCTCGAACAAGAGGTCCTTGCACTGGAATCGGCCTTGGGAATGATGATTCAGGCTCCTGGCTATTTGATTGGTTATATACACTAAAAGCACTGATCCGCGCCACTGGTCTGAAAAGATTAGGCTGTTCGGTGGCTTCATGACTAAACTGAACCTCTGATGACCCATTGTATTCATCTTGATCATCCATATGCTGAAAAGAACTGACTTCTCTTCCTTCCATAGATTTAGATGAATTGACGTCCCCATACGAGAAGGTCTCTTCAGATGATCCTTTTGTTTTGTCTAAGCTAACATCTTCAACCATATTACCAGATTCTAACTTTATTTTCTCAGGGTCCATGCACCGGCGCTTTAATGTGGAATTCCAATGGTTTTTTATGGCATTATCAGTCCTCCCTGGTAGAAGCCGAGCAATTGCAGCCCATTTGTTTCCGTGGACTGCATGGGCTGCAACTATCATCCGATCCTCTGCATCTGAAACAATTCAAACCTATCAGCCTTCTTCTCCAGGAAGAATCGTGTAGACATGAATTCATGACAAATGGGCTGGAATAGCCGAAGGAAGAAAGTGATAAAATTGAAATTATATGCTATCAGATTTCAACATAATGCACATTTCCACTAACCGAATATGTATATTACATGTAACAACTCAAATGTGCCTATACATCAACGTATTAGACACGTCTTTTAGGTGGCTCAGCTACATCCGTTCAATTCCCCTAGATTCTTAGGCGCACATACAGTAGTTTAATTCAACAATGTACGATAAAGAGTGATGCATTCTAGAATTTTTGCTTTACGTAATAAGAAAAATCCTAACAACAGTCCAATTTCGCTATCGATTGAATCAAAATCACGACCAAACAAAACATCACATGAAATTCTCCAAACAAATGGATCAAGAATCCTGTCGGAATCATGCTCAATGCGAAAAATTGAAGCTTGTTAACAATGTGCTCAAACGGATAATGCAAAAACCCAACTTGAAATTCAAATTGAAGCTCGTACAGAAACCCCTTAAAGTTAACACTTGAAAAAAAATCCTAATTAAAAAGATGCAAAAGCAGCAAAACCCTCAATTCGAAATTCAAAGTTAGAAAAACATACATTTCATTAAAGAATTTCAGGGTTCAGTTCAGAACAAAGAATATTATACCAGTAAAGGGTTTGCGCTTGACGGCGGGGTCGAGCTGGTTGCACCACCGCAGGCGGCAAGACTTGCCGGATCGTCCGTCAATTCCCCGGGCGATCAAGCTCCAATTCCTAGCCCCGAAATTGCTCACCAACCGACTCAGCACCGCGTCTTCTTCCGGAGACCAAGGACCCTTCACGTTGTCCCGCCCCGATTTCCTACGGCTTCCGGCTCCGCCTCCCGCCGCAGCCTCTTCACCGCAATCTCCGCAGTCTCCGGCGTCTATTTCTACGGCGGCGGGGTCGTCGGCGACTTCCATTTCCATCTCTATCCTGTTTTATTTAGTTGGTGTTTGGAATTGGATCACAGTCACACTGCTAGTACTCGACTACCTACTTTACTTAACCGCAAGAGTAGACTACTAGTACTACTATTGTTGCCGTTGACACGATTAAAGACAGCTCCCAAGATTTCTACGACAGTTTCGAACCTCTCATGTGTCTTGTCCTAAATTTACCTTTGTGCCCTCCGCGGAATTTTAAATTAAATTTGAAAATCAAATGATATATTATTAATAAAAATAAGTATATTAATCAACATTTAAGTAATAATTTAATCACCAATCACCATATCATTTCACTTACAAACTGTGGTTTAAGAATCAGGTCTCCGTAGCATTCCCCTTTCAACTAGGGATGGGTGGATTGGGTTGCTTTTGGGACAAAATCGAAACGAAAACCGACTTGGTGGTTTGGCTAAAATTACAAACCGAAGCCGATCAAGTCGGGTCTAAAACCGATGAGGTTAGTTAACCGATAATATCGAGTTGGTTTGTATCGATTTTCGGTTTGTGCATGACGCTGGGGCCTGTTGCTCTATCCCTTATTTGCTTCATGGGAGAGCCAAACGCTCTCACCCACTCCCAAAAACGACAACTGCCTTTTTAAAACAAAAGGCATCTGAATGAGGATTCTCTCTGGATACTCTTTGTGAGGATTCCGGAAATCTTCAAATCGTGTCCATTTATAGTACATCGTGTGGTCAGTTTTCGTCAGATACTGTTTATGTTTAATTTTAAATAATAATTTCTGACTGCACGATGTACGATGAATGAACATGATTTGAAGATCTCAGGATTCTCACACAGAAGATTTGGAGAGGATCCTCATTGAAGGCATCTCTCTCTCCATCCAGCTTAAAAGCATACAAAAAAAAAAAAATGAAAAAACAACACACCAACCTTTCTCTCATTTCAGCTGAATGCAGGGAACCAAAAAACAAGGGCCACAAATTTGGCCAAAATTCAACAAAAGCCACTCCAATCCTCTAGAACCCACGGGTTCTCTTCAGCCTCCCCTCCATCCATCACCTTTTCCAATATTTTTATTCACTTCGTTCTTTCCGTCAAGTTTCAGAACTCTCTATTTCTCTTCCTCTGCTTTATCTCTCTTTCTCCCACTCCAGTTCCTCCATCACTCTCTCCAGATAGAATTCCTCTTTTTCACTCTTTTGATTATTACCTGTTAAACAAAGAATGATATCGATCAACTGAAGAGACGGCAAAAACAAGGCTGGGATTTTGACAACACATGAGTGTGAGCAAATGCAAGGTAAATGGATTCTTATGATCGGTGCGGTTCGGTTAACCGCTACTTGAGAATTATGGGAACCTCTTGCCGGACCGATTATGATCGGCGCCGTTCAGTTTAACCATTAAAAATATAAAAAAATAAAAGGAAAACTAAACTAAATCAACTCTTCGTTTTTTTTTAGATTTTTAGCCAAAATGGTCTCTGAGATTTGCATAATATATCATTTTGATCACTAAGATTGAAAATCAATAGAAATGGTCCCTGAATTGTCCACCGTCCATTATTTTGATCATTCCGTTAAAAACTCCGTTAAGTATCCCGAAGCTCTTGGCCCGAAGTTTGGGCAATTTTCAAAGCTTCGTAACTCAATCGTTTTTTAATCAAATTCGACCCATAATGTATCAAAATGAAGATAGGAAAGTGTAGAACAAGATTATACCTATTTGGAAGCCTAATGGTTGCTGGAGATGGCCGGAAAATAGCCAGAAAGGTGACTGTTTCGCGGGAAAACTCGCTAGAAACTGGGTAAACTTTAAACGTTCATAACTTGTTCAATACTCAACGAAATCGAGTGATTCAAAAACGTCTCAACGTTTAAATTGTACCCAGTTTCCAGCTTTCCCGCGGACTAGTCACCTTTCAGGCTATTTTTCGGCCATCTCCGGCAACTATTAGGCTTCCAAATAGGTATAATCTTGTTCTACACTTTCCTATCTTCATTTTGATATATTATGGGTCGAATTTGGTTAAGAAACAATTGAGTTACGAAGCTTTGAAAATTGCCCAAACTTTCGGCCAAGAGTTCCGGGACACTTAACAGAGTTTTTAACGGAATGACCAAAATAATGGATGGTGGACAATCTCAAGGACCAAAGTGATGTGTTATCCAAATCTCAGGAACCCTTTTGGCTAAAAAGCCTTTTTTTTTCAAGTGCCCAGCCCTACTTTCAACAAACATATAAAGAATCATTCGATTTTGAAAAAAAAGAAAGAATATAATAATACTTTTATTTAAAAAAAAAAGATAATTTTTTGTCACGCTACGGTTCAATGGTATTATTTTTTATTTTAAGTTTGTATTTTTTTTAACTTTCAGTTTCATATTAAATTATTGTTGATTCATTTTGTAATTCAGTTCAACTCTGTTGACCCTAAAAACTACCAAGCCTACGTGGCGCGCAGGCCGAGTAACTAATGAGCTAACTACGTCATTCGGTTGTATGCGGGCGTGCCAACTCATCGGCCGAGCTCGGCCGAGGAGTAAAATATGTTGATGTAGCGCCGGATGTGCTGCTGACTTCTCGATCTCGCGACTGCGGCCGAGGAAGGAACACGTCTCGGCCTTCGGGTTCTAGAGCCTGAAGACAAGGCTGCTATCGTCGGTGCCAGATTCGGTCACGGTGATTATATTCGTAAGAGTATAAGCATGTCGAATCGACACCAGACTATATGGACACAAGTATTCAAAGCAAATGTACGTCTTTATTGTAAATGTGGTTCGGCCGTCAGAATGCTAAACTCTAAATCCAACTTGTAAGTATCCAATCATAAAATAACTCGGCGTTCAATGCGCCGAATCTAATGATTCTTAACACCTCACTTCGTGGAGAAGGCTCGTGAGATGACCCCTGCCAATAAGGATTTGAAAATCCTTCTCGACCGAGACTTGGATAGATAATCAGTCGGCCTCGTTGCAGTGCTGTTTATCCAAACTGAAGGTGCTTCGCAGTTGGCTGATTTACGGCAACAGTGCTGTTTATCCAAACTGAAGATGTTCATCGGTTGCCTTCACAGTGCTGTTTATCCAAACTGAAGATGTGTCGGCGAAAAAGAAAATAAAAATCTCAAGGTTGTTGAGAGATTTCGCGTAGAGCGAGAGTTTGCGCAGAGCAGTTTGTGTGTTGAGTTGGGGAGCCTTTGTGTTGCACGTTTTCTCGTATTTATAGGGATGAGTACACAGTTGATAAGTTCTGAAGCTCCACCATGCTACTAAAATTCTTCCACCGTTCAAGCTTTCGGTCAAATCCTAATCTCTTTAGTATAATCCGCATGCATCTTTATCATGTGCCTATGCGAAGCCAAACAGTATTTCATGATGAGATCACGTGTTTAATGAGACGTATTTCTATCTCAAATGGACTCTGGGTTGATATTTGCTTGGTTGATGGTGTTCAACTGCGACTTAAACTCTAGGAAGAAAACTGATCCGTTTGTCATCTATGACTTTTCAAACAAATTGAAAAGCCTATCTAGGAATCACATCATCACCAAAAGCCTAGCTTTCCTAGACTTCTTGTCTCATATGTCACCCAAAACCATCATCTTTATTGTTGCATGCATCCTGACCCCAACTAAATGAATTTTAAATTCATTTTGAATTGTGCCGCACATCCACATTAATTTGAATTGTGCCGCTGATTCCTAGCTTGGAGATATATTATTTTTATATGAAAATTTCAAGATAAATCATTATTAAAAGATAATTATGATAAAAATCATAATGTTATCTTTTAATAAAATTATCTTTACTTTTTCATTAACAGTGTGGAGGTATGCTTACTCAACAACCTCGATTATTCGGGCCGATGATGTAATTTTGGGTCCAAACATTGCCCCCTAATTTCCTTGAGCTTCAGCTCGTAAGCCGAATGGTTAAGGAAATTAAGTCTCTCCAGCCAATCAGGAGTACCTCGACCACCTACTTATCAGGCCGAGAGAAACCCCTGTTGCTGTGCTGATTCTGAATAATGTGTCGAGAGAACATGGTCATGGCTTCTTTTGACCAAAGAACTACCCATGGTCGAAGAGAAGGGATAAACAATCATGAACCAAGGTCGAAAAGAATTAGGGGGTAAGAAAAAATAATTTGGGGGTCCAGAGTTCGGCCAAACTTTCTTTTATTTGGCCGAAGAATTGTACTCGGCCAAATTTCTTTTACTTGGCATTGTTATCTTCTGTCATGGCATCCCTACTCCTTTTCCCATGTAATACAGCTGCCATGCACTTCTGAGCCTTCATTTTACCCTCTGGAGGACTTCACCTAAAAAACCTAAAGAAAAGGGCCGAATGGCTTTGTTAATATCCCCTCCACTTTCAAGCAAGTCTTTAGGGGCACGGACTTCAAAGCTTTTTTTAAATTTTTTTAATCGGCCAACGCTTATCTTATTCGGCCAACGCTATGGCCACCATAGCATCCTCAAGATTCTCTTGACCTCGACCTAGATAGCCGAAAGTTGTTTCCCTTTTTTTTTTTAATTTTTTTATATAGTTTTGTATGAGGTCATGTGTATGAGGTCCCCGTTGCCCCCTATTTTCGTATGCATCATTGGATCAAATAGCCAGATGGATAAGAATATATAAAAAGAAAACTGAAATCTAAAATACGGGAATAAAAGTGGCCTATCCATGAGAAGGAGGAGGCCAACGATGCTTTATTCCAAGTCGAGATCTTGTAATAACAAAATTTTCAAATTGATTTTGCTCTAGGCCGAATAAAGAATTTTCTCCAAATATTTTTCATTTTCGGCCGCCGAATGCGTTGAACAATTATTATGCCCCCTAGGCATAATCATTTTGTTAATTTCGGCTCTTAACTCGAATAGCTTAGCCGAATGGGATTTCTCTATATCGGCTTTATCACCAATAATCATATCAATTGGCGTGATTTCGGCTTCTAAGATCACGTCTCCAATTACCATATCAATTGATGTGGTTTTTTCGTCTAAAGCCGTGTATCGGCCTCGTTCATCATTGGAACATTCATTTGACGAATCATTTTTTGAGTCAATTTTTGGCTCAGAAACTTGAACCTTTTCTTCTAGGCCTACCACACTTTTAGTCTATACCGAACAAACAAATGGCCTAGGTTCTTATTCGGCCGTCTTGATAATTTTCCTAGGCTGAAGTTTGATTGTTGCTGGAGCAGAAAATTGCCCCCATCTTCTAGACAACTTCTCAAGGAGTTTTGCTTTCTTCTTGTAGCAATGCTTCACTTGGCGCCAAGTCTCCAACGGAAACTGATTGAAATCTTGATCTATCATGTGAAGTTCATAGTTTTAACACTATGTCGCATTGGGCGTGCCAAAATGTTGACCCTAAAAACTATCAAGCCTACGTGGCGCGCATGCCAAGTAATTAATGAGCTAACTATGTCCTTCGGTTGTATGCGGGCGTGCCAACTCGTCGGTCGAGGAGTAAAATATGTTGATGTAGCGCCGGATATGCTGCTGACTTCTCGATCTCGCGACTGCGGCCAAGGAATGAACATGTCTTGGCCTTCGGGTTCTAGAGCCTGAAGATAAGGCTGTTAGTTCTGCGAAGTTCACAAATCGTCGACGCCGGATTCGGTCACGGTGATTATATTCGTAAGAGTATAAGCACGCTGAATCGACACCAGACTATATGGATACAAGTATTCAAAGAAAATGTACATCTTAATTGTAAATGTGGTTCGGCCGTCAGAATGCAGAACTCTAAATCCAACTTGTGAGTATCCAATCATAAAATAACTCGGCGTTCAATGCGTCGAATCTAATGATTCGTAACACCTCACTTCACCGAGAAGGCTCGTGAGATGACCCCTGCCAATAAGGATTTGAAAATCCTTCTCGACCGAGACTTAGATAGATAATCAGTCGGCCACGTCGCAGTGCTGTTTATCCAAACTGAAGGTGCTTTGCAGTCGGCTGATTCTACGACAACAGTACTGTTTATCCAAACTGAAGATGTTCGCCGGTTGCCTTCACGGTGCTGTTTATCCAAACTGAAGATGTGTCGGCGGAAAAAAAAATAAAAATCTCAAGGTTGTTGAGAGGTTTCGCGTAGAGCGAGAGTTTGCGCAGGGCAGTTTGTGTGTTGAGTTGGGGAGCCTTTGTGTTGCGCGGTTTGTCGTATTTATAGGGATGAGTACACGGTTAATAAGTTCTGAAGCTCCACCATGCTACTAAAATTCTTCCACCGTTCAAGCTTTCGGTCAAATCCTAATCTCTTTAGTATAATCCGCATGCATCTTTATCCTATGCCTATGCGAAGCCAAACAGTATTTCATGATGAGACCACGTGTTTAATGAGACGTATTTCTATCTCAAATGAACTCTCCAGCCTCCCCTCGATCCATCACCATTTTCAATATTTTTATGCACTTCATTCTTTCCGTCAAGTTTCAGAACTCTCTGTTTCTCTTCCTCTGCTTTATCTCTCTTTCTCCCACTCCAGTTCCTCCATCACTCTCTCCAGATAGAAATCCTCTTTTTCACTCTTTTGATTATTACCTGTTAAACAAAGAATGATATCGATCAACTGAAGAGACGGCAAGAAAAAGGCTGGGATTTTGACGACACATGAGTGTGAGCAAATGCAAGGTAAATGGACTCTTATGATTGGTGCAGTTCGGTTAACCACTGCTTGAGAATTATGGGAACCTCTTGCCGGACCGATTATGATTGGCGTCGTTCGGTTTAACCATTAAAAATAAAAAAAAAATAAAAGGAAAACTAAACTAAATCAATTCTTCATTTTTTTTTGCTTTTTAGCCAAAATGGTCTCTGAGATTTGCATAACATATCATTTTGATCACTGAGATTGTAAATCAATAGAAATGGTCCCTGAATTGTCCACCATCTATTTTTTTGATCATTCCGTTAAAAACTCCGTTAAGTGTTCCGAAGCTCTTGGCCCGAAGTTTGGGCAATTTTCAAAGCTTCGTAACTCAATCGTTTTTTAATCAAATTCGACCCATAATGTATCAAAATGAAGATAGGAAAGTGTAGAACAAGATTATACCTATTTGGAAGCCCAATGGTTGCTGGAGATGGCCGTAAAATAGCCTGAAAGGTGATTGTTCAGTGGGAAAACTCCCTGGAAACTGGGTAAACTTTAAACGTTCATAACTTCTTCAATACTCAATGAAATCGAGTTATTCAAAACCGTCTCAAAGTTTAAATTTTACCCAGTTTCCGGCGAGTTTTTCAGTTTTTCCGTGGACTAGTCACCTTTCAGGCTATTTTCCCGCCATCTCCGGCAACCATTGGGCTTCCAAATAGATATAATCTTGTTCTACAGTTTCCTATCTTCATTTTGATATATTACGGGTTGAATTTGGTTAAGAAACGATTAAGTTACAAAGCTTTAAAAATTGCCCAAACTTTCGGCCAAAAGTTCCGGGACACTTAACAGAGTTTTTAACGGAAAGACCAAAATAATGGATGGTGGAGAATCTCAAGGACCAAAGTGATGTGTTATGCAAATCTCAGGAACCCTTTTGGCTAAAAAGCCTTTTTTTTTTCAAGTGCCCAACCCTACTTTCAACAAACATATAAAGAATCATTCGATTTTGAAAAAACGAAAGAATATAATAATACTTCTATTTTTTTTTAAAAAGAGAAATTTTTGTCATGCTACGGTTTAATGGTATTATTTTTTATTTTAAGTTTGTATTTTTTTTAACTTTCAGTTTCATATTAAATTATTGTTGATTCATTTTGTAATTCAGTTCTACTCTGTTGACCCTAAAAACTACCAAGCCTACGTGGCACGCAGACCGAGTAACTAATGAGCTAACTATGTCATTCGGTTGTATGCGGGCATGCCAACTCGTCGGCCGAGCTCGGCTGAGGAGTAAAATGTGTTGATGTAGCATCGGATGTGTTGTTGACTTCTCGATCTCGCGACTGCGGCCGAGGAAGGAACACGTCTCGGCCATCGGGTTCTAGAGCCTGAAGACAACGCTGCTAGTTCTCCGAAGTTCACAAATCGTCGGCGCTGGATTCGGTCATGGTGATTATATTCGTAAGAGTATAAGCACACCGAATCGACACCAGACTATATGGACATAAGTATTCAAAGCAAATGTATGTCTTAATCGTAATTGTGGTTCGGTCGTCAGAATGCCGAACTCTAAATCCAACTTGTGAGTATCCAATCATAAAATAACTTGGCGTTCAATGTGCCGAATCTAATGATTCATAACACCTCACTTCGCCGAGAAGGCTTGTGAGATGACCCTTGCCAATAAGGATTTGAAAATCCTTCTTGACCGAGACTTGGATAGATAATCAGTCGGCCTTGTCGCAGTGCTGTTTATCCAAACTAAAGGTGCTTCGCAGTCGGCTGATTCTGCGACAACAGTGCTGTTTATCCAAACTGAAGATGTTCGTCGGTTGCCTTCATAATGATATTTATCCAAATTGAAGATGTGTCGGCGAAAAAGAAAATAAAAATCTCAAGGTTGTTGAGAGATTTCGCGTAGAGCAAGAGTTTGAGCAGAGCAGTTTGTGTGTTGAGTTGGGGAGCCTTTGTGTTGCACGGTTTCTCGTATTTATAGGGATGAGTACACGGTTGATAAGTTCTGAAGCTCCACCATGCTACTAAAATTCTTCCACCGTTCAAGCTTTCGATCAAATCCTAATCTCTTTAGTATAATCCGCATGCATCTTTATCCTATGCCTATGTGAAGCCAAACAGTATTTCATGATGAGACCACGTGTTTAATGAGACGTATTTCTATCTCAAATGGACTCTGGGTTGATATTTGCTTGGCTGATGGTGTTCAACTGCAACTTAAACTCTAGGAAGAAAACTAATCCGTTTGTCATCTATGACTTTTCAAACAAACTGAAAAGCCTATCTAGGAATCACATCATCACCAAAAGCCTAGCTTTCCTAGACTTCTTGTCTCATCCGTCACCCAAAACCATCATCTTTATTGTTGCATGCATCCTGAGCCCAACTAAATGAATTTTAAAATCATTTTGAATTGTGCCACACATCCACATCCAAATATCCACATTAATTTGAATTTTGCCGCTGATTCCTAGCTTGGAGATATATTATTTTTATAAGAAAATGTCAAGATAAATCATTATTAAAAGATAATTATGATAAAAATCATAATGTTTTTTTTTTAATAAAATTATCTTTACTTTTTCATCGACGGTGTGGAGGTATGCTTACTTAACAGCCTCGATTACTCGGGCCGATGGTGTAATTTTGTGTCCAAACAGACTCATACCGTGAATTGTCATTGACACTTTAAAAATCTCATTGTACACTCTTCATATGTGTACTGTTTAATTATAAAAAATTTAGAGTGCATAATAAGATTTTAAAGTGCGAATTAAAATGTATTAATATAATACGAATATATCTTAAACAGTATATTTTTTTCTTCATAAAAAAAAACCCATTTAACTGGAACCTATTCTCATCGATAAATTGTAGAGATTATTGTGAATATAATCGTTTCACCTTTTTTTTTTATATATTTTTTAATTTTTTTATATTCATCTCTAAGGGGGACTAAATTGGCTAGATTTTTTGATCAAACGGTAAATTTTGTCAGATTATCCATCGACGAAATTCGAACATATGCCGTCATGTAAGGGCTGAATACTTATAATGGCCACTTGCGAGTAAATTGGCTAGATGTTAGCAAATCATTTGCTATCTTGTAATTTTGGTACAAAAAGAAAGTTAGTTATATACATGTGGCACCATAATTGTAGAAAAAAACAAATATTTTTTTTGTCAAATGACAGATTTTGTTAGATTAAATATTAAATTAGCAACCGACGGAATTTGAACCCACGCCGTCATGTAAAAGCTCAACACATTTCCACAATTATGATAAATAGCCACTTGCAGAAAAAAAAATTGTTAAATGTAAAAAATGCATACATATTTAGCCTAAAAAATTTAATCGAGAGTTATAATTAAAAAAAAAGTTTGACACAAGTTTTATTTTAAGAAAAAACACTTAACCACTTTTTATTAATAATAAGGACAAATTTTAAGGGGGGACCAGGGTAAGAAACTAGAGCCCAGCACGCGAAGTAAAAGGCCCAGCATTCACTAGCTTTTTAAATTGACAGTAATCTTTCTCCGTCGGCCCATTCCGTTGACTACATCACGCCCAAGTTCACATTTCAGCCCTATCAACAGATCTTAGTCCAAAAATAAATTGAAAAACAGATAAAGATGCAATCAATTCCCTCGAGGAGTCCTTACCGACCAAACCTCTATCTTCCTCATCACAGACCACTATTTATTTTTAATAGTAATAAGCACTATTTCTAGAACCTCATAAGAAAAGTTTTTTTCTCCTTTTTTTTTAGATTATAAATTGACTAATATTATTATCTAGGTCGTTTTAAATGATGCACAATTGTATTATTTAACCCAAATGATAGGACACACCCAAAATAATTTTCAAAACTAACATTAAACTCATTGTTTCTAAATTAAAATAAACATTGTTTCTGAACCCAAAAAAATAAAAATAAATAATTCTTCTTTTTGAATTGTAATTTGACTTAATATTATCATCTAGTTTGTTATAAATGATGCATAGATGTATTTTTTTTTAACCCAAATGACCGGAAACTAATTTAAAATTTTTCTCAAATTAAAATTAAAATAAGCATTATTTCTAAAACAAATTTTGTTTTTCTCATCTTTTTTTCTTTCTTGAATTTGTAATTTAACTTAATATTATTACAAGTTTGTTTTGAATTATGCATGGGTGTATTATTTAATTCAAATGACACGACATTAACTCAAACAACTGTCCAAACTAAAGTTAAATCATGTTGCAATCCTATTAGATTAGGAATGTGATTGTGTAAATCCTAGTACATATGAGAATGTATCTTATATTCCTATTAGGAGTTGATTACCTATTAAATGTTGTAATCCTAAAGGGAAAGGAATTAACCTTCCCTACTACTATAAATAAAGGCACAATGGGGTGGAGTAAAACACACCCACAATTACACATCTCTCTCTTCTTCTCTCTATGCCGCACCTTCTCTCTCTATATGGCCTCCATAATCGTTCAGTAAATTATGCCTACAACACGTTATCAGCACGGTCTTGACGTTGCACTAAAGAGAATTTGATCTTCAATTAGGGGAGTATTACGTTTTAATCAATCTTTATATGATTAATTTATTATTTTATCGAATTGATCTACATTGTCACAGCCCGTCCCGAGATTTCCTTATTAAGGACGTGAAAGGACGGAAGTACTCTCGACGTTTGCTAAGGTACGTGTGTGTGACATATTTTTGGGACTAAATATACATTTTCCATAAGCTTTTGGAAAACTGTATAAGTTGATTTAAAATTGGTATGTATGTTTTGTGTGGTTAGGGATCAAAGTTGGAATTTTTTGGAGGGACCACACAACACACACACACGGGACAAGCCTCACCTTCTCTCTCTCTCTTCCTCACGGTTCTCTCTCAATCTCTCCCTCTCTAAACTGTACGGACACACTCACCGTCCAGCCTACAAACACGGATCGAAGGTTGTGAAGGTACCATCGTGCTCGTGAGGACTATACGAACTCAACCACACCCATTTCAGGTAAGAAATCTTTCGATTTCACGTCGAAATCACAAGCACCGATTTTGGCACTGTTCATGAACTTTGTGTTGGTTGATTTTTAGGACAATCCAAGCTTATAGTGAGCTTAGTGAGGTCCTAAGGAAGCTCGGGGACGTTCGTTTGGAAGTTTTGGACGTCTGGATCACCACGTTCAAAGTTGGCCGGTTTTCGTGGGATTTCTCCGGTGAGATTTCGTAGTTTTTAGAGCCTTAAAGTAATGTAACGTGAAACTACATGCTTAGGGCTTCATTTTGATATAAAATACGAAGAAAATGGTTGAGAAACGAAGGAGAACAAGGCGTTTGAAAAATGCCTAGTTTTCCGGCCATCGGAAAACTCAGTCCGGCGAGCTCGAGGAAGAAGATGCGCGTGAGGGGTGCGTGTACCCGTGCCCTCCTTGGCGCGTGGGGGTGCGTGACAAGCCCAAATTTTTTTCTAAAAATATCACGATGTCCGTGACGTCGAGTAGGTCATTGTGGTATATTCATATACCCATTTTGAGCACCGTATGAGAAGTTATTGAGAATTGTTGGTTATGTGCTTTAAATAACGTTTTTTATAGTTATTTCGCATATAGGTGACACCTATCCCGAGGACGAGCGCATCCAGGGACGTCACGGGGGTTATGACCCATCGACTTATCAGTGAGTGGGCAGTATTTTCTGTTTATACCTATATGCTATTGAATTTCCCAGAAATTGAGCTTTAAAGAAAGTATGTTTCTAAAATGCCATGCATGCATGATATGAAATTATGAATTGATAATTGATGCGTATATATATATATATATATATATATATATATATATATATATATATATGTGAATTGGTGCTGTGGATGCACAGGTGAGTAGCAGGTGAGTTTATATGGCTTATGTGAATTGTTGATGATGTGATTTATGTTGATAGCTCATAACCTGCACCCATGGTATTAATGCTTATGTTATTCACCGCACCGCACGCTCGCCTTGGATCCAAGTAGGTGCATGTCGTACAGACCATGAGAGGGTTCCGACATGTCGTACAGACCATGAGAGGGTTCCGACATGTCGTACAGACCATGATAGGGTTCCGACATGCTAGTCGTACAGACCACCGAGGTGGTTCCGACTAGTAGGTGACTTTAGATTATTATACAGATGATTGATGAGAGAAGCACTAGAGCGTATTCTTACACCATCCTTATCGTACAGACTACTGAGGTAGTTCTGATTTATGTGCAGAGTAATGCCGTACAGGTCACCGAGGTGACTCCGGTTTGGTTTGCATATTGAGCTATAGAATTAACCGTACATGACCAACTGCAGGGTCTCCGGTTGATTCATTATTTCACCTGTTATATTGATGCACCCATATTCTGTTATTAGCATTTATATCATGGCATTTTCTCTAATTTTGATAAAGATTGATGATTTGAGACATATGAAGATTTATATGCTATTATACTATTTTCTGGGAAAGTATACAGGTTTTACAGCGAGGGGTTAGAAATGTTTTAATGAAAGTTTTCGAAAAGTTCGGTTTTACTGACCCACTCAATTTTGTTTTGCGCCCCTCCAGGTTCTAGTTAGCAGTTGGTGGTTGACGAGGGCTTCTACGGCATTCTGACAGACTCCCCTAATGTAGAACTCACCTGCGGGTGTTGTAACTTAATTATAGTCCTACTTGACTGCACCTATTGCTTAAGCTCTGTTTATGTGTGCACTCACACTTTAACTCACTCTAGCATGCTATTTGGTTGTTCTTGCTAGTAGTTGGGTTTTATTCTTTCGTAATTCTCTTATCTTTGCTTCCGCACCGCACTTATGGTTACGTCACGCTCACGTGACGACCAGCATGCCTTGATTCTAGGATCGGGGTGTGTCATACATGCTATTGATTCAATTTAATCTTTCTATGTTGAATGTGATACAACGCATTGGAGATGCAATTCCGGATTTTCGAGAAGGATCTTCTACAAATTCAAAGGCTTTTTATTGTTTTCCGCCAATCAAGTACGCTTAAAATAAAGTAAGATATTTGAAACAACCTTGAAGCATGAAAACATTCCCCATGATGCATGAACCCTTACATTTATATTTACCTTACGATATATATATATATATATATATATTATATGTTCATATACTTGTCACTATATATATTTATTTCAGGCATTACGCAATTAAATTGCTATGTGAAATTGTGAGTCAAAGAAACAAAATAAATTAGAAGCAATTAGGGTTTTTCAAACCCTAGGAATGTCGGAAAAAAAAAACAAAAGTTTATTGGAATTTTTTATGGCGTTTGACATTCAGACAAAGGCAGTAGCCCTTTAGGCTTGCTGCATGCAAGACTGACTAGGCCTGTGGCTCGGGAAGGTTTTTTTAGTTGGTCCTGAAGCCCCAACTCGCCTCTAGCTCGGCCTGCAGCCGCATGCTGGGCCCTGCCCTTGAGCCTTTGGCCCAAATTAGTAGCCTTTATGCTGTTGGGCTTGTCCTGTGTCCCAGCCCGCCTACAACAAGCATGCTACTGGCTAGGCTTGCCCCGGAGTCTCAATCCGCATTCCAACTGCAAGGCTTCGGCTTGCTGCACTCGAATTGGACCAGGTCAGATTGCCTGAGTCCTTAGTGTTGGGCTTCACGCTTGCGGCCCTTTGCCCAAAAGCTAGCTCATGCTGGGCTTTTGCTCACCCCACTTCCAGCAGCTTCTAAGTTGCTGGGCTCTTCCTAACACATGGCTTATGGCCTGCAGCTATTCAATTTTTTGCAGGGCCATGCCTCACACAACTAGCCCACACGTGATAGGATGTGCCCTTTATTTTTTTTTTCTCGATCCGATGCCATTTTTTTGGTATCCCGTGCTTCTTAACCATACCCAAATATTTTTGGGACATTTTTGGTTAACTTTAAATGAGCTAAAATTCACTTGTCACTTGGCCCGCCGCCAATTGAAGCTAATATGACCCACATGTCATTATTTTGCTTCTACGATCGACCCCGAATGCTCCCGATTTATTGAATTAATTAAAAGTAACCTGCAGTCCATTAATTTGATAATTAATCCAAAATTATTGACCTGAATATCACTTTTGGACATTAACGATTCAATAATTTATTTCTCTTCTTTGAACCATTGACTCACTTTCATAGTCCCGAAGCACTCATACTTGAGTTGCTAAAGCAACCCAAATCCACTACACTTAGTTGTATATTGCATTCTGTGTTCTTGCAAGAACCTCTCTTTTATGAACTAAACGTTCATAAACTAAATTGAACCTATAGTTTCAAATTTAGTGCCTTTGAAACCCAAAGTTTTCATAAAACAATACATCCCTGAAAACCTGACGTTTTTTCATGAAAACCATGTCTTAGAACTTGAATGTTCTAACTTTGATGCTTATGGATGATTCATTCCCATAGCACCAATCACAATCTTGTCCCCTCAAATTCAGTGGATTATCGAACCGTAACAAATTCGATTTTCTTGATTTGGACGTTTCTAAGAGAAACCACTTTATGTGGGGGTACAAGACGTGAATCTACACTTGACTATCAAGAAGCTGAGAAACCATTGAAGCTAATAATGGCATGAAAGAGCTGAATAAGCCTCCGCCATAATCTTCATTCGAAGACTTATGCCCGAAGTATTACAGATGGAAGTAGCTCCCGAACGAGGATTCCATAGCTCTTTGGCTCGCTCATATGGACTGTCTAATCATGAAAGATACTGCCCGAAGCACACCATGATTACGTCCATGAATAAGTACAATTCTAAAGTTTATAAATCTGATCGAATTTTGACTGGAGGATACTTTTCTCGTCCTTCAATGTTTCTAACTCGCTCCTGAAACAGCAGTGTAGAAAGCAAAAATTTACCAAATTCTCATATCTGATTACTACCACAAACGTGAGAGAAAGGTATAGACCCAGCTTCTGTTGGAGTTTACCGAATGGCTCAAACCCAGTCCAGTCAAAATCTACCGAATGATGATGCCTTACTTTGTCAGGAATGCACCGAAGGGCATGCTCTGCTTCGGTATAGGTGCACCGAATGATACTACTCTACTTCGGCAAAGACTTACCGAACAGACCATTCCAGCTTTTGATGGAGCCTATCGAATCCAATTCGGGGTTTATCTCTCTCACAATCCAATTTCGAGTTTGTTTTTACAACATTTGGTAGAATCAGGGCCTGCCAATGTGTGACATCATGCCCGAAGCATGATCCTTGGCACCTAAGACCTAAAACTTCAAGAATAAAGGATAATATTCCCTAACCTCAACCCTGCAGAATCTATTTTCGTCTCGATGGAATAGATCATTGGTTACACATCTGTTTGTGCCCTTACCAATGTCGTTGAGGAGTACCATTCTCATAGTCAATATATGAGACTAATTTTGCTCCACCAAATATCGTTGGAAGAGCAGAATTTTGACATGGATGGCCTTGTTGGCCAAATCCCCTTAGTAAACCATTTATTTTGTGAACATTTTTCTATGTTCTTGGATTTAAGTTTGGTGTATGTTTTACTTATGGACAATCTTATTGATATTGTCCTCGAATATGAGTTAATTGAATCATGTTTCTTAATACATGTGACCGATTCAATTAAACACATGATTAGGTAGGAATGTGGGAAATTTAGTTGTCTGGATGAATGCGTACTATGCACACTAACTTTACACCTAAATCACATCTCTAACAACGACTTCAGGTCTAACCAACCTGATTATGAGCATTGGCACGCTCCTCGTTGTAGGAATGGTACTGAATTACCATTTAAGGGACCTTAAATTCTCCCTGACGTTGAGTTTTTAAAGATATTCGAGATGATAATGATCAGAAATGAAACCACTGAAGAAAATAGAGTGAAATATCTTTGCACCACCTCTAAAAATGAGCCTGAAGCTTTGATTTGGGGCCAATGGGTTGTCTCCCAACTGGGAATATACCACATGTGGCCGACCTGGAGCCTGGTGATTGAGTAGTTAACTTGCTTTGGCATGACCTTTTGGGACACTTAGGTCGAACAATGATGCTACAACGCATTTCCTTATATGAAGTAAGGATATTGTACCTACAAGCACACTTTGCCAAGCATGCTCATTAGGGAAATTGATTTTCTATATCATTCCTCACAAAGATACGACATAACTCTCTTTTCACAGTGGATTCAAGGGAATATATGTGGACTAATCCAACCAAAATGCGGACTATATAAATACTTATGGTTTTGGTTGATGAATCGACAAACTGATCACATGTTTGTCCACACACATTGCTGCTAAACCTCATGGCTGATTAAAGGTTCACCACCCTACTTATCCCTTAAGGTCCAAAAGACTGGATAATGCCGGAGAGTTGATATCGATAGTTTTCGATAAAGTATTGCACGTATTTTGGGTTTATAATTGAACATCGAATTCCCATGTTCACCCTAAATAGCCTCGCCTAGTGATCATAAAGCGCAATTTAAATGATTGGCCGAATTTTGGTGAACGTACCAAGTTTTCAGTTTTTGCCTAGGGATATGCAATCTTGTACACATTTATGTTGGTCCGCCTTGAGGTCCATTGCCACCCAACCTGTATGATGTTATAGTTGGTTACTGGGTACGAACTTGACGATTTTCATATTTATGCATTTGGGTGTGCATTCCATGTGCCAAGTTGCGTTGCCGCAACATATCAATATGGGTCCTCAAAGAAGGATGTGAATCTTTGTCGATCATGATTCTCCTTCACACTAGCTCTCTTAGAGCCCTTGCATGCGATCTTTTTACCGCTCATTTATGGGTTGTCACTTTAATGAGACATTCTTTCCGTCGTTAAGGGGAGATAAGAACATCAACGTTCTTGGAGAACGACGTGAATTTGCATGGACGTTGCCCACTATATCTCATCTCGATCCCCATACCGCACAAGTGTGATAAGCAAGTGCGATAAATTCTAGCTTTCAGAATGTTGCTTCAAATGCATTCCTCTGATCTAGCTAAAGTGACAAGATCACATACCAGTTGCAAACATGCCTATAAGGATAGACGTACTTAACGGATATCGAGTCAACATCCCTGGAGGGTGTGCCTCCCCTGTTAGATGGTTTGGACGCCCCTGTTAGACGATTTGGTACACCGACGGATAGCCAATCAATCTGTCTTGGCCTGGAGCATGACAGATCACTCAGTTGGTAGGATTCAATTCCCTAGAAGAGAAAGACATGGCACAACAATGAATCTAAACTCGATCGCTGTCTCAAATTATTTCCATCTCATGAGATTAATTCGGATTACTCCCGAGACTTGAAGTTTTTGGTCCAGTATACTAGTTTGGATGAGAAAATGGAATTGAAATGAGAGTACCATCAATGATGTTTTCACTTATATGGTAGCTACCGACATAAATGAAAAGCGACAATATCGAACCGTGTTCATTTGATTAAGTGACAACGTAGAACTGATTGGACAACTGAAATTACAATCCAGGTTAAATTCCTTACCAAAGTGTGTATTGGACATGTCGTTCCTACACTGCCCAAGGTAACCCTATTGTGTTACAAGTGGGAAAGGAAGGGTTATGAGATGAATGAAATAGTGCGATATAATGCACGCCTTACGACACAAGATTTCTCTCAAACGTCATGTGATTGATAGCAACATTATTAAATGTGGTTAGTGTTTCTCCATAGGGATATAGATACGAAGATTTAGATGTAAGTTCCCGAAGAATTACATGGACTGGTTCAAATAGTTCTAAACCACGGAGCACCCTCTTAACTTGTTTGAGGTGTTCACTTACAAACCGACGGATGTGGTATACTTGTATAAGTGATTATTTGATCAATCAGGGATATGAATTATGCCATTGCGTGTTAAACTATGAAGTCTTATTTCAAACTGCTAGAGTTACAGTTTATGTTGTTAACATGAATCTCACTAAAACTCTGGAAAAGCTTGAGAAAATACCTCGCACCTGAATATGGAATTTGAGATAAAGGATCTTGGGAAAACTTATTTGTGCCTTGACCTGAAGTTAAAACATTGTTCTGACTGTATTTTGGTCTACCAATTGAACTACACCTCGAATGTGTCACCTTTTGAGTATACCCTTGATCGTCCATACGTTATATGCAAATGAGACCCTTGAAGAGGTTATGGAATCCGAAATTCCATATCTAAAGTTCAACTTTGTGCTTCGTTTTACTTAGCTCATTGTATTAAGACAAGACATCTCATTTGCTATTGATCTTGGTAAAGATGCAGCATCGCGCCTACACACAACCACTGAATTGGTATTAAAGACGTATCATGAAGGTACTACGAGGGCAAATCCCAACATATCTCGAGCGGATCCAACCCCACTGAATTGTTATGCTGACGTTGGTTACTTATCCAACCCGCACAAGGCAAAATCCCCGAATGGTTATGTCTTTACCGTTAGGGATATCGTAATATCTTGGAGGTCCACGATATGACCATTAGCTGCGAAACCTTCGAATTGTTCCAAGACTTACCTCACTTCACTATGCCATAAATGAGACATGGTTAAGAGTTCTTGTTAAGCATTTCGAAGTACTTGCTATTTTTCATCCATCGTTGAGTCCCAACGACGATCCATGAAGACTATGCCGCATGTATCCAACAGACCAAGACATGATACATCAACGAAATCAACACCAAGACATATTACGTCTACATCAGCAAAGCATCAGGAGATTGAAGTTATGCAAGCCGATCCCAGACAACCTTGCTGACCTCTACATGACGTCATTGCCGAAGTCAACCTTCCAGAAGCTTGTCCGAGGAATTGGTATGCCTAACTATCATATGCAATGCTTGTAGTTCTCATTTGGAAGTTATGTCAAACTCAGGGGGAGTATCCAGAAGTATACTCACTTGATCTTAATGTACTCTTTTTCCCTACGATTAGGAGTATTTTTCCCACTGGGTTTTTGCTACCTAACTGGGTTTTAATGAGGTACCCATCTTGGGCTGATCATACCCTTGTGAGCTCTTCTATTTGCGTCCAAAAGGCATATAGTTTTGACTTAATGCAACTTCTCACTTTTCTCCTTAGACTATGGTTTTTTTTCTCCCACCTTGGGTTTTACCATATAAAGGTTTTGTGAGTTTTACTTTTTATGCATTCTTTTGTTGATATGAGACTCACATTTGCTCATTGTGCTGACGACTTCATCAACTGTACTTGGTTCATCACTGAAGACCTGATGCGCCATTTACTTGAGTATTTACACACTCAAGGGGGAATGTTGCAGTCCTATTAGATTAGGAATGTGATTGTGTAAATCCTAGTAGATATAGGAATGTATCTTATATTCCTATTAAATATTGTAATCCTAAAGGGAAAGGAATTAACCTTCCCTACTACTATAAATAAAGGCACAATGTGGTGGAGTAAAACACACCCACAATTATACATCTCTTTCTTCTTCTCTCTATGCCTTACCTTCTCTCTCTATATGGCCTCCATAATCGTTCAGTAAATTATGCATACAACAAATCACTATTTTTAACTAAAAATAAGCATTTTTCTAAAATTTAAAAATAAAAGTTTTCTTTTTAATTTTGTTTAATATTATTATCTAGTTTGTTCTAAATGATGCATGATTGTATTATTAGCTCACATGGTAGTGCACAAACTTATTATCGAAACTAAAACTAAATCACTAAAAGCATTGTGTCTAAAACTCCAAAAATAAAAGTTTATTTCTTTGTTTTAGGAGAAATTGTGCCAAATTTTCGGTAGATTTATATAGTTGACAACTAGTTATGTTTTCATGCAGTGGTGGTGATATAATACCCTTTCTCAATATAGTGTTGATAGAAGAAACTCAGGAAGGGGTAAATGCAAAGCTTAACCTTTGGAGAGAAGTGTTGGAATCTAAAGGTCTTCGCCTAAGCCGATCAAAGATAGAATATATGGAGTGCAAGTTCAGTGCAAATGAAGGCCCAAATGAGATAGGGGTGAGGATCGGAGATCAATAAGTACCAAAGAGCGACCGCTTTCGCTACCTAGGATCTATCTTGCAAAAGAACGGAGAATTAGATGAAGACCTCAACCATAGAATACAAGCTGGATGGATGAAGTGGAAGAGTGCATTCGGCGTGTTGTGTGACCGCCGTATGCCACTGAAGCTCAAGGAAATTTTTTATAGGATGGCAATAAGGCCGGCGATGCTGTATGGTATGGAATGTTGGGTGGTGAAGCATCAACACGTACATAAAATAGATGTAGCGGAGATAAGGATGCTTCGTTGGATGTGTGGGCACACGAGAAAGGATAAGATTAGGAATGAGGATATCCGAGGTAAAGTAGGAGTAGCCGAAATTGAAGGAAAGATGAGAGAAAATCGGTTACGGTGGTTTGGACATGTGCAAAGAAGGCCTACTGACGCTTCGGTTAAAAGATGCGACTACGGGACAGGTCTAGGGCCGAAGGGGTAGAGGAAGACCTAGGAAAACTTTGGAAGAGACTCTAAGAAAAGACTTAGAGTACTTGGATCTAACGGAGGACATGACATAGAACCGAGCACAATGGTGTTCTATGATTCATATAGCCGACTGGTGCAAAAATTAACTTAACACACAAATTAAACCCTCTTGTTGACAATTGTAGTATGGATAAGTAAGGATCGTTCTAAACCGGGGATTAGGAGGGATTGCTAATCTACTCTAAACTAACTCAAAAACACAAAAATAAACTTAAAAACACTTAACTAGACTCTAATGACTCAAAACAAACTTAAAAGACTCAAAACAGCTAAAAACAACTAAATAGACTCAAACTAGACACTAGGAATGAATTTGGACGAAAATTGGTTTTACCTTGACTCAAAACACTTAAAAACACAAACTAAAACAGTTTCTAAATAATATGACTCAACAAAGTAAAGGGGGATTTGGTTTTGACGAATTTGAAACAAACAAACAAATTGTAAAACTAAACAGATTGTAAAACGAATTTTAAAAAAATAAGATGGTTGATGGATTAGCTAGAGGTTCATTCTTCACACATTACACACTTGTACATGAATCAATTTCCAATTGCTTTTCAATAAATTATGATGCTCAATACCCCAGATTAACCGTGATGCACAAATTAACCCTCAGATTTTCCTTTACTCATTGAATTGGATGAATGCATGCGGCAACCCAAATCATTCTCTAAAAGTCCCCTATATGAATGCATAATAGAGATACAATCAGAGATCATTACGTTCAATGAAAATCATAAATGTTGACGAGGCAATTATAACTATGAATGCATGATACAATTGCCAAGAATTCAATTAACGCGATTGTGATAAACAACCTTCACTACTCATGAATATAAACTTGTAACGATTAGTTGAAACTCATTTATATTCTAGCATCTAATTCATGCATGAAAACTAAGTATGCATCCTTAATAAACATACAAGAATCAGTTTTGAAGAAAACAGTTAATTGAATTGCATTCACAACTTATCAAATCACAATTGGAAGAAATCAATTCATATCTCAAGGATGTTCATGGCTTCGAACTTCCCCCTAGCTAAGTAGGGGTTTAGCCACTCATAGTTACAGCAAAATAAGAGAATAATAAATTAGACATTGAAAATAAGAACGAAGTACACCTAAAACGCTCCAATCCTCAAGCTTGAAGCGTCAAAAGCCCTTCTTCTTCCCCACCTTGCTGCGGCACAAGTGACTATGGATGTTTATGGCTAAATGAAGGGGTAAGAGATGTGTAAAGGTTGAATGGGGTTGCGGCAAGGAAAGGAGAATGGTTGGAATTATGTATGGGAGTGAATGGATGTGTAGAATGGTGAATTCTCAATGAAATGCATGGCAATGGTATTTATAGGGAAATGATGGATTAGGTGAGTTAGGTGAGTGCACATTCCATTCAATTTAGGTGGGTTAGATGAGTGCACCAACAACTCAAATTTTGGTAGGTTAAATGAGTGCACCATCCATTCAATTTCTGGTAGGTTAAATGAGTGGATGTGTTGGGTGATTATAATGAGTGGATGTAGTGGTAGGTGAATGTGTTGGGTGAAATGAGTGCTAAAATGGTTATTTATAGGGAGAGGATGATGCACAAACTTCAAATTTCGTCCATTCATTTTGCTCCAAGCATATGCTATCCATTCCATGCCAAAAAATGCTCCAAAATGCTCCAAAATGCACTTCTTTGCCACATTAACCCTTTGGACCTACAAACACACGAAAATAGCTTAAAAAACTAAAATAACTACAAACTAACAACATAAATGCCAAGAAACAAGCTAACTAAGTCGCATAAATATGCTCCTATCACCGACCCCACTTAGAGGGAAAAGGCTTTGTTGTTGTTGGGTATTTTGGTAACTTTAACAATGGGACACAATGTACATTAAAATAAGAAAAATGTGTGGGGGAGCCAGGGCTATAGGTAGCCTATACCTGGCTCTGCCCCTACACATATATAATAGGTTAATTTAGGTACTCATTAAAGAGGAAAATGGATCATCTTCAAATCCCTTCCTCCTAATCCACCAAATCAGGGGATCCGTACAGTTGAAATTTGATCCAACAGCTGAAGTTATTATAACTTTTAAAGTGGGCCCCTGTTTGTAGCTGTTGGATCAAATTTCAACTGCACGGATCCTCTGATTTTAGGATTAGGAGGAAGGGATATGGAGAGGATCCCTTTCCATTAACGAGTACCCTACATATTCACCTTTTTATTTTGGTCCAATGATATTTTAACACATATTTATTGTTTTAAATAATAAACATGTTAACTAAATTTTCTTAGGCTTCAAAAAAATGAAGAATACAAGGTGGCAGATGTTCTTGCATTGGGTTGGTTTTCCGGAGATGTGTGATTATGTTTGGGTCGATAGGCCCCCATCTTCGTTGGTGCATGTTTTGAATAAGGATGGTCTTCTGTGTCCGCATTAATTTTGTTGTGGCGGTGTTTGGAGTGATGCTTTCACTTGGTTGAAGCGTCTTTTGGATGTATCCCATTTCACTGCTTTCGCTTTAGTCTATCTTTCTTGGTGTTTGCCTCTCGGTAGGCTTTTGTGTACCTTTTGACTTCTTAGCCCTGGAATGAAGTTCCTAGTTTCAAAAAAAAAAAATATATATATATATATATATATTATCCTATATAATATTTGATAGGAACATGAACAGAACAGAGCTTACGCGCAAGGCGCAAAGCATAAGTAGAAAAACCAGGTCTTGGTTGCCACTTTCCACTGAATGAACTTCATAGTCTTATTTCTCATAGTCAAAGAATAAAAAAATTTAAAGTGAAAAAAAATGTGGAATAATAAGGATAATCACGTTGAACATGAAGTTTTTATTGAATCTCTCTTAAGTAATAAAATTGTTGGAAGTAGGAGACTAACTGTCCACACCTACTAAAGATAAAGCTTGTTTAGAATTGCTTTTAAAACGATTGATAGCGATTTTTGTGAAAATATTTTTTGAACCCATCTTTAGTAAAAATGAAAATAAATTCTAAAAAAACATTTGAAGTGCTTCATACAAGAAGCATATAAAAGCACTTTAAGTTCTTTTGGAATCCAAAAACATTTTTTCTATAAGCGCTTTCAGTTATTTTAAAAACACTTCCAAACGAGTCCATAGACTCGATCAAAGTTCCTTTACGTGTGTGAATTTTTAGGTGTCTTCCAGTATTTTATTTCTGGCCATACATTTTATTTATCACCAAACCATCAAGTACTACCTAACTTTAGTTGATTCCATAGAAGAATTTTCTTTAACCTAACTTTAGTTGACCAAATTAAAATAGTTCTCTCTCATAACGGTGTTAATTTTTTTTTTTTTAAGGAAACGATATTGTAGGTTTATTAATAAAAAATCATTACAGAGGTTCATTACAAAGAGCCAATCCACAACAAGTAAATCTAAGATTAAATTTGGAGGAGAAACATAACATTCACAAACTTGACTTAAAGAGAGACTAAAATGTGCGAACCTATGGGCAATAACGTTAGCTTGACGTCGAGGATGAATAAAAGTAGGGGATGTGATATCCACACACCCCTTTTTACTTCTCCCACACCTTTTTTATTTTCGGCCGTCGGATCGGATGAATTGAAGAAGATCAAAGGACAGAAATTAACAAGGGTGTGTGAGAAGTAAAAATGGGTGTGTGGATAGCACATCCAAGTAGCCTCGTCGAATGTTAGAAGTAATGCCTTGATTGTCGGGACTAATGGTGTTGATTCTTGAATGCCAAAGGCAAAGAGAGCAGCTCGATTTTAGTCAGAAGTTATTTTGTCAATAAAGTAGATATTTTGTCAACAATATGGCTGGTAAAGTCGATCATTTATAGACAGCTGTTTAGGTTATTAGCTTAATTATGAAACTATTGACGAATTTTCAATATGACCTGAGGATTAAAATAAGATTTACGATTTCTACCTAGCAGAAATTTTGTTTAATTTCTGGGGTTTTAATCAGTCGAAGACGGAAATGTACGTGTAGTGGTTTAGGGTTTCATCGAATGGTCAGCTACGATGGTGGGATTTCGAAGCAACTGCTAGCGGCTAGAAATGATCATAATATCTTATCAACTTATTCAAAAGTCTTCAGATTGATCTCCCCCTGGAGCTCTCCAGAAGCAAATATTCATTGTTATATCTGCATATCTGTAAAACGAATTTAATTAATTATTTCCACATACATGCATGATGCATTTCTCTGTTTTCTACCTGATTTTATATTATTTCTTTTATATTATTTCATACTCCAATTATATATATATATATATATATTCCCATGTCATTTTGGTTTATAAAAAGTAAAACTCATCATTGTATATATAAGCAACTAAACAATATAGTATCCCCCTTCCCACGTTATATAAGAAGAAAAAAAGAAGTCATCATACTTAACTAAACAACATAGTATCAGTCAGAAAAAAAAGTAACATAACGAAATTCAAATATTTTGTCGGTGGCCTAATAGCAGGCCGATCCTGAGAATTTGTGGGTCTTAGACAAGCATTTGAAGTAGGGCTCTAAAGTTCTCTAACCCTCGCAAAATACATAAAATATTCTATTTCTACATTAAATATCATTAAAAATTAATATCAAAAGAAGATAGATATACAAACATTACTTAAATATTACATATCTCACGTTTTTAGACACAAATGTATAGAATCTTTTCAGTTAAGAGTTTAAGATTGAGAGTGAAGAACAATAAAACTTAATGATCAAGAGAGTAAAGAATAATAAAACTTGATTGACGAGTATAATTCAAAACCAATTGTTTATCTTGTGTTTTTTCTAAAATCATCATCACACTAACAAATCAAATATTCCATTAAATAATAAATTATTGAAAAGAAAAATATAAATTCAAAGTTTTGATTACCTTAAAGTACAATCTTCAAGACTATGTGATAATTGATTTAAACATTCGATAGAAATGGAGAGATTGGGCAGTTGATAGAAAAAAAGATTGCAAAGGTGTTGAGAAGTCAATGATATCGTTCCTGATATCTTGGCTTAGTTTTAGGAAACTATTTTGTAAATTATTTGTAATTGATTTGTGAATATTTGTAATCCTAGAATGTAGGCTGGGTTACTTCCTTGTTAAGCTCTCTCATTGTAGAAAGTCAATGAGTATCAATTGAATAAACTACTTCTGCAAAATATTCTTTGCACGATTCTTTACATGGTATCGAGAGCTAGGCTGAAACCCTAGTTCCTTCCGCTGCCTTTTGCTATTTTCACATTGTTTTTTTTCTGTCGTCTGCCATAGCCACCGACGCAATTTCTGGAAGCAACTCCAATGCTAAGGCTGATGTTTCCAACCCTCTTTTCATCCATCATTCAGATCATCCAGCCATGATGCTGGTTCCGAAGCCCTTGAATGGGGATAATTATTCAACCTGGTCTCGTGCTATGAAGATCTCGTTGAATGCCAAAAACAAACTTGGTTTTGTTGATGGTACTGTCGCGCAACCTTTTGTTAAGATCAAGCCGGACGATCACGCTTCGTGGCAGAGATGCAACGACATGATCGTTGCGTGGATTATTAATTCCATTGACTCAGATATTGCTAACAGTATCCTTTATATGACTGATGCTCATGCGATTTGGGAGGAATTGCGTGAGCGATATTGTCAAAGTAATGCTCCCTGAATTTTTCAACTACAACGGGACATTGCTTCACTTACACAAGATCAACTCTCCATTGCTGCGTATTACACGAAGATGAAGAGTTTGTGGGATGAGTTGTCGTCCTATAGTGACTCTGTCTCTTGCACTTGTGGAGCACAGAATGAGAGAAACAAGTTGATGCAGTTTCTCATGGGACTTAATGACTCTTATAGTGCAGTTCGAGGGCAGCTTTTGTTGATGAATCCCCTACCTATGGTTCGTCAAGCTTATGCATCAATTTCCAGGAAGAGAAGCAAAGAAGCCTTGCTTCTTCTCGAGTTACTACAGACACATCATCCATGGCTGTGAGTCAAAGTGGTTCGAAGTCTTCTACCCGCAAACCTTTGCATTACACTCATTGCGATCAAGACTACCATACCATTGATACATGTTATCAACTTCATGGGTATCCACCAGGCCACCGTTTGCATAAGGTTAAGCCATAAAAAGGAAACAACCGTCCCAAGAAGGAACAGAGTTCTTCCTTGGCTAATCAAGTCTCGGCAAATGTAGCTACCAATGAGGAGATGCAGTCTGTCATGTCTGGGCTTTCTGATGTCCAGTTTCAACAAATTCTTTAAATTATGAATAGCCAGGGCAATGATGAACAACCCTAGGCTAACGCAGCTACGACAGGTTTGTCAAAATCACCTTTGCATATGCATCGATGGATAATCGACAGTGGTGCAATGGATCATATCACTTCTTCACCAGAATTGCTTATTGATGGTGTTAAAAATGAGAAAATGTCTCATATTTTGTTGCCAAGCAGACAACAAGCTCGAATACTTTCCATTGGTTACATCCCTTTGAGTTCTACTTTTAAATTGCAAGATGTGCTATGTGTGCCTAACTTTAAAGTCGATTTGATGTCAATGAGTCGTATTACAAGTGGATTAAATTGTTCCGTAACTTTTTTTCCTTCTTGGTGTATCATGCAGGACCTAACGACGAGGACGGTGATTGGTTTGGGTAAGCGAAGAGGAGGGTTGCACTACTTGGTGTCTTTGGCTCTTGCGAAGTCTGAGCATCCTCGGCGGTTTTGCAACCTTGTGCTCTCACCTGTGGAGTTATGGCATCGGCATTTGGGTTACTTGTCAGCCCCTAGATTAGATTTTATGTCCAAACAATTGTTGCATTTCCCTTTTGTGTCTAATAATGCTTGTGATATTTGTCCCTTAGCCAAGCAACATAGATTACCATTTGGTGTTGGTTCCATTTCATCTAATAAACTGTTTGCTTTGATTCACTGTGACATTTTGGGACCCTTTAAAGTTACCTCTACTTCTCGAGGCAACTATTTCTTAACCATTGTAGACGATTATTCTCACTTCACATGGATTTTTCTTATGCAACACAAAAATGAAACACAACCTATTCTTAAGAATTTTTTCTCTTTTGTCCAAACTCAATTTAATGCTTCTATTTGCCAAATCCGTGACGACAATGGTGGGGAATTTTTTTCCCTTCGTGATTTCTTTAAAGCTCATGGAGTCATTTACCAACATTCTTGCGTTTATACGCCTCAACAAAATGGGGTTGTAGAACGCAAGCATTGTCATATATTTGAAATCGCTCGTGCCTTGCGTTTTCAAGCTAATCTTCCTGTCCATTTTTGGGGTGAATGTGTGCTCACTGCCGTTCATCTTATTAACCGTCTTCCCACACCCATTCTTTCCAAGAAAACACCTTTTGAACGTTTATATTCCAAACACCTTTTGAACGTTTATATTCCAAACCACCCACTTTTTTCACACCTTAGGGTTTTTGGTTGCCTTGCTTTTGCCACTGATGTCAATGTGTCTCACAAATTTTCTCCCCGTGCACACAAATGCATTTTTATAGGCTATCCCATTGGTCAGAAGGCATACAAATTATATAATCTCACCACTCACCACATCTTTACAAGTCGTGATGTTATCTTCCATGAAACTATATTTCCATATCAAACCTCACCTTCTCCAACTTCACCTCAACCTGTGTCTCACCCTACCCCACTTCTTATACCTCACCTCCCTGACCCCATGTCACCGTCCGTAATCCACCCACCTGACCCTCTCGCCTCTCCTCTACCTGTGGCTCCCCTTGCACCGCTCTCTTCAGCTGGTGCAGTGCTTCCCGCGCCATCTTCTCTTGTTTCCGTGGATGATGCAGCACTACCTGCCCCTGCAACTTTTGACCTCACCTTGTTCGCACCTGCCTTGCCTTCCCTTGCTTCCGCCCCGGTGCTCCGTCGCCCTAGCCGTCATTCTTCTCCGGCACCCAAGTTGTGTGACTATGTTTGCCCTACTATCAAGCTTACCCAACCAGATTCTTCATCGTCTTTGTTGTCTGGTCACACCACAGGTACACGGTATCCACTTGCTAATTACCTCACTTACCATTGTTTCTCTCCTGCACAACAATCTTCTTGCCCATATTACTCGACAGGTTGAACCTCGCACTTACGACGAAGCTGCTCGTTTCCCTCATTGGCAAGCTACCATGACTTCCGAATTAGAAGCTTTGGAAGCTAACCGCACTTGGTCTCTTACTCCTCTTCCACGAGGGAAATCTCCCATTGGTTGTCGTTGGGTTTACAAAATCAAACATCGTTCTGATGGCTTCATTGAACGCTATAAGGCACGTTTGGTTGCCAAGGGTTATTCCTAGCTTGAAGGTATAGATTTCCATGATACGTTTTCTCCCACTGCCAAAATGGTCATTGTTCGATGTTTAGTGGCTCTTGCTGCCTCCCGGCAGTGGTCCCTCCATTAGTTAGACGTCAACAACGCATTTCTTCATGGTGACCTTCATGAAGAAATCTATATGACTCCTCATCCAGGTCTTCGGCGACAAGGGGATAACTTGGTTTGTCGCCTTAGTAAGTCTCTATATGGGTTGAAAGAAGCTTCTCGTCAATGGTTTGCAAAATTTTCTGAAGCTATTCAATCCGCAGGCTACGTACAATCCAAGGCCGACTACTCTTTATTTACTCGAAGTCGAGGCAAGTCTTTTACAGCCCTCTTAATTTATGTCGATGATATTTTGATTACGGGCAATGATTCGAGTGCTATCGATGCCCTAAAACGGTTCCTCAATGGTCATTTCAAAATCAAGGATCTTGGTGATTTGAAGTACTTTCTTGGGATTGAAGTATCACGTTTTAAGAAGGTGATCTTTATTTCTCAACGGAAATATGCTTTAGAAATATTGAAAGATGGAGGTCTCTTGCACTACTACAATATACCTTATCAGTGGCGAAGCAAAAACCGACAAGAAACCCAATTTATGTTGGAAATTTAGCAAATATCCGACATAAAACAATGTAATGTCGGATTGGAATAGTGACACTAATGCTAGCATCACGAAAGGCCTTCAGTGTCGGTTTGTACGCTTAATCCGCCAGTACGCAACGTCAGTTAAAAGCGACACTGACACTGCCGTCGGTTTAAAGCGACGCAAACTTCAACATTACGTCGGTTTAAAGCGACGCTAATTACCAATTTAATTATAAAATATCCAAACTACCATCGGTTTTGACCAACATTACATAACATATGGATACATAATTATTATGATGTCGTTCATAAGCAACACCAAATATATTAATAATAAAAAAAATCATTTTCCGTTTTTAATTAATAATAATTAAAATTTATTATATAAAAATAAATCCCACCATATGTCAATGAAAAAACAAACAATTTTAAGCAAACTTCATATTAAAAATAAAATTTCTACCAAGTATATATTAAATTTAAAATTAACTACAATTCCTAAAAATGTACAACTCATACAAATTCTTCCCGAACTCTTGCAAAAGATTTTGAACCGGTTGTGTGGTTCATAGTTTTCAACTGTCGATTATGCTTATTTTTTTCGGCAATCTCCTGAAAAATAAAAGAATTTATTAGACAAATTTCAAGGTATAATAAAATAAATCATGAAACATTTACCATTGTTTTTTCTTTATTCCAGGATGCCACCATCGAAATATTTCTGTAATCTTTAACCTCTGCTGCTACATGTTTCAAAAACGCACTAGAATTATAACTAATGCATTTTCCAGACGAATCAAACGAACAAGGCTGTTCTTTCCAATTCGGAATTGAGGGTCCGTATCTCTGTTGAGTTGATCCTTATAAATACAGAAAAAACAATTAAAAACCAAGAAACAAAAATAAATTTTCAATTTAAGCATAAAACTAGTTAGAATACAAAACAGAAACTAAAATTAATAATCATAATAATTTAAAAATGAACCACCTTCGAGCTCTTCCTCTTCGAAGTGGAGTTCCTCAGAATGTTGATCTTCAAAATGGTGATCCATAGCAAATAGGGAAGGAGAAGAGGAAAACCTGAAAAGGAGGAAGAAAGGGACGCACAGATGAAATGGGGAAGCAGAAGAAGAAAGTCTGAAATTGGGGGAGAAATGAAAGCACGGATGAAATGGGAAAGAGAGGGGTTTAAATATGGGTACTTAGTTTGCGTCGGTTTAAACCGACGCCAACTTTTGCAACACTTTTTGAAATTCACATAGCATCGCTTTAATGAAACTAGCGTCGCTTAAAACTGACGCAAAATTCTGACACACTTTTTGAAATTCACATAGCGTCGCTTTAATGAAATTCACATAGTGTCGCTTTAATGAAACTAGCTTAAAACTGACACAAACTTATGACACACTTTTTGAAATTTACATAGCGTCGCTTTAATGAAACTCGCGTCGCTTTAATTAAACTAGCGTTGGTTAAAACCGACGCCAACTTCTGACACACTTTTTGAAATTCACATAGCGTCGCTTTAATGGAACTAGCGTCGGTTAAAACCGACACTAAGTTTCTCCATCCATGTCCTCGTGCAAAACAAGCGGGAAATTTCCCGCCTAATATTTCAAATACTATAATTTTATATATATTAATTTTATAATTTTATAACCCTAAAAAATACTATAATAATTATATATATTAATTTAACAATTTTATACCCCTGAAAACTATAATAATTATATATATTAAATTAAATTTTAAAAATTGGTGACCATTGGATCGGCTTAAATATACATATCATTCAATTTCTTAAGTGTTATACGTACAAAATAAATAAATTTAAATCTACTTAATATATACACACACACACCATTGAACTTGATGGGATACGAATTCTACGAAACTAATTTCAACGATCCAACAGTCAAACTTGTTTGTATATGCTTCGAGATCGCATCAGCAAAAAATCACAAAAAACAAACATTCAGAGATCAATTAACGAGACAAAACTTTTCGACGGTTATAAAACAAAAAAAATCACGATTTAACGGTTATTTTAACTCCGATTTTGATGATTTTTTTACAACTACACTCCTTAACCCTATATGAATACAATGAATGAGCTCGATCTTCAATTTAAAATATATTACACTATTGGATACCACAAATTCTTATGTTATACTTAATGAAAGTATAAATAAACTCTAAGTGTTAGTGAATCTATCATTTTGATGGGATACGCATTATACGAAACTAATTTCAACGATCCAACCGTCAAACTTGTTTATATATGCTTCGAGATCGCATACGCCAAAAATTGCAAAAAACAAACATTCAGAGATCATGTAAGGAGACAAAAGTTTTTGATGGTTATAAACGAAAAATCACGATTTAACGGTTATTTTAACTCCGATTTTGATGATTTTTTACAGCTACACTTCTTGATCCTATATGAAAACAATGAATGAGCTCGATCTTCAATTTAAAATATTTACACTACTGGATACCACAAATTCTTATGTTATACTTAATGAAAGTATAAATAAACTCTAAGTGTTAGTGAATCTATCATTTTGATGGGATACGCATTCTACGAAACTAATTTCAACGATGCAACCGTCAAACTTGTTTATATATGCTTCGAGATCGCATACGCCAAAAATTGAAAAAAACAAACATTAAGAGATCATGTAAGGAGACAAAATTTTTTGACGGTTATAAACGAAAAATCACGATTTAACGGTTATTTTAACTCCGATTTTGATGATTTTTTACAGCTACACTCCTTGATCCTATATGAATACAATGAACGAGCTCGATCTTCAATTTAAAATATTTACACTGGTGGATACCACAAATTCTTATGTTATACTTAATGAAAGTATAAATAAACTCCAAGTGTTAGTGAATTTATCATTTTCATGGGATACGCATTCTACGAAACTAATTTCAACGATCAAACCGTTAAACTTGTTTATATATGCTTCGAGATCGCATACGCCAAAAATCTCAGAAAAAAAAAACATTCAAAGATCAAGTAATGAGACAAAACTTTTCGACGTTTATAAACGAAAAATCACGATTTAATTGCTATTTTAACTCCGATTTTGATGATTCTTTTACAGCTACACTCCTTGACCCTAGATGAATACAATGAATGGATTCAATCTTCGATCTAAAATATTTACACTAGTGGATATCACAAAATCTTATGTTATACTTAATGAAAGTATAAATAAACTCTTAAGTGTTAGTGAATCTATCGTTTTCATGGGATATGCATTCTACGAAACTAATTTTAACAATCCAACTATCAAACTTGTTTATATATGCTTCGAGATCACATACGCCAAAAATCTCAAAAAACAAACATTCAGAGATCAAGTAATGAGACAAAACTTTTCGACGGTTATAAACGAAAAATCACGATTTAACGGCTATTTTAACTCCGATTTTGATGATTTTTTACAGTTACACTCATTGATCCTATATGAATACAATGAACTAATTTGATCGTCAATTTAAAATATTTACAGAAGTGGATACCACAAAATCTTATGTTATACTTAATGAAAGTGTAAATAAACTCCAAGTGTTAGTGAATCTATCATTTTGATGGGATACGCATCCTTCGAAAATAATTTAAACTATCGGACCGTCAAACTTGTTTATATATTCTTCGAGATCGCATACTCCAAAAATGGCAAAAAACAAACATTCAGAGATCAAGTAACGGGATAAAACTTTTCGACGGTTATCAAGGAAAAATCACGATTTAACGGTGATTTTAACTCCGATTTTGATTATTTTTTACAGCTACACTCCTTGACCCTATATGAATACAATGAATGAATTCGATCTTTAATTTAAAATATTTACACTAGTGGATACCACAAAATCTTATATTATATTTAATGAAAGTATAAATAAATTATAAGTGTTAGTGAATCTATCGTTTTGATGAGATACGCATTCTACGAAACTAATTTCAACGATCCAACCACCAAACTTGTTTATATATGCTTCCAGGTCGCATACGCCAAAATGGCAAAAAACAAACATTTAGAGATTAAGTAACGAGACAAAACTTTTCGACTGTTATAAACGAAAAATCACGATTTAACGGTTATTTTAACTCCGATTTAGATGATTTTTTTATAGCTACACTCCTTGACCCTATATGAATATAATGAATGAATTCGATCTTCAATTTAAAATATTTACACTAGTGGATACCACAAAATCTTATGTTATATTTAATGAAAGTATAAATAAATTCTAAGTGTTAGTGAATCTATTATTTTGACATTTAAAAAAACTAAAATCTATGTCGCTTAGAACCGACGCAAGCTTTAAAATATTTAAAAACAATACTTTGTGTCGCTTAAAAGCGACACCAATACTTTATGTCGCTTAAAAGCGACACTGTTTTGTTTAAAGCGACGCTAGTATTTAAAATTATTAAAATATATGTCGGTTATAAGCAACATTAAATGTTTACGTCGGTTTAAAAGCGACGTAGACATTTTATGACGCTTATAAGCGACAGTAAATCCGACGTCATCTTCAGTTAGTGTCGTAACTGTCTTATCCGCCACTATATTATATTAAACCGACGCCACCTACTGACACTATAAGGCCCTTTTGTAGTAGTGTTGGGAGCTCGCCCTGTGGAATTTCCCATGGAACAGAATCTTAAGCTATCAAACAATGGTGAAATCCTCAAAGACCCGGCCAAGTATAGAAGATTGGTGGGATGTCTGATATACCTCACGATCACTAGGTCATATATAACATATTCAGTGCATGTGTTGAGTAGGTTTATGCATGAGCCTTGCACACCACACATGGAAGCAGCCCATCGGATTTTGAAATATATAAAAAATACACATGGACAAAGTTTGTTCTTCTCTTCTCAAAATGAATTGGTTTTAAATGCATATTGTGATTCGGACTGGGCAGGTTGTCCAACAACACGAAGATCAACTACAGGGTATTGTATTGTTTTGGCCTCTTCATTGATTTCTTAGAGGTCAAAGAGACAAAAGACCGTGTATTTGCCATTAGCGGAGGCCGAGTATCTAGCCATGGCTGGAACTTGTTGTGAATTATCATGGCTGTGATATTTATTGAAAGACCTAGGTGTACTACATCAAAAACCGACTTTGCTTCATTGTGACAATAAAGCAGCACTCCACATTGCTGCTAACCCCGTTTTTCATGAGCGCACTAGACATATAGAAATGAACTGTCACTTCATCCGAGACAAGATACAAGATGGTTCAGTTGTCACAAAATTTGTTCCTTCTTCCAATCAACTTGCAGACGTACTTACGAAGCCATTGGGAAAGGAAACTTTCTCAAGGATTATTCACAAGTTGGGAGTTCTCAATATCCACTCTCCAACTTGAGGGGGAGTGTTGGGAAGTCAATGATATCGTTCCTGATATCTTGGCTTAGTTTTAGGAAACTATTTTGTAAATTATTTGTAATTGATTTGTGTATATTTGTAATCCTAGAATGTAGGCTAGGTTACTTCCTTGTTAAGCTCTTTCATTGTATAAAGTCACCGAGTATCAATTGAATAAACTACTTCTGCAAAATATTCTTTGCACGATTCTTTACAAAAGGGACTTGACTTAGGGCCGACCCTACCAAATAAAAACAGTAAACTATGCATGGCCTTTTTTTATTTATTTTTTTAATAAATTTTAAATTTTTTTCTATTATTAGAAGGAAGAGGGAAGTTTTAAACTATTAAAATAATTTTGAGTTTAAGAGAGTTTAGAACCGGACGCATAGGTACAAATCGAGCATCTTATCTATCGGAATATTAAATCATGTGCAAACTATGCATGGATCACCTTACATCAAAAATGCAATGACGTAAACGCATAAGTAAACGCTTTATCATGTTTTATTTTGTTTGCTGGCCATTAATTAAATATTTTTCAATTTGCAGAGAAAGTGTTCAAAGACTACTTTTCATAAAAATATAGGATAGGCAGATTTGACCATTTATTTAATACTGCCTGCATCACTATTTATTTATTGGACCCGCAAATTTTAATATTAAAGTTTTAGGGTTGAGTTTGTTTATGTAGTGGATTTTAATATATTTTGGTAATAGCATTCTATTACACATGCATTGAATTTTTTTTATTTTTTATTTTTATTTTTATTTTTATTTGTAACAATCTGTTACCTTGTTTTAAATTATTCCTCTTGTATTCTACATAATATCTCATTTTGCTCTCTAAATTCTCTTATGGGACAATAACAATCTTGAAAAAATGGCCTATATATTTCATGCCAAGGTGATCTTCGGGGTTTTAGATTATCCAATTGTGAAAACGAGCTGAACAATTTAAAAAAAATTGAATTAATCTCGGCCACATCAACGAAACTAACGTATCATTCGACTTAGTTGATGGAATGGGATAAAGTAAAACACAAAAAAATGAGTATTGAAGGTAAAGAGCGGTAAAATACAACATAGGATTAAGAAATAAATTTTGTAGAGAGTACTCGGGATGTAATATAAACCTTTTAATTTCTTAAGTACTAAGAATTGCTCCTAAATTAAATACAAAAAAAAAAAAAAAAAAAATTTACACAAATGGCACCGACTTTGTCCACTGTAATTAAAAAAAAAAATTACTATTTCTAATGTCTCTTCAGAGCTCAGTTATTTACTGGGAAAATGCATGTCTTACTATGTTTACATTGAGTAATATTCAAATCCAAACGTGTTCTTCTAGTACACCGCCGGAGTTCCCTTTTCTTTTAGTTCGTCAGCCTGTAAACTGTAGTTTGGACACGGTCAAAATGGTGTTATTGAATATGGCCGCAGTTTGCTTGAGAACCAAGTTTCTGACTGTGTTCATATCTTTATTTTAGCAATCTCTGATGAGTCACAAATTTAATTATACTGTTTACTGGATATATAATACCAAAGTCGTTTTATATGCCGGTATGTTCAAAATTTCAAACTCCTTGTAAAGAAAAATGCAAATTTATTGCCTAATTTGTCACGTAATTGTGGAAAAAATGGGTTAGCAACTACTTTTCAAATGCCTATATAAACATAGCATCCATAGACCTCTGAGATATCACAAGAGTAACACAATATCTCCATAACAATAGCCGATTCTTAAACTTCCCCTTTCCCCTTGAGATCGCTCTTTTAATTTGTTCCCCATATGGCACGGTTAGCCTTTGTGCTAGCTTGTGCTCTAGCTCTATTGGTTTCCTCAGTGGCATCTGGTGCAATTGTTGAGCATTCTTTTAATGTAAGTCTTGGCTCAATTTTGGGTATGCTCATTAATGTTTCTAGAATGGCTAAAAGAGCATTATAGCGTTAAAAAAAAAAAACTTTAGATTCAATTTGATGAAAATAATTTTAGTATTTTTGGGTGATTGATTGAAACGGTTTTTAGAGACAATTTCGACGATCCCCTTTGGAGTCTTATTTTATCATGCATATTTCCTCACCAAATATTTGAATGTTTCCTTTGAATAATAATAGTAGTGATGATATATTTTTTTCTATTTCCTTTGTTTTCAGGTGAACAATCTGACTGTTACCCGACTGTGCCAGAATCAATCGATAACTGTAGTAAATGAGAGTTATCCGGGACCAACCATATATGCACGAGAGGGAGACACACTTATCATCCATGTTTTAAACCAGTCACCCTATAACATTACTATTCACTGGTAAATACCAATTATTCAAAACCATTTAACAACCCCCAAGGGGAAAGTTGAGTTAAAGTTTTGTTCACGTTGTATAGTTTCTTTCTCAATGCAGGCATGGAATCTTTCAGCTTCTGAGTGCATGGGCAGATGGGCCTGCATACGTAACTCAATGTCCTATACCCCCCGGACAAAGCTATACTTACAAATTTAATATCACTGGACAAGAAGGCACCCTTTGGTGGCATGCCCACATTTCGTGGCTCCGCGCAACTGTCCACGGAGCGCTTATAATACACCCGAAAGCCGGTCAATCCTTCCCCTTCTCCAAGCCCGCCAAAGAAGTTCCCATCATATTAGGTAATTAACGATTAAACTATACCATTCAACTTGTTTAACGTTAATCTTAATAAGTATTTCAAGTAGTAATTTTGATGACTAATTATATATTAACTGTTTGATGGAATTGCAGGAGATTGGTACAATGGCAATGTGGTCGACATTGAGCAAGAAGGCCTATCCAAAGGAATAGCTCCTAACCTTTCAAATGCTTACACCATCAATGGACTTCCCGGTGATCTCTATGACTGCTCTCAAAATCGTACGTAACCATGCATACATGCGTACTCGTAATTTTTTTAATTTAGTTTATATGTTATTTTTACATGGTGAATATTAACAAATTGACATCAAATTATCAGAAACATATCAGCTCAGTGTGGTGAGAGGAAAGACCTACCTGTTACGCCTAATCAACGCTGCACTCAATACCCAGCTCTTCTTCAAGATAGCCAATCACAGCATGACAGTTGTTGCCATCGACGCCTCCTACACGACTCCTTATGTCACAGACGTGGTGGTTATTGCACCTGGTCAGACCACCGACATTCTCGTCAAATTCAATCAACTTAACGGATCTTATTACATGGCTGCCACTCCTTACGCTAGCGCTGATGATACTGTCGGCTTTGATAACTCGACAACCAGAGGCATCATCGTCTACAAGGGCTACACGTCATCAACCCCCATTATGCCCCCCATGCCTAACCCTCACGACACGCCGTTGGCCCATAAGTTCCTCACCAATCTCACCGGCCTCCCTGGTGGGCCCCACTGGGTCCCAGTCCCACGCAAGGTGGACGAGCACATGTTCGTGACAGTCGGCGTTAACTTAGCGATGTGTCCCGAAAATACCACGTGTCAAGGCTTATTCAATAACCGATTCTCTGCGAGCATGAATAACGAGTCATTCATGGTCCCGACCAATACATCCATGCTGGAAGCACATTTTAACAACGTGAACGGGGTTTACACCAGAGATTTTCCTAACGAGCCTTCGGTCAAGTTTGACTACACGGACACGAACCTCAGCCTCGACCTATCCTTGATATTTGCGCCAAAATCAACAAAGGTCAAGACGCTGAAGTTCAATTCGACAGTACAGTTGGTGTTTCAGAACACAGTGTTTTTGGCCATCGAGAACCACCCGATGCATCTCCACGGCTTTGATTTCCACGTATTGGCACAAGGGTTTGGAAATTACGACCCGATTAATGACCCCAAAAAATTTAACTTCGTTAATCCGCAAGTACGTAACACAATTGGTGTGCCGGTCGGAGGATGGGCTGTGATCAGGTTTCGAGCAAATAATCCTGGTTAGTTTTCTTAATCATCTCATTAATTAAGTTGCTTTGTATTTTAAACATGTTATAAATAAATAATTTTTGATAATTTGTTTTAAATTATTATTTCAGGTATCTGGTACGTGCATTGTCACTTGGACGTTCATCTGCCTTGGGGGCTGGCCATGGCTTTTGAGGTTGAAAATGGAGGGACGCCAGAATCTACTTTGCCTCCACCACCACTTGATCTGCCGAAATGTTAGAAGTTGTTTGGCAGACTCCTCGGCTCAAAATACTGTTTCTTTTTGTATTCTTGAAATTATAATACCGAGGTCAATTTCATTCGTTTGGTTACAAATGAATAAGTTTGTAATAAGCCTAGTGACAAATGTATTGTTTAAGTTGGTCATCATTGTTTGTCTAAAATCAAAGTAACTTATTAATTATTAATAATTGAGGTACCTGTCAGGATGTACCTGTTAGGACATAAAGGTTAGTTATAGCGTGCCATATGTGTCAAATGTAATGAGTGTCGTGTGTCATTTCATCATTGGTTCTGTAGAAAAGTCAAAGTGTTGTAATGATTATCAAGTTGTAATGAAACTATTGTTATTCAAGATTCTGTCCATCTCTTCGATGACTTTCTCTTCCTTCATTTCTGGCTTTCTCGGTTGACAGTGCCCTAATTTATTCATGAAATGATCTGACAGTCTTTTGCTTATTTAATTATGTTATTTCTTATCTCGTATTTTTCTAACAAGAATCAAGGTTCTAAAAGACGCTAGGCGCTAGTCGGGCGGCGGGATAGGGCCTAGCGCCTAGGCGGCTAGGCGGGTTCTAGGCGGGCGCCTAGGCGGACTAGGCGGATATAAGTAAATCCATTATATTTCGTGTAAATAAGTGTCTGTTTATACTTAAAATATATATAATTTCATCCTAAACTACAAAATAGAATGACATATGTATTATAAAGTATTGGAACATAATGAAAACATGGGGAACAAGCATATAGTGTGTGCCCATTTAAGTATTCAACAAGTCTCTTACAATTTATTGAAAAAAATTAAATGCAAATTGAAAGTTATCTATTTTCTATCAAAGTGAGTCGCAACCTAGGCAGGTGCCTAGGCGGGTCTGGGCGGGCTAGGCGTTCTAGGCGGGCGCTTCAATTGGTCTAGGCGCCCTTTATTAATTTTCAAACGCCTAGGCATTAATCGGGGCGGTGACCAACCGCCTAGCGCCTAGGCGGGGCCTAGGCGGCGCTAGGCGGGGATTTTTAGAACAGTGACAAGAATACATTTTTATAGCTAGTCTACTAATATTTTTATTTTATTTTATAAAAAGTGAAGTTTTACGTTGGATTTAAGTGAATGACAATAACATTTAATATTTGTTTCGAGTATAATACCTCTTCAGTGAATTATCCCGTCCCCTTGCTAGAATATCATTTTTTTTGATAAAAAACAACCTCATGTATGAACATAATTTGGATTTCTCTCTAAACTGTATTCCCCTTTATAGAAGAAAATAAATGTTCTAAATCGTGTTGGGCCCCAAATCAGCAAATTATAGGTTTCTGCACTGGAAGAGGATCCTCTCCTAAGCTCAGGATGAGTATCTTCCTGACCAGCCCATCTAGACCGTTCAAACTTAATCCAATGGTTGCAATTATTATCACTTTTAGATGATCTTTTGTTTAGAACCGTTAGATTAAATTTGAACGGTCCAGATGGGCTGATCAGGAGGATCCCCATCCTGAGCTCAGGAGAGGATCCTCTTCCTTCTGCACTATCAGAGATTTGGGCTAACCCATCACATCAGCCTCCACATAAGTTCCTATTACAAAATGTTGATAATCTTGTGTTTAAAATCTTATAATTAACAGCTGTTAATAATAATCCTTGTGAAAATTGCATTCCCTCTAATCTTCTTTTAATGAATCTTCACTTTATCTTATATATATAACATGTTAACGAACTTGAGCGTGACTACTTACAATTCATTATTGTTCTATTTGACTACTACAATTTGATTTTACACGCATTAATAGTTTCTCTTACATGTGATTAAGTTGTGTCCTTGTTGTCTAATTTGACTTCGAAATGAATTGGCATCTTGTTTTGATAGCCTTGATCACATTGCAGGGTCGGTTTCCATACGTGTGATGTACGTACTCACCTCTCTAGTACAGGTGATGCGTAAGAGTGATTCAAATAATATTATTGGTTCAAATGTGCGCCTTTTCCGACCTCATCTACTCCTAAACAATAAGACCGTCATACATGTACAGTAATTGAAACATAAGTTTGACCGTCTAGTTTTAGGGATTATGCTTCAATTAATGTGGCAAATCTCCTCAAAAATTCATTGCCACTAACATTCATGCATGGCTGTAAGGGGCCAGGAGCAAATGCAGGATGAAACTTTCATGATGATTTTTGTGAAACTGGACCAGGAGCATATGTAGGGGCACTGCCATAACTCGAAAATTCTTCCATGGCGCGGTGAGGGTTTAGACAGTTGTTTTTCGCGAGATAAGGCAAGAATATTCCTACATTATAAAAACATTTGATAAAGAATGTTAGTACTTGTACATCAAATTAGAATGCTTTGATATTATATTGGATAACCACTAAAACACTAAAATTAAGAAAAATCATCTATCATATGCATATAAATTCCGGAAAGAGATTCTTTCCGGATCTCTTCCACCAAGGCCACCGGATCAAGTGATCCGGACCCTTGAAATTTGATCCAACAGCTAAAGTTATTATAACTTTTAAAGGGGCCCCCTGTTTTTAGCCGTTGGATGAAATTTCAAGGGCCTGGATCACTTGATCCGGTGGCCTTGGTGAAAGAGATCCATAGAGGATATCTTTCCGTAAATTCCAACCATTTAAATAGAAACACTAACAGAAAATATAATGAGATTGAAGGTTACGCACCTCCAAGTGTCTCAAAAGATTAAGAATGCTCAACACGTAATTAAAAGTGAAGGGGAAAATCGAGAAAAAGGTCATAAGTCGAGGGGAAATTTTCAAGTAGGAAAATAAGTACTGATAAAAATCATTAAAATTTGGATCTATGAAATTACATTATTGCTCATAATTTTTTTGTGTGATAAAAGACTAATAGCCTTTTCACCCATTTTTAGTTGACAAAGAGAGTTCTTTTAATAGGTAGTTCAGATTTGTTCTTTTTTAAACTTTAATAAAGTCACTTTGACTGAAGGCCATGTCCTCATATTTAATTTAATTTAATTTATATTAATTATTGTGTTTAGTAAAAAAATTATTGTGTTTTTTAGAACCAAAATGTCATATATGTTGTAGGCATAATTTACTAAACAATTATGAAGGCCAAAGAGAGAGGGGTGCGGCGGCATAGAGAGAGAATGGGTGCGGCGACATAGAGAGAGAAGAGATAGATGTGTAATTGTGAGGTGTTTTCTATTCCACCCCATTCTGCCTTTATTTATAGTAGTATGGAAGGTTAAATCCTTACCCTAATAGGATTACAACTCTAATAGGATAATATTTAACCCCAAATAATATTCCAAGATATCCCTAGATACACTAAGATTTACACAATCACATTCCTAATCTAATAGGACTGCAACACTCCCCCTTAAGTGTGTAAATACTCAACTAAATGGCGCATCTGGTCTTTAGCAATGAAGTAAGTACAGTTGATGAAGTTGTCGGCACAATGAGCGAATGCGAGTTTTAGATCAATGGAAGAATGCATAAAAGGTAAAACTCATAAAACCTCCCTATGGTAAAACCCAAGGTGGGAAAAAACCCATAGACTAAGAAGAAAAATGAGAAGTTGCATTAAGTCAAAACTATATGTCTTCTGGACGCAAGTAAAAGAGCTCATAAGAGTATGATTAGCCCAAGGTGGGTGCCTCGTCAAAACCTAGTTAGGTAGCAAAAACCCAGTGGGAAAAATGCTCCTAATCGTAGAGAAAAATAGTACATTAAGATCAAGTGAGTATACTTTTAGATACTCCTCCTGAGTTTGACAGAACTTCCAAATGAGAACTATAAGCATTTGCATATGAATAGTTAGGCATACCAATTCCTCGGATAAGGTTCTAGAAGGTTGACTTCGGCAATGACGTCGTGTAGAGGTCAATAAGGTTGCCTGGGATCGGTTTGCATGACTTCAATCTCTTAATACTTTGTTGATGTAAATGTAGATGCAATATGTCTTGGTGTTGACTTCGTTGATGTATCATGTCTTGGTCGGGTTGATACATGCGGCATAGTCTTCATGGATCGTCGTTGGGACTCAACGATGGATGAAAAACATCAAGTACTTCGAATATGCTCAACAAGAGCTCTCAACTATGTCTCACGTGTGGCGTATTGAAGTGAGATGAGTCTTGGAATGATTCGAAAGTTTCGTAACTAAGGCCATATCGTGGACCTCCAAGATATTGTGATATCCCTAACGGTAAAGACATAACCATTCGGGGATTTACCTTGTGCGGGTTTGATAAGTAACCAGTGTCAACATAACAAACAAGGCAAGCATTATTCCAAGGATCAAGTGGGTTGGATCTACTCGGGATGCGTTAGGATTTGGCTAAATCCGTAGTACCTTTAGGGTGGCGGAAAACATCTTTAATACCTGCATCTTTACCAATAGATCAATAGCGAAGGAGATGTCCTGTCTAACGTAATGAACTAAGTACAACAAAGCACAAAGTTGAACTTAGATATGGAATTTCGTAGTGCATAACCTCTTCAAGGGTCTCATTTGCATATAACGTATGGAAGACCATAGGTATACTCAAAAGGTAGCACCTTCGGGGTGTAGTTTGACTGGTAGACCAAAGTATTGTCAAAACAATGCTTAATCATCAAGTCAAGGCTCAAAGTCCATCTTCGGGTGCGAGGAAGTTTTCTCAAGCTCTTATAGAGTGTTAGTGAGATTCATGTCATTTACATAAATTGTAACTCTAACGATTCGGAATAAGACTTCATAGTTTAACACGTAAGGGCATTCATTCATATCCCTGACTGATCAAATAATCATGTAGACGGGTGTACCACATTTGCTGGATTGTTTCAATCCTTAAGTGAATGCCTCAAACAAGTTAAGAGGGTGTTCCGTGGTTTGGAACTATTTGAACCAGTCCAAGTTATTCTTCTGGAACTTACATGAAAATTTTCGTATCAATATCCCCATAGAGAAATACTAACCACATTCGTAATGCTGCAGTTAACTACAAGGCGTTTGAGAGAAACTTTGTGCCGTAAGGCGTGCATCATATCGCATTGTTTCTTCATCTCATTACGCTTCCTTTTCCACTTGTAACACAACAGGGTTACTTTAGGCAGTGTAGGAAAGATAGGTCCAAACACACTTTGGTAAGGAATTTAACCTGGATTGTAATTTTGGTTGTCCAATCCGTTCTACGTTGTCACTAATCAAGGGAACATGGTTCGATATCGTCGCTTTCATTTAAGTTTGTAGCTACCATATAAATGAAAACATCATCGATGATAATCTCATTCCAATTCCGTTATCTCATCCAAACTAGTATACTGGACCAAGAACTTCAAGTCTCGGGAGTAATCTGGATTAATCTCATGAGATGGAAATGATTTGAGACAGCGATCGAGTACAGATTCATCCCATTGTGTTCTATTCCATCCCATTGTGCCTTTATTTATAGTAGTAGGGAAAGTTAAATCCTTACCTTAATAGGATTACAACTCTAAAAGGATAATATCTAATCCTAGAGAATATTCCAATATATCCCTAGATTTCCACAATTTTAATTTCTTCGGTTCAGGTAGTCACTGTTAATCAGTCTATCAGTCATGTCGCTAATTAACACGTTTATGATATTTTGACATTGTTCATTACCCTGAAACTATGAACCAGTGTTCTGGCACAAAGGTATCACTCCCAGACACTAGCATGTGTTCGGTATCAAAAATCATACCGCCTGAATACTGGTTAACAACTTCTGGATATCAGACAATATTGTCAATAAATAGCGTCACCATATGCTAATTACAGGTTAGAGCCCACTTGGGTGGATGGTTTCGGATGATTGGTAAAAATTGGTCTTAATGACTTGGTTTCGTTGATTATAAGGGAACTTTACTTACTTACTGCTCATGGGATTTTTTCTAGCCAAGGGTATAACAACTCATACTCCCCTGCCTATACTCATCATAATGACGAGTACATCATCAAGGAAATCCTGGGAATTAGTGTTGATTGTAGTGTTCTAAGGTTGGGAAAAGGAATTTGCTAATGATCTACTCATCATAGGGTTTAATAGAATATAATCTTCCTCCTGAAGATCCGAAATTATAAATATGGTTGATAGATTAGTATAGTCGGGGACCAAAGGTGGTTATCCCCCAGATGTTGTTCCATTGAGTGTTATCACTTTAGCACCACAATGTTGTTCAAGACATTTCTAGAGATTACCACGAAAAGTAAAACTTCGTAAGAATTTTGATAGGTGGTATTCTAACAGGCATTGCCAAGGAATCAGAACTATTTGTGGTTCCTATCTCGAAAGGTTTGGTAATGAAGGCGGGAAAATAATGATGGGATTAATTGGTAAATCTCTGGTGATACACAACTATTGACACAATAACCTTGCTTCAGGGCCATCAACTCATCTCAAATCTACATATTTCCTTGGCAAGGAGCTTAAAGTCTAAAGGCATTCGCCAAAATGATCATCTAAAATGTTGATAAGTCGCCTAAACCGCCCAAAACTTAGGAAAAGCTAACATGTTTTTTATGCTCGACGAGGTGGCAAGATTCGATAATTAAATTCAAGAACCGAGGATGCCTACATCACATGTGTGATGAATGCAATACTGCCTAAACTTATGCTCTAATAGCAAATTGACACACCCCGACCCGGAATGTCCACCTGGACTCCGAATCGAGCTGCGCTGGCTGACACCAGGAAGGTGACGAAGCCATAAGGTGTAGTGAGGTGGAAAAAGTGACTAGATTCAAGAGTGCACATGTGAGCGGGATTGAACCCAATTCACAAGTGATGTCAAAGCATAAGTAAAGTACAACAAAGGTAGAGGAAGAATTATACTATCGGGAGTTTTCCCACAACAACGTTTTGCCAGAAAGTCCTCGTCGACACGAAAGCTCTGCCACTAAAACCTAAATGGGAGAAGAAACAAGGGTGAGTGGGCATAAAAATAAAATTTTGTAAAAACCTTTTCTAAAACGTATAACCCCTCGCCGTAAAACAAGTATAATTTCCAAATATAACATACTACGTATAATATGAAAATACTTACCATAGCCAACGATTCCTAAAAAATGCAATACTTCACAATAATTTGTAAATAAGCATATAACTTCCAGTAATCACAATATCTCGTAGAAATAAACATATCATATTGAGTGTTCATCGACATATGCTGACACGAGTTCATGTAGAGATATTCTCACATAAACATAACTAGGTGTAATAATGAACTACGCTCTAGTACTACAATCACGTGAAGACTGGTGCTATGCACATCACAGACGAGTTCTAATTGCCTATAACAATCTAGGATAGGACTAGCACCCACAATGGATCCAAAGTGAGCATATAGTGCGATGTGAACATACATGTGAAGCCTGGCCCTGGCTCGGGCGAGTACAAACAATAGTGTAGCACACTATGAGCAGATAACGTAACTATAGTCATGTCACAGTGATTCAATAACCGTAAATCTAATTAAGGCATCCAATATGATTTATAATGATTTCCTAATTCTCATTATATGACATTCCTTATAAACATTGATTTAATTACGGCATCACATAGAAAATTCGTTATTAGACGTATGTATCGAAACTAAACAATTATATATATATATATATGTAAATGTCCACTCACAGATACTTGTGAAGTCGTAGCTGTTTGAACGAGTAAATACGGATCGCGATGCTAATCGTACCTAAGTAGAATAGAGACCTGTTAGTAAAACTCAACTAAAATGATTAAATTTGGGAAAATAGAGTGCATATTTGGAATCAGGGTGTCGAAATATGCTAAGAATGGTCCTGGGCAATTTTCATAAAAAGTCAAGCCTAAAAAGTCAACTACATTAAAACTTTGGAATTTCACTAAATGGATGCCAAAAATGGACTCGGCGCATCAAAATTAGCCTAGGAGGGTTTCCGAGAATATTCCAAATCCAATTAGGAATCGGTCGGGTCGGATCCAGTACGCGGATCCGGGTTTAGGGTGGTTTGCGGGTTCGATTTTGGTTTATGGGTCAGGTCGACCCATTTTTAGGTTGTGGGTCGGCAAGAATCTGGGCAATAATCCCAAAGCTCTGATCAAGCTCGAAATACAACTAAAATACAACAAATTATACATGGATTTGAAGCTTAAAGATAGGGGAATAATTTTATACCAAAATCACGTCGAGTCATGGTCGAGATAGGCCGGAAAACTAGGGAGACTTCCCAAGTTAATTTCAAATTATCGCAAAAACACGTGTATAAGGAGTCAATCGTCGTTAAAATGAAACGGGAAAAGCAAAACATGTGGTCTAGACCTTACTTTTATCAGATTCATTAGACTCTCGCCCGAATCCTCTTGGATTTTGAACGGAGCTCAGCTTTCTAGCCGTGAGCAGAAAGAGTGTGAGAGAGAAAGATTAACAAGAGGGAGAGAGAAAGAGAGATGATCCATGTGTTGGTTTGGTGGAGCTCGCTGGAGAAGATGACGAGTTGGTGGACGCTGGCCTCGGCTCTGGTGGTTGCAGAGGGAATACAGAGTTAGAGTGAGAGAGATGCGAGAGAAGATAAAGAGAAGAAAGAGTGTCCAAGAGAGTGGGGGGGATAAGTGACACGTGGCAAGATAGGAGAGAAGAGTTGGTGTGGGTATGGACCTCATAGGCTAGAAAAAAATATTAAAAAATTAAAAAATTCAACCAAAAAGTATTAAAATAATAAAATACCCAAAAATTCAAATTTACTAAAACACTCTCAAGTTTCATAGTTTCGTAAAATTCTAACCGTAACTTCGATTTCGATTCCGTTTGAGCCTACGCGTTCATACCGTCGAGTACTTCAAGAATACGGTAAAATAATAGCTCATATGCGTCACGAAATGACGGTCAATGAAAGTCAACAATCTCTCCACTAAGGCATTTTCGTCAATTCACTCTTTTAAAATTAATAAAATTGTAAAATTAGGGACGAGTTGTTACAATCTACCCACCATAAAAAAAAAAATTTCGTCCTCAAAATTGGAAATAAGTTGAGATACATAAAATACTCCAAAAAATAGGAAGAAAATATATATAAAGAAGATATCAAGTCAGAACGGTTGCATAAATGAGAATGCCATTTTGTCGCGATCAGGTACTATGATATAATACCTTTATAAAAACGTAAAGTCAAAAATAGATATATAATAACATAATGCCAAAATACGTATATAATAACGTAAAATTAAAATAGTTGTACTGAAATCAAAACTGAACATACAAAATTTCACCTACGCACTCGTAGCATCACGTACTCCGAGAATAAGTGTAGTATCTTTGGGTCAAGCCCAAACAATAAATATACTAACGTAGACGAGATTACTTGTTCACTTGCTTAATGAACCCAACAAATAAGATATCAATATTATGGTTTGCAGCTCGCAATACCGACAACTCATTATTGTCTCGATAAGCAAGTAATGGATTTTCGAGGGTGCAATATTACCATCTTGCCCCTCATTGGGAAACTGTGCATAAGTCATCAGATTTATGCCTCTATCGCGCTCACGCACTACCCTCTTGGGCGACATCGCCTATAGCACATAATTTCTTACATCGTAATCTCAAACCTTCAAATACCTGTTTGCAATACTCTTATGTACACCACGTGCTGTCCGTAGAATTCTATATACAACATCTCAAATGGTGTCATACCCAACATCTTAAATTACGCCTACGTGTTCATATCGTTGATACTTCGAGAATACGGTAAAATAATAGCTCATACGCGTCACGAAATGGCGATCAACGAAAATCAACAATCTCTCCACCAGGGCATTTTCGTCAATTCACTCTTTTAAAATTAATAAAATCGTAAAATTAGTGACGGGTTGTTACATGACTAGTTTGATATTGAATTTTGTCCTAACCGTTAAATAAAGTTAGTTGAATTTTTTTGTTAAGATTAGGATTTTGAAACCATTTCATTAGTTTTCTTTATTATTTAACTCAAAAGATAGGACACAAACCCAAAAGATTTAACTAAAGTTAAATTTTTTGTTTGTAAATTAAAATAAGAATTGTTTATAAAACCCAAAAAAAGAAAAAAAAGAATTTATCATTGAAATGTAAATTACTATAAGTTTGCTCAAAATAAAGTTAAAATTACTATTTCTAAAACCCAAAAATTAAAGTTTTTTTTGTTTTTTTAAATTTCGATTTGACTTAATATTATTGTTTAGTTCTTTCTAAATCATGCAAGATTGTATTATTAACTCCACTAATTTATCAAAACTAAAGTTAAAACCATTATTCTAAATTGAAATAAGCATTTTTTCTAAAACTCAAAAGATAAAAGTCTTTCTTCTTTGTTTTGGATTGTAATTTGACTTCATTATTATCTGATTTGTCATAAATAATGCATGGTTATATTATATAGGGAACTTTAACGAAAAGCTAATTGTACTGTTCACTTTAACGAATAAACCACAATTTTACATTAAAAAGTCAATCCTGGTATACTATTCACTTTACCCTTTATTTTGTCCATATTATTAAGACTCAAAGTTTTCAAGCCATTTTCATTAGTTTTCCTTATTATTTAATTCAGGGGGCAGTGCACAATTTCAAATAATTTGTCAAAACTAATGTTAAAAGGGTTATTTAAATATAAACCCTTGCAACTTTTATTTCCTATATAAAAACCCACCTAATTATAAATATCCAAATAAAATGCAAAATTAAAAGTGATTGCCATGTAGGAAAGTAATTGACCTATTAATACAAAATATTTACAACTTGTACCACAATATTCAAAATAAATCAATAAATATTATTACCCAACTTAATTACAATGAACAATTAATTTATTGCATATTATTACCCCTAACATGCACACATATATACATATATACGTTCAAATGTATATAGTACTACCATAAGCTCAATATGTATAGTTTACCTATATATATATAGTACTACTATACGTTCAAATATATATATGTATGTATGTTTGTATGCACAGTACTACATATTTGATCAAATATATTATACTAATTAATCTACCTATATGTAAATTTATGATGAGCAAATAATATATATTTTGTAGGTATTTTATTTTGTATGTATCATCATATATATTGGGCACATTTTATTATTATTTAATCTCTTAAATATAAAATTGTTGTTCGGAAAAAAAAAATATAAAATTGTTGGAAGTTTAGAAGACTAGCTAACCTTCCCCACCAGCTATACAAGACTCGATCAAAGGCCTTTTACGTGTGCGAATTTTTAGTGGTCTTCCAGTACTTTTCTTTATCTGGATATATATAACAATTTTTAACCAAATCATCAACCACGTAAAGCCGATATACATAAATGAGAGGGTACAACGGGGATTAAGATAGACGAAATTGTTGATTCCATTGAAAAATTTCTTAAACCTAACTTTAGTTGACCAAATTAAAACAGTTCTCTCTCATAATTTTCGAATGTCCCTGCATTATCAAAGGTGGTGACTGTGGCAGTTTGGTGTTATGGGTTAATCTAATGAATATCGTTTTAATTAACAAACCAATAACGAATTTGAGTATGACCTGAGGATCAAAATAAAGTTGACCATATCTGTGATGTGACCATTTATGTCTACCACCACATAATACAACCCCTTCCAGAAATTTGGTTCAATTTCTGGGATTTTAATCGGTCAAAGTTGGAATGCACGAGTAGTGGTTTAGGGTTTCATCGAACGGTCAGCTGCGATGGGTGGGATTCCTAGCAACGGCGAAATGATCATGAGATCTTGTCAACTTATTGAAAAGTCTTCGAGATTTATCTCCCTCTCCAAGAAACAAATATCAATTCATTGTTACTCAGTATACTGAAACAAATTTTATAATTGTTATCTGCGCATCTGTAAAATGAATTTAATTAAGGGGTGTGCTATTCACACATAATTTTTTACTTCACACACACCATTTGTTAATTTTTGTTATTTGATCTTCTTCAATTCATCTAATCCAACGGTTAAAAATTAAAAAATGTGTAAAAAGTAAAAAAATGTGTGTGGATATCACACCTCTTTAATTAATTATTTCCACATGCATATGCATTACTTTCTCTGTTTTCTATCTGTTGTTTATTATTTCATACTCCAAATATACAATATACATTTCCCATATCATATTGGTTGATAAAAAAACATAACATATCATGTACATGTAATTAAGTAAACAATATAGTATCCCACCCCCAACATCTAAACTACCTATTAATAGAATTCTAATTGTTAACCAAAATCTTATGAAATTATCATTCTAACCATCTAATTAAAATTGAACATGATTAAGAAATATGGGCAATAATATAATTTTACACAACCAAAATTTTGTTGTTTTTTTTCTTCAAAGCCTTACCTACATGTGATTCTAACATACCTCTAAATAAAAAAATAAAATAAAATAAAGCTCTCTCCCCTCCCTCTCCACTCCCACGTTCTCTCTCACTTCCTCTCTCCTTCCATTTTTAAAACAAAGTTCTTCTCATATTTTGTGTGTGACCATATGCTAGTTATACATAAAAAAAAGGGAGATTTAACAAAACACTTCCGGTACTGTTCACTTTTAACGAAAAACAATATTTTTACCTTTCCTTGATACTATTCACTGCACCTTTATTTGTCATTTTTCTTTAAAACTAAAGTTTTTTTTTAGATTTTTTGTTAGTTTTCCTTAAAAAAAAACCAAATAGTTATATAATATATATATATATATAACTATTTGATCTTTATATATATATATATATATATATATATATATATATATATATATATATATATATATATATATTCTATTATGGGTAATGACAATCTTTGGGGTTTAAGACGTCCTAATTGTAAAAAAAAGCTCAACAAATTAACAAATTGAATCCCTGACACATCAGCGAAAGTAACGTATATTATTTGATCAAGTTGAGAGAATGGGATGAGTACGGAATGTAAAGAGCGACAGAATAGAGTGTATGGTTAAGAAATAAATTTTGTATAGAGTACTCGGGACTTAGCTAAACGTAAACCTTTTCATTTCTTAAGTACTGAGAATTCCTCCTAAATTAAATACAAAAACGAAAAATACATTTACACAAATGGCACGCGACCTTTTCCACTTAACAAAAAAACTTAATATTTCTAATGTCAACGTTCTTCCGGACTAGGTTTACATTCAGAAATATTCAAATCTAAACGTGTTCTTCTAGTACACCGCGGGAGTTCCCTTTTCTTAAAATTCGTTAGCCTGTAAAGTGTAGTTTGGACACGGTCAAATTAATTGATCGATGTTATTCAACATGGTTGGTTGCTTGAAGAACAAAGTTTCTGACTTGTGCTCATATCTTTATGCTAGCATTCTCTGACGGATCCCCAATTTAATCGAATTGTTAAGTGCATATATGATACCAAAGTCATTTTATATACCTTTATCTTCGACATTTCAAAGTCCTTGTCAAAACAAATGCAAATTTGTTGGCTAATTTTCCACGTAATTGTGGAAATAATGGGTTAGCAACTACTTTCCAAATGCCTATATAAACATAGCATATATCGACCTCTGAGATATCACAAGAAAAATATAAGGGAGACTTTGGATGCTGTCCTTAACTATGAATATTCTTTGATTGAAACCTTGTTGGTTTTTAATTTTTGATCGAGGTCCCTGAAATTAATGTGATAATTTATTTCTATGTACATTACTATATTTTTTTAAATTAAAAATTAGAAATTTTAGTTGTTTATATAAATGAGATTTTAAATAAAAAACCATAATTTGTGGGACTAAAAATATTAAAATATAAATATACTATTGTGTGTGTGTGTGTATATATATATAAACATGGGTACATTCATCAAAATTAACCAAAAAAATTATTGTATCAAAACATGGGTACATTCTTCAAAATCACAAAAAAAAGAAGATATTAGGCTTAATAACGTTAGTAAATTTCTTCGATTAAACTTGACTTGGATACATTTTAAAATCAAAGAAAAAAAGATTAATGTACCCATATAAGTTTAAAAATGGATTAGAAAAAAATTGAATAGATTTTATATAAAAAAAATGTACATTTTACATATAACAAATTGATATATTTAATAATGAATACATTTTAAGATTAAAAAGTTTTACATGAATGGGTACATATAATTAACATGGGTACATTTAGCAAAATAAAAAGTACAAATAAAAAAAATATGGGTACAAATACAAATAAACTTTAAAAAATATGGGCACAAAAAGAAATTAATATATGGGTACAAATTAAAACTGAAAAGAAAATTGGTACAAATTAAAAAAGGGTACAAACTAAAACTAAAAATATATGATAAAAAATTTAGTCATAAATATAAATATACTAATTGTAACATTTTTAACATTAAATGAATATATTTAGAAATAAAAAAATTATTTTATTATTGAATTAATTAATGATATTATTAATACCCTAAGACCTTGATAATTTTTTTTGAAAAAGAATAGGATTTTAATCAATGGAGTAGTAAAAGGAAAGATAAGAACCTAATTTCTCCAAAATACAATATTCCATAACAATAGACGATTCTCAAACTTCTCATTTCCCTTGAGCTAGCTCTTTTAATTTGTTCCCCATATGGCACGCTTAGCCTTTGTGCTAGCTTGTGCTCTAGCCCTATTGGCTTCCTCAGTAGCCTCTGGTGCAATTGTTGAGCATTCTTTTAATGTAAGTCTTGCCTCAATTTGAGACAATTTTGCGCAAGCCCTTTGGCAGCCTTATTTTATCATGCATATTTCCTCACCAATTATTTGAATGTTTCCTTTGAATAATAGTAGTTACGATATATATATATTTTAATTACCATTGTTTTCAGGTGAACAACCTAACTGTTAGCCGACTGTGCCAGAATCAATCGATTACTGTAGTAAATGAGAGTTATACAGGACCAACCATATATGCACGAGATGGAAACACACTTATCGTCCACGTTTTAAACCAGTCGCCCTATAACATTAGTATTCACTGGTAAAGACCAATTGTCCAAAATCATTTAACAATCCCCAAGGGGAATGTTGAGTAATGTTTTCTTCACGTTGTATAGTTTCTTTCTTAATGCAGGCATGGAATCTTTCAACTTCTGAGTCCATGGGCGGATGGGCCTACATATGTAACTCAATGCCCTATGCGCCCCGGACAAAGTTATACTTACAAATTTAATATCACTGGACAAGAAGGCATCCTTTGGTGGCATGCCCACATTTCGTGGCTCCGTGCAACTGTCCATGGAGCGCTCATAATCCACCCGAAAGCCGGTCGATCCTTCCCCTTCCCCAAGCCCGCCAAAGAAGTTCCCATCTTGTTAGGTAATTAACGATTAAACTATACCATTCAACTTGCTTAACGTTAATCGTAATATGTACTTTAAACAATAATTTTGATGAATAATATTTTGTTTAACAACTTTTTTTATGACTAATTATATATTACCTATTTGATGGAATTGCAGGAGAGTGGTACAATGGTAATGTGGTTGACATTGAGGAAGAAGGCATGTCTAAAGGAATTGCTCGTAACATTTCAAATGCTTACGCCATTAATGGACTTCCCGGCGATCTTTACGATTGCTCTCAAAATCGTACATAACCAAGCATGCATACACGTAAATTTATTGATTTAGTTTATGTGTTATTTTTGCATGATGAGTATTAACAATTGACATCAAATTATCAGAATCATATTAGCTAAGTGTGGTGAGAGGAAAGACCTACCTGCTACGCTTAATTAACGACTCAATACCCAGCTCTTCTTCAAGATAGCCAATTACAAGATGACAGTTGTCGCCATCGACGTTATCTACACCACTCCTTACGTCACTGACGTGGTGGTTACCGGACTCAGTCTGACCACCGATGTTCTTGTCAAATTCAATCAACCTAGTGGATCTTATTACATGGCCGCCACTCCATACACTAGTGCTAGTGACACCATCGACTTTGATAACTCAACCACCAGAGGCATCATTGTCTACAAGGGCTCCAATTCATCAACCCCCATTATGCCCCCAATGCCCAACCCTCACGACACGCCATTGACCCATAAGTTCCTCACCATTCTTACCATCCTTGCCGGTGGGCCCCAATGGGTCCCAGTCTCACTCAAGGTGGATGAGCACATGTTCGTGACAATCGGCATCAACTTGGAGATGTGTCCAGAAAATGCCACATGTCAGGGTCTATTCAATAACCGACTGTCCGCAAGCATGAACAACGAGTCATTCGTGCTCCCAAGCAATACATCCATGCTAGAAGCACAGTTTCACAATGTGAGCGGGGTTTACACCATAAACTTTCCCGACGAGCTTCCAGTCAAATTTGACTACACGGACACGAAGCCTCGGCTTATCATTGATATACGCGCCAAAATCAACCAAGGTCAAGACGCTGAAGTTCAATTCAACAGTGGAGATGGTGCTTCAGAACACAGCGTTTTTGGCCATCGAGAACCACCCGATGCATCTCCGCGGCTTCAATTTCCACATGTTGGCACAAGGGTTTGGAAATTACGACCCGATTAATCACCCCAAAAAGTTTAACTTCGTAACACAATTGGTGTGCCGGTTGGAGGATGGGCTGTGATCAGGTTTCAAGCAAATAATCCTGGTTAGTTTTCTTAATCATTTGTTTAATTAAGTTTCATTGTATTTTAATGTATTATAAACAATTAATTTATGACTGTTTGTTTTAAACTGTTGTTTCAGGTATATGGTACATGCACTGTCATTTGGACGTGCATCTGCCATGGGGGCTGGGAATGGCCTTGGAGGTTGAAAATGGACCGACGCCAGAGTCTACTTTGCCTCCACCACGACTTGATTTGCCCAAATGTTAGAAGTTGTTCGGAAGAGACCTCAAAATATTCTTTCCATTGTATTCTTTAAATTATAATATCGTGGTCAATTTCATTCATTTGGTTACAAATACATAACTTTGTAGTAAAAGTAGTAACAAATGTATTGTATAAGTTGGTCATCATTGTTTACTAAAACCACAATATATTATTTAAGGGTTCATTAGATATTGGTCCTGAAAAACCATGATTTCTAAACATAAACCCACATATAATTAAACATCCAACAAAAACCCAAAAGTCAAATAAACTACCACATAAGAATATAAGTAACCTACTAATACAAATTATTTATAATATTTGCCACAACCCATACTTGAAAATTAGCTTCAATCAAGGGCCTTAAAATCTAATTAATCATCCTGACGTTTTTTCTATTTATTTATTTTTAATTTCTACAACAATCTAGTGCATTACTTTAAATAATGACTACATTATTATTTGGTGTAATTATTCTCCTTATATATAATAGTTAAACATCCCTACTTTACCTATATAAATAATATCGCCCTATAGTCTGTAATTTACCTACAATATATAAACAAAATATTCTCATATTTCTTTTGGCAATTTACCTATGATATATGCAAATAATATTCTCATGTTTTGTTGGCATTTTTCCTAAATTATGCAAGTAGGTAAATTAATATAATAGTAGGTAAATTATGCAAGTAGGTAAATTTCAATAATGGTAGGTAAATTATGCACACGTGATTTACCTACATTTTTTATGTGAATCAAATATCTAGACTGTATATGTAAATAATTTACCTATAGTTGGTTCTTTTCTTTTTCTTTGTCCTAAAATTAATTACTTGCAATTTTTATCTCCTTTAATTTATATATTTTTACTTTGACAACAATTTTTTGTATATATTTTAAAGTACAATAATTTACCTATATATAATATGGACACGTTGTAATGGTAAATTGGAATTCGAGAGCCAAACTAACCAACAAATCCCTACATTTATATGCAAACTATTATTTTTGTAAAATCATTAATTCTCCCTTACAATTTGCATAAAATTAATTGTGTACATTAAACATTCAATAAGGGTGTTTTAGGCATCCAAAAAATTTTAAATGGGTAAAGTCAAACATAATTAATGAATTTGCTTATGTGGAGTCTAGTCAATGGGTTTTATTTGAGCAAAAAATTTACGTCGGGTTTTATGTGGAGAAAATTGAATTCCAAGGGCTAAAGTCATAGTTTCAGATTATTTAATTACTAATATTGTTTTTTTTTACTCAGAGATGGATTTTATTAGATTTCTAAGAGAAATGTTTACATCTTCCACCAAGATATGGAAAATAAAATCCGAACCAATACAATCCCATGAATGATCTCCCCCATGTTTAGACACAAAGGACGCTATAGCATGCGCAGCTTGATTGCTTTCTCTGTGGGAGTACTTGAATACAACAAACTGAAAGGATTGGGCAAGCCTCCAAACATCATGAATCAAACCTTCCAACATTGCATCAGTATCTATATCCTTTTTAAAAATCTGCACTAAAACCTTCGCATCTGTTTCAATCTCAATGGGTTGAATGCCTCTCACAACACATTCCTGCAGCGCTGCCCTAATCTTCTTTTAATGAATCTTCACCTTAGCTTATGTATAATAAGCTAACAAACATGAGCGTGACTAATGAATTCCACATTGATGGAAGGAGAAACCTTGCAAGGGCTTATAAGATGTTGGGCTACTCATATTGCCAATTAGTTTTATGGTAGAACCTCAACTTTCTTTATGGTATCAGAGCAAGTTGTCTCATGTGTGAAGCCTAACGGCCACACGCACCCCACATCACCCTGTTTCTGTTGTCCACGTGTTTGACTTGAAAATTTGCCATACGTGAGGGGGCATGTTGAGAATGAATCCCACATTGATGGGAGGAGAAACCATGTAAGAGCTTCTAAGAGGTTCAGCTATTCCCCGTATTGCCAATTAGTTGTATGGTGGAACCTCAACTTTCTTCAGTGACTTACAATTCAATATTGTCCAAATTGAGTATTACAATTTGATTTTACACGCATTAATAATTTCTCCTACATGTGGTTAAGTTGTGTCCTTATTGTCCAAGTTGAGTTCGAAATGCTTTTTGGTGAACGCAAATTAAAAACATTTGACAAAGAATATTAGTACTTGTACATCAAGTTAAAATGCTCTAATACCATGTTAGATAACCATAAAATGCTTAGATTAAGAAATATCGTCAATCATATGCACGAAGATTTCAACTATTTAAATAGAAATCATAACAGAAAATATAATGAAATTGAAGGTTACGCGTCCACATGTCTCAAAAGATTTAGAATGCTCAAACAAATAAAAAAGTGGAGGGTCAAATCGAGAAAAGGTCACAGAGGGGGAAATTTTTAACTACGAAAAAAGGTATCAATAATAAAAGTAAGAAAAAAGGTAAATGCATTGGCATTGCACATGTAAATCGGAAGAAGGCAGAATTAGAATCCCCATCATTCTTTACATTATTTTTATTAAACATTTGTTCCTTTTTAAACTTTAATCAAGACGCTTTTGACTAAAGGCCTCATCATATTTGTCTTTCAAAATTTGTCTTTTTATTTTTTATTTTTTATTAAACGATAGATTTGTTAGATTAAATGTTAGATTAGGGAGCCGACGGAGTTCGAACCAACGCCGTGGTGTAAGGACAACACTCATCTCCACCATTATGGTAGAGGGCCACTTGCAAATTGTTAGGATTTTAGTTGTATGCTCTATTTTTGTTTCCTTATTTGTTAGGATTTTAGTTATTAATTGTTGGTGTACTAAAAAAATGGTTATATTAACACCCCACATATTTAATACACCTCACATTTGTTTTTTTAATTAAAATTTATCTTAATACACAACATGTCATTTCCCATAATACCCTCACACCCCACATTCTTTCCTATAATACTCTCACACCCCACATTCTTTCCTATAATACTCTCACACCCCACACTCTCAAAATACACCTTATATTTTCTACAAACACCCCACACTCTTCACAAGGATTTCTTTCTTCTTCTTCTTCTTTTTGTTTGTTTGTTTGTTTTTTTTTTTTGTCTATGCTATGTACCGTTTGATACAAAATCATTTATGTCATACAAGGATTTACTCGATTTTTTTTTCTAGCTAGTGAATGTGGATGCAAGTTTCCGCCATCTTCTCATTTGACGAAAATACACTTGCAAAATAATAACACCTAAGATTATGGCCAAAAGTCTCACGCTCCCACGATGAATTTGGGGTGGGGGGGATTTGGCCGAAGAATCTCCGATGCCAAAGTTAGAATTCTGAAGAGAATGTGTTTAGGAGTTTGTGGGTAGCAAATGACTTAGCTTTTTAGTGGGATAATAGGGTTATTTATAGGAGAGTGGCCGACCATAGTAGGCCAGTGTGGATGCAAATTTCTTCCTCCTTGTTCTTGGACAAAATTGCACCTACAAAACAAATAACACCTTAGGTCAAGACCAAGAGCCTCAAGTGCCCATGATGAATTGGGGGGCGGGGGGGGGGGGGGAACTTTGGCCGAAGAACCTCCGATGCCAAAGTTAGAATTTTGAGGGAAAAGTGTTTGGAGAATTTAGAGAATTTAGCAAGATAATTGGCATTGAGTTTTGGAGAGAATGATGGTGTTTATATAGGGGTGTGGCCGACCTCCTTGGGAGGAGATGGACCGGCCACTTGGATGGCTTTTTAGGTTAGGTTCTTGATTTGTAGCTAATTAGTAAATTAATTGAATAATAAATCAATTAATTAGCTAATTAATATAATTAAAAAGGAATGATTTGGGGGTTACCTTGTGGAGAGGATTTGAGGATGGATGAAATAGGTTTTGAATTAATACCTATTTTGGGTACTTTTGACTTGGTTGAGGGATGATTGTCCACTGCTCGCGCGTAGGAGTTCCGGTGTTCTTCGAGGGTAATTTTGTCCTTTTTACCATAGAATCCATGTGTCGCCTCCATATTCTTCATGATTATTTTTGGCTCCACAAATGCCCCTACACCTGTTGGGCTGTTTGCAAGAAAGAGCAGCAGGTGTAGAGATCTTCTTGCTTTAGGAAACATATGATCGCTTCCTATTTTGATGTAGATTCTCTCTTTAATTGGAAATTAGATTCTTCTAGCAAAGGAAAATAAATCACTTCTAAAGTCTATTTAAGTCTACCTTAAGTAGATGATTAAATCAACTTCAGAGAGCAATTTATTCTACTCTACAAGAGAGATAAAGCTATAAGATATTTGTTCCCCCTCCCTTAGCAATCTTCTACACTTGCCCATACAAAGGCTCATCTTTCGTTACTTTCTTTGTCTTCTCCGTACCGCACCGAGGTAAGAAGAATTTAATTTTCCTTCTCTTTTTCTTGGATAGTGCTGTCGCGGGGCAGCCGTTGGGGTGGTGCAGCATGTCGACTGGCAAGGGCTAGGAGTCGGTTCGGCATGAGCCGATGAGTGTTGTGGCTGGGACCACTGCTTGGGCTACTCGTCTTGGCTAAAGCCAAGGGTAGCTATGCAACTAGGGCCGCATATTGTGGCGCTGGGCCGCGGTGCTAGGCGTGTCGTATGGCTCATGTCCTTTAGGTTCTTGGACCTGTCACAGGCCAGGCTGGTGATTGAGAGAAATGAGGAGATCACGGGACTCGTGGGTTGCTGGAATGCTGGGCATGCATGCCTCCTGCCTGCTGGTCAGAAAGAAAAATAAGGGAAAAGCCAGCATGGATTGAGCTCTCCTGCTAAGTACCGTGAATGGCGTTGGCTGCTTAGTCCTTTTCGCTGGGAGAAAGGTTGGCTACTTCTGTAACGATCCAAATTTTTTATTTGGAAGCTAAATTCGATAATAGGCCAAAATAAAGTCATGGTTAATCTTTACGCTATTAACGATAATAAATATCTTTCCTTAAAGAAATCAAGGTTGTAGAGTTCAATGAGAGGAACAACTTTCATACCTGGGCCAAAGTCTAATTCAGCCGGGAAACACCTGAAATTAGCCTCTATTCGTGTAAAACCCTAGAATTTGGTGCTTTCGATTCGACACCAAAACGAGCTCTAACGCCCCATCCAATGCATGGGCTTTGTTCTTGAGGTTGAGGGAAATGTATTGGTGGTGATGGTTGCTTGAGTTAGCTTCAGATTTGGTGAATCTCCACCCAAACCCCGTCGTACCCATTGTGGGGTTCCTCATGAAATCGAACCTCATTTCGTCTGTTTTGGGGTGAAAATGGGAGAGGGATCAATTGAGGTTTACATAAGGATTAATATAGCACTGGCCCCGTCATCTACTGTGGCCGGAATCGGGAGTTACAGTAAGGTCGGGTCGGCTGGTTGAATGAGACCCGGGTTCGGCCAGTTCCTCCCTTTCTTTCTTTTTTTTTTCTTTTCATTTTTCTTCTTCCCTCCCCTTTTTCCCGATTGGGCTACAACCCTTATTTCTCGCCTTTTCTTTCTCTCCTCTCCCATCACAATATGACACATGGCCTCATACAACTGCTCCAGCAAATCTGGAGCCTTCTAGATTCAGGGAAAATAACCATTTTGCCCTAACCTTCGTTCATTTCTAATTTATTCGTTTTAACTCTGTTTCACAAATGGTTTTTGCCTACACGCTCGTGGGATCGAGCTCTATCCAAATATGCCAAGAAATAAGACAAAGCATATAAGGATAAAATACGTCCTTATAAAATTACGTTTAGTCAAATAGGGACATTTTTGTCATTTCATTTTCCAATAAAAATTTCCACATAATCATATATTTAAAAATTTTCAGGGTATTACATTCGATCTCCATTAAAATAAATCTTGTCCCCGAGATTTCAATCACGGGATAAGGATAAGGTATTTAAAACCAATCCGCAATACCATTAATCTTGAACGAAATCAAAATCTTATTCTATGATTTCATTCATATCCTCACGTGAGCCAAACTAACCATATTAATCATATAGCCATAATCATCACTGGTCAAACAATGACCCTTATTAAAATAAATCTGGTTCTCGAGATTTCCAACCATTGAATAACGAAAAGGAATTTAGAACTAATCCCACTGTTCCATTTATAGTGAATGAAATCATAACCTCGGTCTACAATTTTATTCAAGCTCCAAAATAAATATTTCAATGAAATAATCATCTATACTCAGATTTCCTACCACCCTCATTGGTAGAATGATTTCAGAAATTCTAGCCATACGCATTGGCAAAATAAATATTAAAACATCAAGCGACAATCCTCATGGCCTAAATAAATACTAGATTATCAAACCACATCTCTCATTGGTTAGATAAATACTGGCATAATAATTACAATCATTGGTAAACTACTTACCATCATTGGCTATACACATCCGTTACCACTATTCTTCCTCAAGATTTCTAGCCACCATCACTAGCAATACCAATCATTGGTAAACTACTTACCATAATCATCATTGGCAAAACAAATATCATAAATTCAAGCCGTAACCATCATTGGCCAAATCAATATCGAAATTTCTAGCCATAATCACCAGTGGCTAAATAAATATCACAATTTCAAGCCAAACCATTAGAATTGGCAAATCAAATATTAGAAATTCCAACCAAAATCATTGGAATTTCCAATCACAATTATTGGTAAAACCACTTACCATCATTGGGTATACGCAGCCGTTACCACGATTCTTCCTTAAAAAATTTAGCCACAATCACTGGCGATATCAAACATCAGAAAATTTTTGCCATATTCATCCTCGGCAAAACAAATATCATAAATTCTAGCCAAACCATCATTGGCCAAATAACTATCAGAATTTCAAGCCACACCTACTATTGGTAAAACCACTTACCATTATTGCCATTTTCATCCATGGCAAAACAAATGTCATAAGTTCAAGCCGTAACGATCATCGGCCAAATAAATACCAAAATACCAAGCCAGAATCATTAGTGGCTAGGCAAAAATCACAATTTCAAGCCAATCCAATTAAATTGGCAATTCAAATATAAGAAATTGCAGCCAAAACCATTGGAATTTCAAATCACAATCACTGGTAAAATGACTTACCATTATTGGCTAAACATAGCCGTCACCACGATTCACCTTCAAAATTCGTGTGCCAACATAATCCAATCTGATGACCGGTCTCGTGGCCGATTACCCTCATTTCAATCTGACCACAATAACACAAAGTAAGGTAACAAGAGTGTCCATTTAATCCTACACCCCAGAACCAAGTACCCTCCCCACATGATATGGTACAAGTTCGGCCGTGTAGGCCTCCAGAGGTTTAGGGGATCGAAACCCAAGGCAGTACGCGGTGCCCCTCACTCCTAGTGCCTCTCAATCCAAGAGTATCCATTTTCCAATGGCCATACCACATAGACTATCCCGCAAGAATAGCCCGACCGTATAACACCCTCTGAAAGTTTAGGGGATCGAAACCCAGGGGAACCTCACAGTCCCTTTCACCCTCAGGTCATCAAAATCATCAATGGTACCTGCATTCACAATCCATTAGAACATGCACTTACAATCCAACACGTGACTGATTCAAAGCACATATATGTATCTCACATAACCATAGAAATGATGAAATATGCAACCGCAATGCAAATCATAATTTCCACTAACGAAATTCCATAATCACCTGGATGCCACTTTATTCACAAAATTTTGAAATAATGCATTTCACATAAATGCCTCATGATTCATAAAACTTGTGAAATATAACAATATCACCCCAATCATATTTCACATCATCAAAACACGAAAATATATCTATATTCACTCTCCTGCCATTGAGAGATTCATAATACATGTGTATTTCACATTAATGTCACATTAATCATTGAAATAATGAATAATGCAATATCAATGCAAATCATAATTGACACCAACATGAACTTGAGAATATTGCATATTGTAGAGTATGATCATTTGCTCTGATACCACTTTGTAACGATCCAAAATTTTTATTTGGAAGCTAAATTCGGTGATAGGCCAAAATAAGGTCATGGTTAATCTCTACGCTATTAACCATAATAAATTTCTTTCCTTAAAGAAATCAAGTACAATAATAAATTTGGGTTATTTTATGGCTGCATCTAACCTTCGCGTTAGACTGCCTACGTACCCTATGAAGGGATCAAGCCATTCGTAGTTCACAAATTCAATTTCTAACTCGTTTCCAAAATCATTCAAGTGACTAACAATCACTAATTAAGTTCAAACAAGTGATTCACACCAATTGTATATCAAATATAGATTCAGAATATCAAAATTAGCTTAGAAAGGCAGGGTCAACTCATTGTCCACGTGCCGTCGCGCGTGGCAGTTTCCGGCGAACGGAAACTCCAAATTCTGACAAACTCTAAAAATTACCAAATTTTACAGGGTTGTAGAGTTCAATGAGAGGAACAACTTTCATACATGGGCTGAAGTCCAATTCGACCAGAAAATACCTGAAATTAGCCTCTATTCGTGTAGAACCCTATAATTTGGTGGTTTCGATTCGACACCAAAACGAACTCTAACGCCTCATCCAATGCATAGGCTTTGTTCATGAGGTTAAGGGAAATGTATTGGTGGTGATGGTTGGCTGAGTTAGCTTCAGATTTGGTGAATCTCCACCCAAATCCGTCGCACCCACTATGGGGTTCCTCGTGAAATCAAACCTTATTTTGTCTGTTTTGGGGTGAAAATGGGAGAGGGATCGATTGAGCTTTACGTAAGGATTAATATAGCACCGGCCCCATCATCTATGGTGGCAGGAATCGGCAGTTATAGCCGAGTCGGGTCGGGTCAGCGGGTTCAATGGGACCCAGGTTCGGCCGGTTCCTCATTTTCTTTCTTTTTTTTTCTTTTTTTTCTTTTTCCCTCCCATTTTTCCTGATTGGGCTACAACCCTCCTTTCTCTCATTTTCTTTCTTTCCTTCCTCTCTCATCACAATATGACACATGGCACCCATACAACTGCTCTAGCAAATATGGAGCCTTCCAGATTCAGGGCAAATAACCATTTTGCCCCTACCTTCGTTTGTTTCTAATTTATTCGTTTTGACTCTGTTTCACGAACGGTTTTCGCCTATGCACTCATGGGATCAATCTCTATCCAAATTTGGGTTATTTTGCAGGGTATTACAGCTCCCGAGAGAGGAGATAAATAAGATCAAGGTGGATGCATTGGCTCGTCCGATAACTGTTGTGGATCCCGCTGCAAATAAAGGTGGGAAAAGATATCTTCCCCGCCTGGTCAAGATATGATGGCTGAGAAAAAACTAAAGACTTCTTTCACTGTTCACGAGGGTTCGCCGGCTGCTCTCAGGCTTACGATTGACTTGACTTCTTCTAAGGGGATAAAATATGAGGCTGCAAGATCCGAGCCAGTGACGTCTGCCATGCCAAAGATGGCTAGTTCAATTGCTAATAGGGTTACTCAGCGTATATGTTCCATTGTGCCCCCAGTGCTGAAACTAGTGCCAAGGCATCCGTTGGGAGCTAAGTCTGGTTCATCTTTGAAGAGGCTTGCTAATATGATGAGCGATAAGGTGGACTCTGTTGCTCAAGTGGTGCCAATGCCTACTTCTTCTGCTGCTAATATTGATTCGTCTGCTGGGAATGAGAAGACTGCTCGCGTGGGCAGCTGTGAGAAATTCAATAAGTCTGCTTATGGGGAGGATGCTGAGATATGTGCGCTTTTGAAACCATATCTGCTTGAAGACCATGGACATTAGTGCCAAGTTTGTCGATGGCGTTAGGGGGTTGTTTGCCTAAGTTCATTTGTGAAGCATACGACCGAGTATTGGAAGACTGCTCTACTTGCCATGATGCAGAAGAAGGCTATTTTGGCAACCGAGTCTATGATTTTTTACCAAGAAGATACCAAGGCTGCAAAGGAGATGGCAAAGGCTGTCACAGCCGAAGCTTATTCTTCTACTGAGACTATCAAGAGCTTGGAATCGGAGTTTGCCGCTTGGAAGGGGTCTAATATCTCTGCCCCCACTTCTCTGTAGCTTAAGATCGTTTGCCAAGAGATCATTGACTTGAAGACTAGGCGTGACGTGATCCAAGTTGAGTATGAAAGTGTAGATGAGGAGATCGGATGTTACATACCTCAGATTCAAGATCTTGAGTGTGTTATTTCTGAGTTTCGTTGCGTTACTTATGCAAAGGATGATAAGTTGATTACTGCTTATAATCAAGTGATCCACTTCAAGAAGGTCGTTGATAGGGTTGAACCCCAAGTATTGAAACTCCAAGGTGCCTTGAAAATCAACGAGAATCTGAATAATGAAGTGGATGAACTGCAGCGCGTCCATGTTGGTTTGCTCGAGGAGAACGAACAGCTGAAGGGTGAGAAGACTGGACTCAAAGCTTCGCTTGTGCAAAGTCTGGCTGATTTCTAAAAGTTGGGTTATGTATATCATCTCTTTGGTATGTCGTTTGACTTTGAGTTTGCTGGGAAAGACTTCGAGATTTTCTCTATTTCTTTGGATGACTTGGTTGCCTTTACTTTTGAGGCTTCTATTGATGAAGTAGTCGGAAATGCTGGTGCCCAGGCTGGAGCAGCAGAGGGTGAAGCATCAGATGGTACCGCTGCTGAGAATGTAGCGGCTGCTGAAGGTGTTGCGATCAAGTAGTCGTGGAGTGCCCAAGCTGCTGAAGAGTAATCTTCTAGGTAGTCTTTAGGATTTTCTCCCTTATTGTTTTTTGCTTTGCTTGAACTCATTTGATCTTTGTTAGTTGTTTATCAATTTTGCTAGAAAATTTAATAAACTTGCTTCTTCGCTTCTTTTGTTCAGCCCTAACCTTTAGACTTTATAGACCAGTGGCAGGCATGCTACTTTTCTATAAGCAAACATGTTACACTGCCAGTACATGTTGTTCCTATGTAGAATCTTCTGGGGTGATGAGGACAAACTTGCTTCCGAGTGCGTCTTTTGGGTTGAGTTGGTGTATTCGCTGGAAAACTTTATGTCCGCCAGTGTTTGCGCTTTTATCATCACACATCTGGATTAGGCGGATGTCACACCCCGAACCCGGGTCGAAAACAAAAACTCGTACCCGAATTTGAAACATGAGTTAAAAACTAAATAATTAAAAGGAAATTGAAACGAGTTGGAAAATAAATTCCTCTTATAAAAATAATTCATGATTTGTAAACAAATCAAGAATTCTTTACAACCTACAGTAAATAGAGGAATAAACTTTCTTTACTCCAATCTATCTGATCTCATCATGCCTACCCTCTTGAATGTCTAGTTCGTAAACCTGCATAACAATAGAGGGATGAGCTTCAACAGCTCAATAGGGACATAACCTTATCACAGTAAATTGACAATATTAAATTAAGTGTCATGAGATCATATAGCCAAATATCAAATCATTATGGATATAATGCATGAATGCAATGCAATCTCTTCGACTACCCCCGTTAATTTATATAATAAAACATGCGAACCTGCACGTCCCATACCATGCATTTTGCAAAGGTGGTTCAAATGTTCTATTATAGAAACTAACCTCCATATGAGATCCCAAGTTCATAAACCCATTTTGCTAGTTATCTTATCTAATTCATTGATCTTCAGCCGTAATCACCCACATCGACAGTTCTTGTTGATCCTATTCTAATTTGCACATCGGCTCGCCTGAAACTGGTTTCACAATGAATAGATTCAACTACACAAAAGATTCTTTCCAACTACCCTAATTTCCCTACTTCCAATCTGAATACTGAAATTCCAATTACATCAACATGAATGATGCACAAATAATGTCATTTTATCTTTCACATGTATCACAGTATATTCTCCACGAATAACATTTCAGCAATAATTCCATAACCAATAACAAGTAAACACTCAAATGAAGCAATTAGCCAATTAATTTCCAATCACATTAATCAACCAAAAAGATCAAGAATATTATAATACTTCACCAAATTTAATAAAATCAATTTCCGTAAAGGTCGCCTTATTTCCCCTACTTGGATTCCAAAGCTAAAACAAAGATCCACTTCATAGCGGAATAGCTAAACTCCATGTACTTATCCACATCACTACCGAGATAGTTAAGTTCTAGGTACTTATTCACATCACTACTGAAATAGCTAAACTCCATGTACTTATCCATGTCACTCAATAGATAGCTAGAACTTCAGCAAGACAAGCCCTTCTACTGATCACCCCACCTCGAACACTCTAACCTTATACTCTCTATTTTCTCTCTCTACATGAACTACACGCTGCTTGTTTTTCATTACATTGCAGATTGTAGAACGATGTGGAAATGCTCTCCTATTTATAGGAAAAGTGGAGGCTACAAACTAGTCCATGATTGGTTAAGAAAATGGCAAGATTACCACCAAATCCGAAAGCGTAAAGGCCAAGTTTATGCATGCAAGCGGTGTCATGATAAACACCTTGACATCTCATTTGCCACGTACATCCGCAAGACTGCCCACAAGTAGCTCTGAATCAATCCTATAGATGCACATGAAATCATTTCATGCCACGCCTAGATTATAGCTCCCAACAGTCAACAACTAGGGTGCTTATTGGGCACTTCTAGAACAATCTCATTAAAAAAAAAATAGGAATAAGGTTGGCAAGAAAATCATGTGTTTAAAATGTAGTAAAAAAAAATAATAATAATCTTATAAATAATATTTTTAGATAAATATATTTTCAAAATACGGGTTCTCACAGCAGCATAGTGTGTCATGAGGATGATTGCGTGCGTCTGAAGGTATAGCTTGAGCTTTTAGGTTGCAACAACTGTCGCCAAAGTTAACTTTTGAATTTCTAGTAGCTGGTTTCCACATCGAGGACAGCTTTTGAACTGTGGAATACAGGTAATCGGGCCCCCAACTCTTCTTGTATGAGGGTAGAGCTTATTGCCACTTCAGGGACCGCCAAACATGTAAAATAATGAGTGTGGCTGCTCGTCTAGTCAAATATTAAATCTCTTTCAGCGTAGTGAGGGACTTCATATCCAAGATCACTCGGATTTGTCTTGGACGTGCATTCGGCGAGGTTGGGCTTCGTCGACTCTACCAAGTTGTTGATGTGGTTTGACCGCTACATTAGGTCAAGAAAGATGTGCTCGGCATCTTCTCCACTCGTCTGCTGTAATTTCTATTTGGTAGCTTCGTTGTCCCTTTGTACTTCGGTAACCTCTACGGAGGTAAAATACTTCATTTTTTTACTCCTTTAGAACTTGTACAATGCATCGTCGGGATGCAGCCTGGTTTGACTTGATCTCTCCTCCTCCTTCTTCTCCCGGGATGCAGAATCAAATTTTCTGGTACTTGACAAAGGTTACCGTGCTCAGTCTCACTAGCCAATGCCGACCTAGAATCTCGTTATAAGGGGACGGGTCGCTAACTATTGTGAACATCTGCTTTAAGACCACTAGGGGTGTTTTCACGTTGAGTGTTATTTTGTCAATGGCAGTCGAAGTGTGACCGTTTAATCCATTACGTACCTCCGCTCGGCGTATGATCGTGTTTTCCAAGCCCATATGCTGATTAACTGAAAGTTAAAGTATGTTTACTGCGCAACCATTGTCCACTATCATTTTGTCGAATATGGCATGGGCCAGTTGTACAGATGCGACCAGAACATCATTGTGTGGGAAGTTTACACCTTCGGCATCCTGCTTGGTGAAGCCAACGATGGGTCCAGGGTTGACATCGGCTGCATGGACCTGTGAGACTGATATAGCATTCTGGATCTTCCTCTCCTTGAATTTGTTGGTGGCCCCCAAATGCTCGGACTCGTTAAAATGTCATTGATCTGAATTATCTTGGTCGGCGGCTGGTTTGTCTTGGTCAACCTTGCCTTCTTTCACCAGCTTCTCTAGGTAGTTCTTCCAAGTGTAGCAATTGTCGGTTATGTGACCAGGTCCTTGATGGAATGTGCAGTACCTGGTGTGGTCCAACTTAGAAGTATCTTCGTTTGATTGCTTTGGCAGCTTGAACCTTGGTTCCTTCTTGATGTCGCGGAGGATTTGGTGGATCGAGATCCAGAACTTAGGGTAGTTCTTGGGCCCTGGGCCTTTTTTAGTTGGGGATCGGTCTCTACGTTTGGCTTCCTATCTGATTTTGTTGTTGTACTGCTTCATGTCCTCTTTCTTTTGAGCTACTGCCGATTCTTTTCAAGGTTGCTCAGGTACATTGTCTGCTCGCCAAGCTTCATCCCAAAGTGCATGCTTCTCTTCCAGAGCAAATGAGTCTACCAGAGTTAGATTTTCTTTCATGGTCAATTCTCCAAATAGCAAGTGGTCTGCTAGAAGTCATTTTTGAAAGGCAGCACTAGCTATCGATCCGTTGCAACTGACTATCTTTGCCTTCTCTGCTTTGAACCTCTTCACATAGTCACAGAGAAACTTCTTCTTGATTGGGCGATAGGATGAATACTCATTGGTGAAACCAAAAAAAGCTCGTCGAAACTCCGAATGGATTGTGGTAGCAAAGTACGGAACAAATCTTGTGCCTCGGCTTGTAAAGTGGTGGCGAATATCTTGCACATGAGAGTGTCGTTGTTCCGATAGAGGATCATTATGTTTTGGTAGTACTTCAGGTGCATCTCTAAGTCTCCATCTCCTTTGAAGGATATGAAATGTGGCATGCTGAATTTGCATGGAGGCTCTACCTGCTCGATCTCGTTTGTGAAGGGTAACCTGCTTATGTTGGTCATGTCTTATTGGAGCACCTCATCAATGACTTTGTTGCGCTTGACTTCTTTATGGATTTACCTTTGCTAGGGTAGCGAAGCTATCGGCTACCCCTGGTCGTGATTTGCTAGTCTAGGCTATTCTTCTATGTGCTCAGCTCGTCTATATCGTTGTTGCAGTGCATGTGGTACGTTACTAGCAGATGAGTGGGTTACTCACAGGTTGTCAGTTCAACTTGAGCCGGATTGAGTGACTGCTTCTCTCCCTCCGTCGTGCTGCTTACTCCGATGTAAGGTGAATGATGCTTCTTGCGGGCCTAGCCGCAAATGAACACTTCGCCTGTAAGGTTACTCATGTTGATTATCGAAGTGTGGCCTCAACCGTGAATATACTCATTTGTGGGCCTAACTAAGAGTGCACGCTCATCCGTGCGCTAAGACGAGAGTATACGCTATCTTGGAGGCCCAGTTGGGAGTGTACACTAATAGAACTCTGGTTCGTGGCCGGTCGATGGGCTGCTTGTCGGGACGCTGCTAGAGAGGTTCGTCGTTTGCCCTTGTCCTGCTTCGGGACAGCTCGTCTGGGGCACGCTGCATCTTGGTGCACTGCAATAGCTGATTCACCAAGGTCGACCGTTGCGCGACGGTGTTTGTTAACTCTATGACTTGTTGGGACAAGTGTTGTTCGCCATTTGGGTTAGAATGGCTTGGACAATATGCGTCTCATTGGTAGTGGAAGTGTAATGGACTCCGAGCGCAAGATTTGAGTTAGGATATGTAAAATTCGTGAAAAAATGGGGTGAAAATACCTTCGGTTAGATCATTAGCATAAAATCTGAAACCGGGACAGTTGAACCGATCTTGGACTAGTTTGGACTGCTAGGTAGGCCATTGGTTGGACCGCAAGAGCGGGGCAGGTCGCCAGAGTGGGTCGGACCACTGGTGTAGGCTGAGCCACTATAGCGCATGTGCACTAGGCCCCTTCTCCTCTCGGCGTGGCTTGGGCTTGCATGGCACCTTGGGCCTGCGGGTCTTGGGCTGCTGCCTTGGCAGCTGTGGCTGCAATTTGAGCTGCTCGTGCTGGGCGATGTTGGGCTCTCTAGTGGAATGGGCCTGGGTTCGCAGCTGTAAGGTGGCATGGACCTGGCTTGCGGATGCAAGGTGACGCATTCACCGTGGGCTTGGTTCTCGCCATGAGTTGCCACGATGGCTGCTGCTATGGTGGTTGCCCGTTGCATAGCCACGATGGTGCCCTGTGGGGGTGGTGATGCTCAACTTGTCGTCGCGTTGAGCTTTGTTAATCGTCATGGTGGGGCTACATTGCGTTCTCCATCATTTGATCCGGATCTTTGAACGTAGGAAGTTTTGTTGGTCGTGCTTTTCGAATTTCTTGTCATTGTACTTCTCTTTTATGTTTATTCAAAGAATTAAAAAAAATCTAGGAATAAACGAGAAATGAGAAACTTTGAATGCGAGAGTCTTCTTTGAGTGTGTGAATCAAACTCTCAATGGAAGCACCAATCTGTAGATGTAAATGTCTAATGTCTTCTCCTTTGACGAAAATGCACCTACAAAATAATAACACATATGATTATGGCCAAAAGGCTCACGCGCTCACGATGATTGGGGGGTTTTGGCCGAAGAATCTCTGATGCCAAAGTTAGAATTCTGAAGAGAATGTGTTTAGGAGTTTATGTGTAGCAAATGACTTAGCTTTTTAGTGGGATAATAGGGCTATTTATTGGGGAGTGGCAAGCCCTATTTGGAGAATAGTGGCCAGCCATATATGGTGTAATTGGGTGAATAATTGCAAGATATTATGTGAAATAATATCTTGCAATTAACATGGCAATTAATCCAAAATTAAATAGGAAATTTTGGGAGTTACCTTTTGATTAAGGACTTGATGAGGAGTGATGAGAGGGATTTGAATAAATACCATTTTGATCACTTTTGGCTCTTCCTTGATGAGCCGTTATTGTTCGTTGCATGCGCGTGGGATTCCGGGTGTGTCTCGAGGGTAATTTTGTCCTTTTTACCCAACAGTCCACGTGTCACCTGCATAATTTTCTTGATTATTTTTTGCTCCACGGTGAACATTGATTAGATAAGGGTGTATCCCAAAAATGACAATTTAGCACTATTCTAAAAATCTCCGCCTACGCTCTAGGCGGCTGAACGCCACTCCGATTAATGCCTAGGCGTTTGAAATTAGGAAATGGCACATAGACCTGTTGAGGCGCCCCCTAGACCGCTTAGGCACTCGCCTAGTCCACCCAGACTCGCTTAGGCACCCGCCTAGGTTGCAACTCACTTAGACAGAAAATAGATAACTTTCATTTTGCATTTTATGTTTTTCAATAAATTATAAGAGACTGGTTGAATACTTAAATGAACACACATTATATGCTTGTTCTCTATGTTTTCATTATATTCCAATACTTCATAATATATATGTCTTTCTATTTTATAGTTTATGATGAAATTATATATATTTGACGAAATATAATGGATTTACTTAAATCAGCCTAATCCGCCTAGTCCACCTAGGCACCCGCCTAGCTGCCTAAGCGCTAGCTAGGCCCCAGCCTGCCGCCCAACTAGCGCCTACCGTCTTTTAGAACCTTGCAATTTAAGAAATATAAGATGATGATGTGAGGACCAAAGATATGTAACGATGTTCTTTACACGCATGAGTGTTCTAGTTCCGATAAATATATCATAGAAGTAGCAGCTAGCGTTGGACTTGGTTCAACTTTTGAGGCACCCTCAGTTTTGAGGTAGAAAATAGATAACTTAAGACCAAAACTTATCCTTTTCAATTCTACCATTTGTTCATTTTCTACTTTAAACATAAACACTCGTACAATCTATCGAATCCAATCTTATGATTAATTGGAAAACAAAAATATGCAATATAAATAGAAAATTGCAGCTGAAACATATTCCAGAAGAGGAAATGAAATTCATGAAGAGGCATTTCCATTTTAAGCCTTGAAAAGGTAGACAATTCCAAAAAGTAAACAAGGAGTAAAACCAATTAACAATCAGTTGGATCAGTTAACAGCTTTGCCATAAATGTTCACGTTCCGATGAATTTAGGTATCTGGGTGGAGAGATTTAAGTATGTACATGCTTTAGTTTTTTCTTCATTTCTTACCTCATATGAACCTTACAAAATATCGATTTCATGTTTCATTCGTCAATAATAAATTTTCTCAATTAATGTGCTTATAATTTTAGAGTTCTGTTCTACAATGGGGGCAAGATTTGAGAGTTGAAGAAGATAAATAATCTTGAAATATACCCATTTGTTGACCTTAAAAACTAACAAGCCTACGTGGCGCGTAGGACGAGTAATTAATAAGCTAACTACGTCATTCGGTTGTGTGTGGGGCGTCGGCCAAGTTCGGTCGGGGAGTAAAATATGTTGAAGTGGCGTTGGGCGCACTGCTAACTTCTTGATCTTGCGACTGCGGCCGAGGAAAGAACAAGTCTCGGCCTTTGGGTTCTAGAGCTTGAAGACAAGGATACTAGTTCTGCGAAGTTCAATTTCAAATTCAGCTTTCAATGTACCAAATGTAGTAACCTGGTAACAACTCACTTCGTCGAGAATGCTGATGAGATGACCTCTACCAACAAGGACATGGAAATCCTTGTTGACTGAGACTTGGATAAATAACCAGTCGATCTTGAAGTACTGTTGTCTATCCAAACTTAAGGTGCTCCTCGGTTGGCTGATTCTACGGCTCTAGTGCTGTCTATCCAAACTGAAGATGTGTTGGTGAGAAAAAAGAGGGAAAGGATAAAATCTCAGGGTTGTTGAGAAACTTTGCGCAGGGCAATTTGTGTGTTGATTTGAAGGGCCTTGAATGTTACCTACGGCTCTGTATTTATAGTGGCTGTATTTTTATTACACCACGTTGTTCCTCCCATGCTGACTATTTTTCAAATGTAAACCCTTTGGATGGCGATGCTTTTTCCAACCAAAACTTTGTTTCCCGAGTTGTATGTGCAGATGCATCCATGCAATTTTGTAAAGAATTGCAATTCAATTACAATTCTTCCCCCCCCCACCCATCATTTGGTCACATGCATCATTATCCTATGCACGAAGCCAAATAATATTTCACGATGAAGCCTCGTGCTTGATGAGATGTATTTCTATCCCAAATGGGGCTCTATGTTGATAACAAGGAGCCACGTGGGCTTGTCTCTGCCTCAGATGTTGCATGCATGCCTATCTCCATGCAACTTCATTAATTCAAATGAAAAATCACAAACCAACTCAATTTGATCGTGAATCAATCCAATCATCACGTGTTGCATGCTTCTCAAACCAGATATGATTAGTTCAATCTCTTATCCAAGCAAAAAGGGAATGACTTTGTAGACTTTCACAACTCTTGCACCATGTTAACCCCATTTAATCCATCCCGATCTCCTGAGACTCAAAAGATCTCTCTCAAGATAATTACCATGATTAAAATTAATAGTAATATCAAGAAAAATCTGTTTAGTTTTGGAGTCAACCAATGGTTTCAATGCAATGGGTCGATAGTGTAACATTGGGTCAAAACAACATTAAAAGTGATTTAGATTTTTTTAGATTTTATTTTTATTTTTTAAATCTTATAAGGTCGAAATTGTCATTTCATATTAGGTTATATAAGTCATTACCTATTTTTTCAATCAAATTGTATCTGTTTGTTTTGTTATTCGGTGAAAACTTCCCTTTTTTTTTTCCTCCAAACTCCCAAATTAAAAGGAAAACTAATTAAAAATGACTTGAAAACTTTGAATGCTAACAAAAAACCATGTAATAACTTTATTTAATGGTTAGGACAAAGCTCAACACTAAACCAGTCCAATTAAAATGACCCAAACAATGAATTTTCGATTTTGCCCCTGACATCAATTCTTTGTCTGTTTAATATCTATCTTCATCTCTCTTCTATCCTCTGTCACCCTCATATGTGTCTCCCCCATTTCTTCATGACATGAAAACGACGATCTCCTCGCGAAGAAGAAGAGGAGAGATCGTTGCCTATTCGGGTACAACCGCCACTGCTGCCTCAGATACGCTCTGGCCCAAAATCTCAACCGAGACAAAGCTTGGGTCCATTGACTTCAATTCAATCTTCCAATCTTTGGTGTCTTGTTGTTCAAATTAAGTGGGATATTAAGGTCAGGGTTTGCTATTGGGAGCATTGTTGCTTGGCCGCAAAAGCATTCAGAAAAAGAAAAAAAAGCAGACAACAGCAGAAAATCACGAAAACCTTGAATTTCAACTCCATGCAATGCAGGTTGGCTCCATAGGATAAGGAAGTGGGATAGAAGTCATGCACGGTGACAAGTATCCGATTTATGTGTCCATTGTTGGGTCAACCCAGAGCTCCAATGGAGACTATTTGCTTTTTATTTAATTACAGATTTTTATTTACTTTTTATTCATGACCAATTCCATTCCTTCATATAATTCCCAAACCTCCACCAACATTTTCCGCTATATGCATAATAACCCTACACTATTTTTTAAACTAAACCAAAATAACCTACACTATTTTTGGAACACAGCAAAATAACCCACACTACTTTTGAAACTAAACTAAAATAACTCACACTATTTATGAAACTACAACAAAATAATCCACACTATTTATGAAACTGAACAAAAATAACCCACACCATTTCTGGAACTACAGCAAAATAACCCACTATTAGTGGAACTACAACAAAATAACACACACTAATTATGAAAACTAAACCAAAATAACATTATTTCTGGAACTACAGCAAAATATCTTACACTATTTCTGAAAACTGAACCAAAATAATCTACACTATTTTCGGAAGGGAACAAAATAAACATTATTCATGGAATTACAGCAAAATAACCTACAGTATTTCTAAAACTACAGCAAAATAACTCACACTATTTATGAAATTGAACCAAAATGACTCACTATTTCTGAAACTACAACAAAATTACACCTATTTTTTAAATTGAACAAAACTAACGAGTTTTAAAACTAGGAGAATTCCAGTCTTATTAGCCAAGGTTTTCACTACCTTGTGTTTGGATAAGGATTGTGAAAAGCACTAATGAGTTTTAAATTATTTCTTTACTCTCCAAAATCACTGTAACTTATTTCCTTCGTAATGTCATCTTGTTGGTAAATAATTGGCATTATTGTGATAGGTTGAGCATGCATCGACTTCACAAGTCAAGTCATACATCTCATTGACATGTCCCTTTGGAATAATATATTCTGGGGGTTTATGAATTAGTCTCAATCCTGTTCCTTGGACATTTTTCTTTTTTGGTCAGGAATAACAATAACATTAATAGAGTTTGAGAGAGGGGAAAATACAAAAGGGGACAAAAGGGTGAGGGCACAGATGCCCAAACCCAGATAAAAGATAGAAAACAAAGGTGACAGGCAGGTTTGAAGCAGAATCAAAGGTGACATTTTTCTTTTCATAATCTTTGTTGATTCTTTTGTTGTATTTTTTCGAATTTTTTTGCTTAGTTTTAATTTTGAGGAGTTTTGGGTTATTTGTAAATAATTTTTGTTTGGTTTCAAGTTGAAGAAATCTAGATTTGAGAAGGTAGGTTATGAAAACGGAAATGGACGTTGAAAAAATTTGGGCGAAGCAAAAATCGACACTAAAACCCCATTTTTGTCAAAAATTCAGCAAAAATTCGACATAAAACAATGCAATGTCGGATTGGAATAGCGACACTAATGCTAGCGTCGCGAAAGGGCTTCAATGTCGGTTTGTACGCTTAATCCGCCACTACGCAGCGTCGGTTTAAAGCGACACTGATACTAACGTCGATTTAAAGCGACACTGACACTGACACTAACGTCGGTTTAAAGCGACGCAAATTAGCAATTAAATTATAAAATATCCAGTCTTACGTCGATTTAAAGCGACGTGATGTTTTGACATGATGGCGGTCATAACCGAAGTCAACTAGCAGCTAACAAATAAAATACTCAATCTATTGTCGGTCCTAACCGACATTACCCAACATCTCGATAAATAAAATAATTATCATGCATTCTTACACAGATGGTAAATGAGATGCAAACTTCACAGATTCAATTTATTCAAGAATTTCTTTTGGGTGTAGAATTTCTTGTTAAATGTATTCTATTTCATATAAATAAGGAAGTACAAATAACACATATATAGGAGCCATTAGAGAACCGGTTACAAGATGAAGATAAAAAAACTAACAATTACATATAATACTAATGAGAGCTCCATGCTTGCATATAATACTAGCAGCTGCCATGATGCTTTCCTATGCTTGCCTTTGTCGAAGACCACAGATTTTGTAGCTCCATATTGCCATATATAATACTAGCAACTCCATGCTGCCATGCTTGCCATCAAATCAGTGTTCCAATACTTTACTACTTCAACATTAGGGCTCTAATCTCTATAGATTAAACTCAGGTTTTATACCTTTCAAAAATTATGGATCTGCGATTTCCAGTGTCCTTGCTCTTCAGATCCAACATGCATAAATACAGAAAAAAACAATTAAAAACCAAGAAACAAAAATAAATTTTCAATTTAAGCATAAAACTAGTTAGAATACAAAATAGAAACTAAAATTAATAATCATAATAATTTAAAAATGAACCACCTTCAAGCTCTTCCTCCTCGAATTGGAGTTCCTCAGAATGTTGATCTTCAAACTGGTGATCCAAAGCAAATGGGGAAGGAGTTGAGGAAAAACTGAAAAGGAGGAAGAAGGGGACGCACAGATGAAATGGGGAAGGAGAAGAAGAAAGTCTGAAATTGGGGGAGAAATGAAAGCACGGTTGAAATGGGAAAGAGAGGGGTTTAAATATGGGTACTTTTCTAACACACTTTTTGAAATTCACATAGCGTCGCTTTAATGAAACCGGCGTCGCTTTAATGAAACTAGCGTCGGTTTAAACCGACGCCAACTTCTGACACACTTTTTGAAATTCACATAGCGTCGCTTTAATGAAACTAGCGTCGCTTTAATGAAACTAGCGTCGGTTTAAACCGACGCCAACTTCTGACACACTTTTTGAATTCACATAGCGTCGCTTTAATGAAACTAGCGTCGCTTTAAACCGACGCCAACTTCTGACACACTTTTTGAAATTCACATAGCGTCGCTTTAATGAAACTCGCGTCGCTTTAATGAAACTAGCGTCGGTTTAAACCGACGCCAACTTCTGACACACTTTTTGAAATTCACATAGCGTCGCTTTAATGACACTAGCGTCGGTTAAAACCGACACTAAGTCTCTCCATCCATTTCCTCATGCAAACAAGCGGGAAATTTCCCGCCTAATATTTCAAATACTATAATTTTACATATATTAATTTTATAATTTTATAACCCTAAAAAATACTATAATAATTATATATATTAATGTAACAATTTTATACCCCTAAAAACTATAATAATTACATATATATATTATTAAATTAAATTTTAAAAATTGGTGACCATTGGATCAGCTTAAATATACATACCATTCAATTTCTTAAGTGTTATACATACAAAATAAATAAATTTAAATCTACTTAATAAATATATATATATATATATATATACACACACCATTGAACTTAATGGGATACGAATTCTACGAAACTAATTTCAACGATCCAACCGTCAAACTTGTTTGTATATGCTTCGAGATCACATCAGCAAAAAATCGCAAAAAACAAACATTAAGAGATCAATTAACGAGACAAAACTTTTCGACAGTTATAAAACGAAAAATCACGATTTAACGGTTATTTTAACTCCAATTTTGATTATTTTTTATAGCTACGCTCCTTGATCCTATATGAATACAATGAATGAATTCGATCTTCAATTTAAAACATTTACATTAGTGGATACCACACAAATCTTATGTTATTCTTAATGAAAGTATAAATAAACTCTTAAGTGTTAATGAATCTATCGTTTTGATGGGATAGGCATTCTACGAAACTAATTTCAACGATCCAACCATCAAAATTGTTTATATATGCTTCGAGATTGCATATGCTAAAAATCGCAAAAAACAAACATTCAGAGATCAAGTAACAGGACAAAACTTTTCAACGGTTATAAAAGAAAAATCATGATTTAACGGTGATTTTATCTCTGATTTTGATGATTTTTTACAGCTACACTCCTTGACCCTATATGAATACAATGAATGAGCTCGATCTTCAATTTAAAATATTTACACTAGTGGATACCACAAATTCTTATGTTATACTTAATGAAAGTATAAATAAACTCTAAGAGTTAGTGAGTCTATCATTTTGATGGGATATGCCTTCTACGAAACTAATTTCATTGATCCAACCGTTAAACTTGTTTATATATGCTTTGAGATCGCATACGCCAAAAATCACAAAAAACAAACATTCAGAGATCAAGTAACGGGACAAAACTTTTTGACGGTTACAAACAAAAAATCACGATTTAACGGTTATTTTTAACTCCGATTTTGATGATTTTTTACAGCTACACTCCTTGACCCTATATGAATACAATGAATGAATTCGATCTTCAATTTAAAATATTTACATTAGTGGATACCACACAAATCTTATGTTAGTCTTAATGAAAGTATAAATAAACTCCTAAGTGTTAATGAATCTATTGTTTTGATGGGATACGCATTCTACGAAACTAATTTCAACGATCCAACCATCAAAATTGTTTATATATGCTTCGAGATTGCATACGCCAAAAATCGCAAAAAACAAACATTCAAAGATCAAGTAACGGGACAAAACTTTTCAACGGTTATAAACAAAAAATCATGATTTAACGGTGATTTTAACTTTGATTTTGATGATTTTTTACAGTTACACTCCTTGCCCCTATATGAATACAATGAATGAGCTCGATCTTAAATTTAAAATATTTACCCTAGTGGATACCACAAATTCTTATGTTATACTTAATGAAAATATAAATAAACTCTAAGTGTTAGTGAATCTATCATTTTGATGGGATACGCATTATAGGAAACTAATTTCAACGATCCAACCGTCAAACTTGTTTATATATGCTTCGAGATTGCATAAGCCAAAAATTGCAAAAAAACAAACATTCAGAGATCAAGTAAAGAGACAAAACGTTTTTACGGTTATAAATAAAAAATCACGATTTAACGGTTATTTTAACTCCAATTTTGATGATTTTTTACAGCTACACTCCTTGATCCTATAGGAATACAATGAACTAATTTGATCGTCAATTTAAAATATTTACAGAAGTGGATACCACAAAATCTTATGTCATGAAGATCGATGAAAATTGAGGATTTTGTAAAAGGAATAACATGCAAGCTTTGAGTTCCATTGGCAAGGTTTAAACTTTTGAGAAAGGTTTCACAACAGGATTCAGGCAAACAATCCCCTTCATGCAACATTCTTTTAATTAACTCCAGTAAAGTGGTGAAGATCTCGTCTGTCATTCCCGCTAAACACTTGATCTGATACAGTCTTACAACTGCTTCCAATTTCTTAAACTCCTTACAACCTGGCCACAAATCTTGATCTGCCTCTTCAAACAACCTAAAAAAAGTCTCCATTTCGGGGTATCATCAAACAACTCTTGTCCATGTTTTACCACTTTACGAGGGCAAAATATTACGTTGACACTAAGATGCCTACAATCTTTCAATCCCTATCATGTAGGCATAACTATTAGAATTTTCAATTTCTATCTTTCAACCCTCGAACTCTACCACGATTGCAATTTTTTAATTTTCAACACCTATTATAGTAAAAAAAAATTAAAATAACAACAAAAAGTTATCAAAATTATGCTCATCTAATCTATTCTAGTAAATGACAACAAAAGTTATCAAAATAACAACAAAAACAAATTAAAATAACAACAAATTAAAATAACAATTAGAATGCAAAACAAATTAATTTAACATAATATATTCTTATATTACTAAATATTACAAGTTCATGTTATATTTAATATTGTTAATTTAACATAAATGCTTATAAATATTATTCATTTCCATTTTCTCATAACAATTCAAGTGACAAAATTAATTCATTTGACTAAATATTTATTAATTTAACAAAAATAGTAGAAATTTATCTAAGTACTTAAATTAGAATTTTTAAATAAATAAACTTGTGTATCATACAATTTAAAAATTAAAGAATTTAGTGATAAAAACCTGAATTATGGAAGAATTCCGTCGTCGATCAATTCTTTATGTACTCAACTAGCTCAAATAAATTCCCTACAAAAAATAAATTGTAAATAAAAATTAAACATAAGAGGAGAAAATAAAAATATTACAAGCAAGAAAAACTTACTGCTCTGAAGAAGGAATAAATGAAGTTGGAAGAACAAATAAGAAAGATGCAAGAGAGAACACACGGGGAGGGGTTTGTCAATTAGAAGAACGAATAGGAAAAAAGCAAGAAAGGAAGAAGAAAACACGGGGGAGAGTAATCAATCTGTCTCTTAAAACCGACACTCGGTTTCAAAATATTTAAAAAAACTAATTTAAAGCGACATTGGGTTTCAAAATATTTAAAAAAATAATTTAGTGTCGGTTATAAGCGACACTCATATTTTATGTCGCTTAAAAGCGACACTGTTATATTTAAAGTGACACTGTTTTACTTAAAGCAACGCTAGTATTTAAAAATTATTAAAATGTACGTCGGTTTTAAAGCGACGCTAAATGTTTACGTCGGTTTAAAAGCGACGCTAAATGTTTATGACGCTTATAAGCGACAGTAAATCCGACGTCATGTTCAATAAGTGTCGCAACTGTCTAGTTCGCCACTATATTATATTAAACCGACACCATCTACTGACACTATAAGGCCTTTTTGTAGTAGTGAAATAACCTACAGTATTTCTAAAACTACAGCAAAATAACTCACACTATTTATGAAATTGAACCAAAATGACTCACTATTTCTGAAACTACAACAAAATTACACCTATTTTTTAAATTGAACAAAACTAACGAGTTTTAAAACTAGGAGAATTCCAGTCTTATTAGCCAAGGTTTTCACTACCTTGTGTTTGGATAAGGATTGTGAAAAGCACTAATGAGTTTTAAATTATTTCTTTACTCTCCAAAATCACTGTAACTTATTTCCTTCGTAATGTCATCTTGTTGGTAAATAATTGGCATTATTGTGATAGGTTGAGCATGCATCGACTTCACAAGTCAAGTCATACATCTCATTGACATGTCCTTTTGGAATAATATATTCTGGGGGTTTATGAATTAGTCTCAATCCTGTTCCTTGGACATTTTTCTTTTTTGGTCAGGAATAACAATAACATTAATAGAGTTTGAGAGAGGGGAAAATACAAAAGGGGACAAAAGGGTGAGGGCACAGATGCCCAAACCCAGATAAAAGATAGAAAACAAAGGTGACAGGCAGGTTTGAAGCAGAATCAAAGGTGACATTTTTCTTTTCATAATCTTTGTTGATTCTTTTGTTGTATTTTTTCGAATTTTTTTGCTTAGTTTTAATTTTGAGGAGTTTTGGGTTATTTGTAAATAATTTTTGTTTGGTTTCAAGTTGAAGAAATCTAGATTTGAGAAGGTAGGTTATGAAAACGGAAATGGACGTTGAAAAAATTTGGGTTTAAGAAGGTTGGTTTGTGAATTGCACTTTTTTAAAAGGAATCCTGAGTTTGATGTAGGTTATGGACAATGTTTGACAATTATGGGTTTAAGAGGAGAGTAACACTATGTTTGGAAGTTCAGTGTTTGACAAAAAAAGGGCTTTCACAAGTAGGTTCGGTGTGGAGGCCCAATAAATCAGCTGGTGGAAGTTCAAGTTAATATGGCAGAGGAGATCACTTACTTCAGGGAAGCTTCAGGGAACGTTGGCACTGATGATGAGATAAGGGATCCTGTCCCAACTGTAGATGAGGCAACTATGGGAACAGAAGCGGAGGATATGGGTAATCTTCCAGGTGGTGGTGGTTGGCCTAGATCAGCCACGGGTCAGCCATGATCTACCTCGCTTGGAACTATCGAGGAATTGGGAAGGACTCGACAGTTGATGCTTTGCGGGAGCAAATCCGTCTGAATATGCCCTCCATTGTCTTCCTCTCGGAAACGAAAGCGAAAGGTAATGGAATTGAAAGTGTCCGGAGATTCATGGGATATCAACATGGTCTTTTTTTTTTGTGGAAGCAATCGGTCAATCTGGGGGGGCTCTGTCTCTGGTGGAAAGACAACTTAGCGGTACAAATTCTCTCCTCCTCAATTAATGCCATTAACACTTGTGTTCAAGATTTTGCGACAGGATTCGTAGTTCGTATTACTTGGATGTATGGTCCCCCTCGAGTTGAAAACAAAAGGGCATTTTGGGATAGCCAGACTAGATCCTTCTCGGCTAATGGTCTCCCTTGGATGTGTGTGGGGGACTTCAATGAATTAATATGGCCTTATGAAAAAAATGGAGGCAGAGAGTGGGATGTGAGCCAACGGCGTTTCCTCAAAGATTTTATGCAGCGGAAAGAACTGGTTAACCTGGGCTACTCGGGACCCTAGTTTACTTGGGAGCGAGACTGGGAGGATTGGGCTCTCAGTGAAGAAAGACTTGATAAGGCAGTGGCAAATAATTTGTGGATGGAACTATGGCCGAATACCAATGTATCCCACTCCCCTTTTATGGGTTCTGATCATATGCCTCTTATTATTAATACATGTCCTTATTTTGTATCATCCCAAAAACCTTTCAAATTTGAAGCCTACTAGATTACAGATCCCGATTGTGCCTCTATAATTTCAAATGCTTGGAATGAAATTTGTCATGGTTTTTTCTCTTCACTGTGGTTTTTTAAACTTAATAATTTTAGAAGTGAACTGACAAAGTGGAGCAACTCCAAGTTTAAAAACAACCGTAAAGAAATAAACAAGAATCTGGTAGTCCTTGAAAGAGTCAACGATATTCAAGATCAGGCCAATTGAATTTCAAAAAAAAAAAAGTATTGAAAGTCAGCTGGGTGAGCTTTGGAAAAAAGAGGAAAGCTATTGGTTTCAAAGGTCAAGAATTAAGTGGCTTAAAGATGGGGACTCAAATACTTCTTTCTTTCACCGCACCACAATTCAAATAAGGCAATCTAATAGAGTTATGAAAATTAAGGGGGATGAAGATATTTGGATTGAAAATGAGGAGGATATTCATAATCAGTTTGAGAGTTACTTTCAGTCTCTTTTTACTTCTGATGGCCCCAAGGATACGTGGGAGGCAATAAGTGGTATTCAAAAGGTCGTTATGGAAGAAATGAACACATCTCTTTCTCAACCAGTCTCCTTGGTTGAGATAAAGGATGCTTGTATGCAGATGGGGGGTCTAAAAGCTCCGGGGCCGGGCGGTTTTCAAGGATTATTCTATCACATTTTCTGGCAATCCATCAATGACATAATCAATGGAGCTGCATCGGAGTTTTTTCAGCATGGTCTCCTCTCTCCCGAGATGAACCACACAAACATTGTGCTTATTCCAAAAATCCCAAATCCAGAAAAAGTATCCCAGTTCCGTCTTATTAGCCTATGTAACTACTCGTACAAGATCCTCTCCAAAATCCTTGCCAACCGAATTAAACCTATTCTCTCCTCTCTTATATCCCACCATCAAGGTGCTTTTGTGCCGAATTGGCAGATCCAAGATAATATACTCATAGCCCATGAAACTTTTCACTACCTGAAGAACAAGAAAACAAAGAGGAATTTTGAGGTGGGGTTAAAGGTTGACATGAATAAGGCTTATGATAGAGTTGAGTGGGATTTCCTAGAAGAAGTGATGATCAAGATGGGGTTTCACAACCGCTTGATCTTCCTTATCATGTCCTTTGTTCGTACCGTCTCTTTCTCGGTTTCTCTAAATGGCAAGGTTGGTCATAGTTTCAAACCTTCAAGAGGCATAAGGCAAGGAGATCCCTTATCCCCTTATTTATTCTTGTTTGTTACTGAAGCCTTATCTACTCGGCTAACAAAAGCATGCAATGAGAGTGCCATTCAAAGTATAGCTTTATCCCATTGTGGTCCCACTATTTCTCACCTATTATTTGTCGATGACTCCTTATTTTTCTTAAAAGCCACCCCACAAAATTGCCGAGCCTTTATCCACATCCTCAATACCTACTGTGAAGCTTCTGGACAAAAGATCAACTATGATAAATCCACTTTGTTCTTTTCTGCAAACACTCCTCAACCAACTAGAGACGAGGTTGGTGCGGTCTTAAATATGATTGACTCCCCAAACCCGGGGAAGTATCTTGGTTTGCCTACAATTTGGAGCCGGTCAAAAAAAAAAAGCTTTGGCCTATGTCAAAAACCGGATTCAACAGAAAATTCAATCTTGGAAGATTAATTCTCTATCTCTGGCTAGACACGAAGTGCTCATTAAGGCAGTGGCCTATGCGGTTCCAACGTACCCGATGAACTTTTTTTTTATTTCCACTAACGTTTTGCAGGGAATTAGATGCTCTCATTGCGAATTTCTGGTGGGGCCAAAAAGAGGACAAGCATCGGATCAATTGGAGGAGCTGGGACACCATTTGCCTCCCTAAAACGGCAGGTGGCTTGTTTTTATGAGCTTTTTGATTTCAACAAGGCTTTGCTCGCAAAACAATTTTGGCGTCTTGTTCAGGAACCAGACTCATTTTGGGCAAAGGATCATGTGCATTGTGGGCTTGGAGTAGCCTTTTTAAGGTGCAAGCTGTCATCGTTCGGGGCGCCCGTTGGCAAATTGGGAATGGTGTTTCTATCAACATTTGGAAAGACAAATGGGTCATAGATGTGGATGATGGTATTATGCACCCCTCTACCCCGGTTCCGGATGGCGCACCTTACCTGGTGAAGGATATCATTGACCCAATTTCTCGCTCATGGGATACTAGCCAAATTAACCAACATCTGACACCAATTGCTATCGGAAGCATTGTGTTAACCTGTATTAGGGATGGAACCTCACCTAATCATCTAATTTGGCCCCAAACAAAAAATGACGATTACTCGGTAAAGTCTGGCTATAATTTTTGCCATACTCCCTGAGCGTTGGAACTCAATTTATGCAGGGGTAAATCTCAAAGCTCTCACCAAACTGGGGATGCATATTGGAAATTGATGTAGAAGATCAAAACTTTACCCAAGATTAAACTATTTCTATGGCGTGTGGCTACTAATTGCTTACCTACGATGCTAGCCCTATACAACAGGAGGGCTGCTCCAAACCCGTTGTGCCCCTTATGCAAAGAATTCCCAGAATCAATGAAGCATGTCCTTTTTCCTGTGCTCTTGGACTATCGGCGTTTGGTTTGCAAGCTTACTCAATTATCGAATTAACAGATCAAGCATCACAACTTTTGATGACTGGTTTTTAGCTCTAAAGAGAGTTGCAGGCCATATCTATGATACCTAATCTTGGGTATATACCACTGCTTCCTTTATATGTTGGGAAATATGGAAAGCAAGGTGTAATTGCACTTTCAATTGTTTAGTCCCTTCAACAGAATATACCGATGATAAGGCCTCGCGAAATGCATTGGATTATATCAAAGCAAAAGCCCTAAGGGATATAGGCTCCCTTCCCCTCGAACTTTAAACTCTCATCACCATCCTAGGGAACCCTCCCCATTGGAGTCACAAAGGCTAACTTTGATGGAGCTTGGTCAAGCAAAAACTTTCATTCTCGTTTGGCAGTTATCTTCCGCTCTTCCAACGGATCTATTGTTGCTGGCTCTTCAAGTCCATGCTTATCTTCCTCATCTCTCCAAACTGAGGCTAAGGCAGCCCTCATAGCTATCCGTTCAACGATCCACAACAACTTTCAGGATGTGGTCTTCGAATCCGACTCTCTAGAGCTCATCAACAACATCAAGGGTAACTTCAAGAACAGAAACTGGACCATTTTTCCCTTGTTACTCCAAATTTGGAATCTCTCTAATCGATTTCATTCGATCAACTGGCGGTGGATTCCTCGTCAAGCGAACTATGCAACTGATTGGGTTGCTTCGCAATGTAAAAGAGGGATGCGCTCTGATGTTTAAGTCATAAGGCCTTCATCCTCTCTAGTTCACATATTATCCAAAGATGGTCTCCCTTGCCCCCCCCCTAAACCTTTGGAAACTGAGATTGGAGAGGATAGCAGATTGGACCTCAGCCTCGCTTTTGTGTTGTGCTTTGCCTTCTTCCCAATCTCAGCTCTGGGCGAGACCTTTTTTGTCTTTCGCTTGTTCTATATTTCTTTTCTTTTGATCTGTCTTGTTAAGTTTTATTTCCTTGTATTGTTGTTTAGCTTCTGGGCTTTGCCCCTAATGAAAAGTTCTCTCTTTTCCAAAAAAAAAAAAAACTTGGTATGTTGATTCTTGGAACATGAAACCACAATAATTATCTTGCAAGTTAGGTCCTAGTATGCATACAATGTAATTAGTTAACAACTATAAATCCATGTTTATTTTCATTTATTTCGTAAACAAACACTACATGAAAACATGGAATTGGTGATCATTTTATGTGGCGCCCAAAAAATTGCCACATTTTTTCTATATGTAATGAATATTTAAACATGTCATGCATGACTAGTTTTGTTAGGTACGAAATTTAAGAACACTTATATGATGATAAATACGTCGCATATTCTAGAATTAAGTAACAAATATCATAAGCGTCACTCTAAAGGCAGGAAAAAAAAAGGTATTTATCAAAAACCCCCTAAATCATATAAGTCATTTTCTATGTATTTCACTGATCTCTCTCTCAAACTCACTCCCTCTCACTTCTTACTCAGACAACGAAGTCCCTCTCACTTCTTACTCAGACAACGAAGTCCCTCTCCCTTTCTAATCTTCCAGCCGCCGTCCACATCCTCTCCAACTCTCTTACCAACCATCTCTCTCCCAAGCTCTCTTCTCCAGTTTTCTCACTTCTCAGTCTCAAAGCCGAATTCGATCGAAAGTTCGAAACCCTAGAAAAAACCAGTCACGTCTTCTCTTTCCTCTAGTCACAATCACCGCCACTCCAATCATAAATGGTAAGTCAATCTCTTGAATTTATTTGCATTTTATAAAATTAAGGTCTTGATTTTTTTTAATTTTTACGTTCAAATTGGGATTGGGATTGAGGGTTTACTGGAAATTATTGTTGATTTAGAAATTGGGGGTTTAGGTTCACTTGTACACAAGGTATTGATTTTTTTCTTTTTGATGTAATGTAAATTAATTGGGGTTTACTGCTATCTATGTATGTGTGTGTATATGTAATATGTGTATGTGCGTAATGTGTGTATGTGTATGTGCGTGATCTCCATGTGTGTGGCTTGCAATTTAATGATTTTATTTTTTTTATTTTTTTTATTTTTTTTATTTTTTTTTATTTTTTGTGAATAATTTATGAATCAATCTGAACAATTTAGGCTTATTCGAAAGTTTGTTATATCAAACTTTCAAAGTGTGCAGCTCAATAGTGTTGAAATCATGGATAAACCTGAATTCTTAGTCGGAATCGCCTGATTTTGGTATATAGATAAGCCTTTTTGGTATGTATTCTATACAATTCTTTCTTATTTAAGTTAGAGACCACTTTTGATGAGTTATTATACGACTACAAGTCTGAAGAACTCCCTTGCTGCTCATGAAAATAAGTTCTTTTATAACTAATATGTCTACTTTTGACAAATTTGTTGGCTCAAGTGTAATCTGCTTCATGTAAGAATTTTTTTTTTTTGGGCATTTTGTTCTGTACTTGTGTCATACAATAGTAGATTGGCATTGTTAATTACTCTTAATCATTGTAAAGTAAGACGAATTATTAAATATATTCTTGATTATTCTTAATCATTCTAATTAAGTTCTAATAGAACTTAGAATAAGCAAGAAGACGCCGGATAAACAACTAGTTTAATTTCTTAATGAAACGACTAGCTAAACCAACTCTCCAGGTTTTCTACACTGCCAGTAAAAGACTAGCTAAGCCACCCATCAAGTACAATTCTTTTGAATATATCTTTGGGGAACTAGATTTGAAGAATGAGTGATTTTATTTGATTTAAGGGGGAGACTCCATTCTAATTATAGTTTATGAGTTGATTAAGGATTCATTTAGAATAAGGTTACTCTTCAAAAATGGATCATGAATACTAAAATGTTCCAAATACCCTCAAGCATTTTATATTCATTGTTTTGCACACCAACTCCAACTAGCTCTTGTATTCGTGGCAAAGGAAAATGAGAATGTTGCCAATTTCTTCATCAATGCTAGTAGTTTGGTGAATCTTATTGGATCATCGTGTAAGCGTCGTGATGCATTTAGAGAGAAACAACAAGAACAAATTCAGAAAGCTCTTGATCTTGGTAATCTTGAAATGGGTAAAGGGTTAAATCAAGAAATGAGTCTCATGCGTCCATGTGATACACGGTGGAACTCGCATTATGGTACTATAGTTAGTATTATTGTTATGTTTGAAGCCGTGGTGGAGGTGGTTGAATGGATTAAAAGTGATCGCAACCAATATAACCTCGGTGAAGCAACTAGGTTATTCAAAGACATACAAACTTTTGATTTTGCATTTCAACTTTTCTTGATGAGACTTGTATTGGGAATTACAAATGAGTTATCACAAGCATTGCAAAAGAAAGATCAAGATATTGTGAATGCGATGGCGTTAGTGGAAGTATGCAAGCAAAGACTACAATCCTTGAGAGATGATGACTTTGGGGACTTGCTTCATGATGTAGAAAAGTTTTGTGAGGAGCATGATATTATCGTTCCTAACATGGAGGATTTGCATTTTGTACCTGGAAAATCAAGGCGTAAAGCTCCAAAAATCACAAACTTCCATTACTACCGTGTAGACCTCTATTTTCAAGTCCTTGATATGCAACTAAAATAGTTGAATGATCGCTTCAATGAGGTAAACACCGAGTTACTTCTTTGTATGGCATGTTTGAGTCCGGTGAATAATTTTGCATCTTTTGACAAAGCAAAAATTATTCATTTAGCCCAACTTTATCCTCAAGATTTTGATCGTATGGACCTCATGAATCTTCCAATTCAACTTGACAATTACATTCATGATATGAAGATGCATAGTGAGTTTTCATCATTGAGATGAATTAGTGATCTTGCAAAAGAGTTAGTGAAGACCGGGAGGTGTGAAAGCTATATGTTAGTATATAAACTTCTTACATTGGCTTTGGTGTTACCGGTTGCAACCGCTTCGGTGGAGAGAGCTTTTTCTGCTATGAAGATTGTGAAAACACCATTGCGTAACAAAATGGGAGATCAATGGTTGAGTGATAGCATGCTTGTTTACATTGAGAAAGATGTATTTGCTTTTATTGATAATGAGCCTATTATGCGACGTTTTCATGACATGAAACCTCGCCGGCAACAATTGTAATTTGTTTGTATTGATTAATTATGGAAGACATTACTATATAAAAAGATTTAGTTGTTGACATTTTTCTTTAACCTTGCATTCTTTTAAGTTCGCCCCTCCCCTCGAGAAATCCTGGCTTCGCCACTGTCACCGTGTTCGTTGGACCTCCTCCCCGTAGAAAAAGGAAAATTAGCCACATATGTTCTCTCCAAATTACAACACTTTTATTTATCAGACAACTTAGATGGTATTGGTTGAAGGTGAAAGGGATTGAAAGTGACTAGTAGTGTTCTTTTCACTTTTTTCTTTTAGACTCATTAATCTCCCAAAAATTAATTATGGAGTAGTAATAGACTTAATTAGTTGTGAGAAACTGAAATAAATTATTTGTTTATCTAGTATAACATTTATAAGTTTAGAGCTAGCTAGTCTAGAGCTAGGTATTTCTTTCTCAATGCACCAATGCGCCTACTATTGTCAGGACAACAACACAATAATGACTACATGTTTCATTGCAATTTTGTTAATTGACAATGTTGGAGGTACTGAATTATGAATTATGCAACTTCTTTTATTGAAATAGTTGTTTTGGTGTGATGTGCTCTTGTGTTTCTATTTTATCATATAAGGATAAGATGAAGAAAAAGAAGATGGGGAGTTGAGAGATTAGATCAAGCTTCTGTCAATTGGTTTTCTCTAATTGCAAAAGGAGAATGAAGAGTTGAGAGCGCGATTGGATTTGGCAAAGGAGAATGAAGTTCTAGCATCACAATTGAAGGTTTTGTGACTGCAAGTCAGGGCCAGACTAGTAGCAACTTTAGAGGTACCGATGATGATTTTTCAAAAGACGACAATGCTTATGTTGAATTGGAAGACCATAATATGGATGTATGATTATGTTGTTAGTTTCAAACATGCACATGGTAGACCTCTTTTGTTAGCACCATAATAAGTCAAGGGATATTTATGTTAGCTTTGATATTTATGTTGGCTTTTGGGACATACATTTGGTTTATGTGCTGGAATGTACTAAAACTGTTGATTAATGAAGTATTCCTTATATTTGTAATATTTTAGAGTACGAAATAGGGAATGTGGTAATTAGTTTGCCATATATTGTTCCTAATAAGCATTTGGTTTTGACATGTGACATAAGTTGTGCTACATATCAAAGGAATAGGTGATGATATCAACGTCACTTATCCTCAACCATTGCATCTAGGATCATATTGGGTGACGATAAATTCATCACTTATACATTTGATATGTGACGAATTTATAGGTCATTGACCTTTGTGTTTTGTGATGCCTAACTCGTCACACATACATATATTAGGTGACGTATGTGGTGTCACATTTGCAGGAAAAATGTGATGATTTTGAAATTCGTCACTTAAACTATAGGTGACGCAACTAGTGACGCTGAAAATGTGTCACATATAGTCAAATGTGACGAATTTCCATATTTATGTGACGAATGTCTGTTGTCACATAATCCATGTTTTCTTGTAGTGAAATTTAAATAAAAATTACAAGAAAAATCTTATATTTTTTTAACATAAAAACGAGAGTAAACTAGCTAAATTAAATACTTGCCATATTTACTTGAGAATCTAACACACCCCGACCCGAGATGTCCACTAGGACTCTGAATCGAGCCGTGCTGGCCAACACCCGGAGGGTGACGAAGCCATAAAGTATGATGATGTGGAAAAATGTGAATAAATTTAAACCTAAGAGTGCATAAATACCAGAAAGCGCTGGTGAGCGAGAATGAACCCACTTCACACGTGACGTTAGAGCATAAGCAAGTACAATAGAGTGAATTAAGAATCGTACCCTCGAAATAATGTCCAATACTAAGAATCGCTACGAATATTCGACGATAAGAAAGCTCAACTAATAAAACCTAGAGGGCGAAAACAAAACAAGGGTGAGTGGCCCTGAAAATAAAATTTTAATAGAAACCATATAAGACATTATAACCCCTCGCTATAACACCTGTATAATCTCCAGAAAAATCATAATTATACCACAACACTGCATCTCATAAGCAATATCAATAATCATGTTATTAATAACCCATACTAGCATGCAAGTTGGAGTCACCTATGGTGATCTGTACGACTGCACCCATATCTCATTAATCAATGTTAACTCGTAAGTCGGAGTCACCTATAGTGACCTGTACAACTTACCCATATCTCATCACATATGCTAGCTCATCACATATTTCATCACAAATGCTAGCTCATCACATATTTCATCACATATGCTAGCTCATAAGTCAGAGTCACCTCTAGTGACCTGTACGACTTATCCATAGCTCAATAAGTATACCAGCACACGAGTCGGAACCACCTAAAGTGGTCTGTACAACAGGACTGAGTGTAAATAAATACGCTCAAGTGCTACGATCACGTGAAGACTGTACGAATAATCACGGGTCACCTACGAGTCGGAACCACCTAAACTGGTCTGTACGACAGGACTGTGCACCTACCTTGGATCCAAGGTGAGCATAAGGTGTGGGAGGTGAACATCAAGTGAAGAACTGTGCCCTAGCCACGGGCGGGAGCACTAACACCGGGGTGCAGGTTTATGAGCTCTAACTGCATCTATTGCAACATATACGACTCATGGGCAACCTGTACGACAGTGTCAGAGTTGCCTATCATTGCAACTTATACGACAAGGTTGGAGTTGCCTAAACATACATGTAGTCATACCGTAACTCCATCATTTCAACTAATACCAAAAACTCACCTGAACTTACCTGTGCGTCCTGCGTTCACCTTTGCACTTCAAAGCGTTCACAGTAATTATGTGCAAATAATATACATATGGATATGCCATGATGCAATCTAAAACTCACTCATGCCATAGTATTTTCAATTATATATAAATATATATAATATGGCGTAAAATGCACAATCTATAACGCCCTACTCCCGAACTATTTATTTTTCGGAAATAATTATCGGTGATAAGCCCCACTAAACCCTAATTTAATTAACCATCACTACTTACATTTCCTTACTTCAATTCCTTGATTCCTTACATATTGATTTATGACCAACATTTAACCACCAACTCGCAAGGTTAGATCTCACATTTTCCACTAATATCCTTCACATAGTTCAATTCCCCAAACAAGGCTATTGTTTCAATTATTTAGTCTCATTTATTATATGGTTGCATCTAACGTCTCGTTAGACTGCCTACATACCCTAAACAGGGATCAAGCCATTCGTAGTTCGCACTTGTCCTCTAAAGCATTTACAGAAATTATATGAAATATTCAATTTATAAACGTTTGTGGAGATGTCAATTATATATATGTATATACGATAGAAGGGAAAAGACCCACTCACCTTAGGTTCGCGCTACGACTCCCTCGCACGAATATCGAGACATCACGAACTATCGTCGCCTGTGACCAATTATCAAATTACGTCTCAGAGTTCTTACCGATAAAATACATAATTTACGTAAAACATATCCCTAAGGACCATCTAGAATAATTTGAGACCCATTGACCAAAAGTCAACCGTCGATTGAAGGTCGACGGTAGGGTCCACAACCCCGCAAAAACTCGATCCGGAAGATCCGCATCTCAGATTTCCAATCCGTAACTTCTCATGATACACAATATATTTCTAGAACAACATACTTAAGTTTCATTACGATCCAACGGTTGGATTAAAGTGAGGGGCAGGATATTTTAATAGGAATCAATTAAATAACTTTTAAAGGCAACATAAACGGATTGGGCTAAAAATTACGTGGTAAAATCATAAACTCAATAAGTTATAAAGGTTGGGCAAAAGTTTATTGGACTAGTTTGATATTAAATTTTGTCTCAACCATTAAATAAAGTTAGATGGATTTTTTTTTGTAAGATTAGGCTTTTGAAACCCATTCATTAGCTTTCTTTATTATTTAACTCAAATGATATGACACAAACTCAAAAGATTTAAACTAAAAATAACGTTATTGTTTGTAAATTAAAATAAGAATTGTTTTTAAAATTCAAATAAGAAAATTTCTTTTTTTTTAATCGGAATGTAAATTATTATAAGTTTGCTCTTAATGAAGCATGGTTCTATTATTTAACTCATATGACATGACACAAACTCAAAACATTTGTCCAAACTAAAGTGAAAATCACCATTTCTAAATTAAAATAAGCACGGTTTCTAAAGCACAAAAATTAAAGTTTTTTTTTTAAATTTTTATTTTTGATTTGTCTTAATATTATTATTTAGTTTGTTCTAAATCATGCATGATTGTATTATTAACTCAAATAATTTGTCCAAACTAAAGTAAATTCATTATTCTAAATAAAAATAAGCATTGTTTCTAAAACCTAAAAAATAAAAGTTTTTCTTCTTTGTTTTGAATTGTAATGAGTTAATATTATTATCTGATTTGTTATAAATAATGCATTATTATATTATTTAACTCAGAGGGCAGCGCACAAATTCAAATAATTTGTTGTTCCTCATCCCCTTTTCTCTCTTTTCTCCTCAAGTTCTTCAGCAAAAAAAATTATAGAAAAAATTCAAAGAAACCAACACAAATCAAGTACTGAAACTCATACTTGTCAAACAAAAAATTTAACTAGGTTCCAGACAAATCAAGAACTCAACCCACCCAAATCAAACCCTTAAAAAAAATCGTAGCCGGTTGTCGTCAAGATGTTGTCACAGACTGGGCAAAAGTTGTCAAGGGCAAAATCGAAAACAATGTACCTTATGCACGTTGCCCAACTTTATTGGGTTGGTTTTCTGTTTGAGTTTTTTGCCTAATCATTAAATAAAGTTATTTAAGTGTTTTTTTTCTTCATAAAGATTTAAATATTGGAGGCCCTTATCATTAAGAGAAAAGAGAGAGAGAGAGAGAGAGAGAGAGAGAGGTGGAGCCAAGAAGAGAAGCGAGGGAGAGAAAAGAAAAGGACACTCTTATTGGGATAGTTTTATGAGATTTTGTCCTCATCATTAAATAAAAGAAAAAATAATGACAACGGTTTGAAAACTTTGAGTTTTAAGGATAATGACAAAATAAAGGGTAATATGAATAGTACCATGATTGACTTTTTAGTGTTAAAAAATGGTTTTTCGTTAAAGTGAACAGTACCGAGAGCTTTTCGTTAAAGTTCCCTTAAATAAATTTATTAGGAAGCTTTTGGTTAAAATTCAAAATTTTAAACCATTTTCATTTTTTAAAAATTATTTGGGTGTTGGAAACGGTTCACAAACTGTCTTTTATTGTTAGATCAAATCCAATGGTTGGGGTTAAAACTTAAATTTTTAGCCCAGAAAGTTTAGGTTTTAACCCAAAATAGTTTTTCTCCTCCAATGCTCTTGACTTAAAATTTTAGTCCGATGTTATTAAAGAATGGATTGAGGCTAATTTTGTTTTTCAGTAGCTTTTTGAAAATTAAAATTTATGTAGATTATCAATCTTACAACAATTACTAATACAAATGTTTATGTTTTAACCCATCTGATTCGTTTGGAATAGGAAAAAATAGTTTTGGAAGTGGGTATAAAGAAAAATTGGAAGAATTGTATGAGGAAGGTGAATTTTTTTTGGATGTTTGAACAAATACATAAGTATTTATAGAGTTTTTTTGCTGAATTTTGATTTAAATAATTTTTTTTAATTGTTTTATTCGTTGAATTTTATTTTGTGCCATTAGACTTTTCGTTTTTTACTATAAGATTTGATTTCGGTGGCCAACAAAGCTGTCATAAGTGGGTCCCACCCGCTGCAACTCTGTCACGTGTGGAACTTGGGGGGCGTCGGTGCACCAAGCGTGCATTTTTTCCTTGTGCGTGAATGCAAAATGGTGGGCCAGAAATATAGGTTTGGCCTATTTTTTGGGCTAAATATGCCCAAATTTTAGGTTGTATCCAAAAACTTGTTTAAGGTCCAATGATTGGAGATGATTTGGGTAGGTTTAACACCTAAATTTTAGGTTTTAATCCAATTATCAGAATTCCTTTTAAGGAAAACTAATGAAAAATACTTGAAAACTTTGAGTTTTAACGATAAGGACAAAATAAAGGGTAAAGTGAATAGTACCAGTTTGACTTTTTAGTGTAAAAATGTGATTTTTAGTTAAAGTGAACAGTACCGCGAGCTTTTCATTAAAACTCCCTTGATTTTAATGGTCCCATGCTATACATCATTAGGAGATTGCTTCTCATCGTCTGCAATCCAAGGAGAAATACATAGCCTATACCTACACTACACACATAATATTTGATAGTAAAATGAACAGAGCTTACGCGCAAAACATACGTAGAAAAACCAGATCTTTGTTGCCACTTTCCACCGAGTCAACTTCTCCTCTTTCTCATAGTCGTCAAGAAGAAGAAAATTTTTAGTGAAAAAAATGTGGAAATAAGGATATTATTAATTAATCAAGTTGAACATTCAGATTGCATTTATCTCTCAAATAATAAAATTGTTGGAAGTTTAGAAGACTAACTTTCCCAACCTGCTACATAAGACTCAACCAAAGATCTTTTACGTGTGCGAACTTTTAAGGGTCTTCCATTATTTTTATTGTCTGGGTATATATAATTTCAATTTCTCACCAAATCATCAACCACGTAAAGTTGATACATATAAATGAGGAGGCTACAACAAGGATTAAGCTTAGAGTATTTAGTTTTGCTTTTAATACCAATAGTTTCGTTGAACAATGACAAACGAAATTGTTGATTCCATAGAATAATAATTTCTTTATTAACCTAACCTTAGTTGACCAAATTAAAATGGTTCTCTCTCATAATTTTCGAATGTCCCTGTATTACCAAAGGTGGTCGCAGTGACAGTTTTATTTTTTGGGTTAATTTAAGATTTTTTTTATGTGAAATTTGTAGTTGTTAGTATAGTGTGATGGGTTAATCTAATGAATATCGTTATATATATATATATATATATATATATATATATGTATTAAAAAGACATTGATTGTACTCGTGGAATTCAACTCTAAAAATTCCAATTTCCAGTACTCACTTTTGCAATTGGATGGGGCATCATATGTCGAATTAGTAAATCTATCGGCATCTGATTGTTAGACATTTTTTGATAGCTTAATTAATTAACATACTAATAACGAATTTGAGTATGACCTGAGGATTAAAATAAGGTTGACCGTATCTGTGATGTGACCATTTATGTCTACCACCACATAATACAACCCCTCCCAGAAAATTTGTTTAATTTCTGGGATTTTAATCGGTCAAAGATGGAATGTACGCGTAGTGGTTTAGGGTTTCATCGAATGGTCAGCTGCGATGGGTGGGTTCGAAGCAATACAGCGGCGACATGATCATAAGATGTTGTCAACTTATTGAAAAATCTTGGAAATTGATCGAGCTCCCTCTCCAAGAAACAAATACCAATTCATTGTTACTCAATATACAGAAACAAACTTTATAGTTGGAGTAAACTACCGATCTTTCTCCTGAACTTTCACTTAACTTTTGATTCTCCCCTAAACTTAGAAAATTAAGGACTTAAACTAATTTTTTTGGCCAATTTCCCCCTACGGTTAGTTTTCCATAGATTTCATCCAAATTAACGTTAACTTTTATTACGTGCACACCACATAACTCTCCTTTGAGGACAAAAGTGTCACTTCGCTGGACCTTCAAATACAAAAGCTATAGAATCACACAGATTTGCATAGGGTGACATTAAATCTAGGGTTTTCAATTATTTTAAAAAATAAAGCAACCGAACTACTTTACCTCACATGTTGTGCGCATGCTTCCATTTAACAAAAATTTGGATGGAATTAATGAAAAACTAACAGCAGAGAAAAATTGACCAAAAAAATTAGTTTAAGTCCTTAATTAATTTTTCAATTAATTATTTCCTCATGCTTGCATTACTTTCTCTGTTTTCTATCTTCTGTTTTATTATTTCATACTCCAAATATACAATATATCCCATATCATGTTGGTTTATAAAAAAAATAAAAAAAATAAAAAAATAAAAAGAACCCGTCATGTACATATAATTAACTAAACAATATAGTAGCCTTAAACTAATGAGTAAGGAACTAAACAATATAGTATCCCACCTCTCACGTTATCTAAAAGAAAAAAACAACACCAAAAAGTTATATATTTATATATGTTGTTACTCTCTAAATTTTATATTATGGGTTAATGCCAATCTTGAAAAAATGAGATATTTCATGCCAACGTGATCTTTGGGGATTAAGATGCTCCAATTGTGAAAATGAGCTCAACAAATTAACAAATTCAATCCCTGCCACATCAGTGATAGTAACTTATCATTCAATCCAGTTGATAGGAGGAATGAAGGTAAGAGCGAAATAACAGTGTAGGAATAAGAAATAAATTTTGTATAGAGTACTCAGGGACTTGGCTAAATGCAAATAGGTATTTGCATTTAGCGACCTTACTTGGTGTACAAGCCGGATAGAAATCAGTTAACAGAATGGGATGAGTATTGAAGGTAAAGAGCGAGATAATAGTGTAGGAATAAGAAATAAATTTTGTATAGAGTACTCGAGACTTAGCTAAATGCAATAAATTTAATGACCATACTTGATGTACACACATTTTCGGATAGAAATCAGTAATAAACCTTTTCATTTCATAAGCACTGAGAATTCATCCTAAATTAAATAGAAGAAGAAAAAAAAAAACTTACACAAATGGCACACGACCTTGTCCACTTTATTGAGAAGATGCAGTCTTATAAGGTTTACATTGAGAAATATTCAACTCTAATACACCGCGGTAGTTCCCTTATCTTAAAGTTCGTCAGCCTGTAAAGTGTAATTTGGACACGGTCAAAATGATGTTATTCAACATGGTCGGTTTGCTTGAAGAACCAAGTTTCCGACTTGTTCATATCTTTATGCTAGCATTCTCTGACGAGTCACCAATTTAATCAAACTGTTAACCGCGTCTGTGATACTAAAGTCATTTTGTATGCCGGTATGTTCAACATTTCAAAGTCCTTGACAAAACAAATGCAAATTTATTGGTTAATTTTCCACGCAATTGTGGAAATAATGGGCCGGTTAGCAACTACTTTCCAAATGCCTATATAAACATATAGCATATATCGACCTCTGAGATATCACAAGAGTAATACAATATTCCATAACAATAGACAATTCTCAAACTTCTCATTTCCCCTTGAGCTAGCTCTTTTAATTTGTTCCCCATATGGCACGCTTAGCCTTTGTGCTAGCTTGTGCTCTATCTCTATTAGCTTCCTCAGTAGCCTCTGGTGCAATTGTTGAGCATTCTTTTAATGTAAGTCTTGCCTCAATTTTGGGTAGCTCTTTAATGTTTCTAGAATGGCTAAAAACGCATTATAACGTTTAAAAATACTTCTGATTCAATTTGACAAAAAAAATGAAAGTATTTTTAGGTCATAGAAGCAGTTTTTAGAGACAATTTCAAACAAGCCATTTGGCAACCTTATTTTATCATGCATATTTCCTCTCCAATTATTTGAATGTTTCCTTTGAATAATAGAAGTCATGATATTATTTTTTTCCATTGTTTTCAGGTGAACAACATGACTGTTAGCCGACTATGTCGAAATCAATCAATTACTGTAGTAAATGGAAGTTATCCAGGACCAGCCATATATGCACGAGATGGAGACACACTTATTGTCCACGTTTTAAACCAATCGCCCTATAACATTAGTATTCACTGGTAAATACCAATTATCCAAAAATCATTTAACAACCCCCAAGGGGAATTTTGAGTTATATATGTTTTGCTCAGGTTGTATAGTTTTTGTCTTAATGCAGGCATGGAATCTTTCAGCTTCTGAGTCCATGGGCGGATGGACCTGTATATGTAACTCAATGCCCTATACGCCCCGGACAAAGCTATACTTACAAATTTAATATCACCGGACAAGAAGGCACCCTTTGGTGGCATGCCCACATTTCGTGGCTCCGCGCAACCGTCCACGGAGCGCTCATAATCCACCCGAAAGCCGGTCGATCCTTCCCCTTCCCCAAGCCTGCCAAAGAAGTTCCCATCTTATTAGGTAAGGATTAAACTATACCATTCAACTTACTTAACGTTAATCGTAATACGCAATTTAAATTGTAATTTTGATGACTAGCTAGTTATATGTTAACTGTTCAATGGAACCGCAGGAGAGTGGTACAATGGCAATGTGGTCGACATTGAGGAAGAAGGCCTATCTAAAGGAATTGCTCCTAACATTTCAAATGCTTACACCATCAATGGACTTCCCGGCAATCTCTACGACTGCTCTCAAAATCGTACGTGACCATGCATGCAAGCATGCATACACGTAAATTTATTAATATAGTTTATGTGTTATTTTTGCATGATGAATATTAACAAAGTGACATCAAATTATCAGAAACATATCAGCTAAGTGTGGTGAGAGGAAAGACCTACTTGCTTCGCCTAATCAACGCTGGACTCAATACCCAGCTCTTCTTCAAGATAGCCAATCACAAGATGACAGTTGTCGCCATCGACGCCACCTACACCACTCCTTACGTCACCGACGTGGTGGTAACCGGACCCGGTCAGACCACCGACGTTCTTGTCAAATTCAATCAACCTATTGGATCTTATTACATGGCCGCCACTCCATACGCTAGCGCTAGTGACACCATCGACTTTGATAACTCGACCACCAGAGGCATCATCGTCTACAAGAGCTCCAATTCATCAACCCCCATTATGCCCTCAATGCCCAACCCTCACGACACGCCATTGGCCCACAAGTTCCTCACCAATCTCACCAGCCTCGCCAGAGGGCCCCAATGGGTCCCAGTCCCACTCAAGGTGGATGAGCACATGTTCGTGACAATCGGCGTCAACTTGGAGATGTGTCCAGAAAACGCCACGTGTCAGGGCCTATTCAATAACCGACTGTCCGCAAGCATGAACAACGAGTCATTCGTGCTCCCAAGCAATACATCCATGCTGGAAGCACAGTTTCACAATGTGAGCGGGGTTTACACCAGAGACTTTCCTGACGAGCCTCCAGTCAAATTTGACTACACGGACACAAACATCAGCCTCGACCTATCATTGATATACGCGCCAAAATCAACCAAGGTCAAGAAGCTGAAGTTCAATTCGACGGTGGAGATGGTGCTTCAGAACATAGCATTTTTGGCCATTGAGAACCACCCAATGCATCTCCACGGCTTCAATTTCCACGTGTTGGCACAAGGGTTTGGAAATTACGACCCGATTAATGACCCCAAAAAATTTAACTTCGTTAATCCACAAATACGTAACACAATTGGTGTGCCGGTCGGAGGATGGGCTGTGATTAGGTTTCAAGCAAATAATCCTGGTTAGTTTTCTTAATCTACTCATTAATTAATTTTCTTTGTATTTTAATGTATTATAAACATTTCATTTCTGATTATTTGTTTTAAACTATTGTTTCAGGTATCTGGTACATGCACTGTCATTTGGACGTTCATCTGCCATGGGGGCTGGGAATGGCTTTTGAGGTTGAAAATGGACCAACACCAGAATCTACTTTGCCTCCACCACCACTTGATTTGCCTAAATGTTAGAAGGTGTTCAGAAGAGACCTCAAAATATTCTTTCATTTTGTAATGTTTAAATTATAATATCGTGGTTAATTAACTTAATTTCATTCGTTTGGTTACAAATAAATAACTTTGTAATAAAAGTAGTCACAAATGTATTGTATAAGTTGGTCATCATTATTTGACTAAAATCGTAATAAATTATTTAATTACAAATATTTTTTTTTTTTACTCAAAGATTGATTTTACTAGATTTTTATGAGAATTGTTTACATCTCCCACCAAAATATTGAATATAAAATCCGGACCAATACAATCCTAAGAACGGGTTCCCACATGCTTAGAAACAAAGGATGCTACAGCATGCGCATCGTGATAGCTGTTTTTTGTGGGAGTACTTGAATGCAATAGACTACAATGATTTTGGGCAAGGCTCCAAACATCATGAATCAAACCTTCCAACATTGCATCTGTTTGAGTGGAAATTTAATGACTGGGTTTAGTAGGAGTGAAGGCCCAAGAATACAAAAGCAAAGAGGAAACTGGGCTCGAACAAGTCGATAGCCTAGAAAGAATTTAAAAGCCATTTCAGTAAGGCATAGGCCATATGCCTATGTGAGGAAACTAGACTCTACCCTTTGTAGTCGTAGATCCCCCATATAAAGCCATCTTTTGTCAATTTTAGAAGCTCTGCTACCTTCCCCTAGTATTGTAGTATCGAATCCCTTTGGGAAACCCTATTTATATTTCATTTTCCAGAGTCTACAAACCCCTGTAAACATAAAGAGAAGTGGTTGCAAGAAGTTGAATCTTGCCTGACAAGGTTATAATATTGCCCGAGTCTCTTTTGTTTGTGTTTATATAGAGTAGATATGTTGTTCAATGCATATTACTTTGTGTTTTTAATCATTTTCAACTGATCTTCATCCAAAGTTATGGTTAATCTGGCTAAGTTAATCAATCTTGTTTCTTTAGTGTTAACTGTAATCAAAGGAATGGTTGGAACTCCCTTTATTTGAACATATGATATCATGAGTTAAAATTCCTTGTTTACAAGGCAAGGAAAAGAACTTTATACAGACTCAACCCATCTGTGACAATCCATTGATAATCAAGAAGTCTAAATAACTTGTGGCGCAAGTAATCAACTCAATTCATAACTAAACAACAATCTGTTATACAAAGATAACAGTGGCATGCTCATATCCTTGTTAGTTTTGATTGTGAGTCTCAAGGCCTAACAAAGACCCCACAAAGACACCATTCAAACTAACTGCAAACTCATCTTGTAGCACACCAAGCAGCAAACCTTACCCGATAGGCAAGAGCCCCAGGGAGCTGTGTAAGGGACAGATCCAGCCCAAACAGCATCATTATCCATCTCCTTGTTAAGCATCTGCACTAAAACCTTCGCATCTGTTTCAATCTCAGATGGTTGAATGCCTCTCACGACACATTCCTTCAGCGCTGCCCCAAATGCAGTGGTCTCCGCCATTGCTGCATCTTGAAAGTACAGGTCCCCAGCACCGCCAGCAGAGTGCAGAATGCCAGCAAACTTAGGTCTTTGACTTTTGATTCCAGGCTGCATCACAATTCACTTTTAACGTCCCAAACTTAGGTCTTTCCCATCTCTTGATCTTGCCCGCAAACTTCAGCTCAGCAGCTTCTGTTTTAGTTACCCGCGCCTCATTCAGGCTCTTCTCCCTGTATTCCATAATCCTTTCTTTACATATTTCCATCGCTTCAAGTGGTGACTTGAGGGTTCCTTGAAATACCAGTTCATTTCATTTTCAGATTCTCCAAAGTCCAAAGATAATCTCCTGCAAAATTCCTTTTGTTTACTTGATTGAAGGTTGCTGCAAAGCTGATTCCAGCAAGTGATGAAATCGCAGCTATGATGCACGGATACTTCTGTTTGGTCTCGTATCCCGTATCTGATACTTGATCGGATACGATACTTGCCCGATACTCTCGGATACTCGTCCGACACGTATCCTGGTTGATGGACACGAATTTGACATGATGGATATGCGTATCCTACATTTAGGATACACGTATCCTGCTTTTAAGATACATTTACACTTTCAAAAAAAGGTAATGAGGAAGAGAAAACTAATAGAAGACATCTATAATTGAAAGTTGCTAAATACAAAGAGCTTCCCTCTAATTAAAACCATGAATACGACTCTCACACTTCTTCTACTGTATAAAGAGGATTAGATTTCGAACTTTCATTCTCTAACAACTCAAATGTACTTGAATTTGAATGATGAATTATGTTTTAAATTGTATATTTTTGTTGCTATATACATTTTTATTTACCGTATCCATAGCGTATCGTATCTTAATTTTTGAAGATTTTCCGTATCGCCGTGTCGTGTCGTATCGTATCGCCATATCCGTATCCGTATCCATGCTTCATATCGCAGCCATCCAATGTGGATAAGTCGAGTTGCAGAGGGTTGCAGAACCAAAAAGCTCGATTAAAATCACACTGGAATAATAGGCGAGTCTCAGTTTCAGTCGGATTTCTGCAAAGAGCACAACTATTATCTACGTTCATGAGCCTTCTTTGGAGGTTATTTCTCACAGCAAGAGAATTATTGGAGCATCGCTACAGAAAAAAATTTAGTTTTGCCTGGTACCCTCATTTGCCAAAGTTGCTTCCAAGTCTGGCACTTCAAATCCCCGTTGCTGCTGCGCCCAATTCCCCTTTTTTTCTAGTCTTATCGGAATGATCACCATTTTTTATGTAATGCCAAATTACTATATCTTCGCATCCAGTACTGCTGATGAGTAGACCAAGTATCAATTCTGCCTCGTCTTTTTTAAAACAGCGCTGGAACAAATCAATCTTCCAAGCACACAAATTCCAATCAATTAACTCATGCACCTTTGTTAGCACCAGAGGACGTGGCAACCTGACTTTTCACACCTGACAGTTTTTGTTTATTTAATTACGTTATTTCTGATCTCTTTTTCCTCCAATAAAAGTAAAGTATTTATGACTAGGCTAGTAATATTTTTTTTTATTAGTAAGTGGAAAGTCTCGTGTTTAACTCACCCGAATGACAGTAACATTTAATATTTGTGTGTGTGTATGTGTGTTTTTTTTCCGTCAAAATATAATATTTGACAAAACACGCATCTTCTTATACCTACTCCAACCCTTAGAGTAAAACTCAAATTTTAGGTTATAAATTTATCCCAATTTGCTCCAACCCTTGCGGTAAATATGAGTTTTAACCCAAAACTCATTTATGGGGCAAATTTTAGGTCAGGATTCCCCTTTGGGTTAGTAAGGCTAACCCACCATATATGTGTATTATTTTTAATTTTATATTTATAAATTCATTGAATCCAACGGTTAAGATCTACTATGATCAAATCCAACGGTATAAAAAAATCTAAGGAAAACTAATGAAAATGGCTTGAAAACTTTGAGTTTTAACGATAAGGACAAAATAAAGGGTAAAGTGAATAGTACCAGGATTGACTTTTTAGTGTAAAAATGTGGTTTTTCATTAAAGTGAATAGTACCAGGAGTTTTTCGTTAAAGTTCCCAAAAATCTAACATTCCAAATTTAAATCCAACGGCTAAGTAATTAAAAAAATTGTTGTATGTGCTTCATATTCTTTCATAGTGTATGACGAGTTTCATGGTGTCGATTTAGTGATTTTTTAATATTTATCGAAATCTAAATATTTTTAGGTTAAAACTTTCATAAAATTAAATTATGATAATCTACATAAAAAAAATTTAAAGTTACTTTAAGAATTTAACTCAAAGAATTTAGATTTTAATAATCTCAAATTAAAAATTTAACCCAAAAAAAATTAGATTTTAATCTAATAATTGAAGATGATCTTAGAGTGAATTTTCCCCACTGGAATATCATTTTTTGAAATGGAAAAAAAAAGTCATATATGAACACCATTTGGATTTCTCTCTTGGCTGTATTTCCTTTTTGAGAAGCAGTAAATGGTCTGAAACTCTGAATTGCACTGAGCCCATAAATCCAGATTCTAGGCTTCTGCACTATCAGAGATTTGGGCAGCCTCCACATATTAGTTCCTATCATGGTATAAAATATCGATGATATCGGAAATATCGGTAATAAAAAAATATGGAAATTTCGATGGAAATATCGAGATATTATCGATATCGATAAAAATTGAATAAAAACCACGAAAATTGTAAGAAAAACTTGGAAATTTTTATTGAAACTTTGGAGAATGTTTATTTAGTCAATTATCTATTAGTTTATCAAAAAAAATTATAAGGAAATGCATTACATGATGGATTTAACTGATTTAAGTTGATTATACAGCGAGCTGGCAAACACTGTGAGTGTAGAAAATATGTAGTAATTAATGAAAAAAAGATTAAACACACCATAATCATTTATATATAATGATTTACTACAATATTTTACACTTTATACATTGCATGGTAATATACATGAGTAATTTAGTACCACATAAAGTTCCTTAAGTTTATTGTAAAGAGTATTCATCAAATGATAAATCCCCAAAATAGTTTTGCATGTAATTGTTAACATGCCACTCATATAAATATAAATATTTTAGCATATTATCACTAAAACATAAGTAATATATGATGGTTACGGTGTTGGAGGAGTAAAATGGGAGGGGTTCAAATCCCTTTTGTGTTTTTTTTTCCTCCATTTTTCCCTTTTTTTTTCCCTTCCCTTACATCGATATTTTCAATATTTTAGCGATATTACACCAATATTTTGACAAAATATTGCTGAAGTGTGAGCGAAATTATCGACATCGATATTTTCCGATATTATCGTCGATATTGTCGATATTTGTACAATATATACATGTATATGTTCCGAAATATCTGTGATTCGAAAAAACTGAAATATCCTCAATATTTTGTCGATATTATCGATATTTCAGACTATGGTTATGATTGCCTTGATCACATTACTGGGTCGATTTCCATTTGTGGGGTGAACTTACTCACCTCTCTAATAACGGCGATGAGAAACAGCGATTCAAATAACATTATTAGTTCAAATGTGAGCCTTTTTTGACCTCATCTACTCCTAAAATCAAGGTTCTAAAAGTCGTTAGGCTCTAGTCGGACGGCGGGCTGGGGCCTAGCGCCTAGGCGGCTAGGCGGGCGCCTAGGCGGACTAGGCGGATTTAAGTAAATCTATCATATTTCATGTAAATAAGGGTCTGCTTCTACTTGAAATATATATAATTTCATCATAAACTACAAAATAGAATGCATATATATCATGAAGTATTGGAACATAATTAAAACATGTGAAATAAGGATATAATGTTTGTTCATTCAAGTATGCAACAAGTCTCTTACAATTTATTGGAAAAAAAACAAAATGCAAAATGAAAGTTATGTATTTTATGTCTAAGTGAGTTGCAACCTAGGCGGGTCTAGGCGGGCTAGGCGGTGGGCTAGGGCCTAGCGCCTAGGCGGCGCTAGGCGGGGATTTTTAGAACAACACCTAAAATATAAGACTGTCATACGTGTAATTATTTGAAACAGAAGTTTGACGGCAGTCTAGTATTACGGATTAAGCTTCAATTAATGTGGCAAATCTCCTCCAAAATTCATTACCACTATCATTCATGTGTGGCTATAAAGGGGCCACGGGCAAATTCATTTAAAAAAAATATGTATATTATCAATCTTACAACAATTACTAATATAAACTTTTTTACCCATCTGATTTCGTATGGAATAGAAAAAAAATAGTTTTGAAGGTGGGTAGAAAGAAATATTGGAATAATTGTACGAGGAAAGTGAATTTGTTTGGATGTTTAAACAAATACATAGGTATTTATAAAGTTTTTGGATGAATTTTGATTTAAATAATATTGTTTTAATTGTTTTAGCTATTAGATTTAATTTTGGGCCATGAGATCTTTTTTTAATTGTTAGATTTAATCATATTTGATCTCAGTCGTTGGATTCAATGTTTTTGTCATGTGAGGCGTTGGATGAAAAATAGCCATTATGGGAGGATTTGGGTGGCCAACAAAGCTGTTAACGGTGGGTCCCACCTACTGCAGCTTTGTCATGTACAGGACGTGAGGCGTGTCAGTGCACCGAGCGCACATTTTTTTCTTGTGCATGAACACACAATCGTGAGTCAAAAAAATAGATTTGCCCAAATTTTAGGTTCCCCAAAACTTGTTTTAGACTCAATGATTGGAGACGGTTTGGCTGGATTTAAAAACTAAAATGTTTTAACCCAATCATTAGAATTGGTTTTAGGGGTCACAAGCTATATATCATTAGGAGATTGCTTCTCATATTCTGCAATCCAAGGAGAAATACTTAATAACCGTAATAACAAACTAGGACATGTGTTAACTGTGTATTAATCCACTTGTATTGATTGTATCGGTTGTATGGTAGCTTACTTGATAAGCTAAGTAATAGCAAGCTTTATATATGCTTGTATGTAATAAATGAGTCGCCAAACTTTCTTCTCATTGTCTTTCTCTCTCTAGCTTTCATTGATGTTCTTCGAATTACCTAAAGTTCATTCAATCTTTTTGCAAGAATCTCAGACAGTTAACATGGTACCCAGAACAGGTTCTTCCTTTGTGGAATTGCTTCACGATTTGCTGCGATTTAAGGAGACAATTCGAGATCTACGATGAAATTTTTTGGGGGCGGTTTCTTTTCGCCTGCATTCTTTGATTTAAGGTTTTTTCTGGTGATTTCAACTTCGTGTTCTATGTTCTTCATTGCTTTGCTCAATAATTTCAGCTGCTAAGGTTATTTCTTCCATCATCTGTTTAATTGAATGAATCTTAAAGGCCAAATGCCATAGTTCTGAAATTGATTTGGGATATGCTTGAAGGCCGATCCATAGCTCTGAATCTTGGATATTTTCTGTGAATTGTTGATCAAAATTGTTACTTCTGTGTGTTGCATATACTTAAGGCCTATTGCCATTACTTCTGTGCAAATTGGTTTTGTTCAAGTTCTTTGGATTCTTTTCGTTTCCTGATAGCATTACAAGATGACTACTCCTATTGTGAAGATTGGGAGTATTTTGGGGATGTTAACCATAAAGCTTAATGATACAAATTACTCTAAATGATCTTTTAAATTCAAGGTTGTTCTTAGGGGTTACAAGTTTTGTTATCACTTTGATGGTACATATGTTTGTTCACCTAAGTTTGTGATTAATACTCCCATAATGATGTTGTTGGTTAAATTCAAGGTTCTTCTTAGTTTGTTAATAGCCACATTGCCTGATGATGTTGTTGAACATGTGCTTGGTTGCAACTACTAGTGAGGCCTAATTAATTATTGAAGATCGATATGCCACTTTTTCAAAATTTCAAACACTTCAAAAGGGCATAGATAGTATTGATAAGTTCTTGTCTAGACTCAAATCCATCAGAGACCAGTTAATTGTTGCTGGATAAATTGTCTCTAAGAATGATTTAATCATTGATGCTTTAACAGGTCTTCCAAGGGAGTATGCTATTATCAGAATAGTTATCTTGGCCAGAGAGAACACAATTTCTTTGAAAGAATTTCGAGCTCAACTTTTGAATACTGAAAGGGACATTGAAACTACGGAACACACTTTTTCCACTTCTATGGCTGCATTGTATGTTCAAGGTTCATGTTCACAGGCTTCACAAAATTTTTCTACTCAATGAGCTTCTTTCTCAAATACTTCATCTCATGCTGATATTCCATCAGCTACAGTTGGTACTATTGCTCCTGGTTTATATTATCCACCCAATGTGCCACAAGTTCCTCCAGTTCCATATAATATCCCACCTCCACCCTACAATGCTCCTCCTTCCCCACCTTTATCATTCCCATATAATGCTCTTGGATATGGATATGGTTTTATTGGTTCTACTAATTCATCCAGTCCTCAGTCACATAATTCAATGTCTTCTTCTCAATCATCTTTTCAGCAAAGACATTGCTATGGTGGTTCACAAAGAAACAATAGGGGTTATATATTCAATAAAGGCAAAGGCAATAATGGATGATATAAGCAAAGAGGATGGTCTAGTAATACTGATTCTTGGTTTAACATGTAGCCTGAGTGTCAGATTTGTCAACGAAGAGGACATACTTCTCCAAACAGTTTTCACAAATTTAGCACCAAGTCCCAATTGTATAGAATGTCAAATATGTGGTAAACATGGCCACATTGTTTTGCAATGTTATCACAGGGGCAATTATGCATATCAAGGGAATGGTCCACCTCTTACTCTTCAATCTAAGTTTACTTATCTATAACCTGCAAAAAATTCATTTCCAGTTGCTTCACCTCAACAATCTTTTCAAGGACAACCTAGTTCCAGTTCTCAAATGCGTGTCATGGTTGCTCATACTATAGCTCCTTATCCCACATAAGATGCTTGGATTGTAGATAATTGAGCTTCTCACCATATGACTTCAGAGATTCACAAGTTGAATCTAGTCACTCATTTTGAAGGCAATGATAGAATCAAAATAGGCAATGGTTAAGGTTTGCCTATCAAGCATGTTGGATCTGCAATGCTTACTACACCAACACATTCTCTTAAACTTAATCAAGTTCTTCATGTTCCTCATCTTGCTGAGGATTTATTATCTGTTAAACAACTTTGTAAAGACAATATGTGCTAGTTTATTTGTGATGACCCTTTATTCTTTGTGTAGGACAATGTAACAAAGAATATACTATATCATGGCAGAAAAAGGCATAATGAGTTGTTTCAAATTCCTGTTTTCAAGTTTATACAACCTACAGTGCAGCAAGTTCAGTTTTCTGCTTATCTTGGGCAGTTAATAAAGTCTACCTTATGGCATCAAAGACTCGGACACCCAACTAATGAAGTCTTATATGTTATGTTGAGGAAGTCTCAAATAGATAATCTAGTAGATGATAAATGTACAATGTGTTTAGCATGTATTCAGAGGAAGATGTCCAAATTACCCTTTCCTCAAGAGTCTTCTAGATGTTTAGTACCTTTTGAAAGGATCCATTCTGATATTTGGGGTCCATCTCCAGTGAAATCCATTGAATGATGTAGGTATTATGTAACCTTCGTGGATGATTGTAATTTTTTTGTATGGATCTTTCCTTTATGCAATAAATCATATGTGTTTTCCATCTTTGTCAAGTTCTACAATTTCATTTCAGTTCATTTTAATGCTTTTATTAAGTATTTGCAATCTGATGGAATAGTGAATACACTAGTAAATAGTTTGAGGATTTTTTGAGTTCAAAAGAAGTATTACATAGGATATCTTGTCCTTATACTCCTCAACAAAATGGATTTATTGAAATGAGTAATAGACACATCATTGAAACTGTTATTACACTATTATTTATTGTTGGTTTGTCTCAGGATTTTTGGTTATATGCATGTGCTCATGTTGTTTATTTGATTAACAGAATGCCTTGCAAATCTTTGTATATGGACTCACCATTTTTTGCCTTATATCATAAACCTCCACTGTTGCAATATCTCAGAGTTTTTGGCACTGTTGTTTTCATTAAATCAGGCCATATAACAGTAACAAGCTTCAGCCTAGATCAGTCTTACGTGTGTTTTTGGGATATTCAGTTGGTTATAAGGGTACTATATGTTACCTTAGTCAATCAAAGAAGTTGATATTGTCTCGACATGTTGTCGATGATGAAAGCTAACCATCATCAACAACACTTTGCTTCCCTTTGATTCTTTTTATATACCCTCTGATATTACTTCTGAGCCTCCTACTTCTTCAATCCAAACTAAATTGAAAACAGGTGCTATATCAAGACAGGATTACTCAGCCTATTTGGCAACTTCTTTAGAATCATCTTTTTTACAAATTGTTTCCAATGAGTACGGTTTTTCTGGTTATACATATTTAGCTGATGTGATTGATGTAGAGGAACCTAAAACATTCATGAGTGCTTTTACTAATCCATTATAGCATAAGGCCATGCAAGAAGAATTTGATGCTCTTAAATCTTAGGGCACTTGGGTATTGGTTTCTAATCCTTCTCACTAATCTGTAGTAGGGTGTAAATGGGTTTACAAAATAAAATGAAATTCTGATGGTAGTATTTATAGATACAAAGATCGACTAGTGGCACATGGCTTTACTCAAGAGCAAGGAGTTGATTATTCTGAGACCTTTAGTCCAGTGGTGAGGCATTCTACTGTCAGGTTAATTTTGGCTCTTGCTGTAACGCCCTGGAAATTTTTATTTCCGAAACTAATTATGGTAATAGGTCATATTAAACTCTTGTTTATTTACTACCAGTATTCACAATTTCTTTAATAAATTCTTAATTCCTCACAAATTTTATAACTTCATTTATTTAACAAAAACATAAGGTCCATCTTTAAACTAAACACCCAATCTCTTTTCTTCTTTCTAATTTTCGATAAAGATTAGTCTCGGTTATTTTGTGGCATCTAACCTTCTCGTTAGACTGCCTACGTACCCTATGAAGGGATCAAGCCAATTGTAGTTCACAATCATTCTTTTATCCATTTCCGAAAATATTCTAGTAATGGAAATATTCAACATTAGCTTTCACAATCGAATCACCTCAAATGGGTATCAATTAAGGATTTAAAATATCAAAATTTGCATGAAAAGGCAACGTCAACCCATTGGCCATGCGCCGCTGCAAGAGGCGGTTTCTGGTGAACAGAAATCTAGTTTTCCAACGAACTCCAAAAATTACCAAATCTTACAGGAAAGAAGAGTTCAATGAGAGAAACAACTTTCATACTTGGGACATAGTCCAATTTGACCGGGAAACACCTGAAATCGCCATCGATCTGTTGGAAACCCTTGATTTGGGTGTTCTTGATTTGACTCCAAAACAGCTCTGCCGTCCCCAATAAATTGTTTCAGAATTGAAAGATCGACGGCAAGAACCGCCACACCCACCGTTCCCCAATTCAATCCAATTTCATCAATTTTTCGGGTGGAAATGAAAGAGATAATGACTGGGTTCGAAGTAATCATCATTTTAGCACCGGTCTCATCGTCAACGGTGGCCAGAATCGGAAGATAAGGACGGGTCGGGTCGGCGGGTCAAAGGAGGTCCGGGTTCCCCTCCTTCTCTCCTCCCTCTTTTCCCTCCTTTCTTCCTCTCTCATTGGTTCCTTTCTTTCCTCTCTCCTCCTCTAATTGCCCGATCCCCCTCCCTTCTCCTCCTTTTCTTTTCTCTTCCTCCATCCATCTCTCTCTTTTCTCTCCTCAACCTTGCCAGCCACACACGTGGCATTTTCCCACTGCTCCAAAATTGCTGGAGCCTTCTAGATTAGGTTAAATTTACAAAAATGTCCTTGACTTTAAATGTTAATAACTCTGATTCACAAACGGTTTTCGCCCACGCTTTCGTAGGGTCGAGCTCTATCCAATTATATCAAGAAATACGATAAAATATATAAGGATAAAATATGTCCTCGTAAAATTACATTTAGTCAACTAAGGGTATTTTCATCTTTTCCTCTTATCAATAAATTTTCGACGTAAATTATAATAAATCCCGGAAACAAAATTCTAAAATTTCTCTACTCAATTTTCATAACCATAAATCTATGTATTCTCGATTTACTCTGCATATTCATATATTTTAAAATTTTCAGGGTATTACACTTGCTACCTCTTGTAAATGGCCTCTAAGATAGCTAGCCATTAAAAATGCCTTATTGCATGGTGATTTGCAAGAAAAGGTTTATATGCATCAGCTTCAAGGCTTTGTCAATTCCCAATATCGAACACATGTTTATAGATTGGTTAAGTTCTTGTATGGACTAAAACAAGCTCCTCGAGCATGGCATTCTAAGTTCACTGGTGTTTTACCTAGTCTTGGTTTCATCGTTTCTCAATCTGATGCTAGTTTGTTTGTCAAGTATGATGGTACACATGTTATGATTCTATTGTTATATGTTGATGATATAATCATCACTGGCTCATATGCATCTCAGGTTCAAACTGTCATCACTACTCTTGGCGAATTGCTTGAATTAAAGGATATGGGCAAATTGACTTATTTTTTGGGCTTTCATATTCAATATGAGGAGAATGGTGATATGTTTATTAACCAGACAAAGTATGCAACATATTTGTTAAAGAAAGCAGGTATGGATACCTGTAAACCTGCACCAACTCCAGCCAAACCACATTCTTAGTTTGTGAAATCATGTTCCTGGATTTCACTGTTATAATCTACGTATTTGTATTATTGAGATTTTACATCATTTTTTGAGAAATTATATTAATTTATTTGGATTTAGATTTTAATTAAATTAGTTGAAGTTTGGAAATTAATTATCTAAAATTCGTTGACCTTTCGAGGTCACAAGTAACATTTTCGAATAGATCTTGAAACTACGAGCGCATAGGCGAAAACCGTTTGTGAGTCCAGATTATAAAGGTATAGATACGGACATTTGAAGTTGTGTTACTAAACTATAGATTTTAAATTTATTTTGAACTCCCACCTTGTGGGAAATAGGCCAATCAAATTTATGTTAGTTAAGGGAACCAATCAGAAGGGGGAACAAGGAGGGAAAGGAGAGAGGTGAGGAAACACCCAACCAACCTTGACTCGATTTCAAATCCCGACCCGGTTCCTTGACTCGGTTGTATCTCTTCCGTCTGACGTCCAATTGAGGTAATCTTGGTATCTATGGAAAGCTCTCGGCGAACCCAACACCTTTGTGGTATTATAGTTCTCAATTTCTAACCCAATTTTATAAAATGAAGCCACAAAGTCCATGATTTTTCGACGATTTTCTCATTTTTCCATTGAATCCGACAATGATTACTGTCGACCACCACCACCAAAAGACTTCCCTCAACCTCAAGAACAAAGCCTATGCATTGGTTGGGGCATCAGAGTTCGTTTTGGCATTGAATCAAGAACACCCAATTCTAGGGTTCCAGCGGTTCATGGGCGATTTGAGGTGTTTGTCGGCCAAACTGGCCTTAGTCACAGGTATAAAACTTTCTCTACTCATTGAGATCTACATTTCAGTTAAATTTGGTAATTTTCAAAGTTAGTCGAAAAATCGGGTTTCAGTTTGCCGGAAACCACCACTTGTGACGGCGCCTGGCCAGTGGATCACCGATGCTATCTTAAGCTAAATTGATGTCCTCGTATCAGATTTGATATCCTTATGGTGTGGTTTGAATGTTTGAACCTAGTTTCATTACGATACATAACTTGATCATTGTATTATTCGACGATCCGACCGTTGGATCGTCACCAAACTCTAACATATTACAAAACGTAATATTTGAGGATATTAGAAACTGACGGATCTGAAATCCGACGTACGGATCTTTCCGAATTGGATTTCTAAGTTTGTAAAATAAGTGGTTGACCGCCACCTAATTCTAGTAATTGGCAGAGATCCGACTGTTGGATCATAATGACATTTTAATATGTTGTTTTAAAAGCATAATGTGGGTCTTTGTAAGTTACGGATCTGAAATCCGATGTGCGGATCTTATGGATCGAATTACGTAGGGTTGTGGGCACCACCGTTGATCGAGAGTTGACTTTTGGTCAACATGTCTCAAATCGCTTATAAAACTAAAATTAGTATTAATAGAGGCTCAATGAGGCTTTGCGGACCTATCTAGGTGAGTGATTTTAATATATGTGATATGGTGATTACCCGATTCTTTATATTAATATCCTTTGTGGATATGACTTGGTTTTATAAATGTGTTTTTTGTTAAAATGTGACTTTGTTTTATAAATGTGTTTCTGTTAAAATGTGACTTGGTTTTATAATTGTGTTTTCTGTTAAAATGTGATTCTTTTATAATTGGCCATCGATCTATTTTTATTAAATGTGAATTGATTCATGGATTGGTAATATTTGTGAAAAAAATGATTTGAATTGCATATTGAAATGTTTGTTAAATTAAGGGCTAGTAGGAGACCATGACCCTGCTTGGTTAATCTGTGATAGGGGTCACGAGTGGTCCTGCTTGGTTAATATGCGATAGGGGACCATATTATTTATGGATCGTGCTTGGTTAATCCACGATAGGCGATCCTTATGGTCATACATACTTAGGAGTGATCATGCTTGGTTAATCTGCGATAGGTGATCACTGCCTAACAGTTCCGTAGGTGTGACTCTGCTTGGTTAATCCGCGATAGGGGGTCACTACCTACTTAGTTATCTTGGTCATGCTTGGTTAATCTGCGATATGGGACCTGCTTGGTTAATCCACGATAGAGGACCATATTTTCTATGGATCGTGTTTGGTTAATCCGCAATAGGCAATCCTTATATCTTTGGTATGGCCATACACATACACACTTAGGGGTGATCATGCTTGGTTAATACGCGATAGGTGATCATTGCCTAATAGATGCATTATGCATATGAGTGACTCTGCTTGGTTAATCCGCGATAGGGGGTCACTGCCTACTTGGTTACTACAGCAGTGGTTCTGCTTGGTTAATCCGCGATAGGGGGCCACTTTCTGTTTGGTTACATATGTAGGTTTCGGCCGAACTGTGTCCCTCTAACCCTAGTTTTTAATGCACATATGAACAATGGTTTTGAGAATCTTCGTGGTTTGAATGGGAAAAGTCGTTGGATGTCTGGGTGACTCCTTCGGAGTTGTTAGAGACTGGACTATGTTTTCGTAATTACGAACTTATCTTTGAGGTTTATAAACTGTGATCGATGGTCTTTCTTTTTATTGAATATCACATACTTATATTATTGTCACTCACATGAGCTTCGCAGTTTATCCGAGTTCTAGTTGGCCAATGCACCATTCCCATGATGTAGGCATTGATTATATATGTGATAGATTTGGGTAGATTACGAGAAACCGCTAGATATTTTGGATTCCGTTGAGTGGTTCGGAATCCTTGCTCTTGTTCATTTCCAAAAGGTTAGTCTAGAACCCTAGATTCGAGTGAATGGGAATTACCCACAAAAGATCTTGTGAATATTAATTAGATTCACCATGTTTAATTACTTATAATTCAAATAGGGAACTATGTAGAGTTCCTTAATTAAATACGTGAAATGATATGTATTCACATTGATTGATTAACATAGTTAAATGCTAAGATTATGCATCTTTGAGTCATGAATTGATTAATTGACGGGATTGTGGAATGTCATTGGATATGATTGTTATTATTATGATTATTTAGTTGATCAGTGTGGCTTGAGAATAATAATGTGCTTCGTTGGTTATTGATATGTTACATGATGTTGATGGAGGTATCATGTTGAAAATAAAGTGAATTATGGGATGATTACTTGAGTGTAGTGAATGGTGAACTACGAATGGCTTGATCCCTATTTAGGATACGTAGGCAGTCTAATGAGGATGTTAGATGCAACCATAAAGTATACAAAAAATTACTATGCGATTCGATTCTTGAGTTATGCTTCTTACATGTCCCAGATGAGGAATCTGTTGGATATATGGTTACTTGGTGACATCACGTGTCGATCCTGGACGTAGGTCGGGATCGGGGCATGACACAGTTACTTGTTACATAAGGAATAAGTCCACTTCCATATACAACTTTATACAGAAGCTTAGTGGGGGCTTTCAATGCCTCACTTTTACTAGGCCGTATATTTCACATTTAGTTTGTGTAGTATGTCAATACATGAGTCAGCCTACTGATGCACATTTCTTTTTTGTTAAGAGAATTTTGTGATACATCAAAAGAACCTTACATTGTGGTTTCACTTACAAATCAGGTTCTTCTTCTCTTTTGTTAGCTTATTTAGACTCTGATTGGGCTGCTGACATTAACACCAGAAGATCCATCACTGGTTATGTTGTATTTTTAGGCCAAAATTCAAATTCATGGCAATCCAAAAAGCAGTCATCTGTGTCTCGTAGTTCTACTGAGGCAGAGTATAAATTCCTTGCTCATTGTGCTGCTGATATATGTTGGCTTCGATCACTTTTTAGAGATTTACATGCTTATCTTCCTTATTCTCCAATTTTGCATTGTGATAATCTCTCTACGCTTGCACTTAGTACAAATCCAGTTTTCCATTCTCGGATTAAACATCTTGATACAAATTTTCATTTTGTTAGAGAGAATGTTCAAAAGGGAGATCTCAGGGTGCAATACATTCCTACTAAGGAGCAAGTAGCTGATATCTTCACCAAGGGTCTTCACAATCCTGTGTTTGTTCAACATTGCTGCAATCTTTACCTTGATACCTCGGTTAAGATTGAGGGGGAGTAATAACTGTAATAACAAACTAGGACATGTGTCAACTGTGTATTAGTCCACTTGTATTGATTGTATTGGTTGTGGTAGCCTACTTGATAAGCTAAGTAATAGCAAACTATATATATATGCTTGTATGTAATAACTAAGTCGGTTAATAAGAATTTCAAACTTTCTTCTCACTGTCTTTCTCTCTAGCTTTCACTGCTGTTCTTCGAATTACCTAATGTTCATTCAATTTTCCTGCAAGAATCTCAAACAGTTAACAATACATAGCCTCCTCAAAATATGTGGGAGGCAGGGCCAGCGCCACGCCCAGCCTATACCTACTACACATATAATATTTGATAGTAAAATGCAGAGAGTTTCCGCGCAAAACATACGTAGAAAAACAAGATCTTGGTTGCCACTTTCCACCAAGCCAACTTCTTAGTCTTCTTTCTAATAGTCGTCAAAAACATTAAGTAAAAAAAATGTGGAATGATAATCACGTTGAACATGCAGATTTTATTTATTCTCTCTTATAAATAATAAAATTGTTGGAAGTTTAGAAGATTAACTTTCCCCAACTGATATATAAGACTTTCATCAAAGATCTTTTACGTGTGTGAATTTTTAGAGGTCTTCTAGTATGTTTATTGTCTGGATATATATAATTTTAGTTTCTCACCAATCATCGACCACGTAAAGTTGAAATATATAAATGGGAAGGCGACAACAGGGATTGGATATATTAATACTTTTGCGTTTGATACCAATACTTTCGTTGAACAACGACAAACGAAATCGTTGATTCCATACAGGAATTTCTTTATTAACCTAACTCTAGTTGACCAAATCAAAATAGTTCTCTCTCATAATTTTTGTCCCTGCATTATCAAAGGTGGTGGCTTTGACGGTTTGGTGTTATGAGTTAATTTAGAGACAGTTGTTTAGGTTAGGTCCGTTAGGAGCTTAATTAAGACACTAATAACAAATTTGAATATGACATGAGGATTAAAATAAGGCTGACGGTATCTGTGATGTGACCATTTATGTCTGCCACCACAGAATACAACCCCTCGCCCAGAAATTTTGTTTTATTTGTGGGATTTTTTAGTCGGTCAAAAATGGTAATGTACGTGTAGTGGTTTAGGGTTTCATGGAATGGTCAGCTGCAATGAGTGGGATTCGAAGCAACAGCGGCGAAATTATCATAAAATCTTGTCAACTTATTGAAAAGTCTTCCTCTCCAAGAAACAAATATCAATTCATTGTTATACCAGCATATCTGTAAAATAATTAAATATTTCCACATGCATGCATGCATTACGTTCTCTGTTAGTGCTCCAAATATATATCCCATTATCATATTGGTTTGTAAAAAACAAAACTCATCATGTATATACCATTATCATATTAGTTTGTAAAAAACAAAACTCATCATGTATATGTAATTAACTAAACAATATAGTATATCCCACCTCCCACGTTATATAAAAAGAAAAAAATGACTAAATAATTATCTAAACTATATAATAATAGAATTTTATTTATCAACTAAAATATGATGAAAAAACTATTTAGTTTTCTATCACAAAAAAAAAATTAAGGGTAGCAAGATAATTTCATAAAACAAAATTTTAGTTTTTTTTTTTATTTAAACATCATTTACAGATGACTATAATATCTCTATTTTTTTCTTTTTTTAAAAAAAAGAAAATTTGAAATAGGTCCAATTTTTTGTGATTTTGAACCCATATCTAAAGACCCCAAAAAAAAAAATTAAACTTCTCTCCCTCTCTCTCCACTCTCACACGTTATCTCTCTATCTAAGATCTCCTTCAATTTTAAAAACAAAAATAAAACCTTTCACACGCTTAACGTACTGTCACTCAAAAACAAATAACAAGACCAAATCCCAATATGTGTTGGTGGCCTAATAGATTCAGTAAACTATGCATGGGTCGCTTACAACAAAAATGCAATGGTGTGAATGCATTTTT